>OW240916.1:27292792-27358775 GCA_933207985.1 Pelobates cultripes
CTCTCCAGAATATCTCCAACTAGACACTTAGAAACAGCACTTGGGAGTAGCACCAAGCTATATTAGACAAGCTAATGAGACCAAGCCTTATATAACTCCTTAAATCACCGCCCACTAGGAATGTTTAACACCTGGGTAGGCCTCTGCTTATTTGCAAACAATGGCTAATTAACCAGCAATCAACAGCAAGTAACTAGCTTAATCAAATCAAATGCCTTATAATTACCAACAGGAATTCAAACCTTGGGCAATCAGTAACCTTTTCCTACAGATGAATCTTACCTGTTTGAATGAATTGAAATTGTTCATGAGTATGATGATGTCATTGTGGAAATCCTGACCGTGGAACCTTGCCCGAGAATTTAATATATACAGATGGCTGTGCTCTAGAAAATAGGCTAAATAAATTAATTACAACTGCTAAGGAAAAACAAACTGAAACATGTAAAGTGAATCATTCTAATATAATTTTGCCATAACTTGTTAGAGCAAAATTGCTATTTTTAAGGACAATTTATAATAGCTTTACTGTGTACATCTGTGATTCAGGCATGTTACCGTCATATTGGAGTATACCTTAATGTCTGCCAAAATTTGAATTTGTGGAGGAGTCAAAAAAAGTAACATGACGACTCTTAGTTTAGAATTTTCTTAATCAAATAGGATAAACCACGAAGCAATCTTTTTAAAACAATTATGGCAGAGATAAAAAGCTGTGATATGTGAAAAAGGCCAGATCTTTAAAAACGAGAAATAGTTGTATCTACTTTGTACAACCACGGATCCACTTGCTCATCACATGGGTTTTGTTATGTAGGGTTTGCTGTAACGAGCAATGATTTACCTGGTTCAACAGGTGAAAGAACAGAACCTTTGTCTCTGTTTGTCAGAGCAATCAGCCGTTGAAATACTCAAGCCGACACAACACTAACGCCAATATAAACACTCCGTCTGCAGTCTGAGAATACAGTTATTCTGAGAAAGACATCCTACTTAAAATAAATATACCAGCCTCACCATGGACTCATTATTAGGCATTTCTACACCATGACGTAGGGAATCATTGACTGGCTGTGTTGGATAGTCATGTCTGATATAAACCAGAGAGAGTGCACATTAAATAATCTTTATTTGCTACATATTTTCCCAAACTCATACATGCAACCCTACTCTGTCGTGTCCGTTTTATTCCTTCATTGAATGCGTTCTTGTAATGATTCTTGTTACTCTCTAGAACATGACCTCATGTAATAAAAAAAATGTCAATTTTTTCTGCACGTTGATAAGTCTTGGTACACAGATATAGCAAATATTCAATCTAGAAATATGTATGTTTGTCTGTCTTGTTTTCTCCATTCCATATATTATATTTAACAAGTTATTCTCATTAGTTCTGTTTTAGAATTTACCACTTCTCTGGAAAACTCTCAATTATCTGTAAACTTAAAAAAAAAAAATCCTCCTTTTATTTTTGGGATAACACAGTAGTCTAAAAAAAATAAAGATTTTTTTACAGGCCAGATATTTCGGACGACATTTTTGCAGTTTGGTTTGAAATTCACTACAGTATGTTGATTATTCAATACACATTAATACCCAATGTGTTGCCCAATGCATTATCAAACCATTTTGTATTACAAATACATCTAATATGTATCAATTCAGTTGCAGTTTACATTTATAGAAACTTGATAGCTTAATGTGGAGAACAATGTTGCAGAAATAACTTATAATAAGGTAGATCCCCTTGCTGGCCTACTGGTTGAGTTACACCAAGACTCCAGACTCTGTAATTTAGAGTAAGCAATATGGAACTCGTCAGAATCTAAGCTGTTAAAATATCCTTCTGTGCAACTTAATGGTGGAGCTCCAGCAGAGTTCATTGGTAGAGTCCAGAACTGTTATTTATTGGAGTACATTACATATAAGGCCACAAGGAGACATTTGTACAAGATATTAGCCATGCAGGGTGGGTGTAATCTGTTAAAATCACTGTTAACAGTGTCCCGTATTCCTTTTTTTTGTGAGGCATGTCCATGTGTGTGAATGTTGATGAACTGTGTGTAGTGTGTAAATGCATGTGTGTATTTGAATGTTGCAAATGTGTATAATTCCAAATGCATTTTTGTGCATCCTGATCTGCATATCTACCACCCACTACTGTATGCCTTCCCCATACCCCCATTGTGAATAGTTTTCAGACTTGTTCTCCTTCCTCTATCACTTCCTCACTTAGGGCCCCTTTCCCTAGTTACCGTATATTCCCTTCCCCATCTTTACCCATCTGTGTTTATTCCCCTACTTCGTCATTGTGTGTCCCTCCCAATGGTGCCTCTGCTCCATCCTTCAAAACATGTGTCCTTCTCTTGCCTTAACAGACCACTCATATTCCACCTTTTACTTTATGTATCTCTTCATCCTCCGTATGTCTCTTCAACCGATGCCTCTTGTGTTTCTTTCCAATCCCCTCGTCCCTCATGTGTCTCTCTCCAATGCCCTCCTATTCCTCATCTGCCTCTCTAGTACCTTCTGTTCTTCATATGTCTCTCCAATCCCCTCATTATTGAGATGTCTCTCTAAAACTCCATGCTCCTCTAATTTTTCTCGTGTGATACAATCTATCCTCTTACTCTATCTGTCCACAGAAGAATGTATTTTCCTCTGAGCAGCTTCTTCAGTGAAGTTTCCATGCCAACAGCTATAACAGATTAGACAGGAGCAGGGTATGACAAATATTGTGCCCACTCCCATTCACACAGGCCACTTCAGTGAAAATCCATTCTGTTTGTGTGCTATTCTTACTGTAAGTGAACTGTGAAAGTATCCTGTTCCTATGAACATCTTCCTGTTGTCAACCAAGGTGCACTGTCACTCCCGACATCCCCTTAGTATACCGTGGGTCATTTCTTTAATTTATATATTGAAGGGAAAACATTTCTTCTAGTCGTTTCCATCATCCTCATGATACAATGTTATTTCTAATTCATAGTCAAATCCAGCATATTTTGTGCTTCAGTTTAGCTTTTTTTTTTTTACTATACTATTATATTTATTTATAATACTGTTATATATTTTTTAATGTGTTTAAACTTTAAACCTTACAATGATATCTCCCTCTCCTGTGTTAATATCTGGCTTTTTATTTTACGTTCTGATGTCTTTTCTGAAAAAGTCAGCAGAACTTGATAAAAAGGTGTTATCCACTATCGCTTGATATACTGTTAACTCTCGTACAAATGTATGACGCTTGACTCAATTAAAACTCAAATTTAAACCCTTGATTTTATTGTTTATCCTGAAAAATCCAGGGGAGAAGAAAAATGAAACTTTGTCAAATAGTCGACCCCCTTACTCTGTTCTTCTCAACAGACTTGGCCCCATACGGAGGTGCCATGTGGAATCAATTCTCTACTGCGGTTCTCTATGCATTCCTTTGTATCGCTGTGTTAACACAAACAACATTACAGACTCTGTACTCCATGCTCTAGGCTGTGTGTAGACATTCCAGGACCCGGCCATGAAATGATTTACAACATTAAAAGAGAACTTGTTTCGCCAACGGAAAAAAATAATAATAATAATAACAACACCAAATGCAAAAACAAATAAAAAACATGAGTTGCTAAGCTATACCCTTGACGTGAGTATCTGATGGTGGTATGTATGGTGTATGTATATGTGGCACTTTGAAAATGTATCTAGATCTTATGTTGATAAACAAAACCATTTGTGTAACGCGAATGTATTTGTGGAAGCAAGGTGCTTGAAAGCAACTTATGTTAAACATATAGTGCTTTTTGTGTTGTCTTGTCAAGAATGTTGAGTAATCCCTACACACAGACGCTACTTAGATAACACAGCAGACAAAATATAGAACAGGAGCTCATTACCGGTCCTTGGAATGTCTGGGCTTAACTCTATGCCTACGACGAGGTGAAAAATCGTAAACCTGCAAACAGGCAATAAAACAATATCCAAGGTCAAAAACGCCAGAGAACAGAATAGACGTAATAGAAAACCAAGTTGTGGAAACCAAAAAATCGAAACAGAATAAATATTATTCTGAGCCAAGTCAGGGAAACCAAATATCAGGATAGGCAAAGACAAGTCGAAGATACGTAAGAATCACTGAAGATCGTACTAAGGGGTGAGTTGACCATCTTGGCTCTAAATAGCAAACCTAAATAACTA
The DNA here is from genome assembly GCA_933207985.1 of Pelobates cultripes. Lineage (NCBI taxonomy): Eukaryota > Metazoa > Chordata > Amphibia > Anura > Pelobatidae > Pelobates > Pelobates cultripes. The sequence continues at coordinate 27,296,984 of OW240916.1, forward strand.
CTGAATAAGGTAAATTCCACTGTACTAGAACATATGTGTGCACCTTAGGAGCAATAAGGAGCTGTTGATGATATAAATGTCCTTATTCAGTCAGCAGAACAAGGGCTCAATTAAAAAAGTGTTCTCTAAAATTACACAGAAGTACACATTGAGTTTGTGGTGGTGTTTTGCTGGCAAGGACCAAACAGAGAATTACTGGCAGCGGAATCCTATCACCATCTGACTCATGGATTTCGTCGACTGGGAGTATCTCACGATGTGACATAGTTTTCTGGAAACATTAACACAGGATAACGTGTGGGACGAACTGTAACCAGTGATAATGATCATCAGGTTTCTTTTGATCTCCACCTTTTATTTTCGGTAAATATTTCCATCAATTAGCAGTTTTCTCCATGAGCCTTTTGCCCGAAATTAACAGAAAAATGATATAAACGTTTGGTAAAGCAGATCCTATAACCCTGTCCATCAGTGTAGCTGAAAAGATATAATGAACAACAGCAACTATTTTCCCAGGGGTAAGGTAGTAAATTAAGAGTGTACAAGGTTAGGTTATTCATTCTTTAATTCATTGGTTCTGTCATCATCATGGGGTGAGATCATCTCCAAATCCTAAAGGAACGATTTCGACTAATATGTCAGTGGTATTTAAACTTTTCAGGGCTGTCTGTGGCTAATGCACATTTGCAAGTTTTAAAAAAATTAAAATAATTCTGTCCCCAAGAGTACTCTGTCACTGTGCTAAAAGCCACTGTCAAGCAAGTTGGACACAACTGGGATTGCTGTAATACAAACATATGTCATGCATCTCCATGCAGTCTGTTTATACATAAAATATATAGAGGCACATTATGTCATACATGCAGGGCGGTCTTTAATAACGAATGGACCCTGGGCAAGTGTTTGCTTGGGCCCCCTGTGCCCTGCCGCTCTCGCCCCTCACTCCCTGGTATGCAATCACGGCATCCATCCCAACGCAGTGGCGGTACTAAAGTAGAATGAATTTTATTGGGACCCCAATTGCAAGGTTGGACTAAAGGTAGAACCCCATCTGTCGTGCAACTCCAACAATGCTTTGACAGCTGGGACTCTACCAATTTTCCATGCTTGCAGGGTTGTATTTAGCACTGAGCCATGTTAGTATGTTTGAATGTAAGCATGTGTTTGTATGGAGTATGTTTGTGTGAATGTGTTTGTATGTGGTACTGGAGTTTGAATGCAAGTGTGCATTTATGTGTAGTGTTTGTTTTTGAATGTAGGAGTGTGCTTGTATGTAGTGCTGACGTTTCAATGCAGGAGTGTGTTTTATATGTAGTGTTGAAGTTTGAATGGAGGGGTGTATTTGTATTTAAAGTTGCGGCTCAGATGCACAGGTACACACTGACGCACAAGCAGATACACAGATACATACACTGACCTACATACAGATAAACAGGCACATACACTGACAGACACACTGACACAGGTACATATATTGACACACACACAGACACATACACTGGTAGACGTACTGACAGACATACTGACACAGGCACATATACAGACATACCGACATACTGACACACACACACAGACACATACACTGATCAACATACTGACACACATACACTGACAGAAATACTGACACCCACACACCGACAGATATACTGACACCCACATACACTGAGAAATACTGACACACACACACAGGCACATACACTGACACACACAGACTGATATACTGACACACACACACGCACTAACAGACATACTGACTCACTGACAGACATACTGACACATACACACACTGACAACAGATACACACGACACGACGACAGACATACTGACACACACACACACAGACACACAGACACTACACACACAGACACGCTGACACACACACCAACACACGATACACTAACACACACAAACACACACACACAAACACACACATCCAACACACACAACACACACACCAACACACACTAACACACACACACAACACACACACAACACACACCCAACACACACACCAACACACACATAACCAACACCCACACAAACACACACCAACACACACACACACCAACACACCAAACAAACACACACAACACACCACACACACACACAAACACACACACAAACACAAACACACAAACACACACACCAACACACACCACACACTAACACACACACACCCAACACATGTTTTAATGTAATCCCCCAGCCTCCTTACCTTTTGGAGTGCTGGGGGATTCCCTGGGTCCAGTGGTGCTGCTGGGCTCCTGGGCGGGTGGCCGGTCGGGCAGGGGCGGGGCGGAGGGAGCACTCAGTGCTTCCTCTTCAGCTCCCTCAGCACCGCACTGATGCGGAGCGGAAGATGACGTCATCTTCCGGCGCCGGCATCCCTAGCGGCGCGCGAGGAGCTGAAGAGGAGCAGTGAGTGCTCCCTCGCCCGTGCCTTCCCTGCCCGACGGCCACCCCCACGTCGGGGTCAGCGGGGCCCACGGGGCAGGTGCCTCGGGCCCCCCAAGAGAAACTGGGCCCGGGGCAGCTGCCCCGTTTGCCCCGCGTTAAAGACGGCCCTGCATACATGTGAGTTTTGTGATGTACATAGTGGCCTTCTCTGTGCAAATACTGCACACTATCTGAGTAATGAATATACCCCAACATGTTTTATAGAAATTCTTTTAGTGAAGTGATTACATTTTTTTACACCCGTTACATCTGGACACAAAAGTACATAGACAAATGAACTTATACTGTACAGTATAAGTAGATTTTTCATGTAAATCAGTTTATTTAGCACATGGTCCAAACAGGTAAGAGAAATTAACTGTATTGCAAAATCCAGGTTTTAGAGAAAAATTAATTAAAAAACAAAACAAAAAAACAACAAAAATTAATGGCAGGCATCTGTTAGAAGGATTAAAGTTTTAAAGATACTTAACATTATAAATGTATACATCTTTGCCTTTTTAATGCAAAACAATGTATCTTAGGGCACGCCAAGAAGCAATATACTGTACCTATAATCAGAGAAGACAAAACATAATTATCACTTAATTACTGAGACACTACAAAAACCGTAACCACTAGAGTGTTCTGTAGTGGTTATGCTGCCAGAAGTTGCTGAGATTATACTTTGGCTCCTGACACCGAAAACCAGTTATTAAGAATTTCACAAATTCCTGTTGGACAGTGCCTAGGATCTCCTGATACTGTAACCAACAGGATGCAGAGGGAAATGTGAATGTATGTAGAAGGTATTCGTGAAAATAAGGTAATATGAGTAGGGAAAGAAAATTGTTAGGGATATTGCAGTTGGGAAATATAATTATACGGGGATTATTACTGAGGGGATGAAGGAGCAAGATGGCTAATTGATGATGTTGGGTTATCACTGTAAGGAAGAAATAGATCTGCATGAGTGTCGATTATGTGGTTTTTAAACTATGGCTGTGAGAGGGCTGTATACCAGTAGTCGGACGTTATGTGGTTAATAATGGTTTGTAGTGGTGTAAATATGTTTGTGAGAGTAGAGTATAACTGTGGGTAAGGAGAATGTCTGTTCTATTGGTTTACCAGTGCTGAAGAAGGATATGTAATGGGTTTACTGAGGAAGTATTACTTTACTGAGAGGGTAGTGGATACAATGAATAGCATTCCTGCTGAAGTGGTAGAGGTTAACACAGTAAAGGAGTTTAAGCATGCGTGGGATAGGCATAAGGCTATCCTAGCTATAAGATACGGCCAGGGACTAATGAAAGTATTTATCAAATTGGGCAGACTAGATGGGCCGAATGGTTCTTATCTACCGTCACATTCTATGTTTCTATGTTTTGAAAGAACTTATATCAGTGGAGAAGAATATGGTTCTACTATGGGTGAATATGACTATGGATTGGGAATATCTGCATGGCATGGTGACTATAACCGCAGTGTGGGAGAATTGTATAAGGCATTTTGGGTATCGTGTGGTGAAATATGGCTGATAGGAAATATGGCTTGGTGACGGACTCTTGGTTGATGGAAGGCTATATACATGTAGCAGCATGTATTTGAGGGAGTATGAATGTTAAAGACAGTATAGGAAGTAGTAAGTAGATCTGCACCAAACCCAAGAAGGGTGATATGAAGTATATATTTCACAACAAACATAATAAACATGTGAACAAAGATTGACTGAAACAACATATTTGTAAAGGATCATATCTGGAAATATTAACATATTTTAAACATGCTTTACAAGTGTGCGTGAAAAAGACGAAAACATATTTTGTGTTTTAAATCCTGCATAAGCGTATATGAGTTTGAATAAACTCCATTTCTAAACATGTTTTCCACAGAACAGTATTTGTGCTGTATTTGTATGATTATTAATAATGTTCATAAAAAAAACGTGGAGTGCATGTTTTTAATTTTATAAATGGAGTTGCCGTTTTTGCCAACTTTTACACCTAAGTCTACTGTACCAACGAGATGTTGAAGTAATTTAAGCAAAACCTTTGATGTGCTTGCGATATTTGTTCACCACATTTATTGCATTGTGATTGAAACCAGGTGCATTTAATGTGTAACTAATTTGTATTGTACATAATCGACCCCCTTCTCCCATTGAGCTCATGATTAAACAATGCCCAGTGCGAAATGCGTAAGTCGGACCACCCACTCTCTCCACTGCTATGAGATTATGTTTTCCTTCTTTGAAAAAAAAGGTTATGTTTTTCAAGCTGACTGTGGGAGTTTATAAGTGACAGCTGATCTCTGTTTATCTATTTCTTAAAGGGACACTATAGTCGCCAAAACAACTTTAGCTTAATGGAGTAGTTTTTGTGTGTAGATCATGCCACTGAAGTTGCACTGCTCAATTCACTGCCATTTAGGAATTAAATCACTTTTGTTTCTGTTTAAGCAGCCTTAGCCATGCCTCCCCTCGATGTGACTGACACAGCCTGCATGAAAACAAAATTGTTTCATTTTCAATCAGATGTGACTTATTTTAAAAGTTTTTATCTCCTGCTCTGTTAATTTAACTTTAATTACACACATGAGGCTCCTGCAGGGTCTAGGAAGCTATTAACAGAGTAGGAGAAAGGAAATTCTAATTTAAACATAATTTGCAATAAAGGAAGTATAAACATTAGATGACTCTTTACAGGAAGTGTTTAGGAAGGCTGTGTAAGTCACATGCAGGGAGGTATGCCTAGGGCTGCATACATTTTTTTTAATTCCTAAATGGCGGGAATTGAGCAGTGAGACTGCAGGGGCATGATTTATACACCAAAACTGCTTCATTAACCTAAAGTTGTTTTGGTGAGTATAGTGTCCCTTTAATTGAAATATAACTCTCAGAGTTGCATGGATCCATCCACAAGTACAAACCTTATCCAGAGGACTCTATACATACACTCAGGAAAATGATGGACTCTAGGCAAGTTAGCAGTTTGGACACATTTTACTTGCAGTATAGGGACATTGATAACCCCTGGGCCCTAGGATGGGGCTAGATTGTTTTATGGTTAATCTGGTTAATCCAGTTATGTATCTTTATTAATTCTATGTAGTTAGGCCACTACATTTCACAGAGTTGTGTACTTGTGTACAGACTTGGGTAAAAAAAAAAAAAATCCTGTTTTTTTGTTCATGGTCCATTTCACCGCTACCTCACATACCTGTCTGTTGCTCTCTCCTAAAGGGCAGCACTCTACTCTCTCCTCCAGCTCTGCCTCACTCCCACCTTATTTCATTGCTTTTTCCTGTCCTAATGTGTTTTATACCCCACCTCCTGTAGACTGTAAGCTCTTTTGAGCAGGGTCCTCTTCAACCTATCGTTCCTGTAAGTTTTCTTGTAATTGTCCTCTTTATAGTTAAATCCCCCCTTTTATAATAATGTAAGGCGCTACGGAATCTGTTGGCACTATATAAATGGCAATAAGAATAATAATAATTTCAGCTTTTCTGAATTTTGTTCATGCAAAGTTTTTTGGAATACCAATTCGGACGAAAGAAAATGTAATGAAAGTGTGTCAATCACTATACTACATAATGTAGAATTCATAAGCTGCAAAAGGCAAATGATTATTTAATTGATTTCTTTCCAACAGAATAGAAATTATACATGTAATGGTATCACACTCTTCAAGTATTGTCTAACAGCGTAGAGAGGTCATGTTTCTGCAAGAAAACTTGGTTCGTTTGTCAACTCTTTGAATTTCAAACCCATTTCTGTTATGTTTATATATCTGGTCTTGACTTTAACGACACACAGTCTTTTTGTTTTTCTGTTTACACTATGTATAATTAACCTTCTGTAGCATTCTTCCAGAAGTCCACAATGTCTCGTTTTTTTATGCTGAGCCCTGTGATATTTGCGTCTACATCTCATGAGCCTACTCTCTACACTGTATACTGTAACTGTGTCTGCAGTACGTCAAAAGCAACCTACAAAACCCAAGTAAACTGCTATTTTCTAGACTTTCCTTTATTTCTACTTACATTTTCATAGAGGACAAGTAAATGAGTTAAATTTGACATATTTATTATAAAACTATGCAGAGTTTCACCTATTAAAAGTTGTACAATACAGCCTTTATTTTAAATAACTGTACTTTGACAGATGTCAAAAAGGAACATAACAAGATGGCCTAGAACTCCTTCATACAGTAGTCCTTTATTGGTGGCCAAAATGTTTTGGTATCATTCAACCTTGTATGAGGTTTGATGAAGGTCTTTGGAGGAAACTAAAATGTTAACAGATTTTTGAGTAACGATACAAGAACCCTACATGAAGGAGTGTTGGGCCATCTCGTTATTTCACTATAATTACTGCTTTTGGAGAAACCTGGGTCTGGTTCACTCTTGGATAAAGTGGATGCATACTGCTTGCAAATTTGCCTGTTAACAAGGGACAGTCATTTTCTAAGGAAATCTAGATTTTACTAAAAACAAAAATAGCTGTTATTTGCCCTTTTTTAAATTTATTTTTAATATGTTTACATATTATTAGGAGGATAGAGAGGGATGGATTTGGAGGGTAAGCCGTACATCAGGTCATACACTTTCATCCATGTAGAGCTTGGGACACATTCGCCAGAAGGTATGTCAACGTTTGTCACATTTTTTCTAACATCTAGAATCGAGGAACACATTCTTTTACTAGGAGATAACTATAACTGATACATTTATTTGTAAGCCTGTTCTTTACAATTTACGCAAATTCAAATAGAGATCATCATTATCCTAAATACTTTCTCAGGTTTCATCATTTATAGGAAACTTTATATCGGATCACCATTTGTGTAATTTATAGCATCTTTAGTATAAACCCCTTAAGGACTGCATGGTGCTTCATGACATCGCGTAGCTCAGAGCTTTAACCTCATGGATGGAACGTGGAGCATCGAGTCTTCTAAATAAATGCAGAACTAGATCAATTAGCAATCTACACTGTAAGGAAATCTGTGACATCAGCTAAAAGAATCCCTATAAATGCAGTCAGTTATGGTTAGTGTTGGGGTTAGTGTTAGGGTTGTGATTAGCGTTAGCATTAATGTTATGTTTAAGTTTATTGCTAACTTTGGGGTTAAGGTTAGGTACCTCCTAGTATATCTAGTTATATTCTGCATTATCTTTAAAGTGAGTACCCTCTAAAGTTCACTGGCCGTAACTACTCCATACGCTATACCCTTAATTTAGTTGTAACAGTCGCAACTGCTAGAAAAAAAGGACACCCAATAAGGTTCAAAATACCATGTGAGATAACACATGATGTCGGTTTTGCTAAGTGTTTTACAGTTATTAAGTAATACATTTTTTGTTGAATGTGTGAAATTCACATCACACAATATTCTGAATTTGTAGGAACTGCAAATGTTGTGAGTTTATCTTAACTTAAGTTTTTTAACAAAAATACAAGGGAAAACTATTGTACTCAGGAAATATACACACATCACAATTCCAAACTGTATGCAAAAAAATAATGTAAAAATACTTAAACCATCAATTTGGAGAGAAATTGGTGAAAAAAATATCACACTATAAGATTCAAAATATACCACTTGGGAGGACACATGGTGTCTCCACTTGCAAATGATGAATTTGGTGGAGTAACTGGAAACTATGAAGTTCTAAAATACTTTGAAGTGTGAGACGGACCATCAAGATTCTGTTTTTGAAAGAAGCTAGCTGATATTGGATAATTGTGAATTCAGGAGCCACACAACTAAATTGCAATTTGTATGTAAGCATAAGAAAGAAATACTACGACATTCCTTGATATAGATGAAATGACCCCACAATAAGGTTTAAAATATACCAAGTGAGATATCCCAATGTGTCTATGTTTGCAATTGGTATAGGTATACATGTATGGGGACTTTGAAGTGGTGCTCGGCTAAAATCGCCCAAAATGAGATATAGGTACAGAAATTTTCACGAAAGTAGAAAATCTACTCACATTTGTATAGAGCAATTTTAGATATAGCCATTGAATGGTGAAACGCATTAAGTGTATCTTAAATATTATTTTATATAGCTATTTTACGCTATTATTATTTTTTATATTTTATTATCTTTTATCAGTAAAAGTTATTTTTTTATTGGACCTGTTTGCTGCTGGATTCCTGAACACCATATCCTTGATGGGGATAATACCACCTACGCCTGTGGGACAGAGCAAACCTTATTTGCTCTATTAAACGTGAGTAGATTTTACCCATTTTTATTTTACTCTGTACTCCATACGGTGTACAATATTTTGGTTTTATTTTTCTCCTTCCATCTATATTGTCGGAGAAATACCATCAACATTGATATCCGAGAGTGGGGATTGTACCACTTCACGCTCACCCTGCATAGCCACTTTCTAGGCTCAGGAACATGTGAGCGCACATCTGTTATTGGTTTTATTCTTATATTTATATTGGATATACTGAAATTTATATTTTTTTTATCTCTCCTACATATCTACGAGAGTCACCACCAGCACAAGAACCCACTGCAAGAGTTCGTACTCCACTATATCCTTAAGTGGGGATCATTCTGCCCAGGCTCTCAAGTTGGAGCTAAACATCCTTAAAAGAGACATTTTGGGCGCTACACCACCTTCCTGTGTTTTTAATTGTAAATTCTAACAACCTTAAGATTTGAAGTGATATTGTACTCCTTGTAATTTGTGACCTGAACTACCAAATATAAACTGGGTTTCTAGACACATTATTATTATTATTATTATTGCCATTTATATAGCGCCAACAGATTCTGTCACGCTTTACAATATTATGAGAGGGGGAATTTAACTATAAATAGGACAATTACAAGAAAACTTACAGGAACGATAGGTTGAAGAGGACCCTGTTTAAACAAGCTTACAGTCTATAGGAGGTGGGGTATAAAACACATAAGGACAGGAAATAGCAATCAGATAAGGTGGGAGTGAAGCAGAGCTGGAGGAGAGAGTAGAGTTCTGCCTTGGTACCATCATTTGTAAGAAAAGGGCGGATGATGTCTATGTTTCTAAGATGGAATCTACAGGATTTGGCAACATACTGTATGTGAGGTGGTGGTGGAATCCAAAAGAGGTAATAAGTTTGCCAAGAGAGGCAGTACAAAGAGAAAATAGAAGGGGACCAAGGACAGAGCCTTGGGGGACTTAAACTGAGACAGGACGAGGGGAGGAGGTATCATTAGAAAAGGAGACACTGAATGAGCATTGGGAGAGATAAGAGGAAAACCACGAGAGGACAGAGTCACAGAGACCGAGTGATTGAAGAGTTTGAAGAAGGAGAGAATGATCAACGGTGTCAAAGGCAGCAGAGAGGTCAAGAAGAATTAGTATGGAGTAGTGGCCTTTGGATTTAGCTGCGATTAGGCCATTAGTAACATCATGTACTCTGTAACATAGGACAAAAAAATGCACTGCTTAAATTATTATAAGCAAGACAGTAATAAAATGCATTTTTGTTTCCTTTTTTTGAATTATTTTCATTATTATTTATTATGATTATTTTGCACTGGGTACTGGACCTGTCACAGATCAGAAAATTAAGCTCTTGATGCTTCATAAAATAACATCTTAGCAAACCGTGACAACCCTCAGATTTGTGAATGCTCTGTGCTGCCCCCTCTAGTCTAATTTTATATTGTATTGGGATATCTAATCTTATCATAACATGTTTAAAAATGAGTTTATTTGCTAACCATTTCTTCTCTACTGTGTTTAAATTCTTCTTCCATGGGGTAGTTCCAAATCTCCACAATATTTCTTTTTGGAACAGGTATTGTCAAAAGCCTATCCCACGACTATTCAGTTATTTGTAGACGTATAGCTTAACTCATGTCTGTATTCCGAAAACCCCAAAACATAAAGTTAAATAAAATTCTTGGTTGCAAGTCATGTAGAACAAGTGCATAAAAATGCAACATGGACAAGTGAAAAAATCCTGGACTCAACATAAAAGCCTAAGGTACAATACATATTTTACAACCACCCCCCAGTACAAAAAAAAAAAATGGATTCCTAAATTCTACAGTTAATGGGTTTCAGATGTCTGGCACACTGCAAGATTTTTTTTTTATTTTGGAATAAGGTTTTACAGACAAATCTGCCTGGGAAGAATTTCTGGAGCATTTAGTCAACATAGTTAATATGGAATGTTAAACACTTATAATATATAGTATGAAATGCATGGGAAACTTGCCTTTCTCTTACTTTTTACACTAGACCTATAAACACACACATTAGACTTTCATTATTTTTTAAGTGCATGCTGTTTGATCCTGATGTTATGATAAGTAGAGGGATGGATAGATGGGTGAATACAGGGCCGGATTAACATAGGGGCTGATGGAGCTGCAGCTCTAGGCCCAGGCCCATGGAATAGGCCCATTTAAAAAAAAAAAAAAAAATTGACTTTTTTTTTTTTTTTACACACTACTCTTAGGTTTACCACCTGACTGGTATTTTAAGACACAGTCGGTATTTGAGGCTGCCTGGCTGTGACGGTATTGCCGTAATACCCTCAATACAAATGCAAATATTTTTTTCAGTAGAAATGGAGATTACTCTGCAATACCAGCACCGGCCAGTAGGGGGCCACTGTGTATGGACAGAGGCAGGGATAGGATGTTACAGCATCTCCCTGCCTCTCTATACTCACTGATCCATGGGGGAGCAGCTACACAGCATAGATAGTCCAGACAGCAGCTCCCAGCCTGCAGAGACAGACTACAGCTCAGGCATGGGGACACTGAGACACTAGGGGACACTGGGAGAGGTGGGGACAATGGGACACTGGGAGAGGTGGGGACACTGAGACACTTGGTGACACTGGGAAACATGGGGACACTGAGAGACCTTGGGACGCTGAGACACATGGGGACGCTGTGAGACAGGGAGACACATTGGGACATGGAGACACTAGGGACACAATGTCTCGATGTCTCCCAGTGTCCCCATGTCTCCCAGCCAGTGTACCTAGTGTCTCAGTGTCCCCATGGCTCCCAGTGTCCCCTAGTCTGCCAGTGTCTGTGTCCCCATGTCTCTCAGTGTCCCCATGTCTCTGAGTGTCCCCAAATGTCTGTGTCCCCATGTCTCTCAGTGTCCCTATGTCTCCCAGCCAGTGTCCCTAGTATCCCTAGTGTCACCATGTCTCCCAGTGTCCCCAAATGTCTGTGTCCCCATGTCTCCAAGTGTTCCCATCTCTATGTCCATAAGTGCCCCATGTCTCCCAGTGTCCCCAAGTGTCTGTGTCCCCATGCCTCCCAGCCAGAGTCCCTAGTGTCTGTGTCCCCATGTCTCCCAGTGTCCCCTAGTCTCCCAGTGTCTGTGTTCCCATGTCTCTCAGTGTCCCTAGTGTCTTAGTTTCCCCAAATGCATGTGTCCCCATGTCTCCCAGTGTCTGTGTCCCCATGTCTCTGTGTCCCTAGTGTCTGTGACACCATTTCTCCCAGTGTCCCCAAATGTCTCGGTGTCCCCATGTCTCCCAGTGTCTCCATGTCTCTCAGTGTCCCCATGTCTGTATTCACAAGGGCTCCCATGTCTCCCAGTGTCCCCAAGTGTCTTAGGGCCCCCATGTGTCCCAAAGTGTCTCAGTGTCCCCGGGTCTCTCAGTGTCCCCATGTCTCACTGTGTCCCCTTGTCTCTGAGTGTCCCCTAGTATCCTACTGACACTGGACATACTGAGACATAGGGACACTGGGAGAAATGGGGACATAGACACTGGGAGACTAGGGAACTGGGTGACATAGGGACACTGACACTGTGATACATAGGGACACTGATGCCAGGCTGACCTTCCAATTCTTTGGTGGACAAACATGCTCTGTTTTTGGGCAAGTTCGCCCCTTTTGGCAGTTCTGGTCACGTGATTCGTGTCAGTGGCCCACCCTTTTACCCCGCCCATTGACTTCCTGCTTCACTGGACACTGCTGTTAGGGGGTATGGATTTACTTGAAAGAGGAAAGCATAAATTAGATAAAGAGAGTAGCATAGAGTATGTATTTTCTTATAGCTGCATCCTTTGAGTTTCCCTCCAACACCAACTCCATCAGATACATGACGCTTGAGAGGTATGACTGTTTTAGTGTTTTTGGTCGATAAGATTCTGTAATTAAGCCCCATCATATTTGTCAGCAACAGTCCCACTGGGCTCTTAATCTGGCCTGGGTGAATAGATGCATGGATGGATGCATTCATGGATAGGCAGACAGATAAATTAATGTTTACTAAATATTTATATAAAAAAGTTTTTAAAAAATTTATTGTGCACATTTTTATACACACAGTGACACATCAAAAGACACACTTAAAAACAGTTTGTATTGACTGCTAGCCTAACTCGGGATCTATTTACTTAAAGGGGCACTTACATGGCTGCATTTTAGCCAAATTAGCATAAGGTAGATTGAAATCTCCTGAATGCCCCTACTCACTATGCCGTGAGTAGGAGCATGTCTTCTAAACAGTGATCAGCCTGTGAAGAACAACGTGAAGACAAACGCTACACCCAACACGAATCACCATTGGTAGTTAGACCCAAAAGATTTACATATGTACCCACATCTCCACAAGAAGGATTAAAAGAAAGAAAACAATCTTGGGAAAAAGTAAATACTAAAACACACAAAAGAAATGAAGGTGACAGATACAACTCACCCAGTGAAGTAATAACGAAAAACAGATACCACGCTCTGTCTTTTTGTGAACCCTTTGACGAAACCTCTTTTTTAGAGATTCCGTCCAACCAAGACAAACATACCAATCTTTTAAATATAACACAAATAAAGAGCCGCAAAAGAGATTTAGAGGAAGAAGATCAGGCAGAAGAAAACAAGAAAGGAAGACTAGAAAGATTTTAAATGAAATACCTAATGATTTACCCACAGGTATTTTTAACTTATCACAAATTTTTTTAAATCCAACACAGATAGATGTCCTCAAACAAGGTTTAAAATTTGCCGCCACAACGCCATATAATTCTTTTCTTTCATACATAGACATTAACAAAAGAAATGCCACTCTAAAATGTTTTTTCATTTCTAAACAAAATAACACACAGGAAAAAAACAGACACAGCTCAGAATATCAATACAGATAAAGAATACAAAAAAAATCTGTTTAAAAAAAAGGTCCACTGGGGGGCGTAGCCTGACCTCGGAGGAAGATGGACGCCTGAATCCACAGCTCTGTCTCCCCATAGCATACCAACCAGCTATCATCCTCTCTCCCCTTCCAATCCACACCCCAATACCGATATATAAAGGCTCCAATATACCCTGCCTAACACCCGACGCCATGGGAGGCGGGAAAAAGAAGAAAGATCACACACCTTCGGTCGCAACTTTATTCCGCACGCCGGGTGACCAACAAAGGCCAACCAACTCGCAACCCATGGAGGAAGCTGGCTCAGATTCCGAGGAGAGCAAACTCACACCTAACCCCATGGCCCCCCTGACTATAGGGATCCTCCGCAGAATGCTACATGAAGCTACCGCCGACATCAAATCCCATGTGGCCGAAGAGATTAACAAACAACTATCAGGCCTTAAATCCGACATGGCGGCACTTTCATCCAGAACGAACCAGGTGGAGAATCGAATCTCCACACTGGCAACGACTACTGCAGCTCATACACAAGACATTGCCTACCTACACGGCCGCATGTCTGTCATAGAAGACGGCCTCGAAGATCTGAACAACAGATCGAGAAGGAATAACATCCGCACACGCGGCCTACCTGAAACCATCTCCACAGAACAGCTAATCCCCACACTGAGAGACATCTTCAAAGCAGTAGCACCGGACCTATCAATGAGAGACCTTGAGATGGACAGAGCACACCGGGCCCTGTGACCACCAAGCCTCAACACTGCCACCCCAAGAGACATTATTACCCGTCTTCACTACTTCCAGGCAAAGGAAACACTGTTATGTGCAGCCAGAGACAGATCCCCAAAATATGAAGATTTCAAGCTCACCTTCTTCCAGGACCTTGCTCCGACTACTCTAAAGAAGAGGAGAGACCTGAAACCCCTCACCATGGCCCTCCAACAACAGAACCTCAAATACACGTGGGGTCACCCATTTAAACTGTTGGTCAGAAAGGATGAACAAACACATGTCCTGATGTCACCAGCCGACATGGCCCCTTTTATGGACTCACTGGGGATACAACTCCAAGAATACAACCCCACATCCAGGAACTGGGGAGATGATCAAGCCCGGGACAGACCTCGATCTCCGCCTCAAAACAAAAGAAGGAATACACCCACGCAACAAAAACAGGCCGCCCGAGAATCCCTGGATTACTAAACACAGGCCCACCCGCAATGTGCAACACAGAGACCGCCGACGGCCCACTAAACCAGGTATGTACTGAAACCCCGATTGCCTGAAACTCCGACCCCAGGGCCGAATTGGACTCCCTGTGACAGCCCTCCCGCTCCATCACCACAGGCCCCAACCTGGGGACCAGACCTCATATCCACCGGCCATGCTCACCTCCACATCACCCTAACCTCCCCCGGGTCAATAACCATCACTTAACCCCTACCCTGCGGGGACTGGCGAGATGTACGCAACCCTTGCCCAACCCCCCCCAAAATGTGGCCGACACCAGCGCCCATCCGCCTGACTTACCGCTGGCAGCACACCCGGGTGATACCTCTCGTCCCACCGTCACAGGTACTCAAACAACAAACGGAACTCCCGACTCCCAACCGGGACTCGCTTACAAGGCCAAGGAACTGCCCACATGGATGTATAATAGACACACACACCAACAATAAGGCTCACCCAGACCCTGTCTATCAAGGAAAGCAAAGAAGCTATACCGCTCCCAGAACTCAACAAACACAGAAATCGTGAGCAACAGCCCTGGAGCAGCACCTGAACACCGACCTCAGAGGAACTTACCCCAAAAGGATACAATCACACTGTCAACTGATACCCTAACAATAGACAAACCTCAAGGGTTAAAATACCTGAGACAGACAGCTTAACTATACAGCAAACCCCATACCACATCCTAAGGAATAGTGAATAAGGGTGGGGGACACCCTGACTAACCAGAACCCCCCCCCTCACAACCACCCAGGGCAACAGAGGTTAGTACAAAGAGGAAACAGGGGGCGACCAACCTTTCACCAGAGACCCTCAGACATACAATAATCCTAGGGAGAAGCGGGACCACTACCCACCCCCACATTTATAGAAATGGCCCAAAGACCATACACCCACGCAAATACCCCTCACCTAGCACTCCCATAAGTATTCTAACAAACAGGGACCCATCACAGGGACTGAGGGCACCCAATAATAGAAGCGGACAGGTACTAGGCGGACTCCTACCTCCAAAAACCCAACAATAAGTTCCAAAGACGGAGACTTAAGGAATGTAAATTGAAAAGTTTGAAATGTTTGAAATGTTTCTCTATGTCTTTTTCTATATTATTTTTAATGTCATATCAAGGTGCCCTATGCTTAATACAAGATGTATGATTATTGCATAAGCCTTACCCATCTGATTGAAAATGTATAATTTCTTTGATATAATGTATCTATGTGTTGACAATCGAGGTTACAGATGGCTCCCTACAGAGCCTACAACTCCACCTCCCAGACGACAGACCCAAAAATCGGTATTCAATAACACCCCCCCACTCGAATAATCAAGGGGACCATGAACGGCACATGACAAGTCCCACACTTGACGTCCCTACAGAAACTGTAAGTGGACATCCACAACAGACGCATGGGGAAGGGGGGAGATGGGAACGTGAAAGCCTTCCTCCTCTTTCTCCCACCACACAGACACCAGCCCATACCAGGGCAACACACACACACACAAACCCACCCATCAGGTACCACTACACCCCCACACCGCCTGGCAGCAGCCTCGTAAGACCAGGCCACATATCCTCCATATCCCCACCCCCCACACCAACCCCTACCCTACCCCCTGACCCCCCACAAAAAACCCTCTCCCCCCAACCCACCCATACACATACCCACCCCCACCCCCATATCCCGACCTCCCCTGAGAGGGTGATCTGGACCCCGGGACCTATTCTGCACACCCGAACACACAAACACCAAACATGCCAAAAACACTCACTGGCATATAGCTTAATTGCATGGACTCAACAACCCAACCAAACGACACCAACTACTCCGCTGGGCAAACTGCACAGGCGCCGAAGTAATCCTCCTCCAAGAGACACACTACGAAAACCTCAGACCTTTTCCCCTCAAAAACAGAAACTATACAGAATGCCACCTGGCGAACTCCCAAAACGGCAAACATAATGGAGTCGCCATCCTGATCAATAAAACGTGCCCCATACGTTTCACAAGTACAACCTCCGACCCACAGGGCAGATTCATAACCATAGCAGGCAACCACTGCAACCACAAATATGCAATCACATCGGTATACGCCCCCAACACCCCCGACCCACAGTTCTGGGAAACCCTGAGGGCACACCTAAAACTATTTACATCCCACCATATGATAATCGGCGGGGACTTCAACGCGGTCATGACTCCCAACATAGACAGGAAACGCACGACAACCAACAAAAACAAGAATACCTCCACTACAAGAATGGATAAAACACTCTTAAACTTCACACATCAGACAAGCCTCCAGGACATCTGGAGAATACAACACCCCATAGTCCCCGACTATACCTTCTACTCAAACCCACGTTCCTCCTACTCCAGGATACACATGTTTTTAATCTCCCCTTCCTCAATACCCCAAACCACAAAATCCTCAATTGGAACAATCACATGGTCAGACCACGCTGACATATCCCTCACAATCAATATCCCTTTAACGGCGAGATCGTGGTCCTGGCGTTTAAACCCCACACTACTGCATAACCCTGAAATAAGACAGGCTGTACATAAAGAAATAAGGGACTACTTCACGACAAACACGGATTCGGTACCCTCTAAGGGCATAGTATGGGCAGCCCACAAGGCAGTCATAAGAAGTAAACTAATCGAATTAGCTACCTGACATAAAAAACAAAAACTGCAAGAACTAGAAAACCACATACAATCGCTGCGGGCTCTTACCTCTCGACACAAACAAAATCCAACCCCAGATATTCTCAACCAAATCAAAACCCACCAACAGGCCATTAAACAGTTCATGGCCAAAGACTCCCAAAAAGCACTCCAATGGACCAGACAACTCTTCTATGAAAAATCTAACAAGGCGGACTCCCTCCTCGCTCGCAAACTACGCCAAACAATAAGTGTATTTTGATATAAATATATATATATATTAATATCAAAATACAGTTAGAATAAAATGGAATCCCTTGGAAGAGCCGGTACTCGGACATTCTAAGCAGAGGGTGGCAGGTGTTGACAGGGGATGATGCTGCAGCTAATATTTCTCTCCCGGATTAGCCACCCTGCTATATATTTTTTAACTCATTATATCAACAGGTAGTTTCGGCTACACTTCTAGCGTTAGGGGGAAGACGATTTGTTGCTATTTTGGCACTGGGTAATGGAAGTTGGGGATATGTTAATTCAATTATTTAGTTACCTGTAAGATTGAGACTACTTCTTCACCTTCACCAAAACCCCCGTGCCATAGGTTTTATTACCTGATAATGGCAGTACCTTCTAGCACACGTCTCCCTCTTGTTACCTCCTTTTTCTTTCACTGTGTGTATTTATATATAGGAATTTGAACCTAAAGTTTAATTAAAAGTTATATATTATTTTACTAGTCTATATGGGGTTGCTCTAATACTTATTAAGCTTGGAACGGGAATTGTCCAGACTTATCTATTCCCGACCTAGCTTTTTGTTCTCGTTCATAGTTTTATATATATATACTTTTTATTTTAAAATAATTTGTACATTTTTAAATTTATTTTTTATTCATTATTATTTATTTTTATAATAATATATATATATATATATATATATACAAAATATATAGTTATTATATATTATATTTATATATATACACGTGTAATTTTACTCCAAGTATATTTTTATATTACTATATCCATATATTAATAAAAATATACACTCAGTATAACATTATATATAAGATATATATATATTATATATAGATATATTTTCATTTATTAACATAATTTTTTAACTTTATTTTTACTTTTTTCACCAACAGGGGGACTGCCCTTCAGTTCAGTCAGTCCCCCTGCTGGCAGCACTATGGACACCTATTGCGGCCATGTGACCACTCTTTTAGCGGCTATCAGACAGCCCCCCAGACAGAGAGGACCGATCTCCAGTGGGGGAATGGCGGCGATCGGATAAGTGAATGGGAGGGGGGTAATATTTGGGAGGGGGTTAGTATTGGAGGGTTGGGGGGTTAATACTTTTTTTCTCTTTATTTTTTTAAATTCATTTATCTTCACTGAGTGCCTCGACCCCTCGAGGCACTCAGCATACAGGCAGAGCATCGGAAACCTGCCTGATGGCTTCAGATGCTCTACACTACACTACACAGCAGTCGGGTGGGGTATTGTAGGATGCCTCGACATCGAGGCATCGCTGTAATACCCTTAAAGCAGCTGAAGCGATCATGATCGCTTCCGAGGTTCATATTGGCCGCGGACGTACAGGATCAGTGGTCGTTAAGGATTGTTTTTTTGTCTGACGTACCCTGTACATCCGCGGTCACTAATGGGGTAATTGAAGCAGTTTTGGTGTATAGATCATGCCACTGTAGTCTAATTGCTCAATTCTCTGTCATTTAGGAATTAAATCACATTTCTGTTTCTGCAGCCCTAGGCACACCTCCCCTGGCTATGAATGGAACATCATGCATGAAAAAAATGGTTTCATTTCAATCAGATGTTAACTTACTTTAGAAGTATTTTAGAAGTATAAACATTAGATCTCACTTTACAGGAAGTGTTTAGGGAGGTTGCACACGTTACACACAGGGAGGTGTGGCTAGGACTGCTTAAACAAAGTGATTTAACTTCTAAATGTCAGAGAATTGAGCAGTGATACTGTAAGGATATGATCTATACACCAAAATGTCTTCATTAACCTAAAGTTGTTTTGGTGACTATAGTGTCACTTTAAAGACACTGTGAGTTAATGCTGGGGTCTGGTTTAATGCTGGGGTCTCACAGACCCGTAATTATTCCATTTTTCTTTTTTCACTTATTTTGTCTCTTTAAACACAAATATAAGAGTGCAACTCATCAATTTGTTATCCACATTAGCACTGAAAGGACTAATTTGTTTGTTGTCCAATAAGGCTATGTTTGGCAGCATTATTTGCAGCGCAGTGCATGGTTAGTCGGACATTAAAGGGACATTTCAGATACCTAAAGCACTGGTTTGTTTAGCTGAGTGAATTCAGACAATTGGCCAGAGTACCTTCACTGCAAAGACTTCTCATTGAGCTGCATTGAGAAGTTTGTGATTGGACAGCCACATAAAGTCTGCGGCTAAAAGGGGGAATGCTAAAAAAATTGGCCTCTTTTCAAATTATATTTAAGACGAAAGAAGACAGGATGACATTCAATAAATACAATAATAATGTGCTCAGACATCATCTTATGGGGTGGTCAAAGATGAATTCTGGTTAAATTATTTAAATGAAAAATTAATTACTAATTGTTCTACAACCTTTGATTTAATGCCTTTTGTTAAATCCCATAAGGCTGAGTAATGTATGTGATAATAAGGCTGAGTAATGTAAGTGGTAATAATTAAATGGTATAAATAATGACAGCATTGTATATTTTTGAACAACATATGGAATACATGACACAATATAATTAGAATTTAGGGCTAAACTGTAATACTTAATAGGAGGTAATTGCTCAGGTCCTATGCAATTATTCCAACGGGACAAAAGATATAGTCCCATAGAAATGGTATACATACATAATAAATAAAGTGCAATCAAAAACAATAGTAACGTGTACACACATATGAACACCATATAATAAACAAGTATATTCTGTAGCATGAGTATAAAAATTTAGAAAGAGATATTTTAATTTTTAAATATTTGTCATTATTTTTTTACTTTTATTTTATTGAATTTTCAGTTAAAAGGGGGTACAGAACTAAAAAGGATATGGCATTCATTAAAGAACTTTAGCTTAATATTTCAGGCAAATATACAGAGTAAATCATATATAGCATTAGGGCATATGACATGCACAGGAGTGGCTATACGAGTGTGCATGCGCGTACAAGCAAATGCTTCTCATAGCATAGCACTCTTTTGAGCTGCATTTGATGATGTTTGACATTCTCAAGACGTTGAAGGTCACATGAATGAGTCAAACCCGATCTTTGCAGCAGAAGTGTCTCCAGTGGTAGAGGTGTGTGTAATACTGCAATCATACCATTGTCACATCTTAATGGAAATGTTTTTTGATTGCAGAGTTAAACTGCACCCAAATTGCTTAATTGAAATGAAGTGCTCTTAGTGGTCATTTAATGTGCTCTGTATGCTTCCCCACATTTAGGTTGTGGAAAAATTCATTTATATGCCCTATTTAGGAGACTGGAGAAATAAAGATTGTTTGGTGTTTTACATAAATTATCCTTTTTAATTCCTTGAACCCTGTTTCAGTGGTCCGAAGAACCCTAGAACGTCAATTGATACAACTGAAAAAAAACAAAAAACTCAAAATGTTTGTTTTTTTCCTATTTTTATTGAGCCAACTGTGGACAGTATATAAATTATTCCTCTTTTAGTTATTTTCATGATCTATATCATGCTCACATTATAGGAATGTCAAAGTACCCCCACCCTCACAATTCCGCACTTAAAGCCCAAATGCACCCCTTGATGTTCTTTTGGCTCAGCTACCAGGATGTGATTCAATATGAGGATTCAGGATGTGGTCTTGTCTAATGAAATACTGTAAATTAGGCAGAATTTGCAAAAATATAATTAAACTTCTTGTATTTTGAATTCTGACTCAATGGCAGAACAAGGATGGTGTCACGGTGTGGTTTTGCACTTGTAGTTCGGAGGTGTCCATTACCCAGACGTAAAGGCGTGCATTTACATTAGCTAATTTCACATATAGCTGATGGAATCTGGAAATAAGCTAATAAAGATAATTACACCTTTGCTGGGTCTGCTGTGTAAACATTGGTCCAGTCAACATATGTGTAAAGTGAGTAGGGCTCCTTGTGGAAAGATGACTTGACCCAGCTGCACTGAAAGCTTGTTTAATGTGGTGTGCAGTTTACCTGCCACACAAACCTCAATGTTTGCTGTGAACAGATGACTTACAGCTGTTTAACATCAGCTGTCCCAGGAGGCAAAGAGTGTAAATATTAACACCAGAGTCTTGCCTTCTGTGTACAAGAAAGCTGGGAGTAGATAATATTTTTATGGCCTGATTGCCTAAACCTTGCAAAAAAAAATAACGCCAGAGAGATATTCAGCAACTGTAACCAGCTTTGCAGAAAACATCGAACAGAGAATGATAGGGAACCAGAAAAAGATTTAAAAAAAAAATATTAATATAGAACAAATAAAATGGACATCTAATAGTCATTGTCACAATGATAAATTAGACCAGATTTATTTTTTTACCTTGTTATTTCTTATGCGGATCTATGGGTATTGGCTGAGGTCAAGTGGTGGCAGAAAGATATTGTAAAAAAAATAAAAAAAAATAACATAAAATACGAATAAATAATTCTAATTAAAAAGTAAAACAAAAAAGTATCCCTTTACTACGTAAAGTATGTAAAAGCCAGTTTAGAATGCAATTAAATTTATATTAAATAATGTGTGATTCTATTGCACATAGCATATGTTTATTCTTGCCGTCTTGTTATTCATTATTTAAACATGTGAATCATGCTATATGGATGGTTAAGTCATCTTGGTAATTATTTCCTGTAAAGAACACTAACCCTAATCCTATCGCTGACCCTGAATGCAATAATAGAGCTAGACTCAATCTTAACACACCAACCCTAAAGAATGGGCAAATGTGTATTATGGAAAAATATCTCTGGAGAAATGTGTAACCGATTCAACTTTTGGCTTCATGGCGTATTATGATGGATCTAGAACTCCTCAATGGCTTTTTTCTTCCATAACACACATTGATTTTTTTCTTCTATAATACATTGTTGTGTATTCTCCCTAGATAGTTAGATAGATAGATAGATATTATCTCTCTCTCTCTCTAAGTGGTAAAATCTGCCCTCAGTGAATATTCATTAGTATTTGTTAGCTGACATCCATGCTTGGTCCTTCTCTAGTGCTGTATCACAATATCTGCCTCAACTGCCAACCTCTAAGTCTGAAACATTATAAACAATATAAAACAAGATGTGACTCCATTACAATTCCACCAAGAAGCATCTGTTTTACATCACACATCCAGCAGTGTGGTGATTTTTTTTATATGAAAACACATCTTTTATAATTTTATTTATACCTACCATTTTTTTTCCCTTCCATGGATCCTGTTGCCCAGTAAACCTTGTCCCTGGCAATTCTGTTTTCTTTTTGGTATTGACTTTGTCTAGTGTCTTGATGGTCGTCTCGTACCGGACTTGGCCTTCAGTAATGCTGTCCTATGATGTCCTGACGTGAATAGCTCATTCTTTGGATAGTCTATAACAACTTTTCGGCCTTTTTGGTGGTATCTAAGAAAAGCCATTGCAATAACTTGTATGAACCGATAATACATATTGCATTCCATTTCTTGTTCTCTAATATAACCTTGTTGGGTTCTCACCTTGTATACTGCATTAGAAAAGAAATGTCACTTAAGCAGTAACATCACAATCTAATAACCAAAAGTTAGCAATCTATTGAGTAACAAAAAGATGGACAAGCAAAAACAGTACATCCAACAAGTTGTATTAAAATGTATCATACCTCATACCACACGTGGTGAATGTGTACAAGGATAGTGGAGATCCAAGACAAGTTATTTCAACGTTTGAGCTGGATTCTTGGCTTGAACATAAGACCAGACCCTAAACTCATCCTACTGAAAGGTTCTATCTCAGGGTTGCATCTAACCAAGTCTAATCTGAGGTTGTGTTATAAGATTATCACAGCATCATATAAAAATTTATTAAAAACCCATTTCATTATTGTTTTTTTATAATCTGGATTGCTGTATTAAGCTATGTTTATACAACTTCTATTGGTGCATTTTGCTCCTTTTCTGTAAAAAATATTTTTAAAAATGTGTATTTTTTTTTGTGTTAATTTGCATTCTCTTTATGTTCTTTTCCACTGACCCTGTGCGTCAGGAATAAAGGGGTATTGTTATGACCTATTATAGGGGTAGGCAACCTTTGGCACTCCAGTGGTTGTCAACTACAACTTCCATAATGCTATTAAAACATAATCCCTGCAAAGCAACAAGGGAGATGTAGTACACAGCATCTGGAGTGCTGAAGGTTGCCTACTGCTTGTTTATTTTATACAAAATATTGAGTTTTAATTGGACCACACTTCTTCTTAAAATATATGTGAAAGACATATTACATTGAGCAACATGAAAATGTGTGTCAATATAAGCAATTACGGAATAATGAACTCTATAAAATCACATAAATGATTTTCATTAATTTTTCTTATACATTTTAAAATATTCCTGTTTATAAACCTCTGTTGCTATTTTTGGTTGGAAATACACCAGCATTTCAATAGAAGAAGAAAATGGACTTTAAGTTAACAGATCATGTTCTAGTATCTCTTCTTTTCACAAACGATAGGGCAGTTTATATTTAAATTTATTTTGCTCCGTGCAAAGCAGGAACAACTCTTACAATAGCATAGTGATTATACTCAGGGGAGTATAGTGATTATAGCAATCCCCAGAGTGTAGTTCTCCAATCCCCCAATCATGAGCCAAGACTTCATGAAGGTGCAAGATGATCTGAGCTTAATGGTTCAGGTTGGATTTTATACAATTCTCCAGGTCAGAGGAACACCCTCTGGACCTGATGGGGCACAGGAACACAAAGGACACAAACCAATCAGAACAAACATACAGTCTGTGACACACCCATGTACAGCATACAATCCCTCCCCTCTGCTTGGGAGATAATTGAGTAAAGTCCTGTAAGTAACTCAATTATCTCCAGGCAGAAAAAACACATTTTCACAAAGTTCAGAAAGTACCCCAAAACATAACATACCCCCAAAATGTTACATCCCTGGATAGCCCTGATTTGGGTGAACAACATATCCAAAAATCCCCCAGATCAGAGCAGGGGTTCAAAAGTTTCATGGAAGTCTATTTTTGACCGGCTGCAAGCATGCTTAATGCCCGCAACAGTTCCAGAGAATTAGGGCCAGCGGTCGGTTTCTCTTTGTGGAGTATAAAAAGTACTTACATTACATGAATGGAGCCTTTTAAAGTGTATTGGGCAAGGTATATTGCAGGGCCCATAGTCACAGGGTAGGAGGCAAGCAAACAGGCCCCTCCAAAAACTCGTGGCAAACTCACAGAAAAAGGCGAGTTTGTCACAACGGCTATTCAGCTACCATTATGAAAATGGTGGAAATGCTACTAGACTGTGCAGCAGCGCAAGTTCCAACTGTACTTTGTTACTCATTCATTGCATGGATGAGCTAACCATCCATGCAGTACACAATTATAAAGCATATATAATGCATAGTAGGCATATGAATTCAGAATCTGACAAAACAAATTTCATCCGAATCGCAGAATTCGTAAGCTTTCTAATTCCTAATTCGGCAACATTCAAAATGACCGAAAACTAATGATTTCGGAATGTACTGATCCTAAAATCTTCAGATCCATTTTTTTATAGGGATGGCAAATTAGGGATTTATGTAGGGATGTGCATGGGAAAAATATTCGGTTCGGCATTTCGAAATTCGGGACTTTAGCACTTCGGAACTTCGGCACTTAGGTTTCTGTATGAGACACATTTGATTGGACAACTGAGTGAAACGGTGTGAGTCAAGATGGGGTGCAAGGGATCCTGGCGTTGGATTCCAGGTAAGTTTTATGTTGGTTTAAAAAGTTTATTTGAAAAAAAGGGCATGTACTTAGTTTATAATGCCCCACTGAGAGCTATTAACAATAAAATATATAATGTAAAAAAGGGCAAACATTTAGTTAAGAAAGATCAGAAATTCAAAATATTTTTTTCTTCCGTATATAGCAAAGAAGAATCTATGGCTGCAGATTTGCAGAATCTATGGCTGTTACAAGTGATTGGTTAACATAGGCTTAAGTGTAACAGCAATTAAATAAAGTTAAAGTAAACAAAGAGCGTAGGCCAGATCGTATGCACCCACAAGTGCAGAGGAAGCTTAGTGTAAAAATATCCATACAACTATTTTTCATTTTTTATAATTAAAGGTTCTGTCCTCGATTCACATCTCTTTAATCTGTTTGTAAATAATCTTCAAGT
Organism: Pelobates cultripes; assembly: GCA_933207985.1. Classification (NCBI taxonomy): domain Eukaryota; kingdom Metazoa; phylum Chordata; class Amphibia; order Anura; family Pelobatidae; genus Pelobates; species Pelobates cultripes. Next base: position 27,322,872 of record OW240916.1, read on the forward strand.
GGGCATCACTACTTCCAGATGATACAAAACTAGTTAAAATAATACAGTGTGAACATGATTTAACGTCTCTAAAGAGGGATTTGAATAAAGTGGGGGACTGGGCAGGCAAGTGGCAGATGAGATTCAATACAGATAATTGTAAAGGCATTCCATTTGGAATAAGGAACCCAGAAGCCACTTATACATTAAATGGGGTTGAGTTAATTCAGTAGCGCAGCTGGGAGGGCTCAACCCTGGGCGGCAATGTTTTGGGGGCGGCTCTGAAGCATGACAGATGGAGGTTCTGCTGGAACATGGCCATCAATTGACTGTCAGGAGAAGAGTGCTGTGCGGCCAAGCACAGGCGCCCGCCTTAGTGCGCTCCAGCCTGAGGCGTACAATTTCCAATTGACAGGCAGGAGGGAAGCGCATGTAGCATGGCCAAGCTACACCAGCACCTCTGGAGTATGCCGCAGGCTGTGTGGAGGGGGCGGATATATAAATTATGTCAAATCCCTGCTCCCTGTATTCCTTGCAGCGAGGCTGGCACGCCGTCGCCTTAGTGATGTGGACAGGCTGAGAGAGGCAGCAAATTCAGGGACTGCCCCAGGCGTCAAAAGCTCTAGCGGCACCACTAAGTTAGGGATAACATGAAATGAAAAGGACTGAAGAATAAATATGGACAGTTTCAACAGTATACGTCAGTCTGCCATTGCAAAGGCTGGCAAAGTTATGTCAAACTATAATTGTGCCACGTTGAATATGTGATGCAATTTTGAATAGGCATATGCATGGGGAAAATTTTCGGTTCGGCATTCCAAAATTCAGGACTTCGGCAATTCGGTACTTCGGTAATTCGGCACTTCAACACTTCGGAACTTCGGCAACTTTGGCACTTCGACACTTAGGAACTTCGGAATTTCGGAACTTCGTTATTTCGGTATTTTGGGGCTTCGACACTTCGGGACTTCTCTTGCAGCCGCTTAGTAGATAACTCCCTAATTCCCACGGTATTAGGGAGTTATCTACCAAAAGGCTGTAAGACCTAAATTGGTCTTTCAGCCAAATTTACTAATACTAAGTAAAAATTATACCGCGAGTGGGGGCATGTCTATTGAACAGTGAGCACCAATCCACCAGTGAGCACTTAATCCACCAATCAGAGTGTTATGAGTCAAATTACACAGCATGGGAAAATTCCAAAGAACTTTCCCACACTGTGTAAAATGACACAGAGCACTCTGATTGGTGGATTTCAAGCCAACCAATCAGAGTGCTGTGACAGGTAAATGTAGAGACTTACCTGTCAGTCTCTTCATTTACCCGTCAGAGCACTCTGATTGTATGGCTTAAACCCACCAATCAGAGTGCTCTGAGCCCGATTGCAGGACGAGGGAAGGCTTTATAAGCCTTCCCCCGCCCTGCAGAGCTCAGTCTACACGGAGCCCTCCATGGGTGAAGATGGATTTTTTTTTTGCGTCGGTTATTATGAATTTTTTATTTGGCCTTTTTTGAGGCTGAAAAAAGAAGATTTTAGAAGAAAGAAAACATCAAATGGTAAGTTTTTTTTACAGGCACTTAGTTAATGACCCGCCCCCCCCCCCCATTATTTTTCGGGTGAGGGGGATAGGTAGGGGTTAGTTTTTTTTTGGGAGGAGGGTGACTAGGGGTGGGGGCCAGGGGGGAGGACAATAGGTGCCCCCCTATTTTTATTTAGGGTCCCCACCTACCGCTCAGGGTGGAGGACATTAGGCCCCCCTTTATTAGTATTTAAGGCCCCCACCCACTGCTCAGGGGTGGGGGCCAGGGGGGGAGGACATTAGTCCCCCCCTTATTCTAATTTAGGGCCCCCACCCACTGCTCAGGGGTGGGGGCCAGGGGGGAGGACATTAGGTTCCCCCCTTATTTTACTGTAGGGCCCCGCCGTTTAGGGGTGGGGGCTGGGGGGGGGGCAATGGGCGGCACGAGTGGGGGCTCGGGAGCTGGGAACCTTTTTTAGGCTGCTCACTGTTTAATAGACATGCCCCTACTCACGGTATAGCGAATAGGGGCATAATTTACTAATACTAGGTCATCTTTACCAATTTAGGTCTTTCAGCCTTTTAGTAGATAGCTCTCTAATACCATGGGAATTAGGGAGTTATCTACTTATTCATTCCTGTCATTACATTGACTGGCTAAGTAACTTACATTTTATATGAATGTATGTTACTTGATTGTTGTTGCAAATGCTTGCAGCTGAATCCTGGCTATGTTTGTATACTTTTTATTTAAAAATGTATACAGTGTAACATTCTTCGTCTTCCACTGGGTAAATATATTAGTTCTTAGGCAATACTGTGCTTCGGAACTTCGGCACTTAGACACTTCGGAAATTCTGTAATTTCGGAACTTCGGGCACTACAGCAATTCAGCAATTCATCTATTCGGAAATTCGGAAGTACCTGAATATCCGAATTGCCCGAAATGAATTACACATGTCTAATTTTGAGCACCAATTTTCAAAAAGGAAATTAATATGAGGGATGAAAATATTATATTATTAAGGAAGACAAGATAAACTGCATTTGCTTTCTTCAGGAAAAAAAGGCATCTCAGTGGGGATATGATATCACTATACAAACGAATACAGGGTCAATGAAAAGCACTATGTGCTAACATGTTCATTAGCAGGAATGTATGATAGACAATAGGTCATCTATTAGGACCTGAAGATATTATATAAAAATACTTTTTTGAGGGAAAAACATTATGCAAGGATATATAGAAACATAGAATGTGATGGCAGATAAGAACCACTAGGCCCATCTAGTCTGCCCAATTTTCTAAATACTTTCATTAGTCCCTAGCCTTATCTTGAGTCTAGAATAGCCTTATGCCTATCTCATGCATGCTTAAACTCCCTCACTGTGTTTACCTCTACCACTTCAGCTGGAAGGCTATTCCATGCATCCACTACCTTCTCTGTAAAATAATACTTAAAGAAATTATTTTTAATATTAGTAATAATTAAAATGCACTTGAACAGCTTGTTGATCGAAGGAGAAAAATGATTGCAACTATGGAGTCAAGAAGGAATTCCTTTGTCCGCCCCCTTCCCCCCCTTATTTTGTCTTTTTGGATCAACGGCATGTAAAAAAAGTTATATTTAAAGGTTGAACAAACTGCAATGGACTTTTTTCAACCTAGATTACTATGTAATGAGATGGCCAAGAAAAGGAGGAACGACCAGATGTTCAATGATATTAATTCTGATCCTTCTAGCACACACCCATTGAAGGACATTAGATGGCTAAGGATAAAGTCCTGGCCACTGACAACAAGGGAAGTGGGATTTAATTTTCAAAAAAAAGGAAGGGGCAGATTGGGGAAAGAAAGTGGAAGTATTGGGAGAACATTATCAATTAAAAAGAAAAGATAAAAGAAAAAAAACGAAAACAATTAAACAATGTCAATAAGCATGCCCAGCTGGACCTTTCACTAGTGTTCTATGTTAAGGTAATGAATACTTAAGGAGGTGTCTAATCACACAGAAGTAAAAACAGCAGGAGTGCAGGTAATTACATATTATATATTTTTTCTTGCTAGACGGTTTATGGAGTGGTTTGATGGAATCTCCGTGAAGATGCAGAAATTACACTTCATGCTGGTTCCAACTGACAGCAACGATAGCCTTAGAGTATTGATTGTGGGTTATCAATGCTGCTCTAGCTGGGTTGATTCGCAAAGGATAATGGGATTTTGTTAAAGTATTTGATATGGTTCCACATGCAAAATAAATTAAAACAATTAGTTTAAGGTGGAAACGCTGGTCCTTATTAAAAACTGGCTTGAAGATTATGTACAGGGATTTTGCAGAGAAAGGTGAGGTGCCCTAGAACCACTACAAATGGGGTTCATTGGCATTGTGGCAGGCTTATGCAATGTATGATCATATACTCTTTCCGGAGTCCCCATTATTTTTGCCTAGGTTAGGTGTTTCTAAAAAATGACTACATTCTGTAATCTTTGTAGCTGCTTTTTAGTGAATGAGTGAGTGCGTTGGATCTTCTATGTTTTTTTTTTTTTTTTAATATATACATGCGTGCATGTGTATGTGTGTGCATATGTATATGTGTGTATATATGTTCACTATTTTATAATGAAACACATTCATTTAGAAATTTTTAAAACATTTTATGGCAGATCAAAAACAACATTTCCCTAATACAAATTGAAAGTGTGATCTATCCAAATACATTAACTTAAAAATAATATTCTGAAATCTTTACTGCCAACAATTCATTAAAGAAATGACCTCATAGCAGTGTTAATGTTTGTAAAACATTATCCTGTCTTGGCTTGCAGCCCACATTCCTTAGTAAAAGCCATCTATTCTAATTACAAATCTGTATCCCAAGTAGACTATTTTTTAATTTTTTTTACATTTTCAGTCTTTTTTCCGTCTCTGTTCTGTGCCGGTCTGGCAAAGAAACATGCTTGATCCTGGTACCTTCAACTCAGTAAACTACATTCAAACACAATTACATCTTTGTGTGTTTCAAGACTCTGAAGGGAGAGGGTTAGAAGCCAGAGAGTGTACAGCCAATCAGATTACTAGGTTGGCTGAACATTCTATGCACTAATGTTCAAAGTACAATATGTACTATTCAACTCATCCATACATTCTCATTGTGTTTTGAAGCCTACCAAACCTAGACGAGATGAGATGGGGATTTGTTCCAAATCTATGGGCAAAGGTTCCTCTAAAAACACTTTTGTTATCTCTTTTTTTTATTTTTTGTGAGTTGTATTATAAACAATAAAGAAAGGGTTGTATTCAAGCATACCTATAGCAATACAACAACAATGGTAAATTTATGATTTGAATAAGCTGGTGCTGGGAAGGACCATCCCAATGAGTTATGAAGCCGAGGACAGAACGTGAGCATTGTATTATATCTTGCAACAAAAATGCTCTTTGATTTTGGAACACATGAGGAGGTGATGTGTATAGGTAACACACCCCAGCTTACTATTGTGTGTGATGTTTAGTACATAACCAAATAAGACATTAACGCAATGTTGCTCTTGGCAAGGTCATAACCACAACTTCACAAGATGACTAATCCTAGCATAACCCATAACTAATGCCATACTGGACCTTGGTGGCACAACAGACAAGAGGAACCAGCAAATATGGAAAGGTAGGATCAAAATGTGTGCAAACTGGACTATGCTATTTAAGTCAGTGGAATAAAGTTCTATAAGTCCAGAAGGAACTTAAGATCATGGAGGAAGGGACTGCACCAACAAATGTTGAAGTATGAACACTGCAGCACCAAATGTTTTAACAAAGTCCAAGCTGGAATGAAACTGGAAGAAAAGTGATTGCCAATTTTTTAATTTCATATATTGATAAACAATGCCTTATGTCCATAATCCCAGAAGCATTAGTTAAGAGCTGCAACACTTCAAAATTTAACTATCTGGCCAATGCCATAATTCCACTTAAAAAAGAAACCTTTGTTTAGAATGATCACATGATATGCAGAACTCTTATGGGAATAACAGGTATGGGAATAGTAATATTGGGTTTAGCAGTAAAGTGCAACAGATTGACTGATCCAGAAGGTAGAGTTAACTCCCACCTACCACAACTTCTTAAAACATCAGTCAAAAACTCAAAATTACAACCTATTGTCTAGTTCATGTAAATCTATTAAAGGAAAGTTCCTGCTCCATACTCTCCCTGAGCACTGAAATTTAAGTGTTCTTTGGGCATTAGCAGCACTTACTGACGGATGATCACTGCTTTGTCCATCAGAACATCCACATTGTGATGACAGGCCCTGGCATGATGATGACAAGAGGCAGTGGCTTCCTCTTTGTGTTAAAGTGGCACTGTCACCAGTTGGGGACTTTGCTGAATTCACAAAGTCTCTCAACATTGACATTGCTGCTGACGGGGGGGCAGATAAAGGTGAAATTACTTACCTGAGCCAGTCCCTTGCCGGTGCTGTCATCTTATAAGACTATCTCTTTAAGTATGCTGGTAGGAAGGAATAAATAGAAATATGTCATTGTAGGATATATCCATTTTATCTAGCCATTTTGGAAGACTCAAATTACGGCCACCTGGTGGTTTGGTTTTCTTTCTCTAAAATACATATACCAGGGCCACTATTCTCCATCAGTGTTTTCACCATAAAAGTGTATCCTGCTTAAACCTGATCATTGCGTGATAATGTTCCTTCTTGGACCTATGCAGACTGCCACGAAAATCTCTCAATTCTTCTATGTCTTGGTAGACTGAAAGGAAGTAGTATCAGTATCACACAGAGGTGTGGTTGTGTTCTGAATGTAAACTGAGAGACACTGCAGCTTCAAAAAAACAAACCGATAAGACACGATCCAAAATCAAGTGAGAACAGAGGACGCCAAGTTTTTTTTACCTGCATAAGAAAATGTAGCACAGGGAAGCAAGCAAAACCTAAATCACTCATGAATTGAAATACACAGATGAGTGAATGATACATCTGCACGCAACAGAAAAAATACAAAATCTACTATTACTTGTAGATTTACCATCAAACCTAAATACATCTCGAAAAAGCCATGAGAAATGTGACTGTTGACCGTTCTTGCATACATTTTTCTTGCTTCTTGAGCAAAATATAAGCGGCACATGTAAAAAGCACTGACTCTCTACACAGATACCTTGCAAAATACTTGTGAATGTACAACTTCTATGGAAGGTGAATTCATCTCATATGTTCTCAAGTGCAGTGCATATAATGGACATAATTCTAAAAGCCGGCATCTGGACCCAACATCCACACTTTTTGTGTGTAGAATCTAAAGGTAGATATACTTATTTGTAGTTATCTCAGGATCTTCTTTCTTCAACCCATGGTGCTATATCCACCAGGAGGTGCGTCAATATTGTATCTTGTGCATGTGCGAGAGTACAACACAAAGCTCTATGAAGGATGCAGGCCACAGGACCCTTTATAGACTAACTCTTGAGAAACTTGGTTTCACCACGATTGCTATACAAACGTCAGAAAAAAATTACTTAAGTATATCACTAGTTATCATCAATCCATACAACGTGCATCTTTTTAGGGATCATTTCATTCTTGATCGTCTTGTTATTTTCAAGTGTTAAGCTCCCTTTGTCGTTTTTTTTTTTTTAAATCTGTTCTTTCAACTACAGAAGTTCTTCATAATTAGTTTTAATTCCATTTGATACATTTATTAAGTAAACATCTTTTGAATTACAGAGAGAGCAAAAGTGCACATTTGTTAAATGTTTGCCTGTAACTCAATTGCGGAAAATTCTTTAGACTCAAACTATTTAAGAGAAGAAGCATAACAATGTTCTAAAGTTGCTCTTTACATGGGTAAATTACAAAATAATCCTTTTTCCCTGCCACAGCCATGAGGCTGGCGTGGTCGTATGAATCTGTGTTATATTTCATATTTCAGAGGGGTGAAAGGTTTGAATTCCTGGGAGATGTGATAACTGCTAAAACATCATAAAGTAATAGGCTTTAAGATGACTATAGACTAAACATCCAATCAGAACTCACCGGAGCATAGGGGATGATGGTGCAAACAAATACCTAAGCTTGAAATATAATACTGCAGGTACGCCTTGTAAAGAAATTAGCAATCTGCAAAGGGCAAGCTGACCAGGTGTGCCATCTTTCCCACAGTTCTGAGATTTTTGGCTCTGGGAATGTCCTGCAAGGGTCTCTTAAACAATATGTGTTGTATTTGTGCGTAATGGATACACTGCATATTTCTACATTCTGACGAGCTGTGCAGCTGTGTAATGTATCATGTCTGCCCAGGAAATATGTGCATGCAAATGCATGAGGGGTAGCGAGTAAAATTAGTATAGAAGCAACAGCTGATTATGTATAGGACAATACAATAGGTTCAGAATGAATTCTCTGGTTGTTCAGAGAGCGTCAGACTGGAATCTGTCATTCTTGTTTCTCTGTTGCATCCATACCTGCCTGTTAACGTTTCTTAATTAAAGGGACACTCCAGACCCTAAAACATTTTAACTTGCTGAAATGCTTTATGTGTGAAGAGTGAGTCATGTTTTTTTCATTTAAAAACATTTTGATAGAAATTGGCACTTTTATAAATTAACCTGGTTAAACCCCCTTGGCTGTCAGTCAGACAACAGGTCATGTAATTTCCTGGTTTGGTTAGCTCAGAGCACCTGCGTTGCAAAGAATTTTCAATGAGCAGCATTGGGAAGTCTGTGATTGGACAGCCACAGAAAGACTGAGCAGGGGGGGAAAGAGGAGGGCTTGCAATGGCTGCAGACAAGGCTTTAGATATAGTCCCAGCTGAAGTCATCAGTGAGCTACTGTTGTAGACCTGTTTGAGAAAATGAGCTTTTAGGTAATATCCATTAGACATCACTAATGTCAGGCTTTGTGTCTGCTTATCTGTTGGCTCGGCTCAAGTTGCCACAATCCCCTCCGGCATTCCATCTGACGCTGTATGCTTGTGTACAGCATGTGTATATATGTGACCGAACAAACTACCGAATTCGGCGTTCGTATAAATGACGTCAGAGGTCAGATTAGGAAGGTCAAGTACCTTCCACGAATAGTGGTCAATTCCAAGTGGAATTGGACCAATCAGAATTAAGTGATGCCTATTTATACTTACCTCTCCCATTCCTTGTTGGCCTGTTGTGGTTTCTTGATAGCCCAATAGCACATTTTTCCTGTGATTTATTTGTATTTTGTTCTGGCTCTTGGCTAATGTTTATCCTGTCCTCTGTACTCCATGGACCTCAGCTTGTTTAATCGTTATGCTACTCTGTTTGTTCTTTAACCCGGCCATTCTAAGGACTGTTATTTCGAATTATTTCCTTTAGTGATTCTGTCTGTGTGTTCAGGGTCCAGGCTTCCTGACAACTAAACTCTGATTAAACACACTTCGCTTTTTTCACTTTTACAATTCATTGTACCATATAAAAGCAATCTTTAAATATATATATATTTAATTCTCTTCCAATTCAGGAAATTTCAGTGACATACCTAAATATATCAGTAATACATTTGAATAAATTATAGGGTTTTGTGACAACCTCCTTGAATCAACAATAAGAACGTATTTAAGATAAATATGTTGTAAATTATTTTTATTTATCACTTTACTATAAACACTATCTACTATACTTTCTCTTTACAAAAAATACCCACAAGTACATCTACACACACAGTGACAAACATATATATATATATTTCATGACAACATTCCATCTTAATGGATCCAGGTGTTCAAAGTAAACCTGTTATTATTACTCAATTGTTTTACAGAGCCCACAAAAAAATTCAATTATAGGCCTAGAATTCTAGGGTCTAATTTAATTGCAATATAATCTTAGAATGCCAGAGGGACATTTTAGAGCTATCAGTGAAAATGCTAATTGTTTCGTTCCCCAGGATATGTATTCTCATTTAGGATAAACAAAGGCAAGTTTAACCTTGGGTCTAAAATGATAGTAAAGAAAATGATATAGTGTCCAATTGGAGTACTACTGCCTGACTCATGCTGATCAGTTTGCTTGCCGGGTGAATGAGGTTACTGGAGCAGCTGGCCATATCCTTTATTTGTCTTGGTTAGCCCTTGGGATTCTCTTGACCTGTGTCACTCTGTCCTATGTGAATTATTAAAACATAAAAATTATATAAAGGATTGGAATCCAACTGGCTCTCAGTAGCATGACCCATTGATGCTTTAGAAGGCACTCTTTAAGAAAAGCAAAATGAAAAAACAATGTAATAGATATAACTAGTATTAAGGAATTACAGTTGAGTATCAACGTAGTGTCCCCCATGACTTGTGCTGGTGGTGTGGATGAATCCAGTGATGAGAATTCTGTCCCCATACCACTGTAGACAAAGAAGTTTTACTTTTGGTCCCAGAAGCTACTCAACGATGAGTATAACGAGACAAAGGAATTAGAAGAGCAGAGTGTGGAGAGAATAGGCAGCAGACCAGCATTTTCTCCGGCAGGCAGTGTGCACGCATCTCTTGCATTTTGTCCATCTCCAAGTCCACCTGTATCTCCTGTAGAATTGTTTGTACAATGAAGACAGCTGAGACATCAGCTGCACCTGCTACCACTGGCACAAATAGCTCACATACTGTCAATGTCAGTATCACCACCAGCTATATCACCACAATCAACAGCACTTGTACCAGCACCATCAACATTTCCAAAAAACAAACATGAGTCCTGCGCATCCAGTATAGGTGTGCACACCCAGGTGCTACCACAATTTATTTGAGGACAAAGTTAATGCAGCAAACGTTTCGAGCAGCAGCCCTTTCTCAATGCTAATGTATTGTATCTGCAGCACAGGTCTAATTTTTTTCTTTGTTTATATTTTGAATTTTGTAGGCATTTTTGCCTCTTCCTCATCCTATATATAGCCATCAACATTTCCATTAGCAGTAATTAAGTGCTAGTGTACTGACCAGCAATGTGATGGCTTCCATTGCTACCAATGCAAATTTACTTGCATCTTTAAAATTACTCCTACTGCTGCTCCCCCTTTTTTCAGATGCCTTTCTTTGTGGTTTTGTCCTGCCTGACTGCGGCGCCTCTTACCTTTGCAGAGTGTAGCAAGGGATGATAATCCAATTAAAGCACAGGGTACGTGGACCACGGCTCCACCAACAGCCAATTCAATACAGAGATATAAGAAAATCTTCCAGAGCAAACCTTCTACAAAACAGATGTTCCTTCATTGAAGTGCCAAATCAAATAGGTGGCATTTCTGCCCCTAAGAGCCTTTTATCAAACCTGTTTTTAAAAATTATTTTTGATAAAGGTTCTTGGGGTCCGAAACATCACCCATTTTATTCCACTGGGCGCTGCTCCCTGCCTCCACTACTGCTCAGTGTAGACCGTAGAGGTCCTGATAATACCTAATCATAAAAACTGACAACAAAAAAACAACAACAAACCAAGGCAAAAAGCTATGCAATGTAAAATATAACCCCAATCATTCAGCCTATTGGTTGAAATGCTGAAGAATTAGATTTTTTTCAAGCTGGCAGAGGCTGTAATATAAGACTCCATGCTTTATTTTTAACATTCTCTCTCGTTACATGCTGGGGTCCATTAGACCTCAGGTATGTTTTTTATTTTTTTTACATAATTGGTGATGTTAGAGAAGAAAGTAGAGGTTTGCAATTGTAATTTCCCACATATTCTATATTTTATCTCAGAGTCAAGAAAACTGTATATTCATGGGAAAAAATATACTTTGAAAGTGTTGTGTTATGTACAGAGACATGATAGTAAGTAACAGATTTGTTCTGACTTTTGAGTGGAACTCTTTTTTTCAGCAACTAGTAAATAGTTTTGTAAGTTGAGAGCAAACCTATCTGAGATATTTTGCAACTTAGCTATCCTACCATACATTGTGTAAGCTGGTTGTCATCTTACGACACCTCGTTATTTCTCGGGGGGGAAAAAAACAACAGGAAGTGGTTTGCCTAAAGAAAATGGCTAACACTAACTAAATAGAAAATGTAATCTCAGCAGTTCTGTCCACATATGAAATCCTTTACACACACAAACATGTAACTTTACAGTTCAGGTATTTTAGAACAAACTCGAGGTCTCAAACAGGAAGAAACATATCAACCTACTATGTTTCTCACCCCATAAGGTCTTCATTTCCAGGTCACCTGAGGTCAGGTCAGAAATGGGATAGAAATATGTTCCTGTCACAAAAACAGCTGGAGTTAGATAATTTATGACATTCTGGCTATTTTATTACCAAAGGGACTTGCAAGTTAAATTACCAGAAACTTCGATACTTTGGAATGTGTAAGTGGCCCTTTTGGCAAATAAAGAGTTAAAGACATACATCTGTGAATCAATAATAATATTCCTTAATGTTCTAGGCCATGGATAGACAACCTCTGACATTCCAGACGTTATGGATTACACAGTACATAATGCGATTACAGCCATAATGCTGGCAGAGCCTCTTGGGAGACGTAGTCCAAAATATCTGGAGTGCCAAAGGTTGCCTAACCCGTTGTATGATATTTCTGCAGAGCAATATGAGAAAAACTATAATTGAAACTATTTGTCACCAAATTTTCATTTTACTCTCTTTCTCTCTGATATTAATGTAAGCCAGCCATCTTGATTGCACATTCCAAATTTCCTAGATTCCCTGGGAGATTCCTGTTTTTCTTTTTACCCCCATCGATCACATTATTTTTTTGTCCTGACCTTGATTTCCAGTTTACAAAATGTAATAAGGAGTGTAGTTTTAGGAAGAAATTATTTTGAAAAGGTTGGGAAATGTAACGCCTCCATTGGGTCGCTCTTAGCTTTGGCGTGTACCCATGCATGGGGACTCTGAGCCTGCTCCAGTTGCGCTCGCATCCGGCATGTATGATGTCGGCCACTGAGTGCTAGAGGCATTTAAAGTGATATCGCTAACCAGAATTAACCGATCACAGCCATCTTAGAGTATTTAAACTTCTTTCACTTATTCTTCAGTTCTCTATTATGGTTTCCACTTGCTGGTTATCAGATAGCGCGTTCATCTTGTTTTACTGTTGTTGTTTTGACTTTGGCTTGCTCTTGACTATCCCTCACTCTGGTATCCTTGACCTTTTGGCTTGTCTTATTGTTTTTGTCTCTTTCTTTGTCCCTGACCTTAGCTTTTTTCTGACAATTCTCTTTTACGTTTAGTCCGGCCATTCTAAAGTCCAGTAATACGTCTATTTAGTTTTTGCATTTACTTCTTTATTTTACTTAAAGGACCACTATAGTGCCAGGAAAACATACTCGTTTTCCTGGCACTATAGTGCCATGAGGGTGCCCCCACCCTCAGGGTCCCCCTCCTGCCCGGCTCTGGAAGGGGGAAAGGGGTTTAAACTTACCTTTTTCCAGTGCTGGGCGGGGAGCTCTCTGCCTCCTCTCCTCCTCCGATCCGCCCCGTCGGCTGAATGCGCACGCGCGGCAAGAGCTGCGCGCGCATTCAGCCGGTCGCATAGGAAAGCATTCATAATGCTTTCCTATGGACGCTTGCGTGCTCTCACTGTGATTTTCACAGTGAGAATCACGCAAGCGCCTCTAGCGGCTGTCAATGAGACAGCCACTAGAGGATTTGGAGGAAGGCTCAACCCATTGATAAACATAGCAGTTTCTCTGATACTGCTATGTTTATAAAAAAAAATGGGTTAACCCTAGAAGGACCTGGCACCCAGACCACTTCATTAAGCTGAAGTGGTCTGGGTGCCTAGAGTGGTCCTTTAATTCTATGTGTTGGGTCATACATTATCCTGACAGGAAAGGAGAATGCCTCTAAATTGAATTGAAACAAATGCATACGTCTGGGCACACCCAATAGTTTCTTTTTAACAGCAGTCTTTTATTTCAAGGAAAAGATAACGTTTCGGCACTATCCTGTGCGTTTGTCAAGTCAGGGCACAGGGTAGTGCCAAAATGTTGTCTTTTCCTCTTAACTTCTTTATAAAAGACTTCCTATTAATTAGAAACCAGACGTATGTATTTGTTCCCGTTGGATTAAATAGGAGTTGGCTCTCCTGGTTTGGAGCACCCCAGTGGGAGTATTCCCCTAGTGAGTGTATGCATTGCCTCTCTCTGCATGTAAATTTACGTGAGGTTTTGAATGGTGATCTGCTATTGTATGTAAATGGAGTTTGGGGGGAGAAGCTTAAAATGCTGCACATACAGAGATATTTGTACTTTTGTGACAGGGTCTAGTGGCACTCCTGGCATGTGTAATTCAGCGGTCTGTAACTCTGTTCTGAGCTCCCTAATGTCAATTCTGTGCAAAAATTGTGTCTTTTGTCGGTACGCTCTGAGCTCAATAGGGAGTTATAAACCCCCAAAAATCATTTTTAAAAAGTGTTGCAAAACTAGCCACTTCATTGTGTAAAGACTATGTTGATTCGTCTAGTTTGACTTCACGAACAGAACATGGACATATTGTTCATGAAGTCAGACTAAATACCGGTTAACCCAAAATTTCTTCTGGCCAGGTATTTCAAAAGACATTAGGCAATACTGTCAAACGTGCGACACCTGCCAGAGGGTAGGTAAGAGAGGGGACCGATATAAAGCAAAACTCCATCCACTCCCAATCATTGAAGAACTTTTCAGCAGAGTGGCTGTAGACCTGATAGGACCCCTAACTAAACCCAGCCCCTCCGGCAAGAAGTACACTTGACTGTAGTAGATTATGACACTAGATATCCAGAGGCGGTGGCGCTGACCAACGCTCACGCGGAGACGATAGCAGATGCTTTGATGCAAATTTTCTCCCTCATGGGATTTCCCCAAGAGATTATTTCAGATCGAGGCACCCAATTTACAGCAAAGGTCACCCAGCAACGACAGCGCAGGTGGTACGATAGGGGGGCCAGGGACCGCAGCGTTCAGATAGGACAAAAGGTGTTAATCCTAAAACCGGTCCACAATGATAAGCTGCAGGCATCCTGGCAAGGCCCATACAAGGTGGTTGAACAAATATGTGATACCACCTATGTGATCAGCCCATGCACCGGGGCAGGAGGTAGACGCATACTCCACGTGAATATGCTTAAACCGTACTACGAGCGCATAGAGAATGTGACAGCAATGTGTGCCCCGGCCTCTGAAGACTTCGACAACCTACCTCTACCAGACCTCCTAGAGAATGGAGACCAGACTGAGGGCCTGGGAGCGGTACAGTTAGGGGAATGACTGAGTCCACAGGAGCGGGCTCAGGCACAAGACTTGATAAGGGCCAAGAGGTCCACTTTTTCCAATTTACCCGGGTACACCCCTCAAGCTACTTACCGAGTAGAAACCCCAGGGCAGGCCCCACTACGTCAACCCCTCTACCGCATACCAGAATCTATGAAAGAGAATATGCACAAAGAAATTGAAGAGATGCTACAGTTAGGGGTTATTGAACATTCAGACAGTCCCTGGGCCTCTCCGGTAGTGTTAGTACCAAAGCGGGATGGAACAACCCGCTTCTGTGTAGACTACCGGAGAATAAATGACAAAACAGTGTCATATATGCCTACCCTATGCCAAGAATAGATGAACTCTTAGATAAAATGGCAAAGGGCCAGTACCTCACTACAATCGATCTTTGTAAGGGGGTTTGTCACCCCGTTTGGCTTATACCAGTTTACGGTCATGCCATTTTGGATGAAAAACCACCCGGCTACCTTTCAGAGGATGGTGGTTCAGCTGTTGGATGAGTTCCAGGAGTACGCTTGCGCCAACCTGGACGATATAGCCACTCCTGGACCGATCCTTTGACCAACATAGGAGCAGTCTTAGACCGTATCAGGGAAGCAGGGCTAACCCTTAAACCTAGTAAATTTCATATAGGAATGGCTGAGGCACAGTACCTGGGCCACCGAGTAGGGAGCGGCCAACAAAAGCCAGAACCAGCCAAGATAGAGGCCATAGCAAAGTGGCCAACCCCACGCACTAAGACTCAGGTCCTAGCTTTCCTGGGAACAGTAGGGTATTATCGCAAATTCGTACCAGATTACAGCACCCTGGCAAAACCCCTTACAGATTTAACCCGTAAAAACCTCCCTAAGCAAGGAGTTTGGGCTCCAGAGTGTGAAAAGGCATTCCAACAATTAAAAACGGCTCTAATTCCCCATTATGCCAGGAGGCTGCTGAGCACCATACTAAACCCCAGGCAGAGCAAACAAGTCCTGGTGGACGGGATATTCCGCATACCTAAAGCTACGAGGGCACCAGCGGACTCCCCAAGGGACGTTATCGTCCAGTTCCAGACAAGATCAGCGCAACTACAAGTAATGGCGGCAGTGAGGGGACAGCCCGCTTATTCCTTCGAAAACACTCACCTAGTATTCTTTCAGGATCTATCCAGACCTACACTGTTATGGAGAAGCCAGTTTAAACCTCTGACCTCGACACTACGCACCCATTCAATCCCATACCGTTGGGGCACCCCCAGGAGCCTGTTCATATCGCAAGGAGAGAAAAGCTTACGACTTACCACAGCCGCAGAATCAGACGCAGCGCTCCAGGCCTTGGGCCTAAAGAGCCTTCTGGAACAGAGGGCGCAGGTACAGGGGCGGAAAGCACCACATAATTGGGACATAGATAGGCTCATACCATTCCAACCATCTGGAACCCACAAGACAGGCCAGGCCCCCTCCGGGGCAAATTCAACCTCCAGTAACCCAGGGAGGAAGGAACAGCACAGACCAAGTACCTGAGGAACTGAACTCGTTCAACCTTATTTAAAAGCCTGCCCTGCCCCTCCCTCCCCTCCCTAGCCGGGAACAAAGTGTTAAGTTTGAGGTTCCACAGTTCAGTGCTCGGCAACAAGGTGCCTTCACCTACAAATGGGAACAAACACACCTGCTCATATACGAGTGCTTACCGTGGCGAAAGCCAAAGCAAAATGTGAATCCTTGAGTCGCTGGTACCGATCCCACGGCGCTTGCAGTGGTAGCCTAGTGACTGTTTCCGATGGTCTTCAAGGACACTCAACAATATGAAAACTTGAAGGACTTGTCCCTTAATAGTACCTTACACCTTCTAAACTGCAAAAGGACACATTGTACTGTAGATATTTGATCGCCTCATTTTACATATATGTCCCAACCTGGAAGTGTACCTGTATCAGTTGAATTTAATTTACCTAGTTTGAATTTAGTTGAACTTAACTTACTTATGCATGACAACACATACAATACCACATGTAAACCAAGGGTACTTACGCGGCACTCGGACCTTATTGGTCGTACGGTGAGGTATTGCCATGGCAGAGGAAAACAAGTAATGTAAAGTAAGACATGTAAGATAGAAGGCCTGCTCTGAGCCACGTGGAGGGGCAGTTGACATTTTCCCCGCTTATTGAAACACATCACAACCAACACAGTCCACACATAGTGGGGCGGTAGCCTGTGAATTGTCCTCACACTTCGAACCTACGATTTTCACAAGGGTAATACAAATAACAGCAAACCACCCCATGTTACCCCCGCATCCTAATCCAAGTCCTTAGAGAGGGAACGGGTCGTAAGTTCCCCCCCCCCCTTACTCTGGTCTACTCCCCAATAAGCACACCCAATTTCCAATAAAGGCAGAGCAGAGGGTCCATCATTATCACAGCGCTGCCCGATCTATAAACCCCCCCCCCCAAGCGCAGGGTTACAGAACACCCCACCCAGCCTACAAAAACAGCAACCGGGTTGGCTGCACCCCAAACATACAGAACAGCGTACCTTAGCCTGTTTATTTTATGGTGACTCTTGCAAAACCTGTATGTATATGTTACTTACAACTCATATCACCTTTTTCCTTAACAAAACTTGTGCATTGTATGCAAACTTACCAGAATGATGTTATTGTTATTCTTTCTCATGCACCCAAAAATAAAGAATATAAAAAAAAAAAAAAACGGCTCTAATTAATGCACCTGTACTTGCTGCTCCTGATCCAACTAAACGATTTTGGATTGGGAGCAGTACTGAGCCAAGTCGGAGCAGATGGCGGCGAGCATCCAGTGGCTTACTTAGGCAGAAAACTACTACAAAGAGAAGTAAGCTACACCCCCATTAAAAAAAAATGCCTGGCCGTGGTGTTGGCCCTTAAAAAGCTACAGCCCTATTTGTATGGGCAACCCTTTTCCTTACTCACAGATTACAACCCATTGGTGTGGCTTAACAGGGTAGCCAGAGACAATGCCAGGCTGCTTCGCTGGAGTTTCGCTCTGCAGCCTTTTGACTTTACCATCCACTACCACCCTGGAAAACTAAATGGCAATGCTGACGGGTTATCCAGACAAAGTGATCTGTAAGTACTCCTCTGGACATCCCCAAGCCGATCCGTTGGGATCAGACTGTGTATGCTGGCTTGTAGTTCTGGGGGAGCATTGTGGCAAAACTAGCCACTTCATTGTGTAAAGACTATGTTAATTAGTCTAGTTTGACTTCACGAACAGAACATGGACGTATTGTTTGTGAAGTCGAACAAACTACCGAATGGAAGACCACCCAGTGGAGTCGTGTGTCTCCAATTACAAAACTGCAACATGGAAAACTGCAAGATTCTAATGGTCGAATGGGCTGTCGCCGCTCGTATGAACGAACATGTGGTGGAGGCACGAACGCCCAGCGGTGTTTGGTCTTCGAGTGCATGGAACTAAAATCGCCCACTTGACTTCAATCCCGTTCGTATAAGTACTTCCGTTCATCTAAACAGAGCGGCGTTCGCCTAAAGGAAACTACCGACCCCCAGATGCACAACTAACCCAGATGCACAACTAACTAGTTTATAAATATGTACGTTCATCTGTTCATTCGTAGGAACTCCCGAAAGAAGACCGATCAAAGCCTGCAATTGCCTGGAACGGTTTTGGGACTTCATCTCGTGGCTGACCGGTCCAAAACTTCACTCGAATGGCTCTTCTATTCTACCAAATGGCAGGTTTGGCGCTCAGATCCCAGCTATTCAGTGAAGTGTCTTTCGTGGAGTTCTGATAAAGATTATACGAATTATTATTTTTTTTAAATATTGTGTAATGTTCTGCACTGAGAGATAATTGAATTAAAAGCTTGTTCTTGCGTAATTATCTCTCTAGTACAGAAAAGGATCCTAGGAAATGTTACTGTACTTCCAGTTTTCCACAAGGTCCACCAGGGAAAAACCCCTGGAATGTCATTATGGAAACCCCTTGCATGGGGATTTGTATAAAACCGGCTGTGGTTCAATAAAAGCTCAGTTCACTCCCAAAACTGTGTTTCATCCAGTTGTTGGGGAATGGGATGGGAATTGCTACACTGCTCTTATTTTGTATGCTGACTATGTCTACCAGCGGCGATATCGCGGTTTATACCTCTACTCCGCTACAAAAAGGGTTGGAGTAACCCTTTAATTTTTGTTTGTCATTTACTTGTTTTCAAATATCCCATTCTATAATTGTAAATTGCTGAGGAATACGTTAATGCTACATGGATGCCAATAATAATAAAAATAGAGGATTTCTCCAAAAAGCCAGTGGACAATTGTATACCCACTCACCCCTTCCACCCTAATAAGAATAAAGCTTCCCCCCACATACAGCCTGTAGCGTCAGGTAACGTGTTTCAGTGCGGAAAAAACACTGTTTGCTATCAGCTTCTCCCAAATGCGTCTGCGGAGGTTGCAAGCACCACAGGATTTAGGCAGTCGGGCAAGGAAAAAGTATTACAGTAAAAGCCGTTTAAAAAATGGGGGAAGAAACAGGAATAATTTAATTTTATATATATATATATATATATATATATACATACATATATATATATTTTATTCTTTATTTTTGTTTGTGCATAGAAATTCAAGCTGACTTGCAGAGCCACAACAGCTATAGCAAGCGTTCCAAACAGGTACAGTAGTACAGTTACACCTGGGCTGGGATTATGACTGGGTTTGCTGTTGGTAGTTTTGGAACTAGATAAGTGGTAGAGTGTTGCACACTGGTATCAGTAGCATTGGAGCTCTGTGGTAGAGGTCCAATAACCTCCAAATGAAAACAGTACCATAACTACCACAAGTGAAGAGCCACAGGATGCACAGCGTAGGCTGAACAAGACAGTTTTATTGTGGAATAGAGGACAAAAGAAGGATACAACGTTTCGGCTTTGATTAAGGCCTCACGGCCGACACGTATCCTTGTTTTGTCCTGCATTCCACAATAAAACTGCCTTGTTCACCATACGCTGTGCAGCCTGTGGCTCTTCACTTTTGGAAGTTATGGAATTGTCTGTGTATGTTTGACACCACTTGTGATTTACCACGTCTCTTATGTTTAAGTCACCTTGTGACCATTATAGGTGATGGGTGTGTATAATTGTTTATTGTTAAATGTTTTTTGTGCTCTCCTGTCCTACTGACGTTTTCTACCAGCTAGGTGGATTTGGCTGTGGAACCTTTACAGTGCCAGCTATTGGTTGTGAATATATTGCAACATTATGTTATGTGCTGCACCGCAACTGTATCTGCACTTTCTGAATAGCAAAACTCTGTAATTTGCATACTCAGGTAGATTTGCATATTATAGTTTTTGCAGGCAGGAAATATATCGTGTGTTAGTTATCATCTTCCCCACCCCTTTAAAAATATGTTATTATAGCATTATTATGGTATTATAATTTCCTGTATGGTTTCTGATATGATTTGGTTATTTCTATTGTATTTAATTGTCAGAGCAAGTTTGTTATGTACATGTGGCCTAGTCCTGAGTTGAAAATAAAGCTGTGTGTGTGTTAGTTCCCTTTGGAACTGTGTGGATTTGCTCAGGGACCCCAGTAACAGAGTCTTCAGATCTATTAGCTGGCTGTTTGGTCCCTGTAGCCTGGGACAAGTCAAAAAAACATCTAGGACTGAAAGCCACACGTGCCTTTGTAAAGGCAGGAGCTAATTGCATTATAGGTAGAGGTGTTTATATCTACACGGGAAAAAAATTGAAAAGGAAAAAGGAGAGGGAATGATATCTGCCTAGAAGGAGAGAGCTACAACCAGGTTGGGTGGAAAAGTTCTGTAGAGACCCCAGTCAAGCTTCGGCAACTGGGGTTGAAGCATTCCAGGGTCCTTGAAAGTGGCTAGGAAGCTGACTGGGCAGAGGTAATCGGTCAAAGCGCGGGAGCTCCTTCACAATTTCCAAGGTGTTCCAACGCTCAGAAGTCATGGCACTATTGCTAATGGTGGATTGGGGTACACCACACTCCCCAAAACAAGGATTTTTCAGTTACCAAAAAAAATACTTTTCATAACTGTGAATTGGTAATCTAGTCTCACACTAGGATCAATGACAAAATCGCAAACTCCTATTTCCCAAAGTCATTTTTTTTTTTTTAATTCTTTATTTTTGCATGACAAGAACAGTGACATAGAAAATGCATTTTGGCTTGCGCAGAAGCCCCTATACAACGGTGTAGGCTAAGCTCTTTTCCCCCCGTGGTTGTACCCAGAGGTGGGGTTGCTCCGAAGCGATATGTCACCGCCCGTCACGTTTTTTCATATATATGTAAGCCTAGTTTTTATATCCACTGTTATGTGTGCCCTCTCGTCCATCCTTCGCACCGCCATTGTAGTGTCAAACCCTCAAGTGCAAGGTTATCGGGCTGCTGCTGTCTGCTGCCTGTCTACCTTCCCGACCGCTAGGTTCCGCCCCCTCCCGCTGCACACCCCATCACTCCTCCGTCTGGTGCATCTTAAGTATACTGCTGGCACTCTCTACTAGGCTAAATCCCCCGAGAGGGGATTAAAGAAAAAAGAAGAAAGAGAAACCTTAGGCGGCTGGTGGACGCATTATTTAGCAGTGGCTAAATTCTAGTAATTAGCAGCTTGTCAGTGACATAATTAGATACTTACTGTGGAAAGGTCTTTTTGCAATTAAGTAAAATCTCATTAAATTAATACTTGTGGATCCCCGGAAACATTTTCACTTTCAGATCTTAAGCTGACCTGGTACTTAAATCTAAGATCTAGACTATTTAGACCCAAACAATTAAATGAGTGCGATATTATTACTTCTGTTTATATTTTAAATGCAGCGAAAACATGGTAACCTCAGTCGAACAAAGATCTCCTAATAAACATTTGGCAATAAATGCATTACCCTAAATCACCTCACTTCACACAATATCCAGGGAAAAATATTTTATCTGAGCAAAAAGAAAATAAGAATTTTTTTTATAATTTGCATGACAGCTGCCAAATTTCATCTCGCCCACAGCGGCCAAAAATAGACAAAGCAACATTAGAAGAAGCCAACTTTAAATCGTTAATATCGTAGTAGTTGGACCATATTTAGCTCTACTGTCTTTCTTCTTGGGAATTCCTTATGAGATTGTTATATTTTTCCAGTTTAACCCCTTAGTGACCAGATCGCTTTTAAATTTTCATACCGTTAAGAACCACGGCTGTTTTTACATTTCTGCGGTGTTTGTGTTTAGCTGTAATTTTCCTCTTACTCATTTACTGTACCCACACATATTATATACCGTTTTTCTCACCATTAAATGGTCTTTCTAATGATACTAATATTTTAATCATATCATATAATTTACTATAAAAAACTATAAAATATGATGAAAAGATTTTAAAAAACACACTTTTAGGAAATTTGACCCCCAAATTCTGTTACGCATCTACAACCACCAAAAAAACACATGTGCTAAATAGTTTCTAAATTTTGTCCTGAGTTTAGAAATACCCAATGTTAACATGTTCTTAGCTTTTTTTGGAATGTTATAGGGCTATAAGTACAAGTAGCACTTTGCTATTTCCAAACTATTTTTGTTTTTCAAAAAGAGTGCAAGTTTCATTGTAACACTGATATCTGTCAGATATCCCTGAATAGCCCTTCACATGTATATATTTTTTAAAAGAAGACAACCTAAGGTATTAAACTTGGGGTATTTTGACTCTTTTCATGCAACCATTTTACCACCAATCTATGCTAAATAAAAAAATAATAATAATAATTGGTGATTTTTTTACACACATAGCAATTTAAGAATACATGTACTGAGAACTTTAAGGATTACTGCCAAAGAACACCCCAATATGTGTTCAGCAACATCTCCTGAGTACAGTGATACCACCCATGTATAGGTGTGTCAAGTTCTCTGGGGGCTAAAATACCTTATTTGGAGGGTGCGCATTCTAGTTTTCCAACTTGGAATTTTCACAGCTGGTCATCATGCACCCATGTCCTAATTTTGGACATTTTTAATGCCGGCCAATGTAATTTACCCCCATCAAACCATATATGAAAAGTAGACAACCCAGGGTATTAAATATAGGGTATGTCCAGTCTTATTTAGTAGCCACTTAGTCACAAACACTGGCTAAAGTTATCATTTATATTTGTTTGTGTGTTAAAAAAAACAATTTGAACGCTAACTTTGGCCAGTGTTTGTGACTAAGTGGCTACTAAAAAAGACTGAACATACCCCATTTGCAATACCTTGGGTTGTCTTCTTTTGCAAATGGTAGGCCATCATGGGGGTAATTCTCATTTCTGAGCTTCCATAAGCTCTTAAAGGCAACATAACCAATATGGCAAATTTCAATGTGAAAAAAAGGGCCTTATATGTGACCCTTTAACTTTCAAAAACACAATAAAACCTTTACATGAGGGGTACTGTTGTAATCGGGAGACTTCGCTGAACACAAATATTAGTGTTTCAAAACAGTAAAACGTATTACAACAATGATATCATCAGTGAAAGTGCCATTTGTGTGTGACAAATGCAAAAAACTTAACTTTAACTGACAATATAATCACTGTGATATGTTTTACTGTTTTGAAACACTAATATTTGTGTTCAGCGTAGTCTGCCGAGTAAAACAGTATCCCCATTTACAGGTTTTAGGGTGTCTTAGAAAGTTACAGCGTTAAATATAGTGCTAGCAAATTAAATTCTCTGGACTTTCGGCCTGGGTTGTCAGGCAGGTCCCCCAAATTGCAATTAATAAAATTACCTAATTATGTAAAATTATTACATAAATATGCACATAGAATTTAAATATATATATATATATATATATAATACACAAGATCCAGCGCACTCACCTATCCACTAAACAGCAACTTCAATGTTGAAAGATTTTATTTGTTTTTTTTAAAACACCTAATCTAGGCAAAAATAATGGGGGTTTAGTTACATTATATGATCATACATTGCATAAGCCTGCCACAACGTCAATGTACCCCATCTTTGGCAGGTCCTACACTAACAGCCTAATGTCTGCTCTTATGAGATTAACCTACTTGGGGAAAAAAATTCCATCTGGGGCTCTCTGCAGTACAAGGCTAAATAGGGCCCCGGGATGAGGCACCTGTGACAGGGAGGGGTGCAAAACCAAGGAGTTGGCTAGACTCCCAAATATATATAAAACAAGAGGGGGTTGGCTGCACTCACCTTAACATGCATAAATGGGGGTGCTGCTGGGGGCCAAATAATACAATACACAAGATCCAGCGCACTCACCTATCCACTAAACAGCAACTTCAATGTTGAAAGATTTTATTTGTTTTTTTAAAAACACCTAATCTAGGCAAAAATAATGGGGGTTTAGTTACATTATATGATCATACAGTGCATAAGCCTGCCACAACGTCAATGTACCCCATCTTTGGCAGGTCCTACACTAACAGCCTAATGTCTGCTCTTATGAGATTAACCTACTTGGGGAAAGAAATTCCATCTGGGGCTCTCTGCAGTACAAGGCTAAATAGGGCCCTGGGATGAGGCACCTGTGACAGGGAGGGGTGCAAAACCAAGGAGTTGGCTAGACTCCCAATATATATATAAAACAAGAGGGTGTTGGCTGCACTCACCTTAACATGCATAAATGGGGGTGCTGCTGGGGGCCAAATAATATACACAAGATCCAGCGCACTCACCTATCCACTAAACAGCAACTTCAATGTTGAAAGCATTATACAGTGCATAAGCCTGCCACAACGTCAATGTACCCCATCTTTGGCAGGTCTTTCAACATTGAAGTTGCTGTTTAGTGGATAGGTGAGTGCGCTGGATCTTGTGTATTGTATTTGGCCCCCAGCAGCACCCCCATTTATGCATGTTAAGGTGAGTGCAGCCAACCCCCTCTTGTTTTATATATATTTGGGAGTCTAGCCAACTCCTTGGTTTTGCACCCCTCCCTGTCACAGGTGCCTCATCCCAGGGCCCTATTTAGCCTTGTACTGCAGAGAGCCCCAGATGGAATTTCTTTCCCCAAGTAGGTTAATCTCATAAGAGCAGACATTAGGCTGTTAGTGTAGGACCTGCCAAAGATGGGGTACATTGACGTTGTGGCAGGCTTATGCACTGTATGATCATATAATGTAACTAAACCCCCATTATTTTTGCCTAGATTAGGTGTTTTTAAAAAAACAAATAAAATCTTTCAACATTGAAGTTGCTGTTTAGTGGATAGGTGAGTGCGCTGGATCTTGTGTATTGTATTTGGCCCCCAGCAGCACCCCCATTTATGCATGTTAAGGTGAGTGCAGCCAACCCCCTCTTGTTTTATATATATATATATATATATATATATATATATATATATATAAAAATTACAATATGTGCTGGCACTCAATTACATCTAGGTGCAGGTATTCGAGGTTAACCCCAAAAAAACAACCTCCAAATCACAATCAAAAAATATATAATGAATACCGCACTCTGATAATGATAAATATAAATAATACTGGTTGTTATTGCTGAGATAAATTCATAATGTTTATTATAAATAAATTTATGTAAAGTATGTCGGTAGGAATGTTCATTTCATCCTGAGTACACCAATTATATACAAGGAATATATACAATATATACAGTATATACAGAATTTTCCATGTATAGGATAAAGTTCATTTAATGTATATACACTTGATGATGATCCTTACAAATTGAGGAAAAAATTTGAAAAAATTGAAAAATATAAAAAATGAAAACGATCCCCAATCCAAAAACAAAAAAGAGGAAAGGAGAAAAAAAGAAAAAAGAAAGAAAAAAAAAAGAAAAAGAAGAAAAAAATAAGAAAAAAATATGAAGAAAAAATATATATATAAAAGTCCTGGTAGTCCAAAATATAGTGCACTATATATAGCTATATGTGGATGGATCTCACCAATGTAGAAATCTTTTTCTTGGTGTACACAATTAATAGTTGTAGTCAGATGATGATCTGAACGAAGGTGAAGGAAATGATTATTGTAGAAAACGGACAGTCACTCCATCAGCTCCCAGTAGGTGTGTGGTCAAAACGGCAAATCTATCTTTCTGTGGACGAACTTGCTCAGGCAATCTAATCTTTGGACGGGCTGCGCGCTCGGGACATATCTGTCCCTTCGACGGCCCCTGTGTTCTGTTAAACAAAGTAAAGAGTGATTTAAATACCTGATGTTGGCGGCAAAACATAGCCGCATCCACTCCACGGTGTTCCCCCACTTCCGTATTGTGACGTCAGCGGACGTTGCTGCGTCATGCGTCCTCTACTCAACTTTATTAGTCACCAACATTGTGTAACATGGAAACATAGTAAAGATACAAATAGAAACAACTGTTCACCAAATAATATAATATATATACACTTGGAGGGGAGACAATGAAGTGAATACATCTCTATACAAAAAAAACCAAAAGGGATGTATATCCAAATGAACTGCCATAAGCTTCATTTAGTACAAATTAAAATTTTTAAATAACATGGATGTTAAACAAACCAATAGAACAATCTAAATGTCTGACAATTATTGTAAAGCTCACCTGTTAATGCTGATCAAGGAGAAAGATTGAATGAAAAAAATCGATATGAACCAGTTGGACAACCAGCTGGATAAATAAAAAAGGAAAAAGAAAAGAAACAACACTTGTCATTATTACAGACAATGAAATATAAGAAAAATGAATAGAACTCAAAACATTTATTATACTACTAAACAAAAGGAAGAAATCCATATGTGCAACTCACCTGCCACGCAATACCCCATAGTGCCCAAGGGCCATACACGTGAGGGACCCTGTATCACTAGCAGGTAGCGGACCCCAGACTGAGTCAAAATGTCGTCAGGAAAGAGCTACGGACCAATGTTGGTCAAGAGGAACCACTGTAAGGAGCACAAAATCATAGAGCAGACAACCATGAATATACACTTATAAAAAATGTTTAAGGTCATAGTCCTCATTAAGTCCTAGTGGTGACAAGGTCTCCAGAGTACTTATCCATTTCGTCTCTCTCTGAAGTAAAAGCTTCTGCCTGTCTCCACCCCTACGTAGTGGTGGGATTCTATCTATGACCTGAAACCTCAATTGGTTTACATTGTGGCCATGTAACTTAAAGTGCCTTGGTACTGGAGCTTCCACTTTATTATGTTGAAATGCTGCCCTAATGCTCCTTTTATGTTCCCCTATCCGCTCTTTCACTGGCCGGATGGTCTCCCCCACATATAAAAGCCCACAGGGACACTTAAGGGCATACACGACAAAGTCCGAGTTGCACGTATAAAAATCCTTAACATAAAATTTTTTACCTGACCGAGGGTGAACAAAATATTCCCCCTTGATCACGCTATTACAGTGTGAGCAATTAAGACATGGAAAAGTACCCTTCTTGGGTTCTGAAAAGAATCTGGTTTGTTTTTTGGAACTGCCAATATCTGACCTCACTACAATATCTCTCAGGTTTGAAGCTCTCTGATATGAGAAAAGCGGAGGATGCTGGAATATCGGAGGTAATTGGGCATCTCCCTGAAATAATTGCCAATGTTTCAGTATGACTCGTCTTATATCCCTATTGAGTGGAGTATATGGTGTCACTAATGTAAGCCTTTCTACTTTATTTAAAAAGAAAAAATTCCATAGGGACGAATTAGATTACCAGAGGGATCAGGTGTATACCTGGTATACCAGAACAGACAACCGTTCATATAGACCAAACCAAGATACAAATTCACAGAGATGGCGTTCGGATACAGAGGGTGCTACATCCTCCTCCTCAGCCTCCTCATCCTCAGGAATGACTTTTTTAGAGAGAGGCACACGACACGAAGAAACATCAGGAGGGGGGTTACAACAAGAGGCACACGGGAGAGAAAACAAGGTCGTCCACCCCAATCGAGACGCAATCTCTGATACACAATATTTCAGGTAGGCCTCTAACCCCTATGGAGGAGGGGACCCTAAATAAGGGACTCTCCTTTATTCCCACACCTCATGTAGAGTGGCACCAATATGATGTCAGTTTATATAAGTTTTTTCGCCAACTTAAATTACGTGCATTTTTTTCAACAGATCAACACAATG
The DNA here is from genome assembly GCA_933207985.1 of Pelobates cultripes. Taxonomy (NCBI): domain Eukaryota; kingdom Metazoa; phylum Chordata; class Amphibia; order Anura; family Pelobatidae; genus Pelobates; species Pelobates cultripes. The sequence continues at coordinate 27,350,715 of OW240916.1, forward strand.
ACGGTACGACATCAGGACCTATTGACAGTAACACTCAGACTACACAGGGACCCCTACGTGAGGAAGGAGATGTGGAAGATATAGGGCATAATGGCATAGAGTCCGATCTACATGCGGTCCTTCCCTTAGATACAGGTTTGAAACCCCAAAGTACCTTTACACCACATAATGTCAATGCATCGATAGATTTATTCACCAATCTTGTGAAGAAAGATGTATATAAATTAAGGAAGAAACATCAGGGTACACATGGCTGTCAAAGACAAAAGGTTAATTTTACTAAGCAAGACTGGTCTAATATCAACAATTTAAAGAAAGATACTTCTATTATTATCAAACCAGCAGATAAGGGGGGAGCATTGGTGATCATGGATCGCGCATATTACACAAAGGAAATTGAGACCCAACTTATGGATAATACCAATTATTTGCCTATAGGTCAGGATCCTACACATACTTTGAAAAATATACTTGATAGACTTAATAAATGGGCCCTTTCCAAAGGTATCATCTCAGATGGGGAATATAAATATATGAATCTCAAACACCCAAGAATCCCAGTATTCTATACGCTTCCTAAGATTCATAAGAATCCCCTCTTTCCCCCAGGTAGACCAATAGTCAGTGGAACTGGATCTATATTTCAACATCCGGCAGAGATACTTGACAAATTCCTGATCAAATATGTCCCGCTACAGAAATCATATCTTAAGGATACTACTACGTTTCTTACATTGTTAGCAGACATACAGGTTCCACCAGGTGACTTTTGGTTGGTGACCATGGACGTCCAGTCTTTATATACCTCTATTGACCACGAAAGAGGGATTGAGGCAGTTGAGTGGACACTGGATAAAGATCCTAGATTAACCCATCAAAGGGATACTAGAAAATACATTAGGGAATTATTGACTTTTATTCTAACAGAAAATTACTTTCTATTTGGGGATAGATACTACAAACAGATTAAAGGTACAGCCATGGGCTCGAATGTCGCTCCAACATATGCAAACATTTATATGAATCGAATGGAAGAAACGTGTATTTATCAACATCCTTTATTTGTTAAATGCTTAGTTTGGAAAAGATATATAGACAATGTGTTTGTCTGTTGGAGCGGCACGAGGGCCCAATTGCAGGACTTTTTTGAATCATTGAATACACAAGACGTCAATATTAAATTCACTATGTACTGTGATATGATTACGGTTCCTTTTCTAGATGTCCAAGTACAGAGAGTACAGAATTGTCTACATAGTGACTTATATATAAAACCCACTGACCGAAACAATTTATTAACGTATGCTAGTTTTCACCCAACTCACCTTAAGAATGGTTTACCGTTTAGCCAACTGTTAAGAGTAAAGAGGATAATATCACAGGAAGACAAAGTGATGACAGGTTTAGACTTTATGGCCAAAAAATTCATAGAGAGGGGCTATCCCACACATATAGTAGATAAACAGCGACAGAAAGTTGAAATCCTGTCCCGTCAGGAAACTCTCTCAGGTTCAGGAACAAAAAATAAAGTAGAAAGGCTTACATTAGTGACACCATATACTCCACTCAATAGGGATATAAGACGAGTCATACTGAAACATTGGCAATTATTTCAGGGAGATGCCCAATTACCTCCGATATTCCAGCATCCTCCGCTTTTCTCATATCAGAGAGCTTCAAACCTGAGAGATATTGTAGTGAGGTCAGATATTGGCAGTTCCAAAAAACAAACCAGATTCTTTTCAGAACCCAAGAAGGGTACTTTTCCATGTCTTAATTGCTCACACTGTAATAGCGTGATCAAGGGGGAATATTTTGTTCACCCTCGGTCAGGTAAAAAATTTTATGTTAAGGATTTTTATACATGCAACTCGGACTTTGTCGTGTATGCCCTTAAGTGTCCCTGTGGGCTTTTATATGTGGGGGAGACCATCCGGCCAGTGAAAGAGCAGATAGGGGAACATAAAAGGAGCATTAGGGCAGCATTTCAACATAATAAAGTGGAAGCTCCAGTACCAAGGCACTTTAAGTTACATGGCCACAATGTAAACCAATTGAGGTTTCAGGTCATAGATAGAATCCCACCACTACGTAGGGGTGGAGACAGGCAGAAGCTTTTACTTCAGAGAGAGACGAAATGGATAAGTACTCTGGAGACCTTGTCACCACTAGGACTTAATGAGGACTATGACCTTAAACATTTTTTATAAGTGTATATTCATGGTTGTCTGCTCTATGATTTTGTGCTCCTTACAGTGGTTCCTCTTGACCAACATTGGTCCGTAGCTCTTTCCTGCCGACATTTTGACTCAGTCTGGGGTCCGCTACCTGCTAGTGATACAGGGTCCCTCACGTGTATGGCCCTTGGGCACTATGGAGTATTGCGTGGCAGGTGAGTTGCACATATGGATTTCTTCCTTTTTTTTAGTAGTATAATAATTTTTTTGAGTTCTATTCATTTTTCTTATATTTCATTGTCTGTAATAATGACAAGTGTTGTTTCTTTTCTTTTTCCTTTTTTATTTATCCAGCTGGTTGTCCAACTGGTTCATATCGATTTTTTTCATTCAATCTTTCTCCTTGATCAGCATTAACAGGTGAGCTTTACAATAATTGTCAGACATTTAGATTGTTCTATTGGTTTGTTTAACATCCATGTTATTTAAAATTTTTAATTTGTACTAAATGAAGCTTATGGCAGTTCATTTGGATATACATCCCTTTTGGTTTTTTTTGTATAGAGATGTATTCACTTCATTTTCTCCCCTCCAAGTGTATATATATTATATTATTTGGTGAACAGTTGTTTCTATTTGTATCTTTACTATGTTTCCATGTTACACAATGTTGGTGACTAATAAAGTTGAGTAGAGGACGCATGACGCAGCAACGTCCGCTGACGTCACAATACGGAAGTGGGGGAACACCGTGGAGTGAATGCGGCTATGTTTTGCCGCCAACATCAGGTATTTAAATCACTCTTTACTTTGTTTAACAGAACACAGGGGCCGTCGAAGGGACAGATATGTCCCGAGCGCGCAGCCCGTCCAAAGATTAGATTGCCTGAGCAAGTTCGTCCACAGAAAGATAGATTTGCCGTTTTGACCACACACCTACTGGGAGCTGATGGAGTGACTGTCCGTTTTCTACAATAATCATTTCCTTCACCTTCGTTCAGATCATCATCTGACTACAACTATTAATTGTGTACACCAAGAAAAAGATTTCTACATTGGTGAGATCCATCCACATATAGCTATATATAGTGCACTATATTTTGGACTACCAGGACTTTTATATATATTTTTTTTCTTCATATTTTTTTCTTCTTTTTTTCTTCTTTTTCTTTTTTTTTTCTTTCTTTTTTTCTCCTTTCCTCTTTTTTGTTTTTGGATTGGGGATTGTTTTCATTTTTTATATTTTTCAATTTTTTCAAATTTTTTCCTCAATTTGTAAGGATCATCATCAAGTGTATATACATTAAATGAACTTTATCCTATACATGGAAAATTCTGCATATACTGTATATATTGTATATATTCCTTGTATATAATTGGTGTACTCAGGATGAAATGAACATTCCTACCGACATACTTTACATAAATTTATTTATAATAAACATTATGAATTTATCTCAGCAATAACAACCAGTATTATTTATATTTATCATTATCAGAGTGCGGTATTCATTATATATTTTTTATATATATATATACACACACATATTTATATATTTGAAGTCTACGTGTATATTTATGAAAATTATTTAAGTAATTATGTATATGGACATATGTATATTTTGTATTATTTTTATTTATTTATATATACATATATATATATATATAATTTCATTATAAGTGTATTTTGATATATATATATATATATATATTAATATCAAAATACAGATAGAATAAAATTACATATATATATACATATATACTTTTTAAAAATTTTTAAATTATTTTTAATTTTTTTTATTTATTTTTTATTAATTATTTATTTTTTGTAATAATATATATACAATATATATATAGTTATTATATATATTATATATATACATCCGTCATTTTACTCTAATTGTATTTTTATATTAATATATGTATATATTAATAAAAAATACACTTAGTATGACGTTATATATAAGATATAAATTAAATATAGATATAATATATGTGCATATATATATATATATATATATATTATTGTTTATTATTATTTTTTTTATTTTTATTAAAAAAACTATTTTTTACCAGCAGGGGGGCCTGTCAGTACAGGCAGTCCCCCTGCAGGCAACACTATGGACGCCTATTGCGGCCGTGTGACCGCTCTTTCAGAGCAATCACATTGCCCTTGGGGTCCTATTTTGCCTGTCAGACAGTCCCCCCAGTGAAGAAGAACACTAATCGCCGTCAGGGGAACGGCGGCGATCGAGTAAGTACATGGGAATGGAGGCAGGGGGAGGGAGGTAAGGGGGATAATTTTTTTTTATTATTTTTTTTTTTTTTTAAACAATTTTTTTTCACTGAGTGCCTCGACCCCTTGAGGCACTCAGCACAGGCAGAGCAATGGAAGCCTGCCTCATGGCTTCCAGTCCTCTGCTTCACGGCCGGGCGACACGTCGGGCAACCAGGAAGTGATCGCCCCGGGGGGGGCAATCACCTGTCGGCCCGGCAGTGAGAAGGGGTATTGCAGGATACCTCGACATCGAGGCATCCCTGTAATACCATCAGAGTGGCTGGAAGCGATCATGATCACTTCCAGCGCTCTAATTCACTGCGGACGTATCAGGTACGTCCGCGGTCCTTAAGGACCATTTTTTGTCAGACGTACCTGACACGTCCACGGTCGGGAAGGGGTTAAAGATCAGTGTTGCCTTTGTACTTTAAAAAAAAAAAAAAAATACTATATGGAGATCTAAGAATTCATTAAACAGTCAGTGAGTAACAGCCAACAAAATCACAGTGGCATTTCTGTGATGACACAGGGTATAATATTTACGTTAAAGCAGAAACTAAATCGTTAACCTCAGGTACCCAGACAACTTGATCTTATTGAAGTGGTCTAGGTGCAGTGTCCCCAACCCCTAACCCTGCAGTGTCAAACATTGCAGTTTCAGAAACTGCAATATTTACATTGCAGGGTAAAGACTGCCTCTAGTGGCTGTCTACTAGACTTCTTGCAAACTCCGTATAACAACAACACACATAAAAGCACAGCTAAAAAATAATTCTCCCCAAATTGCCATTCTCTTTCTCAACCAAACGTAGATCATGCCTTTCCTACCCTTCAGACTTTCTCCCCAGCTACTGAACAAGAGGTGGCTGTGCTTCTCTTTTCCTCTCGCCCCACCACTTGCTCGCTCGATCCTGTCCCATCTCACCTTATCAGATCTCTCTCCCCTTGTCTTGTGCCTTTCTTCAACTTCCTCTTTCTCTCTCCCTTCAAGTTAGTGGTACCCACTTAAGTCTATCCTTGCATGCGAGCTGTCTTGGCGTCATACTTGACTCTGGCCTCACCTTTGAGCCTCACATCCAGTATGTTGCCAAGTCCTGTAGATTCCATCTTAAAAACATAGCCCGCATTCGCCCCTTTCTTACGCAAAATGCTACCAAGGAGCTACCAAGGAGCTTGTCTATGCTCTAGTAATTTCCTGCTTGAATTATTGCTCTCTCCTTCAGCTCTGCTTCAGTACCACCTTATTTGATTGCTATTCCCTGTCCTATTGTGTTTTATACCCCAACTCCTATAGACTGTAAGCTCGTTTTGAGCCTCTTCAACCTATCGTTCTGTGTATTTATAGTTAAATCCCCCCTCTCATAATATTGTAAAGTGCTAAGGAATCTGTTGGCACTATATAAATGGCGATAATAATAATAATAATAATAAAAGCATAGAAGGCACACATTTTGAGCTTTTTGCTACAGTCTCTAGATGGGATTCTCGGTTACTGTACAGTAAAATAGATGACATCCAGCAGTGGCCAGTCATAGTAAATAGAGTAGTCTAGTGACTGATGATGAAACACATAGCTTACTACAAGTTAAATATACAAACATTGTGTATTATAAGGCTGGCGGGAAGGAATAGACACAAGAAGTACCACACTCAGATATATAATTTACAAGTTCTTACAAAGACTATGGTGTCCACCCATTGCCACTATAAAAACATAAATCAAAAACTTGAAATTTGGGCGATCACATTGTCTGGCAGCCATTTTAATTTCGATAGCAGATTTTGCACAATATTTAAGAATTTCCTCTCTTTAATACTTTAGCTACAAATGAGCTATCTAAGATTATGTTTTGACCTAGATTCATTGTGCAAAAATCTTCAATGTCTTCTTCTCTGAAAAGGTTTGTTATAGCAACCAAACTTATCACACATGGCCACGGGTAGGTCTTCTACCGCCTTTATTCAGAGCAAGTTGACATTAAAATAAAGATTGCCACCTCAAGCCAATTTCCATCATGGTGTCTTAGAACTGTAAAAGCTTGTACTAATTTCACATTTGAACTATATTGCAAAATGTTCATTTTCAGTGTGACATTTGTAATTTACTTCTCTATGTACAATCTATGCACGTGCTGTATCCATTCTCTTATTTTTGGTCAATCAGTCATGTCATAAAGTTATCTTATTTGGTTGCACTATATCTGTTTTCCATGAACGAGACCGACACCAATAAAACACAAGAATTGAGAAGACACACGTCAAATTATTTCTGAAGGCTCTTTATTTGGCTTCAAAGTGTGAGTGGCCAATTGGCACTTAGTATACACAATATTTGGTTACACAGTGTAGCACTATGTTGTATTATTTTTGTTTCCCTTAGCTGGACAAACCCTATATATTGCATTTGAAAGGCTGAGGAGGACCTGAAGATCTGAAAAGCTAGGTCTAATTATGGTACCATTTCATTGTTATCCCTTACCCCACTGTAATACTGAGAGAGAAAAACACACCTTCAGTTATATAAGTGCCATTTTAATGCACCATATTTGGAGTTCATTATACATCATAGTGTGGTGAAAGATAAGCATGGCATTAGGTTTATACAACAAGAGTGGATTTTATAATTACAATTGTAATCAAAATTATACAACACCCATTGACAATCAGGTTTATTGTCAAAATTTACAGACTTTAGGCGGTTTGCAATGTACAAATCAAACAAAAGCAATTGGAATAGCTCAACACAATGCATGGCTCAAGTGGTTTTCCCACTTTCAAATGAAAATGCAACTTATAATGACTTCTCCAGTCTCAAAATTATTCAACCCCATTCATGGCATCTTTAGTACTTAGTAGAGCAGCCTTTTGCTGTTATGACCTGCTGCAATCTAGATGAATAGCCAGACACCAACTTCTGGCAGCATTCTTGAGAAATATTAGCACATTGCTCATGGCCTCCAGTTCAGTAGTATTCTTGGGCTTGCGTGCTGCAACCACCTTCTTCAACTCCCACCAGAGATCTCCTATGGGTTTCAAGTCACGTAACTGTGATGGTCACTGTAGAATTTTCCAGAACTTCTTCTGCAATCAAGCCTTGGTGAAATTTGAGGTATGCTTGGGATCATTGTCTTGTTGGAAGTTCCAATGACGCCCAGCTTCAGCTTCCTCACTGACAGCATGATATTTCATCCTAGGTTTTCCTGATACTTCAATGAATGCATCTTGCCTTCCACATGCTGCAGGTTTCCAGTGCCAGATGATGCAAAGCAGCCCCAGAGCATCAGCGAGCCACCACCATGCTTAACTGTAGGCAGAGTGTTCTTTTCAGCATATGCTTCATTCTTCTTCATCCAGACATACCACTGATCTATTGGTTGAAAAGTTCCAGTTTTGTTTCATTGTTCCACAGAACAGAATCCCAAGACTTCTCTAGCCTATTTATATAATTTTGCATATTAGAGACGAGACGAGAATATGGAAACCTTCCGCATTTACTACACGCCTTACTGTGCTCACTGAAACCTTAGTGCCTGTTGTTACCAAGTCTTGCTGCAGGTCTTTTGCAGTTACTCGAGAATTTTTTACAACCTGCTTTTTCATTGATAG
>OW240916.1:27358875-27461154 GCA_933207985.1 Pelobates cultripes
GGGGCTGGTCATGGCACCCCCCACCCGGCTGGCACCCGGGGCGGACCGCCCCCCCCGCCCCCCCTTAGTACGCCACTGCGCGGACATAATCAGTATGTCGTCCAGGTAGATAATCATGCGTACGCCCCGCGACCTGAGGAACGCCACCACCGGCTTCATCACCTTCATGAAGCACCAAGGTGCTGAAGAGAGACCGAAGGGCAGACAGGTAAACCTCCACCGACGTCCTTGCCAAGTAAAGTGCAATAAGTCCCAGTGTACCTCTGCCATAGGTATGGTCAGGTATGCGTCCTTGAGGTCTAGCTTGACCATCCAATCCCCTTGCCGAAGCAGATCTCTGAGGCAATGTATGCCCTCCATCTTGAAGTGATGGTAACGAAGGAATCCGTTGAGTCGCTTGAGATTGATCACCGGCCGAACACCTCCGCCTTTCTTGGCGACGAGGAACAGGTTGCTTAGAAATCCCGGGTGATCATACGGGACTTCCTGTATTGCCCGTTTGGCCAGAAGTTCCGAGATCTCCTTGGTAATCAGCCCGGACTGATCTTCCGGCAACCTCAGTTCCTGAGGTGAGTCCACCTGGATAGGGGGAGAGAAAAGATCCAGGCGAAAGCCTCTGATAGTATTTAACACCCACACATCCGTGGTGATCATGCCCCACATGTCGAGAAACAAAGCCAACCTGCCTCCCACACTCGCCCGGAGAGAAAAACCTTTTTGAGTACTCACCGTAAGGGCGTCTGTATGAGGGTTGGCCACGTCCTCCCCGACTCTGCCATGTCCTCCCGCGGGAGGGAAAGAAGGGAGCGGGTTTGTAGTCCTGATAGGCCCGAGGGGCAGCAAAGGAACCTCTTTGAGTCCGTGAGGGACCTCGATTTCCACGGCCGGGCGGACGGCTCCTATACCTCCCAGCCCTGCTGAAAATCTTTGGGACAAAAACTCTCTTAAGGTTGGATTGGGCCTTATCTAGGGCAGTGAAGGTGCACACAAAAGAGCCCAAGTCTTTAACAAAGGACTCACCAAAGAGCATGCCTTTAGCAGCAGCGCCCGGTTCCTTGACCGCAAGGTTAACCAGTTTAGGTTCGATTTTAAGCAGGATCGCCTTGCGGCGTTCGGCTGACATAGCCGTGTTAGAATTGCCAAGTAGGCAAATCAATCTCTGGACCCAACCTATTACTACATCGAAATCCAGGGGGGTATCCCCTGTTTTAGCCGTCTCCAATAGCTCATAAAGCTTAGACACGGGACCTAAAATGTCCAAAATCTTGTCCTGGCAATTATGGAGTGAGAACTCCAAACCCTTTCTGGGTTTCCAGCCCGTTTTTGTCAGGAACTGGGAGATCTGAGGGTCAACCTCTGGCGTCTTACACGCCGCATCAGGCACTGAGGGCCTTGGGCATTCGGCCCGTAACTTACTGCGCCCCTCCTTGGATAAGGGGGTAAGCATACAAAGCACTAGATAGCTAGCTATATGCTTGGGCGGGTCCCATTCCGCCGAGCGAAGGTGGCTAAGGTCATCAGGATCAAAAAGGGGGTAACCCTGCTGATCGCATATGCCTTGTTCCTCACTCGTAGGTAACGCCGAAGCGTCAGACCCCGCCTCCGCGTCAGACCCCGCCTTCCTCATAAGAGGCGTAGTCGGGGGTGTCAGAACCTGTCTCCCCACTTGGATCGGAATCAGACCCGTCATTGTCATGGGCACGCGCCCTTTTCCACTTTCTGGCCGATTTTGCCCGGCCAGCGGCTCTCTTGCGCGGTAACGCGCCATCTTGGACGGCCATAGGCACGTCAGTCAGGGCAGGTACTACCTGTGTTATATCGGGGGAGACATGCTTAGTTTTGGCATATGCCTTGCGGCTGACCTGAGGTTGCAGCGCCGGGAGGGGGCTTGCCAACATAGGAGAAGCCAGGGGCTGAGTCAGGGCCTGTTGGATAGTGTGAGACAGCGATGATGAGACTGTCCCCATGGCAGAGGCCAGGGCCCTCTGCATAGTAGAATCAATAAGGGCCTGGAACTCCTGAGAGGGGGTGAGACCCCCTTCACCTGAGGTAGGGGCCTGAAAGGCTTCCATGGTGGGGTAGCTGGGACAGCCAGAATCATCACCCTTAGCCTGCATGATAGACAGGAGGGTAAATAAGCTTGTGGATAAAAAGGGGTATGTCCCTTTAAATATACACAGATAAAATATTAAGCCACAATAAAAATTATGGGAGCCAGGCCACCAGTCTCAGAATACAATGTTATAACAGTATGATGGAGTAAAAACCTAAATTACAGAACAGGGGTTGAGTAACCCACAAAGCAAATACCTGTGGAGAAAAAACAGGGGTAGAGGGAGCCGACCGCCGGATCCGCCAGCAGCCACGAGTGTGAAAGAAGATGGCCGCCGCGTGCAGAGCATGCCGCGGCCCCAAGCTCCTCCCCCGCCAATGGCCGGGGAGCTCGCTGGAAAAACACACGCGGCCGGAGGTAGAGTGGGTCGCCACACGCGGTCGCGAGGGGAGAAGGGAAGGCGGTCAGGGAGCACAGCAGCTCCCGAGAAAACAGCTTCCCCAGTGATCCGCGGTCCCTGTCTGTGCACACACAAGGTACAGCACAGGCAGGGAGACCGTGCAAAGCAGGGGAAGAAACAGAGACACCCAAAAGGGGGTGCCAAAAAATATCAAAGCAAAACACAGAAATAATATAGGGTGCACAAAGCAGCATACAAGTACATAATACATAAAATATTATCAGTAAATAAACCCATAAAAACAATCCAAGATTAAAATATACAGGAGTGAAATTAATACTTAGCTGGTCTGAGGACAGCAGCAAAGAAAGAGGAAGTGGAAGTACTAAGCAAGGCATTTATGGACTGTTCCTACTAAGCTGATTGGCTGCCCTGTTACTAGGCAGATCTGGTTGTACCTGTTATTATTATTTCATATCTACATTTTTTTCTCTTTCAGTTTTATATTTCTCTTTGCTGCTGAGGAATAAAGTAAGAAAGAGATAGCATAATAGGAGCCTCCGTGTCATTAATAAAATTATTATATATTAGCATGTGTGTGTATGAATGTACATTCGCAAGTATCAGGTTGTGTAAGGTCTCGTGTCTCATGCCTGAAGAAATTATCATCAAGTACAATATTTGTTCTGAGATAATACTAGCGGCTAAGCTTTTGAGTAGTTGGGCCAGGATGAGTCACTTTCTCAGGGTTTTTGTGAAATATATGAATTAGTACATCAGGCACTGGAGCTCATTATTCACGGAGCCAAACAGAGCTTGTCTATTTGGATTCAAAACTCTACATATAAAAAGATTCAACTCACAAAACACATCCCTCCTTATTGTAGGTCCAAAGATGATTAAGAGAGGCTGGCCCAATTCCCTTTGACACAGTTGTCCACCGAGAATTGTCCATAAAAATTGTACTGTATGAATGGATAATTATCAGTGCTGTGAGACAATTGTACGACTTACTTGTACCATACAACTATATGGTCTTCATAAACAATTTCTGAGTTTAATATGAGTCTAATGTTTTTTTAAAAGCGAGAACAAGTTTTATAGTGCCATATATACTAAATGAAATTTGTCATCCACAATTGAACCTGCCGGTCAAATTGAGCGAGTCACAAATTCTGAATTGTGTAATCTAAGGCAGGGAGAGAACATAGTTCGCAGAGGCAAAGAAACGTGTTCCTAATGGTCCTTTTATAATGCAATGTATACCCTGGCTGTGCCTTGATTGGTCTGAATTGTAATGATAATCGCTAAATCTTTAAATGTATTTTTTTTTAAAAGGGAGCATCACATGGGAAAAAAAGCTTAACCCCTTAAGGACCAAACTTCTGGAATAAAAGGGAAGCATGACATGTCACACGTCATGTGTCCTTAAGGGGTTAAAGAAACACTATAGTTACCAAAACAACTTTAGCTTAATGAAGCAGCTTTGGTGTATAGACCGTGCACCTGCAGTCTCACTGCTCAATTCTCTGCCTTTTAGGAGTTAAATCACTTTGTTTATAAACCCTAGTAACCCCTCCCTGCATGTGACTAACACAGGCTTTCTAAACACTACCTGTAAAAATAACCAATTTTTAATAGCCTGCTTGAACCTGCAGGAGTCTCCTGTGTAAGATTAAAGTTAAATTTACAGAGCAGGAGATACAAACTTTTTAAGTATGTTAACATCTGATTGAAAAATGAAACCATTTGCTCATGCAGGCTGTGAGTCACAGCTGGGGAAGGTGTGGCAAGGGCTGCATAAGCAGAAACAGAAGTGATTTAACTCCTAAATGGCAGAGAATTGAGCAGTGAGACTTCACAGGCATGATCTATACACCAAACCTGCTTCATAAAGATATTGTTGTTTTGGTCACTGTAGAGTCCCTTTAACACACATTATAAGTGATATGAATGTTTTATTCACTGGAGTTATTTTCAGAGAAGTGATGGTTATTAAACAACACGGTGTGCAGCTCTTTCTCAGTTTTAACATATCAGCATTCTGCTGTTATAAATGCAGCAAGAATATTCTCCTGTACGATTAATGCAGTTGGAACGTTCTCAAATGCATAACATTCTAAAACAAGTTCCTGATCAAGGTTCTACTATTTCAGAATTGCTTGCCATAGCTGTGTTCATACCCATAGGTACCTTGATGTGCAAATGACCTTACTGGCTTATTAAACATGTCTGACACATCACTGTGGAATTTGTGGAGAAGTCATTGACCATACCCAGAAAGAGCTAGACCCCACATGCATCAGTGGGTGGAGGCATTTCCTGAATTGTCTTTAATTTTAATCAGTTTTTAAGCTCTTTGATTCAGAAGTCCAATGTACGCAACTTTAGTCATTCTAAATTTCATTGTATTTCTTTTATAGGTTCCAAAACAAAAACATTTTGCTCATGTTTTTTCTTATTTTTTATTTCATCTTTGTGTGTGCACAGAAATACAGCAAACGTGTAATGCCCCAACAGTCAAAACAAGAACATCAAAACTACCGAGCATATGTTTAGCAGGACATTTGACAGATATGCACAAATGTTATTATATATTCTAGTCAAGCAAAGCATACATGTATAAACAGTAAGTTTAAGGGGACACTATAGTCACCAGATCAACTACAGCTTAATGCAGTTGTTCTGGTGTCTACAGCCTGTCACTGCAGGCTATTCAATTTAAAGGAACAAACATGTATTCCTGACCCCATAATGTTAAAATGATCATCTAGCCTCCACTCGTCCCCTCTTGCCTCACTAAATATATGAAAAGTTTACTTGTATTCAAGTCTGCAGCTGCTGCCTCTGACTTGCCTGCTTGCTGGACATCATCAGAAGTGATTCTGTGAGCCAGTCACAATGCTTTCCAATAGGATTGGCTGAGACTGTCAAGGAGGCAGATCAGGGGCAGAGCCAGCACAAATAAAACACAGCCCTGGCCAATCAGCATCTCTTAATATAGATGCATTGAATCAACGAATCTCTATGAGAAAAGCTCAGTGTCTCCATGCTGAGGGCGGAGACACTGAATGGCAGTCACACTGTGCAGCACTATCCCAGGAAGCACCTCTAGCAGCCATCTTAGGAGTGGCCAGTGGAGGTATCCCTATGCTGTAATGTAAACACAAATGAGTAGTACAGTGTTTGGCAAATACATGCTTATATGTTAGAAGCAATAACTCTGAGATTTGTGTTATACCCAACATAACTTGTAAAAATTGTCTAATCTGAAGATGTTTATATAAATATCCTTGGGGGATATAGTAATTTTCATGTATATCCTGAAAGCACATCACTACCAAAGAACTTGTATACCATTTGTCACCCATCTTTCCAAGGAGAGATTAGGGATGCGTCTTTCTAAATAAGTAATCAGAGGGTAACTGGTAAAATTGAACATACATGGGTGAAAGTTCAACTGGTAAATCTTGGAATTTAGAGACATATACCATATGAGAAAATGCAAGGAGAGCCAAGGAGAGATTTAATAGGCTCAGTTAGTTGACATGAAATGATTTACTCGGGCGGATTGAATTTATCACCCAGTGACAGTTGAAGGGAAAGGATTGGATAATCATCCCTGTATTGGCTAAGAGCAGTAACTGCTATAATCTATGAGCAGACAGAGAGCAAAATGTTTAAACCTCCCATCACCCCACGAATCAGCAACATACTGAAATGTTTGCATTCAAGAAAAGTGGAAGTAAGTGGAATACATTGTGAAACTGATACAGTGGAAGCTAATACCTTTGAGGGTGGAGGAGAGCGAAATTGAGAGGGAAGCAGTGTCATGGCTCTGGCAGCGTCCTCACATCATGGCCTCACCCCCAATCCAGAACTTTGTGTTATCTTGGTAAATAATAACTTAAGTAAATGTATGTGTTTAGTATTAGGTGAATTTAAATTGATCTGTGTAAATTCTTAACCATTTACACATTAAAAAAAATATTAAGGCCTTTGGCATCTATTATATGGGAGTTCAATAGAAAAGCACTATGGGGAAATCGGATGTTCTTAAGAAGGGATGTTTCAATCTAGCAAAATATGGTCTCCTGCAAGCATATTATGTGATTATGAGGTTATTAATACGACATCCAAGTTCACCTCGTTCTCAATATCCCTGGTCATGGACTGAATGTCCGCCTTCATATATTTGAGGTCCCTCCGGAACTTTGTGAGAATAAGTGTAATTTGGCCCCCGCGGCTGCCAATGCGCTCCCTAAACGCAACAAGCGACTCATTTTAGTCTGAAGCCTCCACCATCTGAGGCCTGCCCTCGGGGAACTGCAACTTAGATTGCGTCGATAGAGCAGTCCCGACACTTGCTTGCTTGCTCTAGCACTCTGATCAACTTGGAGCGTGACATCTAGACCGATGTACAAGTAGCTTTCATGGCTCAAGTCTTTGTTTCTTATTCAAAAGGAGTCAGTCTCCACGGAACTCCCTTAAGACACGTCCTGCACCATTGGCTCTAAAGCTCCGCCCCGGCTCTTCGTCTCTGTTTGTTCAGGCCTTTGGCGTCCATTCCTTCTCTTTCACATCCAAGGTTGTCCAACATTTTTCTGATCAACCCTGTCTTTGTGTGGCCTGTTGCTTACGGTGTTATATTAACCCTACATCTTCTTTTCTTTCTTCTCCCTCCTGGTCAATTGTTAATCTCACATGTACACCCTTTGTACACCCTTTATAGGGGCTGTATGGGGGACATAGGGGCAATATAATGGGGGCACGGGGCAGTAGAGGGAGGACAGAGGCTGTAGGAGGGGTGGCAGAGGCTGTAGGGGGGATGGGACAGAGGCAGTAAAGGGGAGAACAGGAGCAGTAGAGAGGGTAGACAGGGGCAATAGAGGGGGTAGATAGGGGCAGTAGAGGGGGAACAGGGGCAGTAGAGGTGGGGGCAGGGGCTGTACAGGGAAATAGAGGGGCTATAAAGGGGGAACAGGGGCAGTAGAGGGGGTGGGTGGCAGGGGCTGTAGAGGGGGCACAGGGGCAGTAGGGTGGGATGGGGCAGTATGGTAGGAGCAGAGTCTGTAGAGGGAAATAGAGGGGCTGTAGAGGGGGCACAAGGGCCGCAGAGGGGGGATGGGGCAGTATGGTGGGAGCAGAGTCTGTAGAGAGAAATAGAGGGGCTGTAGAGGGGGCACAGGGGCAGTAGAGAAGGGCTGCTTAAAAACCAAACAAAACAAAAAACATTTGATTTAAAAACAAAATATACTAAAAGGTCTTCCCCACTCCCAGAGGCTTTCCTTGTGCCAAGAAGAGGGGAGAACCTCTCCCTGGTGGTGGGGTGGGACGGGGTGCACTGGAGGCTGGAGCTGCAGAAAGAGTCAGGACCGC
The DNA here is from genome assembly GCA_933207985.1 of Pelobates cultripes. Classification (NCBI taxonomy): domain Eukaryota; kingdom Metazoa; phylum Chordata; class Amphibia; order Anura; family Pelobatidae; genus Pelobates; species Pelobates cultripes. The sequence goes on from OW240916.1 coordinate 27,366,708, forward strand.
CAGGGAGTCTGGGAGCAGTTGAAGTCATGCCCCTTTCTGACATCGTCAGAAGAGGCCGGCTGACTTCACTGCCCTGCTCCTGCTGTACCGGCTGCAGGGAGAGTGAAGTAAATTGAAAACTCCGAGTCATTCGGATTTTTGCGCCCGCACCTGCTCTAGCGCCCCAAGTCGGCCGCCTGTGCCGCCTTATGGATGCGCCGGCCCTGTTCTTTTTCATCTGAGTTCATTGTACTGTTTTTGTTTCGTCTTCTGACCTTTCTTGTATGGATCGGTTTGTTTCTTTGTTCCTGGAGGTATCCATAAAGGAGGTTTATTCAAAATATTCGCCTCCTGTCCTTAATAAAATTTAGATTATTCAAGCTAGAATAATCTCAAATTAAGAATTTTTTTTGAAAAAGAACACAGGTAATTCATGACAGAACTCTTCTCCAAGAAGCAGTTGCCTAGACATTTGTAAAATTAAAGGACTTTCCTGGCCAATCCTTTTAGACAAGCAGTTCAAGGTAACTACAGTTCTCAGAGTAATTGCTATAGGCAGCCAAACATGAATTTAATTTAATTTTTCCCTCTGATTGTTATAGCCAAGTAAAATGAATGGAAAAAAAATAGATTTTTTATGTGCAAGCTCAGTAAACAAACAGGAAACATTCATGAAAAACAAAACAAAAAAAACAAAAAAATTCACTTTTTGTGAAATCACTTTTGGATTCTGTACAAAAGTACATTTCTCATTGTTTGATTGGCAACTTTATACTTTCAAATAAACACAAAAATGAGGCCGTTTTTCTTTCTCAATGGATTTTAATATAAACAGAAAAAGGGGGTGAGATTACACGTGCAAACTCTTGTGAATAGTGATGTCAGTGAGCAAAGCAAATATCTGCCAAGGTCCAGCTGACTTTAAAACAACAAAAAAGGGGTGTCTGCTCATTGTTAGCAAGACGTCAGCCGCACAAATCTGATGCCAGCTAAGAAACACTTAGTCCTCCCCGTCTGGCTTCGCTTAAATCTTAAAAACTAAATTAGACCTATGGAATTATTTTTGGGACTGAGAAAAAAACCCAGATATTTGCCTGAGTGAGCTGCCACCTAACTAACCATGGAAACTTGATAAATAGAGAGAACATGCAGTAGAAGCACAGATTTGGCGAGACACATGTCTGGTAGACAAAACGAATGAGTTTGAGACCTAATGAACTTTCACAAGGAGAAATGCTCTGGGAAAGTCCAGCAGATGCAGATTAAAACAAGTCTAAGGTTTACAATTAGAATTTAATTGGGGGTTCTGGTTCAGGTGAGTCATTGAGAAGAGGGTCCATGGACTGGCCGCATTTTATGAAAGGCAGGATTGGCAAAGTTTTGTGTTTTAAAAAGTGCCGCAAATTTCCCTGATCTGTTACTTGAATTTTTATATATTCTTTATTTTTGTTCACATCGCATATGCATAAAGTTTAGATTGCATTACAGCGCCATAAGCAGTGGAAACAGTTTAAGCAGGTTGTAGAGTATAATAGCAACCATTAGTGCGTAGCCACTTAGCATCGGGTTGACATATGCGACATGGGTTTTTTGTGATGTAACAATTTTTTACTGTCAACTTGAAAATATAGATAAAATAGAGAATAAGAGGAAAATACCCCTAGAAATATACATTGCATCCTCTGCTTCCAGGGCGCTATGTGTTGTTAGGTTGTATCGTGAGGAATTGTGTTGTGCTATGTGTGCGCCATGCGCTTAAAAAGAGGCAGGTGCCAACGTGGCATTGAGGCATTAATAGGGGTAAAAATGGGGGGGGGGAGGGGGGGAATACTTTTGGTGGTACTACGGCTTAGTAAGGTTGCCTACGGAGCCAGAGAAATAATAACAGATCTTAGTAACATATGAAACTTCAGGAGTAAGAAATTATATAACTGTCAATTATGACATGCAGGAAACAAATAGTTCAGTCGGTGTCAAGCTGGGGGGTCCGCCGACCCCGCCAGTGCATATCGTGGGACAAATGGAGGGATGTCTTCTACTGCCCGTGTTCTTCTGTCCCGTGGTGATAGGGCTTCTGCTGAAACTCCCAGTGCTTGGAGGAAGGCAGGTGCATCTTGGAGTTGTGAGAGCGGGAACTTCTTGACATTTTTCTCTGCCACTAGGTGGTGTGGGCCCCATCTGTACGGGATGTCAGCCTCCCTCAGCAGCTTTGTAGCGGAGCGGAGTGACTGCCTCCATTGCATGGTTGCTCTTGAGAGGTCCTTGTAGAAGGACAGCTGCGAGCCTTCAAAAGCCAGTGAGGGAGATACTCTTGTAGTTCCCAGGACTGCGGACTTGTCAGAGTCCCTCTGAAATTGCAGCAGCACGTCCCTGGGTGCCTCTGGGGGTGCCTTGGCTGCCTTGGGCAATCGATGGCATCTGTCAATTACAGCTTGCTTGGCTTGCTTAGGTGTTAGCAGTGTGGCTAGCAATCGCCTTATGTAGTGAGGCAGTTCATCTGGTGAGGTGGATTCAGGTATGCCTCGTATCCTTATATTGCGGGCTTTAGCCCTGTCTTCCAGACCTGCCAGTCGCTGGCTCATTTCGCCACATTTCTTTTGTAGGGTATGGAGCGTAGCCTCTGTGGCTGATTGTGCCAGATGTGTACCTCCTAGTTCTCCTTCCACTGCCTGGACACGGCCTGTCAGCTTAACGACATCCTCTCTTACCACTGCTATGTCAGCTTGAAACATGGCCTTGAGGTCCTGCAATAAGGCTTTAATATCTGCCTTGGTTGAAGGGGCAGCGTCCCCAAGTCCCACATACCGGGATTGTGTGTTCATCGTGGCTGGTATCATGGCAGAGAAATCCTCCTCTGGTGTGTTCTCAGCTTCCGACGAAGCCGTGGAGTAGGCCGTGGTCGGCGCCATCTTGGGCTGCACGGGGTACTGCGACTGTTTGAATAAATTGCCTATATCTCGGCAGCCGATTCCAGGATCCGCTCGCTGCTTTTTGGAGCGGCGCCCCATGTTCCCAGGACCCAGTGGAGCTCGTTTTGGGCTTTGTGTGTGCCCAGTGGGTAGGTACATTCGCCGTTTAATCAGCCGGCGGCTCGGAGCTTGCAGAGGATGTGACCGTCTCGCTTGGGCGCTGGCTCCGCCCCCTCTGTTACTTGAATTTTAATTACATACAGGAGGCTCATGCAGACTCTAGCAGGCTATGAACAGGGCAAAAGATAAGAAACTTTTTTTTCAAAAGTGTGCAGGTAGGCTGTGTAAGTCACGACCAGTGGTGGTGGGACAAGGGCTGCATAAACAAAGTGGTTTAACTCCTATTTGGTAGAGAATTAAACAGTGAGTCTGCAGAGGCATGTTCTACACACTAAAACCGCTTCATTAATCTAAAGTTGTTTTGGTGACTATAGTGGACCATGACACAGTCAGTACTTAGACATCCGTCCTTGTCCTTCCCATGAAAAATGTTGAATTAATGTAACAAAAGGTGTGCTGCATTAATAAAATAAGTTGCTAGTGTAGAGTCTGGAATAAAGCCACATGGTACCTGTCTGTAAATGTTTTCAGTGATAGTTGGGACTTTGCAGTCCTTTGATGTAAAACTACCACATGACCTTTCCAAAAAGGGACTTTGAAGAGTATTAATTCTATCAGACTCCACTTATGCGAGCATGTCATTATAAAGAGGAATCCTATTAAGGTCACATAGAGACAGACAATGAGTATTTCCACGTACGCATCGATTATATTTCTCCTCCTCTTTTCTATAATACAGAGCAGACTCATGTTCACGTTCATGTTGAATTCTAAGGCTGAGTGCTATCGTCACTAAACTTGCACTTCTATCTTTTACTGGTAAGCAGATATATGTATTCCCTCTTAAGTGCACTGAGATAAAACCTCTGTTAAAAGAGAGCCATACTTAGTAACTGATTAGGACGAACTGCATATATTCCTGCGAGAAATAGAAAAAGAGATCTTGCCAATTGTTGTGATAATGCCAAGTGAGTACCCCTTTCTGGAAACAAAATATTGCATTGTTCTAGAAATCAAATGAATGGTACACACCATTAGACTACGCATAGGAATCACTATCTTTAAAGGAGCACTATAGTGCCAGGAAAACAAACGTGTTTTCCTGGCACTATAGGGTCATTAGGTCCCCCCCCATCCTCAGGGCCCCCTTACCACTCGGTTGAAGGGGTTAAAACCCCTTCAGCCACTTACCTTTCTCCAACACCCAGCTCCCTCTGAGGTGGGCAACTCTCCTCCCTCTGCCGACATCAGATCCGAATGCGCATGCGCGGCAAGGGTCGCGCCCATTCAAACAGCCCATATGAAAGCATTACTCAATGCTTTCCTATGGATGTCCAGCGTCTTCTCACTGTGATTTTCACATCGAGAATCGCAGAAGCGGCCTCTAGTGGCTGTCAGTGAGACAGCCACTAGAGGCTGGATTAACCCTCAGTGTAAACATAGCACATAGCTTCGTTTTCAGCTGCCAGGTTAAAACTAGAGGGACCTGCCACCCAAACCACTTTATTGAGTTGAAGTGGTCTGGGTGCCTATAGTGGTCCTTTAATATCAAAATTCTATATATATTTCACTTCTCAGAGAAAACAAGCACATCTTCCTTGAGATATACTGAAATCTGGTTAGGAAACACAAACATCTAAGACAAATAGTAGAAAACAGAAACTAGGATCAGATCCACATTTATATCTTAAATGGGTGGATCACATGTAACGATAAGAATAAACTCCAGATAGTAGTAAAATAGAATTAGTTTAAGACTTTGCTAATCAGATAAAAAAAAAAGAGTATGTATGCTCATATAATGTAACTAAACCCCGATTATTGTTTCCTAGATCAGGTGTTTTTTTAAAAAAAAACTAATAAAATCTGTCAACATTGAAGTTGCTGTTTAGTGGATAAGTGAGTGCTCTGGATCTTGTGTATTGTATAAATCGACTCCCAGCAGCACCTCATTTATGCATATTCAGGTGAGTGCAGCCCTCTTAGTTTCATATGTATATATATTTGGGATTCTAGCCAACTCCTTGGTTTTGCACCCCTCCCTGTCACAGGGGCCTCATCCCAGGGCACTATTTAGCCTTGTACTTTAGAGAGCTCCAGATGGAATTTTTCCCCAAGTGGGTTAATCTCATAAGAGCAGACATTAGGCTGTTAGAGTAGGACCTGCCAAAGATGGGATACATTGACATTTTGGCAGTAGGCATGTGCATGGGGAAAATTTTCGGTTTGGTTCGGCATTCCGAAATTCAGGACTTCGGCAATTCGGCACTTCGGCAACTTCGGCACTTTGGAATTTCGGGACTTCTCTTGCAGCCATTTAGTAGATAACTCCCTAATTCCCACGGTATTAGGGAGTTATCTACCAAAAGGCTGAAAGACCTAAATTGGTCTTTCAGCCAAATTTACTAATACTAAGTAAAAATTACTTAGTATTAGTAAATTTTGCCCCTACTCGCTATACCGCGAGTAGTGTCATTTTTTATTAAACAGTGAGCAGCCTGTGGACCTATTTCCCCGGCCCCCACCCCTGAGCAGCAGGTGGGGGCCCTAAATTAGAATAAGGGGGGTGGGGACCCTAAATTTTTATAAGGGAGGGACCTAATGTCCTCTCCCCTGGCCCCCACCCCTGAGTGGTGGGTGGGGGCTCTAAATTAGAATGGGGGGGGACCTAAATAGATAGAAAAGTGCCATCAACATTCTACTTGTGTCAGTTGAGTATCTTGAGTGGCAAATAAATTTAGGAAACAAATTTAGGCAAATATTCCAATCATTTAGATTTTGTGCATGGCAGAAAAGGTATAGATCATACAAAGAAATTAGCTGACATTTTTAAGTAACTTACAGAGTAGCCTAAATGACTTAAAGAATATCTCTAGGTAGGCTATTTTTTTTTTTACCAGTTTTTGGCATTTTAAATTTCCTTTGGATTCACTTTGAATTCTCACTGTAGTGAATAACCCTGTGTTAACTTTCACCATTGTATTATATAGATCTTTTAAAACTTTAAGAATGTTAAAAACTAGCCTTGTTTCATGGGGGTGGTCATCTATATTTCTCTTTGATTAAGAGTACAATTTGAAGGTGTGAAATTCTCCCAGGTTGCATTTTTAAATGCACTGTGTTTGTTCATGATTTCAGGATTCATGAATGCACACAAGCTCTTGATCGTGTGTTTTGGTTGGATAGGTTGTGCTTCTGACAAAAGAGGAACACGTCATAAAAGGAGGTGAGGCCATAGTTGCCGGTGTTCAGACCTCTGAGTAAATTGGAAGAGCCCTGAGAAAGGTCAAATGCAAGTATCAGACCTCGGAGTTCTTGCCGTAAGTGCCTGATCAGTGCTTGGCAGATATTCTCCCTTTTCACTCACTTTTCCTTTCTTAGACCATTTTGCTTAGTTCCCCACTCAGGCCCAAGTTGTTTTTCTGACCTCTTTTCCTTTACATGCATCATATTCTGTCCAAGCCAACATTTTTTTCCCATCTCTCCCTCTCAACCTCTAGTTTCCCTTATTAAACACTTCTTTTTATTCTTAAACCAATTTTCTCTGAACCTGCTTTACATATTAGACACTCTCTTTCCTTATCAGATCTCTTTCTGTATAAGTTTAGCTAGCTGACCCATCTGGTTCCTCACACCAGGAAGGAATTCTGAGCTCTCCGTGTGAGTTTAAAATGTAACTTGAGACCCTGCTTCTTTCATGGCTTGTGATATCACATAAAACCGGTAAAAACTAAAAGATGTATCTCACCAACAACTGGTGTATGGAAATATATATAAAAAAGATTCCATGGACTTGAGGGACCCTCCCTCGGAAAGCCTAGAGCTTGCAAAAAAAAAAAACACACTCCGAGGCAGCCGTTGACCGTAATGGCAGGAATATAAAGCCTGGGAGAATGATCAAAGAGCACAATCAGGGCTATCTATAGGTGAAATCAGGGAACAAATGGGAAAAACAGAGGGCAGTATTATATATCCTGTGTTCTCTAAAATAAAAACAGTTACATTTTCTACATTATCCAGTGTCTAGCTGATCATTGTGAAGGAACCTGAGAGGTTAGACCTAACCTCTCTAGTGTAGCTCTCTATTGTGAAGAAACATGGCACCACCAGTCGGGGAACCTCACCTTGCCTTCCATAGTACAGTAGATGGATGTTCTGGTTTGGAATTGTCTGTGAATCTCGTTAGAGTTGAATTTCAAGGTGCTGGTTGTGTCTTCATTTACCTCACTATAAAAGGAGGACTGTCGTTCTGCGTGATTTTGATAAAGTGTCGGTGGACATAAATCGCATTGATTGCCATGGTACGACAGAGGTTGGGAGCTTACCACTGCATGTTGATTTGGCATATTTTTAAAATATTTCGAATTTAAACATTTTGATACGCTGAACGAGCAGTTGTGGATGTACTATGAGGATCACCTACATGTTTGGTTTACTTTGCTATAGTAATGGTGCATTGACTAACCAATTGGTAACCACAAATCAGTGGCTGTTACGAAGACACACCCGTGCCATTATGCCGATACTTGCAAGCGCTTTGATTATACACACAACAGTTCTTAAGGAATGTATTATTTTCATATTTTTCTGTTTTCTTGTTATATTCAAGAACATATCAGGCTAATGAGCTTGCTTATGTTTGTATACATAAGCTCTTGATATTACTAAAGTTCAACTGTACTACTTCTACTCTTGCCCACAAGTTATATCAATAGAACACGAATCATAGCTGAGTTTATTCTATACGGTCCTAATACTGACCTGTTAAACAAGTCATTACTTTTAGTAGACTTTAATGACTGCTTGCATTCTCCAGGCAGGATTAAGAAGGCTTTGCAAAGATGTTAAGATCTTAAGACATTCCATGATAACAGAGCTGGAGTAGAACGTGAGAGGGACCCTGTTACACATCTGTTAAGTGTGGGCCTATCTGCTTGAGATAGGGGACTTCTCAGTATGGCCCCTCAGTGACTTAATCCAAAGACGGTTCCTGTAGAAACAAAATTCTTGAACATTACAAATAGAATTGAAGATGGATATGTGCCATAAGTTTTCATTCTGGATCGAGAGACTCTGGTACAAAACCCTTTCCCGACAAATTGTTTTTTAGTGATAAGTGATTAGTGATTGTGAAAGAAATCTAATTATAGATGTGTTCTCTGCGTAATTTCAAGTCCATTAAATTTGATGGCACCAAGTTGCAATTTCTGTGTCAAAAAAAAGACTACTGCAGACTTTACAACAATAAATGTTTAACCCTTCAGGACCAATGATATATCAATAATTTTATGATATAAAAAAAAAATGGATTTCTTTGACCCAGATAGTGAAATATTTTTTGGGGAGGGGGACTGGACTTTAATGATGCACCAGCAGTAAGAGCTACATGCATCAAATGATTTCATCCACATTGACCTGGCGCATTATTCATTATTTGTTATATAGTTATGGTGTCGTTATATGTGAGGCATGCCTATTTAATTAGCTATACTTTATGCTATTTTAAATTGCTAAACTGCATAATGTGTACCACATGTTGCACTTCAAATCAGGGCTTTTGTAGTGTGCGGGTAGAATATGAAAACGATCTTGATCTTTTTGAAAAGCGTGGATCAGTTTTCTAGTTTCGGGGTACAGAATGAAAAATCCTGTATGTTACAAAGCTACGTCCGGAAATGCAAAGGTTAACAATGAAGTCAGAAATATGTCCCCTCAAGGTTTTAGATTTTATCTACTGAAGAATTTTGGAATTTGGCCAAGATTCTTTAACTTAACGATAAAGAAAAAAAAAAAAAAAGAAAGAAATTATGGAACTTTAACCATTCCAAGATGTGGGGAGCATCTGGCGAGCATGCAAGGGGTCTAACAACGAGATAAATAAAATCAGAAAGGATGCATAAAGGAATGTTGTAAGGTCCCTTGAGTAAGATCAAGGGTCATGGAAAATCTCATCTTTTAATGAGTCGTTTTTTAATTTGTATTTAATGATGTGATGTCTTGCATGAAAGAATGGCAGAGAGAGGGTTAATGAGGTTTGACTATACAGACAGGGAAGTGTGTGAGTGAATGAATACTGAAACTATAGCTTGAGTCGTCTTATTTGTCTAGGGATATCGATGCAAAACACAGTATTGCAGAATCTAGTAAGACATAATGATACATTTTCTTTTGTATTGAATACACTGTATTTTACAGCAGCACGCTTTCAGGAATTTGTTAATTTAGCAAAAATCGTTTGGTTCTTTTACCCGGTGAAAAGATAAAATGGGTCAATGAAGGAAGGACTACAAAAGTTCATCCTTGTAAAGTATTGATCGTACAATAAAAAGAGAGGAATAACAATGGCACAGAAGAGGGTTTCATTTACTTTATACAATAAATGAAGTATGGAGAAACTAATTAATAAAGACTTTAGCCACCTGGGTGCTAATCCTCACTGGTACTCCCTCAAATACCAATATAAACAGTAGTAAAAATAAGAAAGAAAATGCACACCAGAAGTCGCAAGTAATAACTAACCTGGTTTAATAAACCAATACTGGGTTCAAGCAAAAAATAACAATAATACATAAAGTGACACAAAACCAGGCACAAAGCATAGATTATAAACAATAATAGTTTACCAAAATTCTCACAAGCCTAATAGAGCAGAAACAGGAATCAAAAATAACCCCCCAACGTTTCGGCACCTCCTGGTTTCCTTTATCAAGGAGGTGCGGAAACGTTGGGGGGTTATTTTTGATTCCTGTTTCTGCCCTATTATTTATGACATAAGGGACCTTGAAACGCTGTATTTTCAACCGCATATTTTGCTAGCCCATGGAGACCACTATTATCGCAACAAAAATCTGCACCAGGGCAGCACAGATGTATCTTGACACTTGGCAGGATCAGCAATGTTAATAATTACTAGAAGGTCCTGGTGCAAGATCTTTTTACCCCCTCCCCAAAGGAAACTCGTTGGAAAGCAAAAAAAGTATAATATAAGCACAAAAATGGACATATGCGTAAATAGAGGAAAATGTATTTCCTCAACCATAGTATCATTTTTGTTAAACATTTTTAACCAGTATAAATAACTAAATATGCAACAGTTTATATAAAAGAACAAGCTGTGAACAGTTTATTGAACGATCTTTGTTTTAAGATGGTGTCTCACGTCTTGTAAAAAAATAATAATAATAATGAGAAACATTCCAGCAGCATAGCAAGTTTGCAAACATTAAAATGTAACAGAACATCTAGAAGACAAAATAAAAGAACGAAAAAATAGAAAGAGGAAGAAAGGAAACAGAGAAAAGAAGAGAAAGTGCATGTGCAATAAAATGGCCGATAAAATATTTGATGGTGTCTATAAATTACACGAAGACAAGAAATTATCTTAAGCTTTGTTGGAAAAATGTGTTGTTGTTTTTTTTGCTTGTTTTTTTAAATGGGTTAGAATACTTAACACCAGAATCAAACAACCAATCCACAAACTATCTGTAAAAAAAAAAAAAAAGGCTACGTGAAAAAGTATTTGGTTTATTTAGCAATTTTGCAGAAATTAACATATGAAAAGTGATGTAAAAGTGATACTTTTTAAAGATATTTATAGCTCTATAGTACTTCACAACCCAGGTCACATGGTTTGACACTCATATTAGATTGTTGTTGTTTTTTTTTCCAATAGCTTCTTAACTGAAACTTTTTTTTTTTTTAAAGAGCAAAAAGACAGGGCACAAGAAAATTCTGAGCATTGACATGGACCCTGCTCAGTATTTACGCTGGTTTTAGCTCATCTTGTGCCATTACAGAGAAAACCTAAACCATTAACATATCAGACTGATCCCACCTTAAAGGACAGTCCAGATCATAAATAAAAAATAACCCTCCCAGGTGACTAGGGGTCCCCAAATGTTCTTTGAATTTTCCCAAGCTGTGTAAAATGACACCAAGCACTCTGATTGGCTGGATTTCAAGCTAACCAATCAGAGTGCTCTGTGTCATTTTACACAGCATGGTAAAGTTCTTTGAATTTTCCCACGCTGTGTAAAATGACACAGAGCACTCTGATTGGTTACTTGATCCACCAATCAGAGTGCTCTGTGTCATTTTACACAGCGTGGGAAAATTCAAAGAACTTTCCCACGCTGTGTAAAATGACACAGAGCACTCTGATTGGTGGATTTCAAGCCAACCAATCAGAGTGCTGTGACAGGTAAATGTAGAGACTTACCTGTCAGTCTCTTCATTTACCTGTCAGAGCACTCTGATTGGATGGCTTAAACCCACCAATCAGAGTGCTCTGAACCTAATTGCAGGGCGGGGCAAGGCTTTATAAGCCTTTTGGTAGATAGCTCCCTAATACCGTGAGAATTAGGGAGTTATCTACTAAGTGGCTGCTTATTTTATGTTATTTTTAAGTGATTTCCCTATCCACATTTGTTTACAGGGCACTTGTCCTACTCTTACCCCCATTTTACTTCTTTTGCAGCCCTCTAGCCCTTTCCATGAGTTTTTTAGAGCCATTTTTTGTGGCCAAAAGTTCGGGTCCCTATTGACTTGAATGGGGTTCAGTTTCGGGGTCAAGTTCGGGGTCAAGTTCGAGCACGAACCCGGACTTTTTTTCAAAGTTTGGCCGAACCCGCCGGACCCGAACATCCAGGTGTCCGCTCAACTCTAGTCACAAAGTTCAGAATTCATTTTGAATTTGAAATCCTTGTATTTGACTTCTCTACATGTAATATGTTATCCACACATTGTATCCCTGCTCTAATGGTCATCAGTCATGCGGTTGGCAGTCATTTTTAAATTGTCACAAATGTTAAAATGCATTATTTCACTAACCACAACATTGAAAAAAACTCTTGAAAGCTAATTTATTTAGCATAGTCTGCCATCTTTTCTGCCATGTTGAATAAATTGACTAGCATATAAAAATAATTGAAAGTTGAACGCAGATGAAGTCTGGTTAGTAGATTCAATTTATTTACATAATTAAGTCATCTAGTGTATCTAGTTTATGGTTGCTTTTTCTTTGTATTTTAAGGTATCCCTAAGGCTGGTATCTCATCGAGAGATGTAATTAAATTCAAAGTTCCTAAGCATGGCTACTCTATTTTTTTTCTTAGGTTTGATCAGTTTCTAAGTACATAAATGCCAATAGTGGGAATTGAGGAGACATTCCTGAATTCAAGTGTGAGGTCAAATGCTGAAGTACAATTTTGGTTTTCACTTCTAACCATAAGGACTTTTAAGTTCTTCCATTGAAGCATCTGTAAACACTTCAGGAGAAAGACCGTTTCAGAGGCATGAAACTGACATGGAAATTTTAGCAACAATATACAAAATCCGCATGGGAGATACCACTTTAATGTCTATGAATTTTTTGAAAAACAATGTAGAATGTAAAAAGGATAAACACACGTTCGTGTTAACACCCATTCTACCCCTAAAGTTATTCATCCACGTCCATGTGATTATGGTGTCTTTCAGCTGCGTCTACAGAACTCTCTACAGAAAGGTTAGGCTAGAACAGGGGTAAGCAACCCTTGGTACCCCAGATGTTGTGGATTACATCCCCCATAATACTTTTACACCCATAATGCCTGCAAAGCATCATGGGAGGTGTAGTCCAAAACATCTGGAGCGCCGAAGGCTGCCTATGTCTGGGCTAGAACCAAGGTCAGACAAACCAGTTGGTCTAACGAGGCATCTGGAATTTATCATTGAAGATATGATCCAAAGGCCAGACAACCAAGACAATATGCAGAAATAAAGAACAAGTCAAAGTCAGTACATCGTATGAACTGGGACCACCACCCAGTGTTGTATTTATTTAGCAAAACACAGTCCTTTTATTATAAGGTCTGGCAAACAAAAGAAAATGAAAGCAGACCAAAAAAAGCCTTGATCTCCTGAGCACTAACTAATATTCAGAGCTAACTGTGGTTGGTCTACTTACCTACTGCCAACAATGCAAAATATGCAAATCCACTGCTTTGTTGACTATCTACGTTGTGATTCCTTGTAACATCCATATGATCAGTTCTTACAACACCAGAACTGCTCCGTATTTTGTGACGCTCCTGCAAATCAGCTCAAGCTCTGTTAAGTTCGATTGGAACTGTCGGTGGACAGCCATTTTCAGGTCTCTCAAGAGAAGTTTGTGTGGGTACATGTCCATTCAACTGCGAGCCGTCAGTGTTTTTTTGTGATAATGTTTTTACATTGTATCTAGCGCTACTGTATTTGTAACCCTACCCCTAACCTTACCCCTTCCCTTTACCCCTAACCATAACCCTAACCCCTAACCCTAGTAGGGTTAGGGTAAAGGGTTAGGGTTGGGGTAAGGGGTTAGGTTAGGGGTAGGGTTAGGGGTAAGGGTCAAGGGTAGGGGTAAAGGGTTGGGGTAAGGGGGTAGGTTTAGGGTTAGGGTAGGGGTAGGGTTAGGGCTAGGGAATTGCCAAAGTCCCGAAGTGCCAAAGTACTGAATTCCCGAATTGCCGAAATCCCGAATTTCGGAAGTGCTGAACCAAACCGATTTTTTTTTGCCTCTGTACATCCCTAAGATATACCATAGATATACCTCAAGCATAGTATTTGGGATTTAAAAAGTATGAACATGGCGAAAATGTCTCAGACACATGACAAAGAGGATTGTTCCATAGCAGTTATTGCTTTTATCAGTTTATTTTCATTTGTTTTACATTGTTTTTACATACTTAGTTTATTTAAATTTTTAATAAATTGTATTATTTTCATCTGCAGGCAATATCCTTTCTGCTGCCTGGTCCATCATTCATCTAGGGGAGTACCACCCTATATTTGGTACTTTGTGCTATATAGTAGAGCCAGTTGCATGGGCTCTATATCAGGTGAGCTCTGCCATATGTACTTATCTATCACCATCATCTGTCATTCATACTGCCCTATTGGTATATTTTTTTCTGCTTTCTTTGAGTATATTCACCAAGCATCCAGAGAAGGGAGTGTGCCACCTTTAACCCCTTAAGGACACATGACATGTGTGACATGTCATGATTCCCTTTTATTCCAGAAGTTTGGTCCTTAAGGGGTTAAAGGAGCACTATAGGGTCAGGAATACAAACGTGTATTCCTCACCATATAGTGTTAAAAACCCATTTTATGCTCCCAGCCACTCCCCTTTGCACGTCTAAAAAGAATGAGAATGTACCTTATTTCCAGTGCTGCTAAGATCTGCCAGCACTGGCTCCGCCCACACTCAGCCCCCTTGGCTGAGATCATCAAAACTGATCATCTTGGCCCTTTTCAATGCTTTCTCATAAAAAAAAAAACATTTGGAGGCTAATGTGCACGAGCTTAGAGATGAATTGATGCTGAACATCAGTGCTGCACAGTGTGCAGCACTGACACATGAAGCACCTCTAGTGGTCGTCTGATTGACTGCCATTAAGGGGTGTTATTAGCCAGTAATGTAGGCACTTTTCTCTTAAAAGACAGTGTTTACAGCAAAAAGCCTGCATGGACTGACTATACTACTACATTAAGCGATAGCTGTTCTGGTGACTATAGTGTGCCTTTAAGTCACACAGGCACTACAGATTTGAGACAATCTTTTCAGGCTCTGTATTATGTGAGCGTGCTGTTTGTAGGATTCACACACTATGGGAATATTGGCTAGACTTGTGCAGAGCAGAATAATTCAGTTTATTACTGTTTGCATGTTGGCTGTGGAAAAGTCATCTGAACATGAGTAAATATTTATTGATATTTACTGACAACTGGAGCAATAGCAGTAAATGTGTCAGGATTGTAAAACAGCCATCTGCCATTTTTCTGAAATTGCATACAATGGTTTCGCCCATGTTGCTATGGTAGAAGCAAATGTGTAGTATTTATTATATTTGACATGTTTTTTATACAATGCCACAGAAATATACATCCTGATGTTATGTGGTTTTATATTTCTAAGAAAGTCTAAATAAGGAAAATTTGCTTTCAAAACAGAATGGTGGAAAATTCCATTATATATTAACCTATTGGTTGCAATATACTTATATAAATGACATCATTTTCCCTTAACCAGTGCTAGATGTACTCGAGAACCTTAAGTCAATAGATCCCTCAATGCTGTCCTTAAGGTATGTTCACCTATTGACCTATTGGCTCCTTTTTGGGAATTTACTTTAGTTCTAAGGGCTTTTACTTCAGAATCCTTTGAGCCCTTAGAAAATGCCTTAAATATGTATCAGGCTTTGAAGTGTGTCCTGTTCGTGCCCATTACATCGGTAACTAAAGTTCGTTCAGGCCATTTCATTGGAAGAGCCATATGTTGTCTTTTTTTACAGATTCCAAGTTTGGTTTAGGAGCAGTATTACAATCCATGCCCAAGATAATTACACAGTTCCAGAAAATAATCCCTCAATTTTTCCAGTCTCCCACAACTCTAGAAAAAGAAAGATGGCATACATTTAATCTATGTAGATGTCTCTCACTTTGTTTAGAATGTACCAGTCTACGGAGATTGTATTCTCACCTGTTTGTGATTCATTCTAGGACCTTGCTGCCTTCATCTCTATATTGAATCACTATATCATTTTGACCATATTAAAAACCCGCACTGCTCAGGATTGTAGAATTCCAAAAGGTTTGAAGATGCATTCCTCAAGTGTTGTCTCTTCATTTCTCTTCGTCTGACCCCTTTGGAGAGCATTTGTTGAGTAGCTACATGAACTTCAGACAATATCTATCCAGCACTGCATCTTGGATCTTAGAACGGCAGAGTTTTATCATTTTGATTGGAGTGTTATGAATTTTGTTTCTCAAAATAGATTGTGTTTGTTTTGTATCATTATCATGTCTATTTTGTGTTTGCATGTGGTCATTGCTCTATAGTGCTACCGCAAAAAAATATATCAATGCTTAACATAATTTTTTATTTCTTCTTTAAATTCATGGCAGCACAAAAAAAAACTAATTTACAGATGGTCTTCAGAGCTTGCTACTATGACTGATGGACTAGGGATCCGGAGATGGTATTTATTATAGTTTTAGAGATGATGTTTTATTTCATGTACTAATTAGCCAAACTGAGGATATTGTACAGTGCAACCAGAAATTTAACAAGGAAAAGATGCATATGTTTCATTATTTTCACAATAGATTTGTGATGCACAGTTATTTTTTGTGCTGTAATTCTTCTACGTCAGAATCGAAAAAAATCAAGCTGACCCCGAACCTGCTATCAAAATTGTGATCTCAGATCCAAATCCATGGAAGTCTTCAGATATGATGAAGATGTTAATAAATGCTCAATGTCAATAAATAATGTAATCTTGTTAAAACCAAAATCATTGCCATTGTTTTTTGTTTTTGCTTTGTGGTTATGCAGTTATAGTTAGTCGAACGTTAGTCGAATAACTGATACCTGATCTCGGCTTTCTGGTATATGGGCAGTAGGGAACTGTGTTCCCATCTTTCACCTGTAGGCAAGACCATGGATCTTTGGGCCTCCAGGATTGTGGGGAGGTATGATTAAGTGCCATCTTTTAGGTTTGCCATCCCTAGAGGTAAGGGATGCTTGGTGGAAGATTTGGAAGCTAGGTCATATCTGCCTCACAGTTGCAGGGGACTGTTGTCTGAGGCTAAGTTTAAACCAACATTTTGCACAAAACTGTTCTAGTTTGGCCCTGGGAGTCAAAGGGACACCATTTTGGATAAGACAGAACACACTTGTCCTGTTTTTTGAGCTGTGTAGCTAGCCACAATAACATAATGGTTGTCGAGATAACCCTCACTGGGTGGTAAGGGGAGATATTGTGGATCTAGATACAAGTTGCAGATAGTAGAGAGATAATAGGTGGAGGGACCGGCCACCTCCCTTTTGACCTCTTTTAATAAGTCTCTTAAAAATCCCCTGAATATCATCAGAGCTGCTTCTAAACAGTATAATCCAAAGCCAACAAGACATTCAAGGAGCTTAGAGACAGATATATTCTGTTGATGCAGACAATAAGTCAGCAAAAAGTTAAATTTGTAGCTATTTCTTGCAGAGCCCTCATGAGATGCGACTGACCAGCATTGCAGTCAAGCTCCATTGCCATTGATTTTATAGTTGCAAAACATGATTATGACACAAGTTTCATTGAACAAGTATTCTCTTGCTGTCTTGCTGTGATGGAGCTCCCATGCTCCCACTGTGTACCTTTGCCAGGTCAGCTTCCTGGCTGCTATTGGGGACTATTGGGGCTTCGGGCTTGGTTGGGGTCTCTGAGGACAACTTCCAATGGGTCTCTGCCTTTGCCTCTTCTGTTCCCCTCCCAGGCAGGCATTGACGCCTGCAGTGTCTCAACTATGACCTTTACAGGGGCACTTGTGGCTCTTGGGTCTAGTGCTTTCCTTGCTGGGATTGGTGCAGATGGCCAATGGGTCCAGGGGCTCTGTTTCTGGGATCCCTGAACAAACCACACAAGACAGACAGTTCCCAATGGAACTAACACATAATGCTTTATTTTAACTCAGAACTATCCACATTACATTTAACTTATGGCGAGACACAATCTAATACATATAAACAAATCATACAGGAACTCGTAATAACACAATGACATGTTTATGTACGGTTTGGGAAGACTATGACAAACAAGAAATATGTCCCCTGCCTGAAGAAATCATCATGTAAATGTACCCGAATATGCAAATTAAAGAGCCTTTCAATCCAGGTAGTGCAAATAGCTGTTTCAAGATCTTCACAACCAACAGATGGCACTTCGCAGACTCCACAGTCAAATAAACTGCAATAATTACCTGCTCGGGTTAACTCCTCCTCTAGTGGCTGTCTTCCAGACTTGGCGACTTTTGGTCACCGGAATCCAGCGTTGCCGAATCCCTGTAGGGAAGCATTGAATAATGCTTTCTAATGGGGAAATCCTAATGCGAGCATGGCCATTGCCGCGTATGAGGATTAGGTCTCCCCCGCTGGATGACGTTGGCAGGGAAGGAGTGCAGGCGTACCCGAGCCAGCACCGAGGCGGCACTGGACCTAGGCACGTGACACTAGTTTTACTTATCTGTTTTGCCTAGATTTCTTACACTTTCCCATTTATCCATTTATAAATACACTTGTTTACAATATTTTTCTTTATCATTGACTATTTCATTTTTCTTTTTGTCTTTATATGTGTCTTAAGATTTCTATTTCTCTGTCTTTGTTTGTCTTTCTTTGTCTCTGTTTGTCTGTCTGTATTTCGGTCTTGACAGGGCAGTGTGATCGCATATCCACAATATCCATTTAGCAATTTCTATGGTTTCCTATGGAGCAGTCGCGTTGCGACTGGTTTTGCAGCAAAGTATCAATTATAATGATGCTAAGTTCTAGTGAATTGACGTGCTTGTGATTAACAGTTTATCTGTTTTTTGAATAGTAACAGAACATATAGCATGATGGTTAATTCACATCTACAGTACAATACTGCTACATAAAAGAATACAAAATATAAACCCAGCCTTAAAAAGCACACAAAACTGGTTAACATTGCTTTGAGTGGATAGTTTTAAAGTCTAGATTCTGGCTAATTAATTCCATGTGTTAACAAATGTAAGGCATATGACATTACAAAGCCCTGAAACGTTTTCTTTTGCTGTAAAGGAAACTTACGTCAGTATGTTGTAACAGATAGTTATTCATTTAAAGTATTGTGAGTGAAAGAGGTGGCATTACATTAGAGAATGTTTTCGATTTAAGCTTAGGGAAAAATGGGTGAACTGAAACAGCTCTTTCAAGCATGGCCAGAACTTGCCAGTGCCTCTCCAAGAACAATTCATGATACGAAACGATGAAAAATGGAGACTTCTCCTAAATACCCACTGTAAATTGTAGTTAAATTTAACACAACGCCGAATGTCTTAATCCTCATACTAATATATGAAGAAGGGAGTGGCAGTAGTTACATTTGTCAAAAATTGATAACAGACGTCAAGTGAAACCTTTCCTGGACTGGGAAGGAATTTAAATCTACCAGGGCCTTTGCTAATCTAGCATTTTGAATATATCATCTAATTTCCTTACCAATTAATAAATAAATAAATAAACATGCCCTGTTTCGCCCAATTTTTCTTTTGGTCTAATATTTTGGTGATAGACAGACAGATAGATAGATAGGTAGGTAGGTAGATAAGTAGATCGATTTAAAGATTATTAAAGTGTATGAGATAATGGTGGACTTGTAGATGATTCATAAACTATACACCTCATCACTGGCACTGCATTGTTTGTTTGTTTTTTAAACCCACCGCGCATTCACATTCAGCCGATGATGTCGCTATGAAGGAAGAGAGGAGGAGGAGAGCTCCCCGCCCGGCGCTGGAGAAAGGTAAGATTTTAACCCCTTCCTCTCCCCAGAGCCCGGCGGGAGGGGGACCCTGAGGGTGGGGGCACCCTCAGGGCACTATAGTGCCAGAAAAACGAGTATGTTTTCCTGGCACTATAGTGGTCCTTTAAGCTTACAAGACAAACATACCAAATTCTAAAATCGCTCCACATTAAAAGTTTATTTTACTCCTTGTGCTTTGTGACCTGTAACTACCAAAAAAAAACTTAAAATCCCAGACACATTATATATTCTGTAAATCAGAACAACTAAATTAATTAATTTATTTTTAATTACTTTCCTTAACCTGCACTAATTATGCACACATTATTATTGCAAAAACTGTAAAAAAAAACACAAAAAATGTCATTTTTTTTTGCATTTTTCTGTATCTTTTTATAATAAATAAGCATTTATATATCTATGTCTTACACCAAATTAAAGCCCTTTCTGTCCTTTAAAAACAATATATAATATGTGTTGGTGCAATAAATTAGTGAAATGCAAATTGCAGTTGAACGCAAACAGCAAAAAATGAAAAAAAAATGCTGTTGTAATTAAGTGAAAGAAAAGCTTCTGAAGCTCTGTCCTTAGGGGGTTAATATCTGTATGAATTGTTTTGGTCAAGTAGGGTTTCTTTTACTAAGTTGAGTTAGGGTTTACTTCATTTCCTGGCTGTCCCCCTCTAATAGCGCTACTCCTGACTCTTTATGTTTTGGTGGGCTACAATTCTCTCACACTCCCAGACTCAACTCTAAAGGAGGCGGCGTAGGCATCCTTCTCTCCCCTCAATGTACCTTTCAACCAATCATAACTCCCCCTGCCCTATCCTTTTCTTCTTTTGAAGTTCACACTGTCCACCCACTCCTTTAAGAATTGCTATCATCTACCGCCCTCCCTCCCCCTCTCCTCTCATCTAGCACTCCTTCCCTTATACTTGGGATTTCAATATCCCAATCAATAACCCCAATTGCACTGATGCCTCTCGTCTGCTCTCTGTAACCTCCTCCTTTGGCCTTATGCAATGGTCCAATCTAGCAACCCATACAGCAGGAAACACTCTTGATCTTGCCTTCACCAACCTCTGTACTGCCTCTAATCTCTCCAATATTCCCTTTCCTCTATCTGACCACCATCTGCTGACTTTTGACATTGGCATACCCAAGACCCAATTGACACCACCGTCTGAACATCACTCTCACAGAAACCTCCTAAGTCTTGACCTAGAGCATTCCTCCACTAATCTCCAAACTCTCCTTTTACCTATCTCAAACCTCACCTGTCCTAGTTCTGCAACCTCCTTCTACAATTCCACCCTCTCCTCTCAACTAGACATCATGGCACCTTGTATATTTAAACACCGCAGGCCCCCCCCAACAACAACCCTGGCACACCAAGCTCACTCGATACCTCCAAAAATGCTCCAGAACTGCTGAACGTTGTTGGAGAAAGTCTCACTGTGCACCTGACTTTCTCCACTATAAATTTATGCTGAGCTCATACAGCTTGGCTCTTTCCTCTGCAAAAGTTAATTACTTCAATACACTCATAACCACACTCTCCCGCGAACCCAAACGACTATTTCACACATTTAACTCTCTTCTTCGCCCTGCTGTTCCTCCTCCACCTACTAACTTGACCACCTCAGACTTTGCAACTCACTTCACTGACAAGATCTCTACAATCAGAGAAGAGATATCTCATTTTCTTCTTCCCCTTACAATACTTCCCCTAACTTCACTCCCTCTGCTGTTCTAGGTTCATTCGCACCCACTACATTGGAACAGGTTTCTGCTCTGCTCCAGTCCTCCCGCCCCACCACCTGCTCCCTAGATCCAATTCCATCGCATCTCATCCGTACTCTGTCTTCTTCTCTTTCTCCACCTCTCACTAAAATTCTCAATCTCTCTCTCTCTCTCCTCTGGTATATTTCCATTGCCCTTCAAACATGCAACTGTAACCCCAATTCTAAAGAAGCTCCATCCAACTATCGTCCGATCTCGCTACTGCCTTTTGCATCCAAGATCCTTGAAAAAATTGTGTATGCGAGATTGACAGACTTCATCGAGTCCAACTCTCTGCTAGACCCGCTTCAGTCTGGTTTCCACGCTAAGCACTCTGTGGAAACTGCACTGACCAAAGTATCCAATGATCTACTCGCTGCAAAATCTCGTGGTCACTACTCTATCCTAATTCTCCTTGACCTGTCTGCGGCTTTTGACACTGTTGATCATCAACAGCTTCTTCTGATCCTCCGCAATATCGGTCTACAAGATACTGCTCTCTCCTGGTGCTCCTCCTACCTCATCCAGCGCTCTTTCAGTGATTCTTTCTCTGACTCTGCGTCTTCTCCCCAACTCCTCTCTGTTGGTGTCCCCCAAGGTTCAGTCCTTGGTCCCCTACTGTTCTCCATCTATACTGCCTCCCTTGGTAAACTCATTAGCTCCTTTGGCTTCCAATATCATTTCTATGCAGATGACATGCAAATCTACCTGTCTTCTCCTGATCTCTCCCCGTACCTCTTGACTAGTGTCTCTGACTGCCTCTCTGCTGTTTCTTAAACTAAATTTGACCAAAACTGAAATTCTGGTCTTTCCTCCCTCAAGTGTTGTCACTCCTGCGTCTGTCTCCCTACAAGTCAACGGTGCTACCGTCAGCTCCACCATGCAGGCTCGCTGCCTAGGTGTTCTCTTTGACTCCGACCTCTCCTTCAAGCCTCATGTTCAATCTATCGCCAAATCCTGTCATTTCCATTTCAAAAACATTGCGCGCACCCGCCCCTACTTAACGCCAGATGCGACTAAGGTGTTGGTCCATTCCACTGTCATTTCTTGCCTTGACTACTGTAATCCACTTCTCAGTGGTCTTACGTGCTCCCAACTTGCGCCGTTACAGTCCATAATGAATGCGGCGGCGAGGCTCATCTTCCTGTCCGCCCACACCTCCCATGCCTCACCCTTCTGTCAATCCCTACATTGGCTTCCTATAAAATATACAGCTCAATTTAAAATTCTGGTTCTTGCTTTCAAATCTCTACATAATGCTGCTTTCACCTATCTATCCTCCCTTATACACAAGTATGTACCGTCTAGGCCCTTACGATCTGCTGAAGACTTACGTCTATCTTCTGTCCGTACTCCCACCTCTGATGCTCGCCTTCAAGATTTCTCGAGGGCTGCACCGTTCCTGTGGAACTCGCTTCCCTCCTCCTCACCCAGTCTCCACTCCTTTAAAAAATCGTTAAAAACCCACTTCTTCATAAAAGCATACCAATTAAACTGATAATAGCTCCTGACTGATTCCTCTTCTGCAACTGTCATTAGTCTAATACTATCCTTACCTTTTTGTGTCGTTTTACCCCACTCCCCTAGCATGTAAGCTCATTGAGCAGGGCCCTCAACCCCTCTGTTCCTGTGTGTCCAACTTGTCTGGTTACAACTACATGTCTGTTCGTCCACCCATTGTAAAGCGCTGCGGAATTTAACGGCGCTCTATAAATATCATAATAATAATAATTAACCCCTTAAGACCGGAGGGCGTACAATTACGCCCTATTTTAGGCGGCTCTAAACGCCGCTGGGCGTAATTGTACGCCCTCCGGTCTTTTCTTACTTACCCGGAGCCCCCCCGCGGCAGATCCTCCTCCTCTGGTCCCCCCCCCGGCCATGTGAGAGTGAGGTCCTTGCGAGGACCTCACAATTACATGGCCGGGTAGGCTGCCTCTTGCATTGCCAGCAGGGGGGCTGCCTGTAATGACAGGTGGTCCCCCTGCTGGCTGGAAATAAAGTAAAATAAAATTAATAAGTGTATTTGTATACACTGTCTAGGTGTATTTTACTATTAATATATATATAATTATATATATATATTAATATCAAATTACACGTAGACTGATACTAATTAAATATATATATAATCATTGTTATATATATTTATATATAATATAAAAAAATTTAATATGTAAATAGGTTAAAAAATAAAATTAAAAAAGTAATTAAAAAAAATAAAAAAATATATAGATGTGTGTTATTTCGTTCTAACTGTATTGTGATATTAATATATATATATATTTATATCAAAATACACATAGAACAAAATAATATATATATCTACGTACATAAATAAATACGTATATATCACTATATATATATATACCTATATATAAATAAAAATATTTAAAAAAAATTATATATATATATACACATATAGATTCACATACGTATATATACATATATTAATTCTACATATATATTTATGTAATATTTTTACATAATTAGGTCTCTTAATTAATTACAATTAGCGGGACCTGCCTGACAGCCCATGCCGAAAGTAAAGGGAATTTAATTTGCTAGCACTATATTTAACCCTATAACTTTCCAAGACACCATAAAACCTGTACATGGGGGGTACTGTTCTACTCGGGAGACTTCGCTGAACACAAATAGTAGTGTTTCAAAACAGTAAAATGTATTACAACGATAATATCGCCAGTAAAAGTGACGTTTTTTGCATTTTTCATGCACAAACAGCACTTACACGGACAATATTATTGCTGTGATACTTTTTGCTGTTTTGAAACACAAATATTTGTGTTCAGTGAAGTCTCCCGAGTACAACAGTACCCCTCATGTAAAGGTTTTATAGTGTTTTCAAAAGTTACAGCGTCAAATATAAGGCTTGCATTTCATTTTTTTCACATTAAAATTCGCCAGATTGGTTACGGTGCCTTTGAGACCCTATGGTAGCCCAAGAATGAAAATTACCCCTATGATGGCATACCATTTGCAATAGTAGACAACCCAATGTATTGCAAACGCGGTATGTCCAGTCTTTTTTAGTAGCCACTTAGTCACAAACACTGGCCAAAATTGGCGTTTTTGCATTTTTCACACAAACAAATACTAACGCTAACTTTGGCCAGTGTTTGTGACCAAATGGCTACTAAAAAAGACTGGACATACCCCATTTGCAATACCTTGTGTTGTCTACTATTGCAAATGGTATGCCATTATGGGTGTAAATTTCATTCCTGGGCTACTATAAAGTCCCAAAGGCAACATAACCAATCTGTTGAATTTCAATTTCAAATGTAACATGCTATATTTGACCCTGTAACTTCCCAAAACGCCATAAAACCTGTACATAGGGGGTACTGTTTTACACGTGAGACTTTGATGAATACAAATATGTGTATTTTATTGCAGTTAATTCAGTTAATTCAGTTATTCAGTTAACCCCTTAAGGACGGAGCCAAATGTACACGTTGTGAACAAAACAAAATGTAAACAAAACCTGGCATTTGCGTTACATGTCTGTCCAACCGTAATTCACCTCTTTCATAGTAAATGCACCCACCCTCATTATATATCATTTTATTCAGGGGAAACAGAGCTTTCATTTATTATCAAATATTTAGCTATGAAACATAATTTAATATGGAAAAAATTGGAGAAAAGATTTGTTTTGATTTTTTTAGTTCTACATGACATTTTAACTGTCAATGTCATAATAATAATAATATTATGACGCTGACAGTTAAAATGTCATGTAGAACTAAAAAAATCAAAACAAATCTTTTCTCCAATTTTTTTCATATTAAATTATGTTTCATAGCTAAATATTTGATAATAAATGAAAGCTCTGTTTCTCCTGAATAAAATGATATATAATGAGGGTGGGTGCATTTACTATGAAAGAGGTGAATTACGGTTGGACAGACATGTAACGCAAATGCCAGGTTTTGTTTACATTTTGTTTTGTTCACAACATGTACCTTTGGCTCCGTCCTTAAGGGGTTAACTCAATTGATGTCTATAGGGACACTGCTATTGCAATCTCTCTGCCAAGAAAATCCAGCCAAAAGTGTGTAAAATTCATATTTGCTGGTTCAATTGAATTATATACATAAATATAATAATACAAAGTGATATTGTCGTGCATTAAAAACATACCTGTATAGTTCTATACCCCCAAAACGACACGCCTACAAGAAAGAAAATAATCTATAATTGTAGATTATGCTAACGTAGTGTACCTATACCTATCTTAATTTTGGTAATGACAGGAGGCAAATATTTGCATAACTCTCTTTACTGAAATCTCCAGCAGCACAGAGATAAGAACAACCAATCAGAAAAAAATAGGTTGATATACAAAAGGCCTTTGATAGCCCCAGCTCTTCCTCTTTCTTTGTAGTGAAAATTAAACAGGTAAGCAGCATATAAAATAAAACAATACACGTAAGTCAAAAACATTCAATAAACAATAAGATCCGATATCCGAACAGTCCGTTCTTGACGAGCCGTCGAAAGATGTGTCCGTCCCGTGAAGAGAACCAATCACACTGAAAGAAAAGGAAACAAGGGAAAGGTATTTGGAGTTGCAAATTGTCCGCATAATCTATGCGTACATAAATTCTAAAAAAAAACAAAAATGAAAGTGTAGGTACACTAAAAACTGAAACGGGGGTGTTCGTTAATGAAGACCAGGAAAAGGCAGGAATTTTTATTTATTTTTTATTTTTTTATTTTTTTATTATTCTTTATTTTTGTAGTGCCTAAGCTTTGAACAGATGCATGTGAGGTACCCCAAAGGCAATCCTCCAGCTGATAATTAACAGTTGAACATAGAGGTACGTGGTAGATCTAGCACATTTTTTATATAGGAATATGATGAGTGCTAAACAATATATGTTTTCGTCGCTTAGGGTGCTTAGGTATTACACAATGTAACAGCGCTTTACTATCTAGTGATGATATTATTATGCTGTGTCTAGAGCTAGTATGTGCATATAAGCTAAGTGTAGAATTAAGAATGAGTTTACAACATTTTCAGGTACATGCATATTGACTATGTGCTGCAGGGTTGAGACATGTCGTGCTGTATGTTTGCTAATTCCATGTTAATGGCAGGTAAGTGCCTATATCCAATTATACATTGCAGCTTTATAGTTTTTACCGAGCTTACTATTTGCCACAATAGTTGCAAATGTATTATAAGCCTGCAAAGTTAAGGCAAAGACAGGGAAAAACATATTGAAGCAGGAACACATCGCTAGCTATATTAACAGGCTAGTGCTTTAAAATTATAACGCTATATTCAGGCTATGTCTAGGTCACTTTAGTGGAATTTCACCCTGGTTAATCGGCCCAGTGGAGAGGGCTGCCATCATGGTGGTCCCGAGACCTCACAGACAGGGGGAGTCCCGCCACTACCCGATACCTGCTCTGCTGTTTCTGAGTAGCTGGGAGTGAGTGTCCATCAGAGCAGGCATCAGGGCACAGTACCTCCATGTTGCGCATTGGGTTGCTTGCTGGGATCTCTTGGGTTTCCGCTGTAGCTTGTTGCGCTTGCCTCTCTTGTTCATCCAGGAGCTGGTGACCACCATTGTAGAGGGTTTGGTGACGGCTGTTAGGATATGCCGGTTTCTGTGTTGCCTCAGTGCAAGCTGGTTGGGAGTAAGAGGTCGGGTGGTGTGCTGGGGTTTCTCGCTTGGCGGTAAGCTCGGTCCTTCCAGGCGGGAATGTTGGTGTTCTGTGTAGCGCCATCCCCTCGGTGCAGCCGCTGTCGCCGCTGGTTTGGATGGCTTCGGGGGTGGGCGAGAGTTGTCCTGCTTCCCTGTGTGGCAGGGTCGGAAGGCAGGAGCTGCGATGGTAATTGTGAGCGCGGGGAGAGAGCTGGTCTTCCCTTTGCCTCCTGCGCACATGGTGCCCGCCATCTTGGGCGCAGCTGTCGGGCTCTCCGACACAGTCTGCGGCAGCTCGGTGAGGGCCACAGGGTGAGGACCATGATCACCCCCACCGGTCCAAAGGGGGCGGGGAACAGGGCCGGGTCCGCTCGGGTTCGTGCCTCTGGCTGGGTGCTGTGTTGCAGGATAGCGGGGCTGCGGAGAAGGCCTCTGTTGGGGCAACGGAAATTTCTCCTCCAGGGGACTGAAGCTCGGTGAGCCAACCTCTCATTGGATCCAGTATTCCCCTTGCTTTGGGCACCATTGCTATCGATCTGCTTTGAAGTTAGAAGGCATAGTGGATTAGCGTTTTGTGGCTATGTGTTGCAGGAGCTTCCCTAGCTTGCGACCGTCCAGCTCGGCGGTCCGGCCCAGCCCGCCAGAAGGCAGGAATTTTAAAAAACTATTTCTCCTCCGTATATATTAAGGAAGGACCCATGGCAATAGATGTGCAAATGATTGCTACTAAAGACTTGCAGAATAATGGTAATTGGTTAACTCAAGACAAGGTGCTGCAGCAACTGAAGAAAGTTAATATAAACAAAGCTCCAGGGCCTGACGGCATCCATCCACGAGTACTTAAGGAACTAAGTGTAGAAATAAGTGAACCTCTGTTTTTAATCTTTCAAGATTCTTTTCTTTCAGGAAGTGTTCTGGAGGATTGGAGGAAGGCATATGTGGTTCCTATATTCAAAAAGGGTTCAGAATCCTGGTTCAAAAGCCTGGAAATTATAGACCTGTGAGCTTAACATCTGTGGCTGGCAAAAAATATTTGAAAGGTTATTAAGGGATAATATTCAAGAATTCCTTGAGAAGAACATGGTTATCAGCAAAAATCAGCACAGTTTTATGAAGCACAGGTCATGCCAAACTAACTTGATTGCGTTCTATGAAGAAGTAAGTAGAAGTATAGATCAGGGTGTTGCAGTGGATGTGATCTATTTGGATTTTGCCAAGGCATTTGATACAGTTCCACACAATAGATTAGTGTTCAAACTCAAGGAAATCTGTCTAGATGAAAATGCTTGTTCTTGGGTAGAACATTGGCTTAAAAACAGAGTACAAAGAGTTGTCATTAATGGTAAATTTTCAAGCTGGACAGAGGTGGCAAGTGGTGTCCCTCAGGGTCTGTTCTGGGACCCCTTCTATTTAACATGTTTATAAATGATCTTGAAGACTGCATTGAAAGTCATGTTTCAGTGTTTGCAGATGACACAAAACTCTGTAAAATAATACAATGTGAGCAAGATATTACTTTGCTGCAGAGGGATTTAGATAGACTGGGGGACTGGGCACTCAAATGGCAGATGAAATTTAATGTTGAAAAATACAAAGTTATGCACTTCGGCATAAAGAATACACAAGCAACGTATACCCTTAATGGAAGTGAATTAGGGATCACAACACACGAAAAGGACTTGGGAATTGTTATAGACAACAAACTATGCAACAATGTGCAATGTCAATCAGCAGTGGCCAAGGCCAGTAAGGTATTGTCATGCATGAAAAAGGGCATTCATTCTCGGGACGAGAATATCATTTTGCCTCTTTATAAATCACTGGTAAGACCACATATTGAATATGCTGTGCAATTTTGGGCACCAGTTCTAAAGAAGGATATTATGGCACTAGAAAAAGTGCAGAGGAAGGCTATAAAATTAATAAAAGGAATGGAACATATCAGCTATGAAGAAAGGTTAACAAATGTAAACCTATTTAGTTTAGAAAAACGTTGCCTGAGAGAGGATATGATAACATTATACAAATATATTTGGGGCCAATACAAACCATTGTGTGGAAATCTATTCACAAACCGGACTTTACATAGGACACGAGGTCATGCGTTTAGACTGGAAGAAAGAAGATTTCGTCTAAGGCAAAGGAAAGGTTTTTTTTACTGTAAGTACTATAAGGATGTGGAATTCTCTGCCTGAAAAAGTGGTTTTATCAGAATCCATACAGATGTTCTAACAGCTACTAGATGCATACTTGCAAAAACAGAATATTCAAGGATATAATCTTTCATTATAGGTTAATAACTGCTTGATCCAAGGATAAATCTGACTGCCATTCTGGGGTCAAGAAGGATTTTTTTTCCTAGCTTTTTGCAAAATTGTGCTTCAAACTGGGTTTTTTGCCTTCTTTTGGATCAACAGCAAAAAACTAATGTGAGGAAGGCTGAACTTGATGGACGCAAGTCTCTTTTCAGCTATGTAACTATGTAACTTTGTAACTATGTAACTAATATAGACATTAAATTCAATTTAGATGGATGATGTAAGTCAAGGTGGAAAATAATGTAGTAACTGACAACTAAACTTAAGACAGAACCAGCACGTAAACATATAAAGCCCCAAAACAGAGAAGTACCCTATAAATGTAACAATGCAATACTTACCATTAGGGGCGAGGGGGAAGAGGGAAAGGGGGGGAGGGAGGGAAATATTTGCCTCCTGTCATTACTAATATTAAGATTATAGGTACACTACATTAGCCTAATCTACAATTTTACCACATGACAGGAGACTTCATATTTACATTTTTTTTTTCTCAATTGTATTTTATTGAATTTTTCACAATTATGAATTCAGTACATAGTCACAGCTCATAAACATACATTCTGTGGTACAGTGAATTCCTATAGCACCCCCTGGAACAGCCGGGGGTGGATATTTCGTCAAACATAACAACGGAATACACAAGACAGGTGTACAGGTAAGATCAATAAATAACGTAGTTGACATTTCTTTTTACTTCTTTCCACATGGAAGTGGTATGCTACTCCTCACTTAGTTCTAGCCTGATTGAATATTACTCCCCTCTTCTATGCTGTTTTGCTTATCTCAGACAGTTCCCCTTTTTGTACCATGTCTCCCAGCTCTCCCATGTTTCTCTAAATTTTTTGGTGGCTGTAGTGGTGCCTGTGGACATTTTCTCATATATGTAAAACTGTTGTATTTTGTCTTTCAGTTGTTGTGTGGATGGGCAACTGTGTTTTTTCCAATTGAGCGCTATCAGGTTGCGTGCTGCCATTAAGATTACTAAGAGCAGTTGTTTTTGATTCTCGTGTGTTTCTTGGGGGAACAGTAGAAGTAGACAAGCCTTAACGTTTAGGGGGAAGTCTTTAATTCCCAGGGCGTCTATTATATCCTTAACATCCCTCCACAGCGGCTGTATGCCGCTACAGTGCCACCAGATGTGTGGTAACGTGCCTATTTCCGTATTACACCTCCAGCATTCGGCTGGCACTGCAGGGTATATCCTATGTAGCCTATTGGGGGTCATATACCATCTATAGAGCAGCTTTCGGTGCGCCTCTATATGGGAGTAGCATTGGGTCCATTTTTTGAGGCCGTTTAAGGCCAGTAACCAGTCATCCTCAGTGAGCTCAGTTTCTGCCTCTGCCTCCCAGTGAAGTTTGCATGTTATTGGCTTATGGGGTGCTAACTCTAGCCAGGCTCTATAACAAAGGGAAAGAGTCTTGGGTTTCTGCGGGGCTGTCCAGCATCGACTGGGTATTAGTCTCGCAGCTAGCGTGTGTGTTGATAATGTAGATGGGGAGGTTTGTACATGTGAGGTAATAGTGTGTTTTAGCTGCAGATACGGAAAAATGTCTCTATCCGGTACCCCCCATCTGCTTTTCATGTCTGGGAAGTCCATTATAGATTGCCCTTTGCACAGCTGTTGAATCTGGGATATACCCAGCTGTGTCCACCTGGACAGGGGGATCGTGGGGTTCACTATGTTAAGTGCTTTCAGGGGGGCTTCGGGGTGGAAGTGCTTCTTCCAACCTAGGGATGACATGAATTCGTCCCACACTTTGATCGTTGCTGCTGTGGTAGAGTAAAGCTGTATGTGGGGTCCCCTTAATGCCTTAGGTGTCCATATGTGGTTGAGCAGTGTGGGGTGTGTAAGCTGATCGTGTTCCATATCTACCCATTGAGTCGTGCCCCTTGGGGCATGTAGTTGTATACAGGTAGCCAGCAGGGAGGCTTTGTAATAGAGGCCTATGTTAGGTAAACCAATGCCGCCCGTGTGTGCTGTGTTTTGTAGGAGGTGTAGAGGCAGCCTAGGTCTTTTTCCCCCCCAGATGTATGAGCTGCAGATTGTTTGCAATGACTTGTGGATTGCTGCCGGGACAACTATAGTGAGCATTCTGAACTTGTACAGCAGTCTCGGCATTAGCATCATTTTGTATGCATTTACTCGCCCTAGCCATGAAAGGTTCGTAATCTTCCATTTAAGTGTCTCAGTTTTGCATAGTTGTATGAGAGGTTTAAAGTTCAGTTTTATTATGTTGTCAATGGAGGTGGCGATTTTTACCCCCAAATATGTTAGGGATGACGTCCGCCAATCGAGTTCGTATGTGGTCTTTAAGGTTTCCACAAGTAGCCTTGGTAAGTTTATAGGTAGGGCCTGCGTTTTTTCTTGATTCAGGCGGTAATATGAGATTTTACCATAATCCGTCAAGAGTGTTAACAATGGGGGTAGGGAGCTCTCTGGTTTCGACAATGCCACAAAGATATCATCTGCAAATAGGGCTAAGCAATACTCTGTTTCCCTCAGGGAGATGCCGATTATATCTTTATGTGCTCGTATTTTCTGGGCCAGGGGTTCTAAAGAGAGGATGTAGAGCAAGGGAGACAGCGGGCATCCTTGCCGTGTCCCGTTTGTGATGTGGAAGGTTCTAGAGAGGAACCCACTATGTGAGACCCTGGCACTGGGTTGCGCGTAGAGCGCCAGTATGCCCTTGACAGTTTCTTCGGGGAAGTTGTATTTTTGTAGTACTCTCGTCATGTACTGCCAGCTCAGCCTGTCAAAGGCCTTTTCGGCGTCCAGCGCCAGAAAAAGGCCTCCGAGCTTTCCTTTTGCCATCCCCTCCACCATATTCAGTACCTTCCTGGAATTATCAGAGCCCTGCCGGCCTCTCACGAACCCTGATTGATCATTGTGTACTAGTTTATGTATGAGTGGAGCCAATCTTTCACTAAATAGCTTCGCATAGATTTTTGCGTCGCTGTTTAGCAGCGAAATGGGCCTGAAATTCTTACACTGGTCTGTGGATTTGCCTGGCTTGGGTAGGGTGGAGACATGGGCCAGTAGCATCTCCGCTGGTAAGGAGCCCTCTCTCATGCAATGGTTAAACAGTTCTGTGAGGGGCTGTGACAAGGAACTAAAGTATGTGCGGTAGTATTTATTGGGTAGTCCATCAGGGCCCGGGGATTTATGCTGTGGGAGTGAGGAGATCACCAACGCTACCTCTTTCGTTGTGAAAGGGCTGCGTAGGCCATCTATGTCAGTTGGCGATAGGGTCGGGAGGTTGACTTCCGACAGGAAGGCATCTATATCGGACCTTGTGGGGCATATTGTCTGTGGGTCATTTTTTAGATTGTATAGTTTTTCATAATAGTGGGCAAACTCATCTACAATCCCCTGTGGGTCTAATATCTTGGTGCCCCTTGGTCCCTTGAGGGAGGCAATCCTGGAGGTTGATGTTCTCTGTTTCAATTGTGCTGCTAGTTTTGCTCCTGCACAATTGCCGGCAGCGAAGTACTTGTGTTTGAGCCTGCGCGTGAGGAATGTAGTTGTGGCTAGTTCTATGTCTCTTAGTTGTGTTTGTAAGAGTAGTAACCTAGTGTGTGTGGACGCTGTTGGTGTGTGCTTGTTAGCGTGTGTTAATGTGGCTAGCTCAGAAAGTATAGAGGTGTATTTTTCGAGGCGCCGTTTTTTTGCATAGCTAGCGTGTTTTATGAAGCAACCCCGTATGAAGGCTTTGTGTGCTAGCCATATTTGGGTTAGGGGTGAGTCCGGAGTTTTATTCTCCTGAAAATAATGTTTCAGTTCTTGTTCTATTTGTTGGGTTACCTCCGGGTCGGTTAATAGTTGCTCATTGAGTTTCCAGCTGCCTCTTCCTTTGTTGGGGAATTGTTCTCTAAGTGACAATGTGATAGGCGCGTGGTCTGACCACGAGATCAGACCAATGTCTGTGTGTTCTACTTTCGTGAGGGAGGAGGTGTGGAGTAAAAATCTATCTATTCGAGAATAGCTGTTATGTACTGCTGTGTGATAGGTATAGTCCCTTTCTGTGGGGTGTGTAACACGCCAGGGGTCTACAAGATTGTGTGTCGCTAGTTTGTGGCATATACGTGAGGTCAATTTGGACCTATGCTTTAGAGTCTGGTTGGTCAGCTTTGGACCTCTGGAAGAGTCTAGGTCGCTGTCTAATAGGAAATTTGTGTCACCTCCAATGATTACCTCCCCCAATACGTGTGTAGACATCAATCCCAACAGCACATCCACAAAGTCACATTGATTAGTATTAGGTCCATATACATTAATCAGAGTATATATATTGTTATTCAGATGGCATTGTAAGATGAGGTACCTCCCTTTTTTATCCCCAATTTTACGTATTAATGAAAACGTTATGTCTTTACTTATTAGGATGGATACTCCTCGTTTCTTAGTTGAGTAGCAGGAGTGGTAGTCAATGGGGAATGCCGGAGAGTTAAATTTAGGCCTAGAACCCCACTTAAAGTGTGTCTCTTGAAGGAACATTACGTGGGCACCTAGGGATTTCGCTTCGCGTAGGGCCAAGCGGCGTTTATTCGGGGAGTTTAGCCCCTTGGCGTTCAGAGAGCAGATTTTAAGTACCATCTCGGAGTTGGATAGGATTGTGGGCTAAGTGTGGTACAGAGGGAGGGCCGCTAGGGTCCGCCAAGGGTTCAACATAGCTCTTACGCCTGATAAGGGGTAAGTGCCTTTCTTGATAGGGCTGTGCGACAGTGGGAGCACGTGGTTTAAGGTGTTTAGGATCTGCCTGTCGGAGGTTAGAGAAATAAGAACATAACTAAAACAATAAGTAACTATGTACAACATTCCGTTCACCGCATCGTATCGGTGCGATATTAGGTATAACGGTTTCATTCGTGGCTCAGATGTCTTAGCCACCCTGGGGGTAGGTATAGCTACCTAGAGTGCAATAGAACAATACTACTTCCAATTGTAGTTAAAGAGAGTCGTAATGTCGCCTTTGCACAGTGCGAACAGTTATAAATCCGGTCTGTACTTAGAAAAAGAGGGAGAGGAACCTAAAAGTGGCCACATTGAAAACATACGACCTGTCCTTTTAGGGATCAGTGTTGCAGTTCTTGGGTTGTTTGGCTTTTTGCTCCGTTCAGGTGCGCCTCTGCGTGTTGGTGTTGCGTGGTTGCATTTCCCATTCTTTCTGGAGGTGTCTCGGAGGTCTGCTGCTAGGCTGTTGCGAGGGGTCATCCCGTATTGGAATGTTCCATTCCGTCAAGAGTCTCTTGCCAATTTCGGGGTCAGAGATCTGACTGTCCACTCCATTGCGCTTGACCAAGAGTTTGGTGGGGAAGCCCCACTTGTATTGGATCCCGGCTGCTCTCAGTGCTGCTGTAATGTGGGCAAATGTGCGCCGTTTGAACATCGTGGTGGAGGATAGGTCAATGAATAGTTTGACCTGTGAGAATTTTCCCGGGAGCTGACCTTGGCTTCTGGAGGCCTGCATTACTCGGTCTTTTATTGTGAAATAATGTATCCGAGTGATAACGTCTCGTGGTACAGCTGCCGGTAGATGCTTGGGCTTCGGGAGGCGGTGTGTGCGGTCCAGGAGCAGTTCAGCTTCTGTCAGGGATGGGATGTATGCCTTGAGGATATCTTGGACATAGCAGGTCAGACCCTGTGGACCGACCGATTCCGGGATCCCCCGGATTCTGATATTGTTGCGTCGGTCTCGGTCTTCGTGGTCTGCTACCTTTGCCTCCAAAGATTGCAATCTTGTGAGTAGGGCTGAGTGTGCTTCTGTTATAGAGTTGTGTGCTTCCGTGATTTCTTCCGCCCTTTCTTCTAGGCGAGATGTTCTGTCACCCAGGGATTGAATGTCTAATCTAATATCTGTGGCAATCTGTTTCAGTTCCGATTTGAATGTGTTTTTAAGGTCCAGGAGCATATTGTGTAGTGTTTCGTTAGTGACAGGCGTTTGCAGAATGCCTGAAGTGAGGATGAGCTCACCTGCGTCGGCACACGAGGCCGGAGAATCAGGCCTGTCGGCGCCATCTTGGATTTCAGCTCCGGTGTTAAACATCGTTGTTGTCTGCATTTGGAGCGTTTTTTGCTTATATTTCTTGGCGATTTTTGTGGACATCTTTGCTCTGCAACGTTGTGTGTCGCTGGGGCCGTGTTCGCCGGTAAAATCACGCTGTTTTTCACGCTGTGTGCACTGGCTGGCGGGAGAGCTCCGAGCTCAGGCGACCTCTCTCATCCGTCGCTAGGCCACGCCCCCCCATATTTACATTTTTAACGCTGTCTTAAGCAAAGCAAAAGATGCCTGAGAAGTCTGGCGAAATAAAACAATCTGAAGGTACTCTCTTGTGTCCAATCCGCGCAGTGCATAATGTCGGCAAGAGAAGCTGCTGCCTATAAGGCTTGAGATTTGTAAATCTCCTTCGTGGCCTCCATGAGTGCTTGGGATCTGGCTCCGCCTAGGTGGTTGATGTACTGATCTGCCAAAATGTTGTCCATGCGGAGCATGTCTTTGCCAGGCTGCATATGATGAAGGACCCCACAATTAGTTCCAAGCAGTTGATATGGAGGTCGGTCTCTTGGCCATGCCACGGTCCCCCTGTGGAGAAGTCTGCGCAGTGGGAGCTCCAGCCCCAGAGGCTGGCTTCCGATTCCACAATGAAATACGGGGACAAGCCAAAGATCGCTTTGCCATTCCAGGCATGCATGTGAAGGAGCCACCAATGGAGTTCCGTCACAACGTCCGCTGAGAGTGGAATCCAGTGATAGTAGGAGTGTCCGGAGCATAGCCATCTCCACTTCAGGTGTTGCATAGCCCTGTAGTGTAAGGGTCCTGGATGGAGGAGGACAGTAGACCCACGATCCAGGATGGTATCCATCCGTAGGGCCCGTCTGAGTTCCTTCTTTATGGATGCGATGTTCGCCGTAGGGAGATGTAATACGCAGGTCCTTGAGTCGATCTCGAAACCAAGGAACTGAACTAGTTGAGAGACGATTTTTGTCTGTTCACCACGAAACAACCAAAGAATTCCAGAAAGTGAACAACAAATTTAGTCTGCAATCGAAGTCTGGAAACGGATTTGCAGAAGAACAGCAAATCGTCCAGGTAAACGAGACAGTGTACGTCTTTTCAGTAGCTTCATGAAGCACCACGCAGCCGAACTGAGGCCAAATGGCAGACATGTGAGCTGGCATGCTTTTCCTCTCCACCTGAAGCATAAAAAACTTCGACATTCTAGGGAGATGGGGACCGACAGGTATGCACACAATTGAGATCCAGATGGATGAACCAGTCATTCACGATGAGGAGGTCTTGTAGAAGTATTCCTTCCATCTCAAAATGTCTGTATACCATGTAATTGTTCAGTTGTCGCAGGTTGATAACCAGTCGGAAGTCTCGGGTTTTCTTCTTGACCAGGAAGATATTGTTGAAGAAACTGTCCCCTTCTGGCGCATATTGCACTGCATCTTTCTCAAAAAGGGTGCAGATTTCTATGTCCACGAGGAGTTTGTGATCCGTGATAAGTGTATTGGAGGTGGAGGGGAGGTCTGAACTGGTTGCAAGTAGAACTCTATGGTGCAACCCTGGACTGTCTGGAGCACCCAGGCGTCCTTGGTGATTGTTTTTCAGTTCTGTAAGAAAAGAGATAGGTTGCCAGCGGTAAATTTGGGCATAGGATGTTTTCAAGTGTTTCCACCTTTGTGGAATGAGGACCTCTTAGTAGCGGTAGGGAAGAAGTTGGATGACTGTGGGTATGATCTGGAGCCTATCAACCAGAAGCGCCTGGTGGCGCGGCATCTCTGCCAACCAACACCACCAAAAACACCACCTCAAGGTGGAGTGAGGAAGACCTGCTTCAAGGACAATTGTGCCTTATTTAGCGTGGTAAACAGGCTGACTTGTTTCTTAAGTTCAGATATAAAGGCGTTGCTAAATAGCAGGCCCTTTGCTTCTTGGCCAAGTTCTTTAGCTCCTAGCTCCAATAGTTTGCTGTTGATGCGAATCAGGGCCGATTTGCGTCTTTCTGTACACAGTGTCGCATTGGCATTGCCCAGTAGGCAGATTGCCCGCTGAGCCCACTTGCGGATAGCGTTTGGGTCAAGTTGAGTGCCTTGAGATAGCGCCAAATCCGCAACGTAGAGGATCTTTGCAATAGGGCCGAACAAGTCTAGGAGCTTATCCTGTGAAGCCTTAAGGCCTTTCTCCATGCCCTTGCATGGGTCCCTTTCAGAGCATGACATGAAGACTACCACCCTGGCATCGAACTCCGGGGTAGCGGCCACCTTGTCCAGCAGCAGTGGCCTAGGGCATTCGGTCTTCAGGCGTGCCCGGACCTCTTTCTCTAGTGGATTGCATAGCCAGTAGGAGGAGGTTCCACTCTGATGATCGCGGGTGGCGAATGGTATGGGGGTTGAAAAGTGGTAATTCTTGTTCGTCCAGGAACACACCTTCTTCGGCCACTATAGTCTCCGATTATAGTCTCCTTAATGTAATGTGAGAAGGGCTGAGGCATTTCTTGCCATTTTTCATCCTCAGAACGTGAGGCGTCTTCTTGCCACTCGTCCACAATGTTCAGGTTATGTGGTGAACCTTAGTCCTCTTCGTCATAGGAGGAAAGTGGCAATGGGGGATTGGGATCCCATGGTTTGGCTCCTTTGAATCGCTTGACAGGTGCTTTGCCTTTTATCCTAGAGATTGGAGGGCTAGATCCCTTTTGTTGGCATTTCGATTTTGACCTCTCTAACCCCAAGGCCTCCGCAGCAACCGTTAATCATGGCTTCGATATCTTGTGTGGGTGGAGTTGTGTCCTCCATTAGTCGGTTTTGTCTGTAAGAGACAGCGACAATCAGATGGGGCAGGGGTGTTAGAGTAAGCACACAGGGGTGCCAGACTCCTGGTACAACTGGGGCTCACCTAGGGTATAGTGGCCCAAAGTGCCTGTGAGTGTATAAATATATGTGCCAATGTGAGAGGATTTTCACTCTCTACTGGTTAGCAGGGGTTAGCCTTGCATGTTAGCTGAGACGTAGATATCTCAAAATAGTGTGGTGACCTGCCACGGGTACCAGTATTGATACGGTATTAAACTGGGGGGTCACCCCAGGTGGTGTGCCATGATAAACCAGAGGACACCCACATCAATGTTTGTACACTTGGTACAGTATGTGTATATATATATCCCTGAGAATGCACTCCGGAAATGATAAATACACTCAGTTCCCAGCAAAACCATCTGTCATCAAATTTCCTTAGTATAGTCTAGAAGTCTTTGTATCAATGTGCACTGACCGTTTAAATTAGCAATCCAATTAGAGAAAATCACATAATCAAAACTATGATCAGAACTATGATCAGGATGGGAGTAGTAGGAGTAGATATCCAAGTCCCATACATCACCTAAAATCCAGATCAGGTGATTACGATATGGCCTAGAGGGAAAAGATGTCTATTGATCTCCTGATTATACTAGCCAAAGGCTCCATGTACTGTATATAGACAAAAGTAACAGTGACAAAGGATATTTTTAAAATGAATAGAAGAGGACAGAACTCCCAATGTGGACACTTGTGCCACTAGAGACACGTACAGACTGCTGATTGCTTGAATAAACCATTTTGGTAAATCTAATTATCTCATGACTTCCCTGGCTGAAGAACCAATCCACCCTATTAAAGCCTTTTTGGCATCCAGACCCAAGAGCATTTAGTCA
Source organism: Pelobates cultripes (assembly GCA_933207985.1). NCBI lineage: Eukaryota > Metazoa > Chordata > Amphibia > Anura > Pelobatidae > Pelobates > Pelobates cultripes. Next base: position 27,405,532 of record OW240916.1, read on the forward strand.
ATTTTCTCTCGGCAGATAGTCCCCTTCTCCCAGCATTCTCTGCAAACATTAAAGGGGCCTGGTCATGCAGCCAAAGAGCAGCAGCACTCGACCGTACCCCAGAGGAGATCTGCCTGGGGTGGGGGAATGTGCCTGGATTCCTACCAGCAACGCTGAGAAAGCAAGGGCTCTGTCAGGCTTTTAAAGGAAAATGGTGCCTGACTAGGCTCCGTTAAGCAATAATACTCATCGGATGGCCCTTAGTGCATGTCTCAGCAGTAGAATCGACCAGTGTACACCCTTCTTTGCTCAGTTTACCCCTCCATCCCAGTAGAATATAAGATCCAGAAAACCTTTCTGCTTTGAAAACTATTTCAGCCAGAAATTCCTAAATCTGAATATCTTTTCCATAGTATATATTTATGATTCACGTTGACAGAGTTAAAAGATAATAATCATGTATGTTTTCTACATATGTTTTATATTGGTTTTCCTTATAAAACCCCTTTTCTTGTCATGCCAACCCTACTGTTCCTCATTTAACAATTAGAAACTTTTCCTTGGTCTTCTCCGATTTCTTTTTGTATTCCCTTCTATAATTTCTCAAATATATGAATTCCTAGAATTACTTTTTACATCTCTATCTTCTGTCTACACTCTCCTTCGATGCCTTAGTAGACCATAGAGTTAAACTCATCAAGTCTCTCTAGTGTCGGACCACACATAGTTTAATGTGATGGAATTCACATTCTGTTTTTTTTGTGTTGTATAATTAACTTGACTTGCTTAGCTTGGATTGTGTCGCTCCTGGCAGAATTACAGAGATTATTTCTAAAGACATAAACTCATTCCACCATTGAAATTGAATAGGGTGAGTGATGCTTTTACGTTTGGTATTTAGCAGAGCTCTGGATTAGGAAACGCTTTGAGGCTGAGTCCTACATGGTATCAATATCACAACCAGGAACAGACCCAGTGAAAAGTCTAGCACCGCAAAAGACAGACAGGGCATCTGTAGGTCAGAGATATAAATGATTAGACCAAAATAGACACATCGTGGTTGTTTTATGGATTGCAAAATGACTTAAATACAGTACCTGTTTATTGGACCAAAAGGTAATGGCCTAATCATAGAATTTAGTAAATAAATGGGTCAGTCCTGTGTTAGCACAAAGCAACCTAATGACACACAAGTAAAGGGCCACCAAAGGCACCCAGACCAACTCAAGTCAAAGAAGTGGTCTGGATGCACTGGCCCAATGATTTTGAAACACACACCATAAAACATTTGTATAAACTGCGATGTTTCTATTTCTGGGTTAAACCCACCTCTACTGGCTGTCTTCCAAACAGCCACTAGAGGAGCTTCTGCAGGAATACCTGGGTAAAACTTGGTCATGTGGCCAATACAGTTAATTGGAAAGCACTGAATTCAGTGTTTTACTATAAGAAGCACTTGGATACGGGCAAGGCACTTGTGGCTCATTCATGTCAGTCTCCAATGCTCCTCTATGGGGAGGATTTGATTGGCCGTCGCAGAGAGGCCCGGCTGACGTTGCAGGTGGAGGCTTGGAAGGCAGTTCTGCAGGAGTCTCAGGACTGGAGTAAAGCTAAAGACCTTTTTTTAGTTTTTTTTAGGTTTTTACAGCAAATGGGGGGGAGAGATAGACCCTAAATCTAATCAGGCACTAGGGCACTGTAGCAGTAAGAATACAGGTTTGCATTCCTAACGCTATAGTGTTTCTTTAAAGCATTGTGGACTAAATGCGCTCATCAGGACAATGCCGCTGGTTCTGTTGTGGTACAATTCTAAAGTGCCTCTCTCTACTGACGTAGAAAACAACTGCCAAGAGATTGGAACAATTTTTTATTTAACTAAAGTATTATATAAATTTAGCTGTAAATACTGTTGAGACTTGAATTTGTCTGCTTTATAAGCATGGAAGTGAGATGTTTGTAATGTATTACAATTTTTACATTATCATGGCTAATTCTCTACAGTGAGAATTGTTGGTAATTCAGTAGCTGAACTCTGGGTGGTCAGGTATAATTGGAGAAGGAAATACCGCACTTGTATAAGGCTCCTCCACCGATGTTCTCAGGTGTATATATATATATATATATATATATATATATATATATATAAATAAAGTAGGGAGAACCAATTTGAGCAGTATTGCAAAAAATATGATTTATTAAACACAAATAAACTCTTACTTTAAAATATTTTTGATTTCTTAAATAAGAACACTCACAAGCAGCGCAAATGTGATATATGGCAAAGAAAACATCCGCGGCTTTGCAGCTCTGAATCCCTCGAATGCCGCGAACCGCCATTCCTGTATGGACACTTCGTCCTCTCCCTGTGATGTCACTTGTTGCTCGTCTCGTGTCGCGTTTTGCGCCAAATCACATGAGCTAACTGAGAGAAAGCGAAGTCTGAGGAAATCCAGGTAACTCATGGAAGTATTTTGTACAGGACATTGCAGACTTTTATTGCAGACTGCAAGTAATCCCTGTAGTTTACTCAAAAGTGCGCATTGCAACTATCACTCCTCACCCTTTCCTGACTGTAAGAAAATGCAGCCATAAAGTTTGAAAATTGGAGTGTGTACACCGTTTACAGTTTCTGCTTTTGGGCCTAATATTTTTCCATTGCCATATTTGGTGAAAGGGGGTAGAAAACCGTTTTCTTTTTTTTTTTTAAATGAATAAAACAAAATGACCTGATGAGGGAATGTCTACAAATCTAACAAGTCAAACTCCACGATAGACAAAGAAACAGTGAGAAAGGAAGATAGACAAATACACAGACAGACAGTAAGAAGCCATTAGGCATATATAAAGACATAAAGGGACACACACAATAACAGTTATAGTATATTTAGTCTTGCGGTTTTATTTTTTTTAACGTATTTGATGCTGCATATATTGGCTGGAACTAAAACCAGCTATAGAACAAGATTTATGGTTCTGTTAAAGTTCAAGAAAGCTATTAAACTTAATGTGCAGTTGGATCTCTCACAGGTGGACTAGACACCATGTCAGTTAAAAATCCCGGACAAACAGTGTCAGACCAGGCGCAGTACATTTGAGGTATTGCAGGGTTATTTACTAAGTGAGCATCCTTGGGAATTCAAAGAGAATTTAAGGTGAATTTCAGTTTTTAGACCAAAATAGCTGAACTGGGAATATAGCTGACCTGGAGAATGTTTCAAATTCAGCTACTTAGGTCTTTAATTTGAAACTTGCTTTGAATTCTCGGCAATTCTCATCTTAGTAAACAAATAATTCATTTCAGATTATTAACATATTAAATCTGCTTGTAGAAACATAGCTCAATAGAATGAAGAAGCTGAGGTCAGGACTGGGTTAAATTCAACACACAACTCAAGGTGAGATCTGAAAGCTAAGAAACGGTTAAACCAATAAACAATGTATATAAATATATGTGTGTAGGTTAGGAAAATGAAAAGTGGTTTAGGTGAGTATTTGCTTTTGTAAATAATTTTTTAACGGAAGATTTTACAAATTATAATCACAGGACTTCCCAATGTAGCTCAAAGAGAAGTTGTTGCAAGGCAGGTGCTCTGAGCAATTACTGCCTCCACTGAGCTAAACAACCAGGAAGTAACAGGTTCTCTTGTCTGATTGACAGCCAGGGGGGTGTAACCAGATTAATTTATTAAGTGCCATTTGCTATAATGCGGTATTTAGAAATGTATACTTACATTTATTATAAACATAACAGTATGTAATTACAAAAGATATTAAATGTAAAGCATCATTTAATATTGTTCTCTACATTGTAATACTTTATTTTTATATTGCTCCATTAACTGATAAAGCCAATGCATAAAAAAAAAAATATATATATATACACATATATATATATATATATATATATATATATATATATATAAATAATGTTTTGATTTGATTTTTACTAATCAAATCCAGACATTTGCTTTTATAGAAAGATATATGCTGCCCACATTTTCATTCCTTTAGCTGTCTTCTTCCAGACAATATATATTTTTCCAGCGGATTTTTGTTCCAAAAATGATTTCCCTCTGCCAACGAACTAGATTTTTAGGCCTTAAAAAAAAATCGCCTTTTAATTACAGGCCTACATGGGCCAAAAATGTATTAACCTTATACATATCTGGTGTCAGTTTACTCAAATAACACAATGCAGCATTCTGTTTTAAAAAGACTGGCTTAGTTTATTGGAATTGACTGTACAATAAAATATGAAAAAAAATAATGCATATGACATCATAAATTAGCAAAGCCACATATAATCCAACCAAGAAGAAACAAATTTAAAGAATAAATAAAACAATAAAACTTGGTTAAACAAAGGAAGAACCTCGTTTTAAAATCACAGATGTTGTGAAAGATAACAGTTACTTTCTACAGTGATAAAAAAAAGTGTATTCAAGTGTACCTGCCATGGTCCAACTTTTTTGGATTAAATTGTCTGTTTTGTGTGCCTTCAGAAATGTTTGCAAATATATAGTTTCAAAAAAAAAAAAAACTGTTTAAAAATATGGTCCACCTGCTGGTCAATTTCAAACATAGAGGTTTATGCCAACAGTATAAAGGGTCTATGTCAAGCAATCAACCAATGAGAGACAAAGAGACCTCCTACAGGCAAGTTACCGGAATTCCATCACAGCAACTACATCATGTGATCACTTCTCTAGATAGGCATCTAACGCTTGCTACTGGGCAACAGGAGTAGACTAAAAGATCTCTGAAACCAATGTACTGGCATTGAAAACAAGTGTGCCAGTCTTATTGTTTTTTTGATATGCCTAGCACAGCAAGTGTGAAGGACAAAGGACAAAAATTAAGCATATTATATGGGAGATGAGGCACAGGCCAGGTTGGATTAAGGTACGTTCACAAGTCACGCTAAAGCAGTTTGACTTCTTACTGTGGGATACCAACAGGGTACTCCTGGCACCATAATCACTAGTTATGGTGCTTGGAGTGTCTACTAATAATACACAGGTCTAGGAAGGAAGTTAAGAACAAACCCCTCACAGAGGCAATAGGACCCTGTAAAAAGATCTATATATAGAGGAGAGATCCTAAAGATAAAGTGATAAAAATAAATGAAGAGCGTGCATGGCTCCTTAAACTGTAATGTATTCTAATGAATAGGTCGAAGTCAGATTACAGTGCCACTGCGAGATAAGCTGTGGAGACCTATCATATTGTTGTAGAGGGTGTAAGAAATGCAAGCCTAGTCACAACTCTTAGTAATAATCACTAGTGTCTAATCTGAATTCATACCTCCCAACTCCAGCATCCTAAGAATCGGGACACCAATGGGAGAGAGGTAAAGGTGGCGGACCGGTGATGCGATCGTGTCACTAGCTCCATCCATCTCCAAAGGGGCTGACCCTCCCAGAAGGGGGATTGAAACCGTGCTCCCTGCAGGGTCTTAGTGCCCCAAACATAGAGCGAGCAGATCTTATGATGCGCTCATGCTATGACTGTTAGGGGTCAATTTATTGGTTTCCCAAAAAAGGATCTAAAGGTACTAAGGCAGGATGGCAGGACAGAACCCAAAAATCTCGACTATCCCACCAAAATCAGGATGGTAGGGAGGCATGGGAATTTGTTGGTGGACTGTTGCATGATAACATTGGTATGTTTTCTATAGTCTCTATGGTGCTGGAGATGAAGGACCTTCCTGTCTTTCCTCACTTCCTCTCTCTCTTGTTGCCATTTTGCCTGTGAGATCATTATCAGTGTGCCCTGCTGTTCCCTGCCCTGACTTCTACATGCTGCTGTGATATTACAACCAGGGATGTATTTACCACAAAGCAAACAAGGCATTTGCCTAGGGCGCCACTTTCAGGGGGGCGCCAAAAAACACCACTACAAGCCCCCATGCCTTGTTTACCTCATGTTCTGGGGCTGTCCACCTTACTGTGAGTGAGTGAGTGAGTGAGTGAGTGTAGCTGTAAGTGTGTCTGTGAGTGAGTGAAAGTGTGTCTTTCAGTGAGAATGGGTGTGTATGTCAGTGTGTGCATGTAATTGTATGTGTATCTGAGAGTGTGTGCCTGTCAGTGTGTGTCTGTCATTGAAAGTGTGTGTTGGTTAAACAGTGTGTGCCAATGACTGTATGTGTGTGGCAATCACTGTGTATCTGTCAGTGAGTGTATATCAGTGCATGTATCAATGAGGGCATGTGTCTGTCAGTCAAAAAAGTGGCCTTGACATGAATTGGAGGGGCAAATTTAGATTTTGGGGGTGCCCGAATTTAGTCGTGCCTAGGGCAGCACAAATCCAAAATACACCACTGATTACAACACAGCTACAATTAAAGAAATACTATGCACAGCTCAAATGTCTTGATAAAGCACTTCAATTACTAGCTAGCTAAGAAAATTTACCTCTGCAAACTATACTCTTCACCTGCCTACCAAACCTCCTGCCTGTCATATAGCTAACTAATATACACTGGCAATACTTTAGTCTTGGAATAATTAGGCTGATAATATTATATATGACAGCAATCATGGTGTTGGGTAATCATTTTAAAGAGTCTGACATCACATTTAGGATTTTGCTCAGGAAATATTTCTCAGAATTAAATGAAATTAGAATCATTTGAGGGTGGCCACACGGTTGCTGAACCAATGATTTTAAAGACAATGGGCAATCAAATTTTTTTCTCTTCATTATGTAAAAATAATTTATGGAAAACCTCCTTAGGAAATTCAAATCTAATGCAAAATATAATTGATAAAAGGTTAGGCACGGCAAATATTAGTAGTGCCTTCTTAATATAAGACCACTTCACGTGGTCAAATGTATATTTGCTGTCAAATGTCATTAGAATACATGATCGATGTATGTTCAGGCATTTCTCCCGTAGATAGGGTCAGGAAAATGCATGGCTTATCTTCAAGCACGATTTTCTTAATGGCTCAGAATAGCAAAAGGAAGAAAAAAATATATATATAGTGCAGATGGCATTAAAATGTAACACATTTATTGCAACATATTGCACTTACAAGATGTCAAATAAAATAAGGCATATCTCCACAACCAGCGTGGTGTCTGGATTTCAAAGGGTAGCAGAACAGCTCCAGAGTATCCGCATGCAGGGTGGCAAATATACAATAAAATATACAAATAAAAAAGGAAATAAAAAAGCATACACAGGACTTGTGTATGCGTTTTTATTTGTATATTTTATTGTATATTTGCCACCCTGCATGTGGATACTCTGGAGCTGTTCTGCTACCCTTTGAAATCCAGAAACCACGCTGGTTGTGGAGATATACCTTATTTTATTTGACATCTTGTAACAAAAATGAGAACTTTGAATGTGTCAGAGAGAAGATATGTTATAATATGTGATTTCGGCCTTTCATGCCGGAATGCTACCGCTAGATGTGCATATCTTAAAGGTTTTAGACAAATATTATGTTATGATATTGTAAAACGAATAAAGTAAACAGAGACAAACCCCCCCAGCGGCTTAAGATTTGCGTAATGGGAGTTACAATGTCACTACCTGATCTATACTAACAATGTTATCTATCACCTTTTTTTTGTGACTGCGGATTGCAATATGTTGGCAGAACAACTAGACCCCTAAAAATAAGAATAGGGGACATATACGAAATATTAAAAATAACATTTTAAACCACTCTGTATCTGCCCATTTCACACACAAACATAATGGAAATCCAAAAAGTCCCCAATTTATAGGAATTCAAAAAGTTAAGAAATCTTGGAGAGGGGGAGATTTGTTTTTAAAAATTCAACAAGTCTGAGATGAGATGGATCTTTGAATTGGAGACTTTATCTGCAGGTGGTTTGATTTTGAGATCTAAAACTATATGTAAGTGAGAAGCATAAAATGGGGGTAGATATAAGGATCTCAATGTAGAAAGCAGCCACTCATTAGGCACACTCCAAAAAGGCCTATGATAAACAAATAGTAGACAGAAAGTGCATATAAAACCCACCAAATGAGGGCGCTAAAACAATGAGATGCAATGACAGCTAAGATAGTCAAATAAGTGTTATAGATTGTATTAGACTTTATTCTAAAAAAAACTGTAAATTTGTTAGAGATATAAAAGGTAATATAATAAAAATACAAGGTCAGTTAAAGATAAAAGTAAAACAATAATAAAGCAGAGCTATCGTGACACCGGGATACAAAAGTCCGGCACCAACCACTATACGATGAAAATTGGTACGCACAAAGCCCCTTGGTCGCGACTCCTGGGGGCTAGGGGATACCTGCAGCTGTAAATGTGGTGGTAGTAGGGTCTCTGGACTGCCTTCTACGCATTTCGTCCCGCGATATTTGGGACTTCCTCAGGAGCTGCAGATGATCTGTCCAACCTTCCGGCGTCTCTTCTTATATATTAAATTCTTTGCACCCAATATGATACTGGCGCATGCGCGTACAGGAAAATTGCTCCTTCCAGTCACGCGCATGGGCGTCATACTTGTGCGTCATACACTAGCGACTTTCAGGAAGTGTCCGGTGCACATGCATGCATGCATAAATATATAAGAAGAGACGCCGGAAGCGGGAAATGACGTAACGCGCTTGGATGTGCGTGGGACGTGGGGATTCCGGCGTTTACTAGAACCAGAAAGAAAAGACGGGAAACACATAAGCACGTCGGGAGGCATTCCACATCTTGGTGTTTGGCGCCATTTTAACTCATTTAAAAAGGGCTCCTATGCAAGCTGGATAAATGCACCTGAGGAAGGCGAATCAAAGCCGAAAGGCACTGTGCAGTGTTTTTATGGAGATTTTTCCTGTTTTCTGTACCAAGAGAATTAATATGTAAGACTACTATATGTTTTTATTGAATAAATTGATGTATTTTTTCTAACTTGGTACCTATCATTCCTTTGTTCCTTTTGGGAGAAATTGAAGCATTCCATCGGTGGAATTTGAGGAGATTTCCATTCCACTCTGAGCCATTATACCTGAGCCAGTGATTCACAGGCTCATGAACATGTGAGTGGGATATCATATGTACTTTATCTCATTCGTTGACTAGTACAGACTATATTGCCCTATTGTGAGCACTTTATTGTTCAGATTCATGAGAATCCTGTCTGTTTTTAAGTATATTTTACCTTACTCTTATTCACCTATGTATTAATATATACTCACACGGAGTAAGATTGATATCACCTATAAATGTGTTTGTACATATCACTACCTGATCTGACTGGATCTGGCAATTTTTCATTTGTAAAGATTGTGAAGAAGATTGGGTCCACATAACTAGTAAATTGCTGTAAAATAGCTTTGAGGATAACAGTGAAAAGTGTTTATTACACACCATATAATATTTTTGAGCCTATATTTTTTTGTAAGAAAGTTGTTGTTTTTTTACCTCATACGGATCAGATTCATACCTCTCGTAGCTATGAAAAGGTTTAATCTAGTCAAACGGTCCTGATTATTTTTGTGTGCTGTGCTGCTAAAAGTTAATCTAAATTAATTGTAAAATTTCTTTGAATTTTATTTCTCTGTCTACTTTGGATGAAACCTGATTTCACAAACTAGGCATTAATAAAAGTCTTGTGAGAATATCAAAAAGGCTGTTCTGAAATATTGTCAAATTAATTTAACCGAGAAAAGTCTCAAAGATCTTACCTAATAATATATTGAATTATTTTCATAAACGAGGCCTGTACAATCTCTTTGAACCTCTAATTTTATCACACAATTTGGACTTCTGCTATTAATATCTGAAACCAGTCTATCTTGGAGAACCCCTTCCTGTCTCATTGGAGATTCTTGGCTGATATCAGCAAATCTAATGGCTAGTGTAGAAACTCACCTATTGAGGCTTGCCTTGACGTGGCAGGTGAGCTTATATTCAAATGGCCATTGGAATAAAACTAAAGAGCCTCCATTTTGTTTAAATGTACATAGTGATTTAGGCCAGAGCGCAGGTAACGTACTCTTTGTTTTTACTATCTTGGAGAACGTCAAATACTGTTGAGTAAAATGTATAATCTTTTTCAAATGGATAAAGTGCCTCGATAGGGTCTACCAAATTGTGAAATGTGAGTAATGTTATTTACAACCATGAATAATAATCTTTAGATAAGTATGGTAGGTATAATTAGTTGACTGATAGGAGTGATTAAGTGGCCTATAGTATTCTATTATACATCATTTTTTGCATTAAGGCCTATACTTAGAGGTGAGCCAAGGGTCAGTGGTGCCTGGGTGCAAGATTATTTTGGCACCCCTGAATTTGGGTACACTCCCCTTTACTAAAGCCTGGCAGATATTTGTGGACTGCATTCCCCATAATGCTAAACTAAGCAACATCTGCCTCTTAGGCCACATATATCAAGAAGCAAAAATGTCTGATGCCCCAGATATTCCAGCCATGTTTTTGTTTCTATCCCTCTCCTTTTCCTGCCTTAGTAGCTATATGTATCTCTGTTCCTTCACAGCCATAATAACATACACACTCCCCTTCCCAAAACTATTGTGTCCATGTGCTTCTCCAGCTGTACATCCTTCCTTGTGCATGTGATCCTGTGTGTATGTAACAGAGGGTGGCTTAAGTGATTAGATGGATGGATGGAGAGGTAGCAGTATGTGAGTGCATAGATCGGAATACATACCTCTCAACTCCAGAATAGCGGGACGCTAGTGAGAAGGGGTTAAAGCTGGCTGGGCAGTTATGTGATTGTACCCCAAATGGTGCCGGAAAGGGGGGTGGATCCATCCGTATATCTGGCAGGTCAGCTTGGTGTGAATGCATGCCAGGCTGCATGCCTATCATCTAAGGCTGATTCACTGAGGGCAGACAATGTAAGGAGTACTTTTTCAGTACTTTATGCAGGATCCTAGGTCCTAGTGATGTGCTCGCACTATGCATGTTGGGGACTGTTCCCAAAACCAAATGTCAAAATCAAGACGCATTATTTATTTGTGTTTATTGTATACATTTTATTTTAAAAGCAATACAATTTAATTTGTTGTATTAAGGAGAGCAGAAAAAGTGTATGTAGGTTATTGTGAGCCTCTCATACACCTTTACATAAAATTGAGGGTTAAAGAGTTGGCTCATCTTAGTAGTTTGGCATCCTTGGAATACCCACTCAACTAGAGAAGGATTAAGATCTCACAGTGCCCGGGGGCAGGTTATCGGTGTGCACCCCCACTCTTTACATGGGGATGGTGAAAGGGGCCTAAGTAAATTTGTGGTTCAAGGGCCCCTTTGGGCTCTATGAGGTCACCTGAAGTCTCCATAAAATTAACACCCCCCTGCACTCAGCAATTTAAGACAGAAGAATGAACCAGTGGGAAGTCACTGTCCACCTGGTAAAGTAAAGTTGGGTTGGTATTCTAACAATGCTCAGTTTTTGGTTAGCTTTAAATTTATGTTGTTTTAATTATTATCATTATTGAATTTGTCTGAAAGCAAATAGTGGGAATTCCATCAGAATTTTACAGATTTAATTGTTTCAGACTGATTCAGACTGAATAAACTCTTTAAAGTGACAGAAACAAATTATTATATTGCAGATATTAAAGCAGCACAATTGTACCGCCATTGCACCGACAATTAAATCTGCTAAGGGACTTACTAGTCATAGCTTAAACAGAACCAACCAGCTGAAATATGTGTTACGTATATGATAGGATGCAATATACCTTTATATAAACAGAGGGAGAATGTTTAAAGAACGCATAACCCATTATTACCCATTTTTCTGTTTATGGTTTCTGATTTGCTTATTTTTCTTTATGATCAAGGGAAACCATTACCTTATAACCGAACCATTAAAAGAGCCCTAGAACACATACCTCAACTAGATGTTATCATTTGTCAGTAGAAGAAATAATTATATTTTACTGGATTTTTTCATCTGAGAATAAACATTTTAGAAATGAGAACCACTACTCAGTCTTACATTCTATATAGATGCTGGCTGTGCTCTTATTTCTTCGTTACTAGGCTTTGTGTCATCGGGGTGATGTCCGTTAATATGACATTGGTCAATGCTGTACCCAGCCAGCAGGACCAGATGCAATGAGATTTAAACATATGTGTAGTGAAGCAAATCATGGCAATCTGGTCAAATTATTTTATTGATGATGCTAACAGAGCTACTAGGCTTCAATTCAAAATATGCTGTGATGATCATGATATAGAGAGGATTGCACTGGACCATCGCAGAGGAGGCCACGTCTCTTCTATGACGTTGTGGGAGGTCGAGAGGTGAGCAGTGTTGAGAAAGCCTCAGTGCTGGGAAAAATTAGTAAAACCTCTATTTTAATCCTATTTTAATCCTTCAGATGTAAACATAGCAGTTTCATTGTTTACATTGCAGGGTTAATCCAAACTCTAGCAGCTGTCTTCCTGACAGCCGCTAGAGGCGCTTCCCTGACGCTCAATGTGAAAATTGCATTCAGTGTGCAGAATGTCCATAGGAAAGCATTGAGTGTTTTTCTGGCCACGCATGCGCATTCAGCTCCACTCAGGAGCTGTCGTCAGCGGGGGAGGAGAGGACACCGGCGCCGAGGTAGCCCGGTGCTGGATAAAGGTAAGTGGCTGAAGGGGTTTTAACCTCTTCAGCCCAGCGGGAGGGGGGCCTGAAGGTGGGGGGACCTAAGGACAGTATAGTGCCAGGAAAACAAGTTTGTTTTCCTGACACTATAGTGATCCTTTAATTTAAACTCTCGCCTTGACCTTCTTCAATATGGTTTCTGCTTTCTACACCCTTCTGAAAAGAGCATAACAAAGGAAATTAATAATTTAATCAATGTTCAATCCCGAGGTTACTTTTCTATTTTCAGTTTGCTCGATTTTTATGCTGTTTTTGATACTGTAACCTACATGCTCTTATTTAAAAAATGTATAACATTACTGATGACTCTATCATTGTTCTTCTCATCTTCTCTCTGAACACTTCACTGTTTCCATGTCTGGTACCAGCTCCTCTTCCACTCCATTTAGTAATGAAAGTCTCAGTTTGGAAGCCCTTAACAGTAGATGATAACACAGCATGCCAACCGGTATAAGTAATTCCATCCCCCCCTCAAAGTTCATAGGAAACTTACTCACGCCCGAAACCCCTTTAATTATTATAATACCTTACTCTATACATAATTCTTCAGGTGGGATTCGACGCTCTAGAGCCTAGTGAGATGTTGCGTAGCTTTCTTTTTCGGCACAGTTACGACCACACGGACTGAACATTACTAGCAACTTAGTAGAACTGGACTTTTAAGTTATCCTTTCCAATGTTTCATATGCACAACATTTTTGTTGTAAACCTGTTTTTGATTGATGCAATCATGCATGACATGTTGATTCTATCTTGCCTTCACAATAAAAAATATTTTTTTATTTTTTTTTAAAAAAGGTTTCCGTTCTTGGACCCCTTCTTTCATCTCTTTATACTGACTCTCTTTAGAAGATACTTAAACAACTGAATAATGTAGATATGTCTGTCAATTAACCCAGTGACCCCACAAAATTGATATATTAAAACCATGATCAAAACAACATTGTGAATTAATAAGATTGAGTAAACATAATATTTATTCAATATCTGTGAATCCAAAGCAAAACATCCAAAACTCATTATCTGGCAGAATATAAATGTATTTATGAATTAAACACTAATTTACTAACTGCATCAGTAAGTGTCATGTTCAGTAGACTTCACACAGCGAAAAAGTTTGGTTCGGCTGAATTGGGATTCATGAATGTGGAGTTTCAATTAGGACAAATTTTGTCTGTGAAATAGTTTCAAGAAAAACAATTTTTGAAAGTATGCAAAATCTCTAGGCGTTTTCCCACATATGGAGGAAAAAAGCAGGACATCAAAAAAAAAAAGTATTATATATATGTATTATATATATATATATTTAATATTTATTGAATATATAATATATAAACATGTTTTGTTTTTTACTGCTACCTTTCTTTTCCTCTATTGGTCACTTTTCTGGGAATAAAATCAATATTTAATGGCTGTACCTGAACCATGATTCATCTTTTTATCCCAGTAATCATCATTTTTTGGGGGTTCCAAGGATAGAACACTGATTCATTTTCTGATTCATTTTCCTATCACCAAAAATTTTAATGAATCCCAATTCATTTGAAACCGAATGCACAAGCCTAATGTTCAGCATGAAACGCGTTGGGCACTTATTTAAAAACACAAACCTTTCTGCTAGATTAATGTATTGAGTTAAAACCATATTAAATGAGACTTTGAAAAATGAATGAATTACCAAGGACTGGTTTACTGTATTTTTAAATGAACAGCTTATCGTGCCTGTTTTGTATGTACTCCGTAAGTGCATGCATTCCAACGTTGTACTCAAACGCTATTATGTTAGGATAGGATTGGAAGAAAAAAATAATATATCCCAATATATTGCTCCAAAAACACAGCATTAAACTTGTTCCAAAAAGCCAATTTGCAAGTGTAAAGAGCATTGTCTCGGGGACAAAATTTTATGATGTGCAAATCGATGAGATGAGAGGGAGATTTGCACAATATGGTTATTCCTAACCCTATTGTAAAAAGTAAATCCACGACAATTCTCAGGTAGAGAGAACGAAGCTCTTAATATCTAAAGATGTAAAGCAGAAAAGACTTTAAAAACAAAAATTTACTTTTTGTCCAGATTTGGTATTGTCTTACTCTGTGCAAATACTGATGATAAAGCACTGGAATATTATTACAAATATCCATCCAAAATTTTTAATATTTAAATAATTCTCAAACACCAGCCTATACTCATTGCTAACCCTGCAACACACAGGTTTTTGGAATCAGCCTTCCTTTAGTTGTGTCTCCTGTAATTTCATGACCCACGGTGCCACTTTCCATCGTCCCAACGGTAACAAATACAAAATGAATAATGCATATTATTTATTTTGGGGTTCATGTACTCAGATTGACTGCTTTATGTAAAGGAAATACATGTACAGAAATAGTTGTTTCTTAAAACACAAGTTTTCAAACACACAAGTCCACCTACAAGCAAAACTTCTTGATCTTGAAGTCCACGGTCAATTTTATGAATTCTATCATAACATTTCTTCACCCAAGTTTCCGATCATAGAACACATTGCAGAGTTAGTAGGGTGAGGGACTAATGGTAAAAGATGGAAAGCAATAGAAGCTATCTGGATAAGAGGGTTGGACTAAAAGGTTTAAATACAGTATACACTTTAACCATTCTGTTATAACCTACAATTTATTTTCCTTAATTTTAACAGGTTTCTAAGTATGCTTATATGATGGATTTGACACAATTACACGTTGTGGAGATCAACATTTGCATCTTTGCCGATTTTTTTAGACTTTTTTCATTGCTGCCTACTTAAGCCCAGATGCATAGAAGCATTTATCTGATACTGAAAAAGCCTTAAAGGAACACTTTAAAAACCAAAACTCATTATTCATTATTCATTCATTATTATATGTATTCATATAAATTGTGAACTTAGAAGATCATTCACATTTGGAGTTTGGGCTTGCAAGAGTTTCAAAAAACATATATATTGAACTTTTTAAAAAATACATTTTGTTATTATTGGTACAAATTGACCTTGATTTGTTTTTCTTCGGTTGGTGTATTATATTTTTAGTATACTATATCATGTGTCTTGTTGAGTATATGTTAATTTGGGTTAGAACTTCAAAGAGACATTGTTTTGTGTCTGTGTTGACTTTCCATGCAAGCTTTAAAGTAGACAATTTCCGGAGCCATCAAAGTTGGACCTGCTGGACACTTTGACGCTTGTCCATGTTTGCCAATAGTTGGCAGAGTTGAATAAACAGTTTAATTGACAAACATAGCTTGGTACTCCAGTTGTCTGTACCCCCTACGTTGGAAGGACACAGGTGTGTAAACATTTGAGGACTGTACAATACTCAAACAAAATACAAAAAAAAAAAAAACTTACCTAAAATTTACATCCTAAATTTTACAATATTGGTGGAATCTGTAAAAATTTCGTATAACTCACTTACAACGTGGTATGTCAGATATTTGATTTTCTTTATGGACTAAAATATTGTTTTAGCCAATTAATTAAACAACACTAGAGTGCAATGGTTCTTAACCCTTGTTTTAAGGGACCCACATTGTGTAAACAGATTTAAATCAACAACTGATCCTTCATGTGGAAGGTTAGCTTAGTGACCAATTTTTGAAATATAATGCATTTCCTAAAATACATTCAGGTTAAACACATTTTATTAGAATTTCCCTAGATTATATTTTTCCATTTTCTCTGGGAAAGGCAGTTGCATTATATGAATTGCTTTATTGAGAGTATTTTTTCTTAGGGTTCTGAAGATGATCTGGGAACCCACAAATAATATGATGAAGAGTTTTAGAACACTCTGGACATGTGACTACGTTTATTTTCATTCTTTGGTCACGCATCTATCTACAATCATGGTTTGTGATCCCTGATTGTAGCAATGTATTGAATAGTATTTAACAATAAAAAGTCCCACGGCCAGGATTGGCTGGTATGCACATTATGAACATGTATATATACAGAAGTCTTATACCTTAATTGGCTGTTATACACAAGGTCTTTACCTAGGTAACCACAATGGTCCATGTTTCTATACCAGGGGCCATTGGCTTATATATCCATCAAATAAGAATGTATCACTTTGATTGGTTGTTTATGGAACGATTCCATACCATCTTGAGTCTGCCAGGGATTTGTTGAACCTAATCCCAAATATTCTAACACTATCTCTCAAGTGACACAAATCTCTAATATTATTAGTACATTCTCAAGTCAACCCTAAATTAACCTTCAACTTCAATTTCATAGCCCCCAGTGGCCGGTGCTGTAGTATACCTCCTGATCATAAGCCTCGAAGCAACTTTTCCTACTTTGTAGGATTTCTCTATGCATCAGTTTTCAGACACTGAGTATGAAGACTCCCAATTAAGAGATTACCCTTTATACTGGACTCCGACTCTAGAACCAAGCTATTATAAATGATGCTACCCTAGACACTATTCTTACACCCAAAGAGCTTTTCATCAGGACACAAATGTGTCAATTTTGAAGGGAGGTTCCTGCTTTTTCCAATACTCTAAAACCAAACATGTTTAGGAATCCTTAGGTAGTTGTAGATAGTTTATCGATTTTTAAAAACAATTGAAACCAAGGATTAGCGAAGTGATTAGACACATTAACTACTACAAACTTGGTCCTAAATTCCCTTTATCTGCAAAATCCAATTGAACATCATCAACTGGATTTGGTCAATATTTTTATTGAATTCCAACTAGATTTAATCAAGCTAAAATCCTCGTAGCCAAACCTGGTGTACAGATCATCGGCCCGAGAAATATTATTGGATGAATATGGTTTGAAAGTTTCATTTATCAGCCTTTTTTTTTTTAAGACTAATGGGTTCACTATGACTCCCATATTAGTACAGGGGAGGTTTTAAAGTGTCTAATAAGTATCATGCAAATAGTGGCTGCTCGCTGTAATAAAAGACTAACGACTGGGCCACCCATGCTGCCACCCATTTGGAATGGTTGAGGGATTCAAACTAAACAACAGGAGGTTGATGAATCCCTGTTCCCCATTGCCCCCATGGTGAGGATCTAAATAAAATAAAGCGGGGGGGGGGGGTTAATAGTTCCCCCCTGTGCTCCCAGCATGAGGTTCAAAATCTTAATAAAGCATGGGAAACAATATGTATGAATTGTCCCCCCATCCGTCTCGAGATAAGTGGGAACTGCCTGTCATAGTGCTTTATTTTTTTACTGGATTATTTTTGAGGTGGCTTCACTTTTTTGTCTTTGTTTTTTATTTAGTTATTTATTCTCAAAGTAGTGGTGGGTATTATTTTATTTTATTTGCCCTTTTTGGGTGCTGAATAACAAGGAATTTGAAGAAGAAAGCAGACATCTAATGGTAAGTATAACTTTTTTATAGTTATTTGATTAATTGTCCCCCCCACCCCCGCTATCATTAAGGTGAAAGGGGAACAGCAAGGACCACTAGACTCCCATTTGTTTTGGCATGACCAACCTAACTTTTCTATTTTACTGTAGCCGTTACCGTCCCACATTAGGTCCCCGCTAGTACTAATATTAAACCATACACACATAGAAGGGGGTTGGGGAAACATTTGTTCCTCCCCCTCCCCCACTCCGTGTTATTAATTTTTAGCCCTTAGCCAGCTGCTTTTGGTTGTGGACTGGGACATTAGGTTACCTTGTTTTTTGTTTTTTTTTATAATAGCCCCACTTGCTGATCTTGCTTTGTTGAGGCACAGGGAAACACTAGTTTATGTCCTCAATAAATTACATTTAATCACCGGGTCCATTTATTTCAACGCTAAGTATATCGATTTTCACTATTATTTAAACAGATATTTATCGGCTCCTGATAAGCCTTTTAATGGTGGGAATTAAATCGACTTGAACAGATAAAAGGCTTATTGGGAACTGATAAACATTGTAATTGTTATACGAACAGTGAGACAGATGAGCTACTGATTGTGTTTCAGCGCTAACGTTATGCAAATTATTTCTTAGGCAGTAGTGACCCCTAGTGGAAATTTCCAATGATTACACTTCTTTATATTAACTTAGTAAACCTTCATGAATATTTTAATAGGATGTCTTTACTGTTTCTAAAAACAAAAATGTGGAACTGCACTCAATCCCTTTTATCCATATGAATCTGGGTGCAACCAAACTACTGTTTACTGTTTATGTCAGGAAGTCTTGAGTGAAATATATGTCTATTCTTTTTAGTCATTCCTGTTATTTTTAGCAAAACATATGTAAATAAATGTCCACAGACATTTTTCTTAACTAGTTATCTTGCGTTCTTGTTATGCATTTTGTTTAAAAGTACAGTGTTTGCTAGACGGTTTGGTATCAGTATGTGTTCTGTATTTGTCTGTACTCCCTGTATTGTACAGCTCTGCACAATATGTTGATGCTAAATAAATACCACTTAAAATAATTATATTAATGCAAAATTTTGAGATTATTTGTTCTAATCATAATTGTATTTTCTATACATTGTAACTTAAAAATACATTTTATTCCAGTCATTTCAACTTCACTGTCTCACTTTCCTTAGTAGTCACAAAAAAAGTAGTTAGATGGTTGACTTTAAAATTAAGGGCTTGTTACAACTTACAGCGGAAAACATTCTCATTGGCTGAAAGATTTCAACTTTTGATGCAGCCTATCAGTGGGGGATAAGCAAGGGAAAGGTCTTTCCTGTGGTCATTTTCAGATCATGTAATATATTATAGGAACCCTAGAAGCACTTATATTTTTTCCTTTTGCTTTACATTCTCCGTGGCTTTGCAGAGACTCCCAGCAGATCAGAGTGTTTTCCCTTCCCTTTCTCTCTCAAACTTTCTTCTAATACAAAACCTACTGGACCAATCGATCGTGCCCCCTACATGCCCAAAACAAACACATGGTTGAGGTGGGACAGCTGGGCATGCCAGAGGTATGTGACTAAAGTAAATATAGGGTGGACCTGCTCAATAATTCCACCTATTACCCCTCACCCACTGAAAATGTCCCGATCATAAGCAATCCTCTCAGTAGTATAATTCCCTACTGCTCCCCTTCTCTTAAGACAACCTTCCTTCCCCCCAGCAAAAGATCATGAAATGCTCATAAAGACTGTGTTGAAATTTCTCTGAAATTCCAACCAAGTCAAAAAATATCACAAGACAAAGTACGTATTTTGTCATTTTTTCTTATGAATTTTACCTACGTTTGACAAAAGATGGTGCTTTGTCAAGCCATCAGCCGTCATTAATCAGAGGGAAAATGGAGGTCTCGCTGGATTGTCCATAGACATCAGTGTTGTACTCTTGCACATGCACAAGAATACAGCACTGACATCGGCTTGTAGCAGATCAACCACAAGGAGCTGACGAGGACCGCAAAAAGATGGTGGCAGCGGCCACGAGGGACACGGTCAGGTAAGTAGAACTCACCTTTCCTGCACCCTGCAGCCACTTCACTGCAAGCGCAAAGTGACCATCAGTTGTCTTTCCAAAATACATATATTATTATTATTACTGGTATTTATATAGCGCCAACATATTCCATAGCGTTTTACAATATTATCAAAGGGGGAGATTTAACAATAAATGAGGCAATTACAAAAACTTACAGGAACAATAGGTTGAAGAGAGCCCTGCTCAAACAAGCTTACAGTCTATATATATTTAACTACAAAGCTACAATACCTCCCTAACACATCAACTTTCTATCCACCTCGCTATTAAGAAATTCATTTTTTTTCCTACCTCACTCTACACATAAGAGAATTCTGCACCAATGTATATCTTCATTTAGTCCACTCAGCCAGTATTGCACCTGAGACCCTTTTAGATCATAAGATCATATTAGATATAGAAGCCTCCATTTTCAGCCCTGTCATGGAATTTTAATGGCTGCCTGCTATGTGACCTTGAGGTAGTTGCTAAAATATGAATAGTAGAACACCATTATCAGGAAAATTGAGGGAGAGACCAACTTCCACATTGGTATTGGAAACTAATAAAAGTTTAAAGGACCACTATAGAAACCCAGACCACTTCAGCTTAATGAAGTGGTCTGGGTGCCAGGTCCATCTAGGGTTAACCCTGCCTGCTAGCTACAAAGGCCTGAACAATGGCGGACGCCACATGCGACTACAACTGCTACACACTCTGACTCAATGCCATATTCAATGCCTTATGGACGAAATTGGCAAGCAAAGAGCGGCAGACTAAAACATCTGCATACTCACCCAGGGAAAGGCCCGCACATCCCTGCCACAGCCGCGCTGGCCCCCATCTGACAGGAACCAAAAGATGGCACTGAAGACGGAGAACTCTCCCGCCTGTACGCAAACCAATACGATTGAACCAAGCAGCGATGCCAGCTCGAAAGGGCCTACAGGTTCTCCCTGGATCCTGCATGAAGCCGAGAACTGCAGTGCAACCACCGAAAGGTAAACTTCCCTCACAGCACCTGACCCTGACAATGCCATGGAGAGTCCCAGAGTCCCAGACAGGGGCAACATCTACCTGCAACATAACCACAGGTCTCCACCGCAATGGGTGGACGAAACCGACACTGGAACTCACACAGCTGGACTTTGCCCTGCCTCAGCAGGACTTCCATGCATCCCTAACGCCCTTTCCTATGCTGGGTATAGGCTGAAGGGGAACTCATATACCGGGAAAACACAGAGGTCCCTGCTTAGAGCCTCCGCCACAATGGATGCTGTCTAGACCCCTCTGCAGCCTCCTAAGCCGAGATATACAAACAACATCAAACTCTTAAGCAGTGGCGTACACATGACCCATTGGGCCCCGGTGCGAAAATTGATCCGTGGGCCACAACACATGGCGGCAGGCACCTGGTCGCAGGGGTTGCAGGGCTGCGACCCCGCGACCGCAGTATGCACACACACTTAAAGGATCACTACAGACACCCAGATCACATCAGCTCAATGAAGTGGTCTGGGTGCCAGGTCCCTCTAGTTTTAACCCTGCAGCTGAAAACATAGCAGTTTCAGAGAAACGGCTACGTTTCACTGAGGGTTGATCCAGCCTCTGGTGGCTGTCTCATTGACAGCTGCTAGAGGAGCTTCCGCGATTCTCACTGTGAAAATCACAGTGAGAAGACACTGAACGTCCATAGGAAAGCATTGAGTAATGCTTTCCTATGGGCGGTTTAAATGCGCACGCGCGCGCCTCTTGCCGCGCATGTGCATTCGGAGCTGAGAGGCAGAGGCATCCCCAGCGCCAAGGGAGTCCGACGCTGGAGAAAGGTAAATGCTGAAGACACACACACACACATTCTCACGAACAGACACATACACACTAGCTAACAGACACACACATTTACTGACAGAGTCACACTCAGCAACAGACATACATACACTCACTTACAAAACATACACTTTCACTGACAAACACACACTCACAGACATCAAACACACTCAGTAACAGACACACACAGTAACACACTCACTAGCAGACACACACCCAATAACAGACACACACACACACTATAACACACACACACTAACACACACATACACACACATACATACACTAACACACACATTTTTTTTTAAAATTTAATCCCCCCAGCCTCCTTACCTTTTAGAGTGCTGGGTGGATTCCCTGGGGTCCAGTGGTGCTGCGCGGGCGGGCGGGCTGGTTGGCTGTCTGGGCGGCCGGCTCGCGAGGGAGCACTCTGCTCTGAGTGCTTCCTCTTCAGCTCCCTCGCGCGCCGCGTAGGGATGCCGGGGCCGGAAGATGACGTCATCTTCCGGCTCCGGTATCAGTGCGGTGCGCGAGGGAGCGGAAGAGGAAGCACTCAGAGCAGAGTGCTCCCTCGCGCGCCGGCCGCCCAGACAGCCAACCAGCCTCGGGGGGGCCTGAGGTGGCCGGCTCCTGGGCCCCCCTTGAGAAGAGGCTGGCCCAGTGGGTACATACCGGGTCGCAGGGGCGACCGGGCCCCCTGGTGGGCCGGGCCCGGTCGCAGCCGCGACCCTGGTATGTACGCCACTGCTCTTAAGTGACCTTCATTGTTTATTAATTTCTGTTTGTTTTGCATTTTTAAAATAATCTTTTAACAATCTTATAATGTCTTATTACGCCCACTAGACATGTTCCCAGATAGCCTGTCACCTGCTAATTCCATGCTGACAAGCCTGACCACCTGGCAATTTATTTGTTTCCTTTTCCTTTCACATACTCGTGTCCCATAAGCATGTATTATACCCCGTTTTCATAATTACTCTAATTCATACTCACTTTCAGGCACCTTACCATGCCTCATACTCTGCTACTGTTAAGCATAGTTTGTCTAGCCAGGCATATTTGCTATTGTCAATTTAGGTGGTTTAGTATTCCAGGAAACACTGTATCAGAACAGGCTGCGGCTAGGGTTTGTTGGAGCGCTCTGCTCAAGCTAGCTGGACTCCAGTTACCCAGTGGCTGTGCCTCACCCTCTAAGGGCACCGGCTAAGCTAAAGGCAATCTCTACAGCGACACTTGCTCTACTATTCTTTTTGTTTTAACCTGTAAACCTAATCGCATACAATGTGTGCTGTAGCCCAATCAATACCTCCAGTGGCACTAATAGCCTGATAACTCTCTCATGCTTCCTACGTGTCTTAGTTTAACTATTGCTGTAACCCCTACCAGTGCATAGGACATACTTTATGTCATCATTAGTTACCATTTCCATGCACTGTGTAATATTCATCTATATTATCAGCCATCTTTAATAGTTACCAAGCCTTGCTATCTTCCATTATAATTATAAAAAATGTGCAGTATTTCAGACAGGCATAAAGTACTCTTGTTAATAATCACTCATGTTTTACTATGCAATGTGTTTGTTACTCTGTGAATTCTGCAACGCACAACAAAAAATAAAGAATTTATAAAAATGTTAAAAAATAAGTTTAACGAAAACAAAAACAGTTGAGCACAAACAAGGTCAGCATCAAGCAATATACCCAATAAAGTAATTCTCTGAATTTATTCCCAAATGTGTAGCGTGCATGAAATAACAGAGGGGCACCACAGTACAAACTCAATGCATTTCATGCATAAGTACCTTTAATTAAGTAAGTGAAGAAAAAAAAAAAAACATTGCCAGATATACAGGCGTATAGCGCATGAGTTTGTACATTTAAAAAAGAAGAGAAAATGAAAACATCCCAGTCACTCTGTCGGAGGGTCTGGACCTCTCATATAACACAATCCGAAAAAGACAAAAATAAACCAGATTAAACTATTATAACGCACAGTTAATTATTGCATTCAGTATTACAGGTTCTATAACTGCCACCATTAACTCATGTACAATGTAGTTTGAGAAAAGTGGTTAGGTGGTCATCCTGTTTTACCATTCCTAAACTGTAGATTAGTGATGTCCCGAACGGTTCGGCGAACGGTTCGCCACGGACTCATCATTGAGTAAACTTTGACCCTGTACCTCACAGTCAGCAGACACATTCCAGCCAATCAGCAGCAGACCCTCCCTCCCAGACCCTCCACCTCCTGGACAGCTCACTAAGAATGCAGCTTCACAATGGATGCTGTCCAGGAGGTGGGAGGGTCTGGGAGGGAGGGTCTGCTGCTGATTGGCTGGAATGTGTCTGCTGACTGTGAGGTACAGGGTCAAAGTTTACTCAATGATGAGTCCGTGGTGAACAGTTCGTGGGGAACCGTTCGTGAATCGTTCGGCGAACCGTTCGGGACATCACTACTGTAGATTAATCTATAAAATAACTTGATTGGTAGGATGTAATACCACCTTGTGGCCATTGGGGGAAGTCAGACTCCATAATTGCAATAGGGTAAGCTATCTTATTCCAAAATGAAGGTAGAATTCCTAATATGGGAGTTATTCTTACAGTTATACGTCTGCAGAATTGTGCTATATAATTTAATGCCACCGGAGGGAGCAATACCTGTATCCCATTATATTCTTAAAGTAGTACTTAAGAACTTCAATATCCTATACATTCAAAGTATCTATGGATATAAGTACATATATGGATATCAACCAGCACAAATGATGGTCTACCGCCAATTCAATCCTATCAAGCTACATGTAAATAAAATAACTAAAATAATACCCCAATGGGGGAAATAAATCATAGTGCCATGGTGAAATGACAAAAATATTAAACATTTGCCCTTGATTTTATTTGAGTTTGTCACTTCACTTTAGCAATACAATTTAGGATGACCACCACATTATAAATGAATTAGTGGTGGGGGGTATAGCACCTGTAATACTGCATACAATAATTAGCTGTGTATTACAATAGGTCGATCTGGTTGATTTTTGTCTTTTCCTTGTGATATTGTGATATTGTGTATTTTCCTTTTAATCTAAACTGGGTGTTACAAATCAGTAACTCTAAGCAATAAAACCATTACATCTTAAAGGACCACTCTAGGCACCCAGACCACTTCAGCTCAATGAAGTGGTCTGGGTGCCAGGTCCATGGACTGGCTCTTGCCGCACATGCGCATTCAGCCGGTGATGTCAGAAGAGGGAGGAGAGTCCCCAGCACCGAGGGAGCCCGGCGCTGGAGAAAGTTGAGTGTTTAACCCTTTCCTACCCCTTCAGCCCGGCGGGAGTGGGACCCTGAGGGTGGGGGGGGACCTATTTACACTATATTGCTAGGAAAACGAGTTTGTTTTCCTGGCACTATAGTGGTCCTTTAATATAATGGTTTATAAGAGAACAAGTCTCTAGTGACCTCTAGTGGCATTTGCGCATGAAGACATTGAAGGTTAGCATTATGACAATGAATGCTGGTAATTCTTTTCAGAGTTTGTCATTTTCCCTACATGCATTGCAGGCCCCCAAAGCTTCCCTATTAAAAGCTAAGGATTGGATAGGAGATCAGTAAAAGGATGATCTCACAACAGGCGGAGTTTTTGCTGTGATGGGACCAGGAAGACACTGGATGAAAGGTGAGTTTATTTCATTTTTAAGATTTTCAAAGAGGATCTCTGAATTTAAAGGCTGAAAGGAACAGTCTAACTTTATAAATGAATATATTTATTAAGAATTTTAGAGTGTTCCACTCCAACGTTAAAAGTGAAAATGAAAAATTGCCTGAAAACTGATCTTACCCCATTATAACGAATAAAATCTTTTCAAAAGACATTGAAATAAGCTATTTTCTATAAATAATTCATGAAATCTGAAGAGAGCATAATTGAAAATTATGTGGTACAAATTAAAGTGCAATGCATTAAAGTGTGTAGTGTGTGCTATAAACGCATGAACATACACCAAAAAACAAGACTGAGTAAATGTAACAAATGCAACACTGACAGACACAACTAGCAACAATGAATCATTCAGTAATTCCTTTAAAGGGACACTGTAGGCACCCAAACCTCCTCATCTCATTGAAGAAGTCCTGGTGCAGTGCCTCTGTCCTAGCCCTACAATGTAGAACATAACAGTTTTTTTTTAGAAGCTGCAATGTTTACAATGCAAGGTTAAAGAGACACTCCAGGCACCCAGACCACTTCTGCCCATTGGAGTGGTCTGGGTGCCAACTCCCACTACTCTTAACCCTGCAAGTGTAATTATTGCAGTTTTTATAAACTGCAATATTTACCTTGCAGGGTTAACTCCTCCTCCAGTGGCTGTCTACTAGACAGCCACTAGAGGGCACTTCCTGGTCTATAGCACAGGTTTTCTGTGCTAGAGCGTCGCTGGACGTCCTCACGCTATGTGAGGACCTCCAACGTTGCTAAAATCCCCATAGGAAAGCATTTTCAATGCTTTCCTATAGGGCGGTCTAATGTGCGTGCGCGGCATTGCCACGAATGCGCATTAGGTCTCATCCCGCCGGTGGCCACGCATGCGCAATCGGTCTCCCCCGCTGGCTGACGTTGGCGGGGAAGAGCGTGTGAGACTAACCTCCAAGAGCTTTTTATCCATCACTGGGGATTATACTGCGGTATGCTGTTTTACTCAGAGCTGATCTATAGCTCTAACAAATGTGAGTGTGAATCCACATATCCATGTTGTGTGTCTTACATGTAGTCAGGGCCGCCATTGGGGGGTGACAACCTGGGGTCACAGGCCTGGTGGTCTTTGGGGGCCTGGCGGCCTCGGCCCCACATAGAGCAGCTGAACTGCCGCCGGTGCCCCAGCCACCCTCCTGCAACGAAAAGGTAAGAAACAGGAGGGAGGCTTTAAAATTAGATGCATGTGTGTGTATGTATGTCAGTATGTATGTATGAATGTCTGTCAGTATGCATGTCCGTCTGTATGTATGTGTCTGTATGTATGTCAGTATGTGTGTGTGTGTGTATGTGTTTGTATATCCTTATGCATGTGTGTGTGTCTGTATGTATGTTAGTATGTGTCTGTGTGTATGTCTGTTTCAGTATGTGTGTCTCTTAGTATGTATGTGTGTGTCAGTGTGTGTATCTTTGTGTGTGTATCTGTGTCCTTTTGTATTAGTGCGTGTGTTTGTGTCTGTGTGTGTGTATTCCTGTGGGAGGGATTTGGAGGCGGGCCCTGGGGTGGGCTTGGAGGTGGGCCCAGACCTTGAGCTGTGTTAGGAGCCCCAAAATTTCTGATGGTGGCCCTGCATGTAGTACTCGGCTGTCTGCACTATTATTGATTATTTTCTATTTTGTTACATACACCTACCACCAACCAAAGCAGCCTGGAAGAAGGGCTAAAATTTAAAAGAAGGGCTAAAATTTAAAGTCCTGGGCTACTATCCAGGCCTAAAATTAACTCACCACCTCAAAACGCACAAGAACAGCATTTTGTTTTTAATACATGTCATGCTTGTGCTGGTGTTTCTGTGAATGCAGGGATGTACATGTGAAGTGTATGTTTGTGTATAAGTGCAGGCTTGTCTTTATGTGGAGTGTCTGTGTGTGAATGTAGTAATGTAATGTAGTTTCTGTATGCCCTTTCATTTTCCATGCCCCTTCTTCTACCCTCTCATGCTTCCTTTCTGCATCCCCCTTTAATCTATTCATCCATATTCTCTTTCTATGGTCCTTCTTATTTTCTTTTCTAACATACCACTATTCTTCCCGTATTAATACCCTAGTAATTAATCAGTGGTGCAAGGAAGCCACGAGGAGCTGTATTTGGGCTGGCTCTAAACACATCTCCCTTGCAGCTTACTCTGTAGCAACGTCACATTTTCCTACTGTGTGAGCTACCGGGAGCTGTGTTTAGTGGCAGCCCAGGTACAACTTCCTGTGGTTGCACTCTCTTTATTGGCATGGACAAGGGCTCTGGTCTCCGAGCTTACAGAGCCCCGGCCAGCATCCTGGCACCCACCATTAGCAAGGAGCATGCAGGCGCCAGTTTTCTTAAGCCCACAGCTACCTGAGTGGAAATGTTGAGCCCTGCTAGAAGTGTTAAGATTTTCTAAGCACCCACAGTACAATCCACATTTATTTTATACTTTATAGACTTTTTTTTGTAGCGCTGGAAAATGTTACTGGGTTTTGCTCGGTGGCTCATTATCCACTTATTTATACACCTATTTTCCATAGCACCTGTGCTTACTTTGTTGAGAATGAGGAATCAGAAAACACTAATCTGGCTTTATCATTATTTTACTTAATTAGGAACATGTACCAGGATATTGACTAATATTGACACAAATCACAAACACGTCAGAAAGAACCGGAAATTTTTTTTTTATTTTATTTTTTTTAATTACTAGACAATGGTTTATTCTGTAAATTGGATGAGTCTTTTTACCCAGTCTCATGTACCATTTCCAGGGTATCTGATCACCTACTTTTCAAATAGACCCAAAGAAGTTGGATTGCCCTAGTCATGATCATGAGAAAAAAAAAAAAAAACAGTCACTGATGCATTCAAATAGTGTCCTGAAACTCTATCATTCTTTTGTTGCATCAGAACTGAAGCAGATTTTTCTGTGACTCCTGTGTTGGTCCAATCGTTACTAGTTAGAGTAGGTTTCTGAGAATTTGAACTAGATCACTGGGCATACCTCCTGTCTAGGCCCATTGAGAGGCTCCCCTCCCACTCACAAAAATGATTCAATATGATAATGTTGGTGCACAGGAACTGAGAGGGCTAAAGAGGGCGCAGAAGGGGAGGGGGCAAAAGAGAGCATAGGAGGGGAGGGGGCAAAAGAGGGCACAGGAGGGAAAGGGGGCTACATAAGTGCACAGGAGGGGAGGGGAGGAGGCTAAAGAGGGCACAGGAGAGGAAGTGGGCTAAAGAGGGCACAGGAGGGGGAAGCACAAAGAGACACAGATGTGCTGGGGGAAAAGGCACACAGAAGGTCTGGGGGCACAGAGCAACATGAAGATGGGCTGCCTGGGGGACACATAGACACACGGAGGGGCTGTGGGCACAAATAAACACACAGAAGGGCTAGGGAATGGGAAAAGAGACACACAAAGGCGTTGGGGGAGAATCAGATGCACAAAGGGGCTGGGGACTACAAAGGAGACATACAAAGGAGCTGGGAGACAAAGAGGCACACAGAAGGGCTGCGTGGAAGAACAGACACACACAGAAGGGCTGGGGGGGGGGAGAGACACATAGAGGGAAGGGAAAAAAGAGACACAAATGGATTGGTGGAAGAAACAGATGCCTGCTGGAGAAGAAAGAGGCCGCCAGCTGGGTATCACAGAACTATGTTATATTAATATATTTAGAATAGGGGCCAGAGTGTTAGAGAGAACTCTCTCCATTACTTACACAGACGCAGACACACACTGCATCCCCAGCACACACACAGACACTATTCACTACACACACTGCATAGCATAATGGATGTGGACGTGTTTTGGTTTGCATGCTTTTGGTGGGGTGGGGAGGGGGGCAGCAATTCATCTTTGGGCCGTTCCTGATATATGTAATAGTAAGGGTATCTGTGTAACAGTTTGTGCAGATATGTGTAACTGTATTTGTGAGTGTATGTCTGTGTATATGTATGTCTGTGTATATGTGTAACAGTGTGTGCCTTTGCTTTTGTATTTTTTCTTCAACAAAGTTTTACTTAAAAAAATGAAATATTGACATTTTATTGATTGCTAGTAATAAAAAAAGTATGTTTTCATTTTATAAGAAGTACTTAGAATGTTATCGTTTATATATATATATATATATATATATATATATATATATGTGTGTGTCTATATCATTATTTTTATTTTTACTGTAAAGTTGAAATGGGGCATTGTGCAAGCTTAAAGTCAACTATAGGAGGAGTTATCAAATGTATATTTTAAACTGAAGTCCCTGGTCCATATAGCAATGGCACTGGGGATGGGATAGAGCCAAAAGTGGAAGAGAATGTTGAGATGTCACACAGGGACATTTAGGAAAATAAACAAACATACTGCTGAAAACAACAATGCATGCACACACAGTAAGTCCAGTGAAAGACACTCATAGATACAAACACACACACACGTCTTACAAATACATTCTTGCACTTACTAAAACATTCCATACAAATATTTAATAACTGTGTCAGCACACAGTAATATTATATTTAAAGGAACACTATAGTCACCTAAATTACTTTAGCTAAATAAAGCAGTTTTAGTGTATAGATCATTCCCCTGCAATTTCACTGCTCAATTCACTTTCATTTAGGAGTTAAATCACTTTGTTTCTGTTTATGCAGCCCTAGCCACACCTCCCCTGGCAGAGCCTGCATGAAAAACAAACAAACTGGTTTCACTTTCAAACAGATGTAATTTACCTTAAATAATTGTATCTCACTCTCTAAATTGAACTTTAATCACATACAGGAGGCTCTTGCAGGGTCTAGCAAGCTATTAACATAGCAGGGGATAAGAAAATCTTAATTAAACAGAACTTGCCATAAAGAAAGCCTAAATAGGGCTCTCTTTACAGGAAGTGTTTATGGAAGGCTGTGCAAGTCACATGCAGGGAGGTGTGACTAGGGTTCATAAACAAAGGGATTTAACTCCTAAATGGAAGAGGATTGAGAAGTGAGGCTGCAGGGGCATGTTCTATACACCAAAACTGCTTTATTAAGCTAAAGTTGTTCAGGTGACTATAGTGTCCCTTTAATTATTCATTCGAATTCACACATCTGTAAATACATTCCTGCATAACAAATACATTGACTCTCTGCAAAATACACCCAGCTTACACACAGTTAATACAAAAACACTACTAGCAGGCAAGCTGAGGATAAGATGGCACTGATTAGCGATTTTGGGACAATAATGGCACTAGTAAGTGATTTAAGCACATAAATGGCACTATTAAGCTATTTGGACACAAAAATGGCACTGATAAGATGGGGACAAATATATTTTGAGACAAAGATGGCACTGATTAGCTATATTGGAACAGAGATGGCACTGATTATATTGGGACAGAGATGGCACTCATTAGTTATATTGGGACAGAGATGGCACTGATTAGCTCTTTTGAGACAAAGAGGGCACTGAGAAGCTATATTGGAACAGAGATGGCACTGAGAAGCTATATTGGAACAGAGATGGCACTGATTATATTGGGACAGAGATGGCACTGAATATATTGGGACAGAGATGGCACTGATTAGCTCTTTTGAGACAAAGATGGCACTGAGAAGCTGTATGGGGACAGGGATGGTACTGGGAAACTGGGCACAGAGAAGCTTTTTGGGGGCAAAGCTGGCACTGTAGGAAGTCAGTGACGTGTGATCTGGTGAAGTTCCGGGGCCCAAAGAGGAGGAGTAGTTTCCATAGAAAATGTGTGTGGTTAGAAGTGTTATGTTTGTGAAGAGGAGGGGCTAGCAACATAGTCACACCCGCCTGTGGGGGGGTACCAAAATATTCTTGCACCCAGGTGTCAGTGACCCCAGGATCGGCCTTGGATAGGAGTCTACGTGAGTTATCATGTCATCATACTAAGGTGAGATTCTGACACTAGGACATGTCGATAAAATATACCAAAACAAGAAAAGTTAACACAAGATAACAGGCCCCAGCTAGATCTCTTTGAGGAGCACGTGGAGTGGAAACATAAATGATGATATTCGGCATCACAGCTAAAATTTAAAACCAAAAGGTATATGTTTAAATCATAGGGGAAAAAAGAAAGGATAATATCGGTATCATGGGGAACTATAAAACTAATAAATGGGTTGCTGGCCCGGTCAGACTGGGACCGTCAACAGAATAAATGTGTGGGAGCCAACTTGAAATTTAAACAAATTCCACAGTACATGCATTGTCTGTTTTACGTTTAATTCACTAAAATACCCACGCTGGCAATTAGTGTCCCACGTCAATATAGAGTTCCAGCTGTCCAGAACTGATCACCCCGCTGGCCCCAGACCTCAAGAAGAGCCCATATGTGCCCACTGCTCCTGGTACTCCTGGCACCATGGACAATAGCCTGGAAGGTGTAGGGTGTAGCATGGTATTGATGGAGTTCCCTCCGCAGATGTGGGATATGCTCTAGTGATTTTCCCTTCAGGGCCTTCAGCCTGGGAATGCGGTGTTTAGGACAATCCAGGTCTCAGATGGGCGTTGGATGATTTGTGGTTTCTCCTTTGCTTCTTCCTGCATGTGAGTGCGGGAGTCTTCTGCCGAGCAAGGCCAGTCTTAAAGTGTTGAACATCAGGAGGTGAGTATTGTAGCAATATTTTGCGTTGTCTCTCCTTTATAAGCAGGCACTGTCTGCGGCTCATTTTCAGGAAAAAATGTCTGCAAAAATTTGGCTTATGCAATGTATGATTATATACTGTAACTAAACCCCCATTATTTTGCCTGGATTAGGTGTTTTTATAAAAACTAATAAAATCGGTAAACTTTGAAGCTGCTGTTTAGTGGATCAGTAAGTGCGCTGTACAAACAAGGACAAGGGAAGGGAGAATCAGAAGCATGTCTGACAGCACTGTGCTGCCTGTCACTCCTATATAGTGTAGGCTCAGCTGCCTAGTGTCCACCATCTTCTTTAACCCCTCATGGACCAAACTTCTGGAATAAAAGGGAATCATGACATGTCACACATGTCATGTGTCCTTAAGGGGTTAAAGTGCTCAGTCACTCTGAAGCTGAGAACCGAGATACTACCTCCCAACTGTTCGGCTGAATTCCGTATCTCTAAAGTGCCACATGGATGTATAACCAAGCAAAGGACTAGCGTTATGTTTATTTGATTTGGTATTTGGAGTTCTGCCAGCGGTGGAAAAAAAATAACACAGAGATGAATAATGGGAAATATAAAAATATAAATATATATTTGTTTCACTGAAGCAAATGTTGGTACAATGAACCAGTGTACAGCAAAACATATGCATAATATTAAAATCAACATTTAGTGACTGTAACCTAGCCATCATTCATAATTCTTTCCCTTTTTTTTTTTGTGCCATGGTTGGAATGTAAAATCATGATCCCTAACCAAAAATGTTCGGCATTGTGCCGTTCAGTTGGTACATTCAAAATTCAGAATTCAAAGGATCACCCAATCGTCCTAAACTGCAGTTCGGCAGTCTTACGATGTGTCCCTTGCAAGATGCAGAAAGATATCTGCAAATGATTCTTACAGTTTACATAGAAACAAGAAAACAAAAACAAAAAAACAAGAATATATATACAAATAATAAATGCTACCAAAAGCTGTTTTAAAAAAAAAAGTGTGTCCAAAAAAATAATTTTAAAAAATGACATTTTTTCAATTTGTACGAAAGAATGCTGTAAAGGTCTGTTGCCAAGCTTCAGGAGAGCACTTGGTTTTTCTAAATGTTTTCCCACTAGATTTTAAAATAGGAGTTTGGAACAAGGCATCAAAATGTCACATAGAGCTAGCCCTTCTGTTCTGATCAAGCTTAATCCTTTCACCAAGATCTTGGCAGGAAAAATAATATTTTGAGGGATGTTATATACACTGATCAGCCACAACATTAATGATCACTGAAAGGTGAAGCAAATAAAATGTATTATATTGTTACAGTGACACAGTCAGTTCTTGAATTTCATGTGTTGGAAGCAGGAAAAATAAGCAAGGAAAAACATCTGAGTGACCTTGACAAGGGCCAAATAGTGATGGCTAGATGACTGTGTCAGAGCATCTCCAAAATGACAAGTCTTTTGGGGTCTTCCTGGTCTGCAGTGCTTAGTATCTAGTATCAAATGTGGCGCAAGGAAGGACAACCAGAAAATGAGCTTCAGGGTCATGGGCTTCCAAGGCTTATTGATATAAGGAAGAGATGGCAGCAGGATGCACTGTGGGAAGAAGGCAGGCTGGCAGAGGCAGTGTTACGCTCTTGGCGATGTTCTGCTGGGAAACCTTGGGTCCTGGCATTCATGTGGATACAACTTTGACATGTACCACCTACCTAGAGATTGTTGCAGACCACATACAACCCTTTATTGCAAACGTGATCACTGGTGGCAGTGGCCTCTTTCAGCAGTATAATGCACCCTATAATGCAAAAAATTTACAGGAATGATGTTAGGAACTTGACAAACAGCTCAAAGTGTTGCCTTGCCTTAGCCTCCAAATTTCCCAGATCTCAATCTGATTGAACATCTGTGGGATGTGCTGGAACAAAAAAATCTGATCCATCAAGACCCCACCTCGCAACTTGCAGGACCTAAAGAATCTGCTGCTAATGTCTTGGTGACAGATACCACAGGACTCGTTCAGAGGTCTTCTGCAGTTCATGCCTCGGCTCATCAGCACTGTTTTGACAGCAAGAGGGGGACTCACATGACATTAAAGGGGCACTATAGTCACCAAAACAACTTTAGCTTAATGAAACAGTTTTGGTGTATAGATTATGCACCTGCAATCTCAATGCTGAATTATCTGCTATTTAGGAGCTAAATCACTTTGTTCATGAACCCTGGTCACACCTCCCTGCATGTGACTTGCATAGCCTTTCTAAACACTTCCTGTAAAGAGTAATCTAATGTGTATCCTTCCTTTATCCTTTCTTTATTTCAAGTTCTATTTAATTTAGATGTGCTTATCCCCTGCTATATTAATAGCTTGCTAGACCATGCAAGAGTCTCCTGTATGTGATTAATGTTCAATTTACAGAGAAAGAGATAAAATAGTTTTAGGTAAATTACATCTGATTTTAAAGTGAAACCAGTTTGTTTTTTTCATGCAGGCTGTGTCAATCAGAGCCAGGGGAGGTGTGACAAGGGCTGTATAAACAGAAACAAAGTGATTTAACTCCTAAATTGCAGTGAATTGAGCAGTGAAACCCGAGAAGCATGATCTACACACTAAAACTTCAAAATTAAGCTAAAGTTGTTTGGGTGACTATAGTGTTCCTTTAAGCTGGTGGTTTTAAAGTTGTGGCTGATGAGTTTATCCATTTTAGACTTGCTTTCAATTCCGACATCCCTTGGTGACAACATGGAGGGTAAGCTAACTTGCCCCTACCCTGGCTTGGTTTTGACCCAGTGACAAATCTCAAATGATAAAAGAAAATGTTTCTTATACAACCTTTCGCAAACATTAACTCGCAAACCTTATATAGTTATCCTGATTTTAATATTGGTGTTATAGCATGTACAAATTATTACAGTATTATTAATATGTAATGACACACTCTCAAATATAATATATGATAACTATTCTAGTTTAAGAACATACATCAAAGACTTCCATTTATTTTGCTTTATTGCAGAAAACGAAATAGCACGCATATATAAATGAAAATGTGTTATTTTTCTTTAATATTATCTCATTCTTGGCATGTGCTTTGTTTTCTTAAAAACATTGCTTTTCCACATATGGGTTGCAGTTTTGCTTATTGTTTTATTTATTTTTTGCTTCTAGAATCAGATAACAAATTCTTAGAATGTTTTACATGGTTTTTTTTTTCTAACCTTTATGCCTTGTAAGCCATCACAAAGTTACCAAGGCCGTAGCAGGAGTACAACAGATGGTAGACAAAATAAAGGATTATAAAGGGATTAGGGCTACTTTCCAGATCATTTTAAAGGAACACTATAGTAACCCAGACCACTTCAGCTCG
The DNA here is from genome assembly GCA_933207985.1 of Pelobates cultripes. Classification (NCBI taxonomy): domain Eukaryota; kingdom Metazoa; phylum Chordata; class Amphibia; order Anura; family Pelobatidae; genus Pelobates; species Pelobates cultripes. The sequence continues at coordinate 27,441,081 of OW240916.1, forward strand.
TTGTAGTGGTCTGGGTGCCAGGTCCCTGTCCACTTAATCCTAAAGCTAAAAACAGTTTTAGAGATACAGCAAAGGTTTCATTGCAGTGTTAAGACTGCCTCTAGTGACTGTCTTCCATCTGTTAGATACTTGGTCTGTGAATAAAATCTAAATTTAGTGGTTGTTACTTAACCATCAATGATCTATTTTTTCCCCATTAATCATCTTTTTAATTGTCACCACGTATGGAACTCTAAATCACGAATCAAACAAACCTGCTCGTCCTTTGCACAAGTCATTTGTTCAGTTATACGTCCATATGGTTCTTTGAAGAACCCGCTGATAACAGAGAAAAAGAATGCGCCAGCCTACTGGTATCCAACCCTGTCGGTACTGGCTGTCGCTAACTTCAAGCCTCAAAGGTTAATGGACAAATGTCACTTCTCTTGATTTTTCATAGTATACTTACCGGTACTTATCCCTACATTTAGCAAATATCTGTTTATGAGGAGTGAAAATTTATATTAAATGTAGAAATTCACACCTCTCTATCCTGATACAATTTAAGAAGAGAAATTAAACAATGTTTCTATTTCTCTTTTTCATTTTCAATGTCTGCCTCGGCTTTGCCTTGTTTGAACTGGACTTTGAAAGGACAACATTTAATGCAAATTGAAAAGAAATGGTTAACACGTTATAAACGATTTTAAATGTTTAATTCAATAGAGTAATTCCAAAGAAGTGACAGTTCCCTTTTAACACATGCTTCTTGTCTGGTGTAAAGACACAAAGACCAGGGTAGAGTGGCTCTGTCACCTTTGCGGGGTGCAGTAAGCCCCCCCATCCCCCCTGGTATTTTTTTCTGTGGGGTCCTTTTCCTTTCTTTGTATTTCATCTGCCAGGAGCTGACGTCGGTGTTGCACTGTTGCACATGCGCGAGAGTACAACACTGATGTCTGCTGAGGCTCCCGCAAGACCGAGCCATTTTCCCCTCAGCAGTCACTAGTAGCTCCACCATTTTGTCTAGCTTTGTCAAGCATAGGAAAAATACACAAGTCAAAGCAGTCCCTACTTTGTCTTATGATATATTCTAACTCAGTTGGAATTTCAGTGAAATGTCTAAACAGTCTTTAAGAGCTTTTCATCAAGATTTAATCTTTATGACAAGCTTGTTTTTTTTTTTTTTTGTTTACGGCGAGGTGGGGCGACAGAGCTGCTTTAACAACTGCAAAACCTCTATGGATCATATACTAAAACATACATGTTAGACATATGGCAAATTGCAATACATTCCACTCATTTCACAATACAGAAGGAAGGAGGAAGAATCAGCCATCTGATCAAAAGACGGTATGAGTACTTTACCATACCGTATATAACAATTCACAACATTTTTAGTTCACATTCAACATTACTTATCTTCTGGGAAGCTTAAATATATATTTGGGGCATACTAACACTTTATTTTTATTTATTTTTTTAAGTCATGAGGGACTGCCTGACAGCCAAGGCAGTACCCCTGCAGGTAGAGCTTGGCCAGCTATTGCGGCCACGTGATCGTTCTGTGAGAGTGATCTCATGGCCCGCGAGGGCCTGAGGGGCTAGAGGTGCTGTCTGGGCTATCAGGCGGTCCCCCTGACTGGAATCACGATGATCGGTAAGTAAGTATATTTTGGGGGGGTGGGAAAGGGGCAGGGGACTGCCAAAATGAAGGGTGTTCTATGTTCTAAAAATCACAGCTTCTGCAGGACAGCATAGATCGCCCTGCGTCCTTAAGGGGTTAAACACCTCCAGTGACTGTCATGTAGACAGCTACAAGAGTTGCTTCTGCTGCACCAACTAAGTAAAATGTATTCAATGCTTTCCTATGGGGAAGTGTGGGTGTGCGTGTGGAGCTTGCTGCGCATGTGTATGAGGTGAGGAGCGTTGAGTTGGGCCATGCCATAGTTCACCTTGTGTCCTCCATGACATTGTGGGAGTCAGAAAGGTAAGCAGTGCTAAGGGAGTCTTGTTCAGTGCTAAAAATAGGTACGGTAAGTAAAAACCTTTATTGTTTTAATTTATGGGCCACTAGGGAGGGGTGACCTATATAACTAGGCACAGGAAAACAAAAGCATTACGAATACAGCTTTAGTGATCCTTTAATGATGTCTCTTGTTGCTGGTCTCATGTTGTTGTTATTAATCTGTTTTCCTCTGATAATCATCTTAGTCTGTTTGTAAATGAGCACTTATATTTAGGCAGATACGTGGAATCTCCCTAAGATTATAAGTGCCTACTACTTCCTGACACAGAATACGTTCCAGTGAATGAGGACTGCAGCAGAGACTAGTCCTGAGGATAAAGATATATATATAGGGGGGTGATGCTAACTGCTGGTGCTCTGTATGCAATCGCTGTATTATAACAGATTTTCACAGATTTCCCTGCATTGAGAACACGACGCCACCTATTACAACAGACTGGGGAAGCAAACTAAAAAAGATTAAGCATACACCAGAGCACAGATTAAGACATATCAGGGGGTTTCATGCTCTGTGGCCCATCTCAAGCGACAACCAAGATGGTGGCTCCGCTTGATGAGAACTCTCTAGACACGCTAAATGTTATGTTATCCCCAGCTCTGGCGAGCTGCACCAGCCATACTCTGATGAAGTCAACAACACGCCTGCAACTAAGAGCGATATTAAGACCCTGTGGTGAGACATCCACACACTGTATCATGCAGGCCTTTCTATTTTACGAGAGGAGCTGCACACCCTCTCGGGAGATTTGTTGGACCTCAAGATCCAACAAATCTCAGAAGTTACCAGGCCTTTGCCTCTACTTCTGATTACATTATTGTTCAAATAGTCACCCACCTAGGCAAGATGGCGAACCTGGAGGCTGTGGGTGATTCCACCGCAAATTAATGTTAAAACTGCTCCCTGTCCTTCTATGCAGACCTATTCAGATCAACCCTATTATGGAGACAATAAGGCGTCCTATTACCAAGGTCCACAGGCAAAACAAGGTGCTGTACTGCTAGGGCAGTGCACGATTTCTACATAGTTATTAAAGCAGGAACTGTACATATTATATCTCTTTATTTTTTTATTTTTATTTTTTTTTGTGAATAAAGGTTTAATTTGTTACCAGATGCAATTAATCGCATTTAGCAGTTGAAGACAGGTATCATCAGTAACAATCATTTTTAGGAATTTACATTATCTGATTGATCAGTCACGCAGGACTGATCTACGATTTGCAAGAAAAATAAACAGGGTCTCGAGAGTCCTTTTAGAATAGCCATGAGATTACTATAAACAGATCGTACAGGTAGCAAGAGGAAGTGTTTTGTTCCCTGTAACCAGTTTAGCAAGGACATGTGATATCCTGTCCCAGGGCGAGTGACCATTGCTGGAGTAGGATGCCCCTCGTTTGTTACTGTTGGGCTATATCTCTCTGTTTTTATTATTTTTCTCTACTGTTTAACCCCTTAAGGACAAACTTCTGGAATAAAAGGGAATCATGACATGTCAGACATGTCATGTGTCCTTAAGGGGTTAAATACTGTTGTGTGCGTTGCTTTGTCATTTCTTGTTTTTATTTTCGTCAGTTAAAAGTCAACCGTTTGTTGTTTATTGCCTTCTGTATTGTCAAATATTTGTCCAGCTGCATGTAAAACTAAAGAATTTTTTTTTTTAAATGATGGGGCTGGGCCTGAAGGAAGCATTGAAAGTGAGCTCTGAATTTTAATCGCTTTAAAACGTACAAACTCAGGCCATTTCATTGAGATGCCGTGGTTTGGGTGACTTTAGTGCTTCTTTGAATAATTTGAAATATCCAAATGTTCCATTATTTAATTTCTATATTACCCATTTGGAACCAACTTGCAACTTTTAAGTCATATTATGTTTGTTGTTAAGTCCCATCTATGTACATGTCTCAGAGTGTTTGGGAATGTAACCCTAACAACAATCTGTTCCATCTGTTTCATTGAAAACAATAAAATGTTTTGGGGGGAAAATATCAATATATGATGTTACAGAGGATAACATAGAAAAGGGCAGCATGAGAGACATTTAAATGTCTGCCATTTAAATAGTATCTTCACTAACTGCCACTATGTAATAAATTATGCTTCTTCTTAACTGTGTCGTTCTCCAGTTGATAGATATATATGTATTTTGTATATAGTGTCTTGGGTCAAAGGCTCGTAACATTAATATACATCTATATTAATGAAAAGTACTAATACGCAATCTGACTTACGGTTTCTTAATGTTTATTCGTAATTACTGATACATAATAAAACAACAAAGGATGTTACATGGTCATGGATGTTCAACAGCAGATGGTAATTGCTGGACTCCTGAAGGGAGAGTTACATCGCTACATCGAGAGGGAGAGGGAGAGAGACCTCGTGTCCCTTTGTTCAGTTACTTTGTTCAGTTCAGTTATAGATGTGCCCATACTGACGTCAGAGTAGAACTCTAGCCATACAAGGACAAGACCCCCAATCCACATTCCAGAGTTCTCATACAAAGAAAGCCATGTGACTTAGATCATCTGTTACTTATGTCAATCCACACATCCATATATAATCAATAGAAACCTAGAATATGCAATATTCTACACACTAATAACTCCAATATGGAGTCAAGAAGGATTTCTTCCCTTTTTTGTGTCATAAAATTGCTACAATTGGTTTTTCCCCCTCTTTTGGATCAACAGTGTAAAAGAATGGATTTCCAGGTTGAAGTTAAAGGGACACTATAGTCACCAGAACAACTACAGCTTATTGCATTTGTTCTGGTGAGTAGACCTTCAGGTCTTTTGCTGTAAACACTGTCTTTTCAGAGAAAATGCAGTGTTTACATTACAGCCTAGTGATAACTTCACTGGCCACTCCTCAGAGGGCTGTTAGAGATCCTTCCTGGGTCATGGCTGCCTAAAATGCATCCAAACATTGTCTCCTCCCTCTGCATGCAGACACTGAACTTTCCTCATAGAGATTAATTGATTCAATTAATCTCTATGAGGAGATGCTGATTGGCCAGGACTGTGTTTGAATCATGCTGGCTCTGCCCCGATCTGCCTCTTTGTCAGCCTCAGCCAATCCTATGGGGAAGCATTGTGATTGGATCAGGCCACCACTTCTAACGATGTCAGCAGGCAGTGGTGGGTAGGTCTAAAGGAAAATGTCTAAAGGATTTTTACTATATTTATGGAGGCATGAGGGGCCCAGGGGTGCTAGATGGTTGTTTTTAACACTATAGGATCAGGAATACATGTTTGTGTTCCTGACCCTATAGTGCTCCTTTAATAGACTTTAGTCTTTTTTTAACCTAGATTACTACCTATCTATGCATAGAGGATATAGAGTATATACACACAAAAATACACAAGATATGATGCTCTCCTCTAAACTAAACTACGCCTACAATTTGTTTCTGTCTCCCCTCTTTCCAGTAAAGAAAAGAGGGTTGCACTCAATCATAAAAATCACAGGGTGCTAAATGAGCATGGGTCAGTAAGAGCAGGTATAACCGAAAACAATTTTAGGCACTCACTGTGATAGATTTAAGCAGGTTTGTTGAACACCGCAACATTTCTACCTGTACCCAGGTCCTGCTTAAAATTTTGGGTTTATCCCCTCTTTCCAATGACCTTTGTGTTCCAAGTTTGACTCATGCACACAAACACACACTGACTCATACACACACTGACACGTACAGACACAGATACATGCACAATGTCATACAGAGGCGTGCACACAGATGCACACATGTACACACACTGACACACATACACACACACAACAATAACACATATACACACAAACATGCACAGATAGCACATACACACATTTACACACACATATAACACATACACACATACAGGTAACACATATACACACATAGATAGACACAAATAACACATACACATAGATGATATATACACACATATAACATACACACAGAGATCACAATTTACACCTTTTTAGCCATCTCTTAGCCATCTCTTAGTTGTTTCTGGATAGGAAGAGTATGAGGTCTCCTACATAATTGATTCCAGGTTTTCTCTGGGAACTTTACAATACTTGGTGGATTGGAAAGGTTATGGACCAGCTGATCGTTCTTGGGTTCCGGCATCTGATGTACATGCTGGCCGCAAGATTTGCTATTTTCACGCCAAAGTTTCCTCTCAAGCCTGGTCCTGCCCGCCCGGTGGGCGTTCTTCAGGTTGGGGGTAATGTCACATATCCATCCGCACATAAAAATGTTGTTGGTGGCATTTACTGTCCACACAGGAAAAGTTGAGCTGAGCAGCTACTAGATCCACAGAGGGGTTGATGCTGAGCGGCAATTATGCAGATGGGAACCTGGTAACTGCCTTTGGGGTCAGGGGCCGGTTACAGCCTATCAGATCTAGAGGAGGCCCAGTTCTCATCCTGCTCAGTGCCCTGTTGTGGTTTCCCTTGTGGTTGTCCGAGAGCGCGTTATTGATTCTGGTAATTCTGCTTATTTGACTTTGGCTTCCCTGTTTTCTGGCAACCCTGACTCCTGGTTTTTCCTTATCGTTGTGTCTCTTTCTGTTTCCCTTGACCTCGGCTATTCCTGACTATTCTTTGGTTCATTAGTCCGGCCATTCTAAGGTCCGGTATACGTTACCTATCAGTCCTCTGTGTTACACAATACTACGTGCTGGATCATTCTGTAATCCTGACATGGACATAATCAGGCCTGGACTGGACATCGTGCAAACCGGACAAATGACCAGTGGGCCACGATGGCAATGAGCCAAGGCCGATAGGGAAGATCAGGGGATTTCGTCTGCCAGCCCCTTTACAGCTGGTACTGAATGACCTCCGGCCCATAGAGGGAGCTCTGTGGCCGGTGGGGAGATCTAAGATCTCACTCATCAGCCTGCACACTGATGCACAGCGCAGACCCTGTGCACATGGTCTACACCTGCCAAGGGGTGTAAACCAGATTCTTCATCCACTGGACCACCAGGTAAAATGGTTCCTCCCTGGCTCACCGTACCTCCAAGGATCAATGTAAGAAAGAGGGGGAGGAAACTTTACAGATATTGTTTTATTTTTAAATCAAAATGTAATTGAAAATGTAAGGGTTCTTTACTCCATGCCCCCTCTCCCACCCAGCAGCCCCTGCTCCCCTATTTTCACCCAAGAGCCCCTGTCTTCTCCTCTCACACAGCTACCCCTATCTCCCCCTCTCACACAGCAAACTGTCTCCCCCTCTCACCCAGCAGCCCATCTCCCCCAACAGCCCCATGTCCCCCCTAATCCAGCAGACCCTTTCTCTCAATCTTCCACCCAGCAGACCCTGTCTCCACCTTTCACACTGCATCCTTTGTGTCCCCCTCTCACACCCTGCAGTCCCATGTCCCCCACTCACACCCTGCATTCCCATGTCCCCCACTCACACCCTGCATTCCCATGTCCCCCTCTCACACCCTGCATCCCCTGCCTCCCCTTCTCACCCAGCAGCCCCACGTCCCCTCCTCTCACGCAGGAGCCACACGTCCCCCCTCTCACCAAGCAGCCCGTCTCCCTCTCTCCCACCCAGCAGCCCATCTCCCCCCTCACACCCAGCAGACCCTGTCTACCCCTCTCATACCCAGCAGACCCTGTCTACCCCTCTCACACCCAGCAGACCTTGTCTTCCCCTCTCACACCCATCAGACACTGTCTCCACCTTTTACACTGCAACATGTGCCCTCCTCTTACACCCAGCAGACACTGTACCCTCTCAAACCCTACAGCCTATGTCCCCCACCCCTACACACACACACAAACATCCCTTATCCTCCCCACACTAGACATGGGCTGCCCTGAGGGGCATTAAACATATATGCCCACTTTGGAGAGGTATGCATGTCACCTCACGGGTTGTGCCCCACCTAGTGCTGCGCTGCATTTAAATGCCTGGGCTGGATTTTTGTCCCAGTCCGGCCCTGGGCATAATCAGGACAAATGCTTGCCTGGGTGCTCCCCAATAAAGATAAGCAGGTTTGTGCCAAATATATAATGATATGGTCCAGATTTAGACTTTGTAAAAGGTTTTCCTTCATAAACTCCAGCAACATGCAACCAACCAGGCCAGCCATATGGCCCCACCCTTGCGAATGTTTTCCACTTTTGAATAATCTTTCTTACTGTAGAATGATGGACTTTAAATTGTTTGATGGGCACAAAAATTGCTCTTATAAAATCATTGCTGTCTTTCCTCCCTGGCATTTTGTCATCACACACCTGAATTCTCCAGATCAGCAAACTGCTAAAAACCTTGGCTTTTAAAGAGGTGGTTACACCTGCTGAAGACCAATTAATCAAGGGCATTTGATTAGCAGCACCTGTCCGCTACTTAGCCTCTTAATTCCTATGGAAGCAGTAAGGGCGTACTTAGTTTTCCACACATAGCTTCTCCATTTTGGCTTTATTTTTGTTCAATAAATCATGACACGGTGTAATATGTCATGTGTTGTTGTTCATCAGAGGTTGTACTTACCTCATTCTAACACCGGCTAAGGATCATATGATTGTTATTATGTCCTGATATGTAAAACCCATAGAATTCAAAGATGGTGTACGCTCTTTTTCCCATTTAACTCGGTTATATCAAATCTATAGCACTTTCTCAAGTTCAAAAGTTCAGCTATTCCTCTTCTAAATAAACAAAACTCATATAAAGCCTGGTGCGTACAAACAAAAAATTGAATATTACATATTGAATATTGTATTGTTGCACTGGTTCTTATAATGCTTCTTATTTTCACCACAAATGACGTATTTCCTGACTAAACTTCACCCCCACCCAAAAAATTTTTTTTTTTTCTTTGAAAGTGTGAATTGAAAATGGCCACCGCAAATTTCTAGAGCGTTGCTACACCACAATCAAACTTTACCTTAATTCTTATTCATTAACCCATAACTGTATATTTGGTTTCTGATCCCCCTCCTGTCTATCCCCTTAAATTCCTGCTGTGACATTGGTCATTGAAAACTGCAGGAAGTGCCCCAAGAGGCTGTCTGGTAGACCGCCACTAGAGGCAGTCTTAACCCTGCAATGTACACATTGCAGTTTCTCTAATAATGTAGTTTTATCTTGCAGTGTTAAATGCACAGGGACACTGCACGCAGACCACTTCAGTGAGATGAGATGGTCTAGGTGCCTATAGTGTCCCTTTAAGTATTTGTTGCAAACTCTCACTAGGGTGCCCACGTTTCCGGGATTGCCCGTGACAATCCCGCATTTTGTGGGTCCGTCCCAGGGAACCTTCATTCCAGGACAATGTCATGTCCCGGAATGAGCTGGGCCCCATGTTAGCTGGCTTCCCCACTATGAAGCGCCGCAGGCCCCCCATTTGCTGCCCGCAGGTGAAGATGTGCGAGCAACAACCTTCCATCCCAGCACTGCGAGGAAGTGGGGTCACACGCGATGACGTCACTTCCTCCCAGTGCTCTTTGCAGACGGCCGCGCGGGAGGGAAGAGTGAGGAGCTCCCAGGACCAGGTAAGTGCATGGAATGGGGGAGTGGGGTGAAATCTTTATCATGGACTCACTAGTACTACTAGTGATTCCATGATAAAGATTCACCCACCTTCCTCTCAGTGAGTCAGTAGTGAGGGGGGGTGGACATGAAATAGGGGAATAGACATGAAATTGGGAGAATGGAGGAATGGGTATAAAATATGGGGGGATATGAAATAGGGAGGAATGGACATGAAATATGGGGGAATGGACATGAAATATGGGGGATAGACATGAAATAGTGTGCATGAATAATGGGGGGGGGGGGAAACTTACACTACACTGCTGTGTCCGGTGTGAAGAGGGGGTCCGGGAGCGTCAAGGAAGTATCCCTGAACTGCATTTTCTAAATGTGGTCACCCTGCCTAGCTCTCACGGGTACAATCTGAGCAGTTAATATTTATTTTCAACTTTCTCAGTGCCCACAATGCAAACAGCTTGTTCTTCCAAGAAGCTACACTCTCACAGCAAGTACTATCAAACAGCAAACACAATTATTTGAAAGCTCAAACTGTACTTTAGATACACAATTTGCTTAATCTAGGACTTGGGAAAGGTATATCATCACACAGTAGAAGGATATTTATTGAATGCCAAGTTAATTTTTACATACTGAGTATTATGTGTTGGTATTTTATGTAACAACTTTTTTTTTTTATCAGAAGTCAACGCAGACATTTTACTTAGCATTAAACTATGTGGAATATGAACTGATTTTACCAATTTTGGTTCAAAAAGAAAATTGTGAAGGTTTTCTAGCTTAGCAAATATTATGGCTCAAAAAGGATTAATAATAATTAAAACTGAAATTAGCAATAGCAAATTCTGACCACACATTTTCAACCAGTTTGGTTCCTTTACTTGATATTTACTATATTCAATGCTAAAATAAACGTCAACAAAAACAAATTAAACAAATAGTTGAGTTTATATTTTATGTAGTTTAGTGACTAGCCCTGTAAAGTGGGAATTCAAAGTCATTTCAAAATAAATTTCAAATGTAAGGCCGACCTGTAAGCATAGATAACTTTTATTTTATAATTTTCCCGGTTCAGCTATTTTGATCTTAAAGGAACACTATAGTGTCAGAGATACAGACATGTATTCCTGAGGCTATAGTGTTTCTTTAAGACTATTTAGGTGACCAGCCCCCCGTTTATAGATTTGAAAAGGTACTCACCTATTATCCCTTGCCACGCTGGTCTCGCCACGGCTGCTTCTGCCTTGCCCCACCATCATGGCTAAGAGCATCAATCTTGATCTTAGCCAATCCACAGCTTTCCCATATTAAAACATTGGGAGGCTATTGCGCATGCACAACGCCCTGCACCAATCAGCATCTCCGTATAGAGATGCATTGAATCGATGCATCTTTATGGGGAACATTCAGCACCTCAATGCAGAACACTGAGTGACTGCAACTAGAAGTGTTACTAGGCATCATAAAGGGCCTTTTCTCAAATTCAGTGCATTTGTTACAGAGGACTTTTGGCACTTTTGCAATGTGTTTATTCCACCAATTCAATGTTTGTTCTTCAAGTGTACGCATACATATTAAATAACGGCTTTACAAAGGACAGATATAGATATCTTTTGATAACCTACATACACATAGAGCACAACATTACACATGAAAAAATATCACTAAACATCAGATTTTGTCCAAATGGACAAAACCTGATGAAAATCACAGAATTCTGACCACACTGGCAATTCACAAATTTACTAAGGCCAAATGCGGTCAGGATTTGGTCAGTCCGACCGATTCAGTAACATTAGTTTGGAAGCATTTTGAAAATCACGTATTTTCGCATCCAAGCCAATTTACAGCACCGTAACCGAAGATAAACCGAATTGAACATTTGAAGAACTGTTTGTCTACTGGCAACATTAGTAGCCAGAGGACAAATAGTTAAAAACTCTTGGAGTTGCTGACTGACACTTGCTAGCCAGCCACCACATTAAAATAGTAAAAAAATAAAAATAATTACAAAGCTTACGGGGCTCAATAAGACCCCAAAATTACTATAATGGAGATATTTTTCAATATGCCCCCACCTGCCACATATATACTAAATGCAGAAACCAAGCGACTGGGCAGCCATATTACTCCCCTCCCCCCGTGCCTTACCCATGGAAAATGGGTAAAAGCTATTTTACATATTAAGGTGTGGACTTATTGTCCCCTCTCCCGGCCCCCACCATGGGTGGCAGGTGGGGGCCTTAATTAAAGGAACACTATAGTATTAGAAAAAAACAAACATAAGGAGCATTCTGCATCTCCATGCAGAGCGTGGATACGCTGCACACAGTCCAGCACTGATATAGGAAGCACCTCTAGTGGCCGCATGAGTGACTGCCACTAGGGGTGTTACTAGGCTTTTAAATGTAAACACTGCCTTTTCTCTGAAAAGGCAGCATTTACATTTAAAAGCCTACAGGGAAATGCTATAGACACCAGAACCACTACATTAAGCTGTACTGGTTTTGGTGACTATAGTGACCCTATAATGGAAAGGTGGTCAAACTGAAAGCATATCTGACTTGGAGAATGTCTCTAAATTGTCTACTTTGGCTTTGAATTTGAAATCCACTGTGAATGTCTGATCATTTAGTGGAAAATCTTACAAGTGTAGAGTTGTTTATACATTTTTCTGGAAACCCAAATATATAGTACACTGCCTTTTTAGGTTAGTGTTAGCATTAGTGTAAGGGACTGTCACACCACCCACTGGTATTAACAGCTCTTTAGAATATGTCTGCAGTCTCGCTGTTGTCTCAATTATTGGCCTATGTATTTTAAGGCGTTTCCAGTCTGTCAAAGAAATCACTGAGACAGCTCTACCTGTGTCCAAATCCATAGTCAGTTTCTTTCCATTTACAACAACCTGAACTGTGAGTGCAGCCAGATTAGAACCTATTTTATATATTTTTAAATTTCGGACAGGAAATTGTTCATCCGAATCCTCAGAAGACTCCTGCGTTTGTACTCTATAGGCATTCTTTGCTCTGTCTCTCAAGCGATTACTGCCTCTCTCTGCTGTGGATTTACACACTCTTTGTAGGTGGCCCATTTTACCACAAGCATGACACTTGGCATCCTTGAATCTGTATGTAGTTGCAACATGTGTAGCAGCTCCGCAGCGATAACATTTGTAATGTGAATGTTCCTGTTTTGAATGTCTCTTTCCCTGTGGTACACTATGTGCTCTAGCATCTAATTTTAAAACTTCTAGCTCTGCCTCCTGTGTGTTGTCCAGTCTGCTGTGTAATAGATTAGCATCCGTAGAGACTTGTTCTATAATACTTGCCATGTTCATTGCCTTTTTAAATGTTAAATCTTCGTCTGTAAGCAGTCTCCTTAGCACTGCATCACTTACAATGCCCATTACAAACTGGTCTCGCAGAGCAGTGGGCAGGTAGTCCCCATAACAGCAGGCGTTGGCGAGTTTCCTTAACGCAATGGCATATGCTGAAACTGATTCACCAGGCTCTTGTCGTCTTTTATAGAATTTAAATCTCTCTGCGATCTCTAGTGGTTTTGGTTGGAAATAGCTAGTTAACAGGGTAATCAGGCTTACCAATGGCTTGCTGGCAGGTTTCTCTGGGTGTAAGAGGCTCCTTAGCATATCATACGTTCTGGCTCCTATAACTGTTAGGAAAACAGCGACTTGTTTATTGTCAGGAATATCATTAGCTGCAAAATATTGTTCAACCTTTCAACCCAAAAATCCCATAAATCCAAGTCAGGATCAAAGTCCTTTATAGTGCCAATGGCTGCCATGTCAGTTTGGGTTCTACAGCCTCGTTGCCACTGTGATGTTTTGTACAAATCAACCAATAATTCCTGTATAACGAAGTACTCACTTTATTAATACATACATAGCAGGATCTTCATATTGCTGCCTTGTTACACAGGGTTTCAAATCCCTCGAACATTCCACCAACTGCCAACAGGAACAGGAAGGAAAGAACCAAAAGAAAGGAAGTGCATTATTCACAGCCAACAACAGCCCAACTGCCCAATGCCCATACATCACAATACATACACTCATACCCTCACACACTCATACACAGCCCAACCGCCCATACATCACAATACATACACTCATACACTCACACACTCATACACAGCCCAACCGCCCATACATCACAATAAATACACTCATACACTCACACACTCATACACAGCCCAACTGCCCATACATCACAATACATACACTCATACACTCACACACTCATACACAGCCCAACTTCCCATACATCACAATACATACACTCATACACTCACACACTCATACACAGCCCAACCACCCATACATCACAATACATACACTCATACACTCACACACTCATACACAGCCCAACCACCCATACATCACAATACATACACTCATACACTCACACACTCATACACAGCCCAACCACCCATACATCACAATACATACACTCATACACTCACACACTCATACACAGCCCAACCACCCATACATCACAATACATACACTCATTCACTCACACACTCATACACAGCCCAACCACCCATACATCACAATACATACACTCACACACTCATACACAGCCCAACCACCCATACATCACAATACATACACTCACACACTAACACACAATTACACAGCCCAACCACCCATACATCACAATACATACACTCACACACTCACACACAGCCCAACCACCCATACACCACAATACATACACTCACACACTCACACACTCATACACAGCCCAACCGCCCATACATCACAATACATACACTCATACACTAACACACTCATACACAGCCCAACCGCCCATACATCACAATACATACACTCATACACTAACACACTCATACACAGCCCAACCGCCCATACATCACAATACATACACTCATACACTCACACACAGCCCAACCGCCCATACATCACAATACATACACTCATACACTCATACACAGCCCAACTGCCCATACATCACAATACATACACTCACACACTCATACACAGCCCAACCGCCCATACATCACAATACATACACTCATACACTCACACACTCATACACAGCCCAACCGCCCATACATCACAATACATACACTCATACACTCACACACTCATACACAGCCCAACCGCCCATACATCACAATACATACACTCATACACTCACACATCCATACACAGCCCAACCGCCCATACATCACAATACATACACTCATACACTCACACACTCATACACAGCCCAACCGCCCATACATCACAATACATACACTCATACACTCACACACTCATACTCAGCCCAACTGCCCATACATCACAATACATACACTCATACACTCACACACAGCCCAACCGCCCATACATCACAATACATACACTCACACACTCATACACAGCCCAACCGCCTATACATCACAATACATACACTCATACACTCACACACTCATACACAGCCCAAGCGCCCATACATCACAATACATACACTCATACACTCACACACTCATACACAGCCCAAGCGCCCATGCATCACAATACATACACTCATACACTCACACACTCATACACAGCCCAACCGCTAATACATCACAATACATACACTCATACACTCACACACTCATACACAGCCCAACTGCCCATACATCACAATACATACACTCATACACTCACACACTCATACACAGCCCAACCGCCCATACATCACAATACATACACTCATACACTCACACACTCATACACAGCCCAACCACCCATACATCACAATACATACACTCATACACTCACACACTCATACACAGCCCAAGCACCCATACATCACAATACATACACTCATACACTCACACACTCATACACAGCCCAAGCGCCCATACATCACAATACATACACTCATACACTCACACACTCATACACAGCCCAACCGCCCATACATCACAATACATACACTCATACACTCACACACTCATACACAGCCCAACCGCCCATACATCACAATACATACACTCATACACTCACACATCCATACACAGCCCAACCGCCCATACATCACAATACATACACTCATACACTCACACACTCATACACAGCCCAACTGCCCATACATCACAATACATACACTCATACACTCACACACTCATACACAGCCCAACAGTCCATACATCACAATACATACACTCATACACTCATACACAGCCCAACCGCCCATACATCACAACATATACTTAAACTTTGTTTATTTGACCCGTGCTAGACTTTGAGTTTGACATGCTTGCTGTAAGGGTTAATGTTTACTGTTAGTATAGTTTAAGATTTATTGTGTAGTGTGTATATTCTTTAGTGACACTGTAGGGGTTAATGTTTATTGTAGTGTTTTTAGATGTTGTCAAGGTTGAGAGGAGGACTTTATCTTTCCCCCCGCCCTACCCAAATTAGGCACTACAGTCAATCCCTTCTTTAAAAAAAGCTTGCATATTCCCCATCCATATTACCTATTGCTTTATACCAGATTACTTAAATCCAATTTGATCCAGTTCAAGCTGGTTTCCATCCCATACAATCTACTGAAATTGCTCTGACCTAGGTGAATAATGACCTGAGTACTGCCACATTGCAAGATCACTATTCTCTACAAATCCTTCTTAATCTCTCTACTGCTTTCGCTGTGACGCACCAGTTTCTATTCCCTCCACAACCCTGCTCTGCTTGTTTTTGGTTTTCGTTGTTACTCTAACAGCACTTTTTTAGTGTCTCTTCCTCTGGCTCATACTTCACCTGATTACCTCTTTCTGCTTGCATTACCCGAGTTGCTGAATGTTGCACCATAAGCCTGCCTTCTTAGCCATGCCTACCCATGACAGAAAGACTTCCTTATAAAATGTATGTACAGACTGAACCTCAACAGCCCTGAGTGAGCTGCTTTTAATTCACATCCTGGCTGCAGACAGTCAGAGATACTATAAGTACTGTCAGTAACTGAGCTGTGTGCATACCTCTAAAATTAAGTATTTTTCTGGAGTGAGGGGGTTTGGCTCAAGATTTCGGGATTACCCAGTTGTGTGTAAGGTGTTTTTGAAATAAAAAATAATTAAATAAAACAACTAAGACACAACTGGGTAATCCCTAAATCCTGGACTGCTGAGGGTGCCTTGAGGACTACTTTGGGAACCACTGTGGTAATGCATTCTGCAACAAGTTTACTTTTTTTATGAGTGACCATAGATGGCAGCTCTCTGTTTTGAAGCTTTGTAGAGAGCCGTTGATTCTAATAGCCACCTGTCTGCAGCCTGCCTGGAACACAGATACACATGCTGAGAGGAGAACACACGCAACCCAAAGAGAGCTGGAGAGGTCTAGGGGCACACTACTTATGAGTCCTTGGAAGAAGCCATGGCCTATGCCATTCTCCAAATGATGGGCAGCCAGAAACAGTGCACTTTTGTACCGACAACGCCCGAGCAGTTGTTACAGGGTTAGAGGGTGGAGGATGCTGGCTCCAAGAGGATCATCAACAGTGCATCTCATGCATTCTTGACGATGGCTGTTCAGGGACAGTCCTGGGCTATAGGATGGGCTGGACTGGTTGGCATTGTGCTCTTGCCTGCCATGCAGCCTGGGGGCTAGTCTGTAGATCACCTCAATTGTATTTTGTGGATCTTCCCCAGTGGCTCACATACTGCATCTTTTGTGAGGTTTCGACAAAAGCATTGGCTAATAGACCTAGCCTACTCAGTATGTCTGCCTTTGCTTGAACTGAATGGCCTGTTACCTTATATATATATGCTTTGTACTAGTATACCCAACTTGCTTACTAACTGTATAGATAGATTTATTGTATGTTGTTCTCACATAGCAAGATCTACAAAAATGTTATTTTTAGCTTCAAAGCTGTTGACTAGTAGTGCATACAATATTATATTTGTTTAATGTGCTGTCATTACTTCCATGACCTCAAGTCTGTTATTTGCTTACTTAAAGGACCACTATAGTGCCAGGAAAACATACTCGTGCCCACCCTCAGGGTCCCCCTCCCTCCGGGCTCTAGGGGGAGGAAGGGGTTAAACTTACCTCTTTCTCCAGCGCCGGGTGGGGAGCTCTCCTCCTCCTCTCCGCCTCCTCTCCTCCTCTTCGGCTGAATGCCCATGCGAGGCAAGAGCCGCGCGCGCATTCAGCCAGTCCATAGGAAAGCATTCACAATGCTTTCCTATGGATGCTGACATCTTCTCACTGTGATTTTCACAGTGAGAAGCGCGCAATGAGACAGCCACTAGAGGCTCTAGAGGCTGGATTAATCCATTTATAAACATAGCAGTTTCTATGAAACTGCTATGTTTATAGAAAAAAGGGTTAAACCTAGCTGAACCAGGCACCCAGACCACCTCCTTAAATTGAAGTGGTCTGGGTGCCTATAGTGGTCCTTTAATGGTGATGTGGGCGATTGCTAAGCCTGAGTACATTCCTATTCTTATCTTATTTTAATACTTTTAAAAAGTGTAGCTTGAGAGATGTCTGTTCTTACGACGGCTAATCTCTCTTGTGTATGAGTCTATTATCCCGATTGATATTGGCATGCCAATATGTAATGTTCCACTGCACAATTAAATTTAAAGAAATATATATATATACCCCGCCTGGGTACCTCCACCAATTACGCTTCCTAGTAGTTGCTGAGTACCATAAGCACCGCACCGGACACCATAAGCACTGTAGCCCCCCTTAGCCACCGCAGCTTGGCTGGGGTCTCACCGTCCTTTCCCACCCTGGACCAACTCCTGGATCCAGCTCCCAGTGGGAAGACCTCTCCTCCAAGAGAGTGTAGCAGATATAGCAGTGATTATAGCAGTATAGCTGTTTCCCCCCCACACATGAGCCGAGGCTAAATGATGGGAGTATTCTGTTTATTCCAGCCAAATGGCTCACTTATATACAAACTCTAAGCACAATGACACGCCCAAAACACACCCTTAAACACACCCACTACATTATCAAGAAATACAGTGTCACCATGATTCAGCAAAACAATACACAATATGAAAACACATAAATATACATATTTACCACATAGGAACCCCCACAGTCTATACATTCCCGGATAGCCTGGATCTGAGCGCCCAAGTTGTCCAAATAGCGCTCAGATCCATGCAGTGTAGGGGAAACGCCACAGTGTAGAAGTTCTGACCGGCCGCACACATGGTCCTATTCCCAAAACAATTCCATGAATTCAGAGGTAGCAGCTGGTCAATTTCGGGAGTTCCATGCGAAAGAACTATCAAACACATACTTTGGCTTATAGGTAGCATTTGTTTGTATGGTTAATACGAACATACCTACCAAATGGCACTCTCCTGACATGGATGGGGAAGAAGCAGGCATTCGTCAAAGTTCAGCGGTGTTCGGAAGTAAACGTATCCGATTTTAGTTCCATGCGATCGACGTCCAAACACCATTGCCTGCATTCTAGCAAACACCACTGCCTGCATTCTAGCGAACAAGAGTTAATATCAAATAGTAAACATTAACAATACAGTTTCCGTGCGTTTGTGCATACGAACGGAGGCCACCCAGCCGCACAATTAGAACCCACACTGATTGAAGTGTCAGGAGAGTTTAGCAAGGTTCAATAAACTCAGAGGTGAGCCGCAGTTTGTGGGTTGGTTTGGTTCCCGGGAATCCCACCAATCAAGTCTTTTATAAGCCTTTCAGCATGGCTCATAGTCCTGGGCAGGAGGCTGGAGGGGGATTTTGAAATGTCCTGTTGACTGACAAGGACTCGGGCACCAGGGAAAAGAATAACTCCCCCTGGCCACTTTAATACTTTGGAAAAACATTTGGGGAAAATTGGATTTTATTCCTTTATACTCCTTGTTTATATCCTTCAATTTAATAAGATCTTGAATATAAATTTGGTGATGTTAAAGGAGCACTATAGGGTCAGGAACACATACATATATTTCTGACCCTATAGTGTTAAAACCACCATCTATTCCCCTTGGCCCCCTCTTGCCTCCCTAAATATAGTAAAATCTTACTTGTATTCAAGCCTGAGGCTGCTGTTTTTTTTCCCTGTTTGCCTCAGATTAGCAAGATGTTTGTTGACATCATCAGAAGTGTTGTTCTGAGCCAATCACAATGCTTCCCCATAGGATTGGATGAGACTGTGAAGGAGGCAGATCAGGGGCAGAGCCAGCACAATTCAAACACAGCCCTGGCCAATCAGGATCTCCTCATAGAGATGAATTGAATCAATGAATCTCTATGAGGAAAGTTCAGTGTCTGCATGCAGAGGGTGGAGATACTGAATGTTGTGATTCAAACTAGGCAAGACTGAAATAGGAAGCAGCTCTAGCAGCCATCTAAGGAGTGGCCAGTAATGCAAACACTGCATTTTTTCTGAAAAGACCATTTACAGCAAAAAGCCTGAAAGCAATGATTCTACTCACCAGAACAAATTCAATAAGCTGTAGTTGTTCTGGTGGCTATAGTGTCCCTTTAAATAAATCCCTTAAAGCGGCACTGTCATGCCGAACTTACCTTTCCTCAATCTCTTCCTCTTCTCCCCCTCTCTCAGGAT
>OW240916.1:27463984-27478992 GCA_933207985.1 Pelobates cultripes
CCCCCTTGTTGTTTTATTGGGGCCCCCACCCACCGCGCAGGGGTGGGGGCCAGGGGGGGAGGACAGTAGGTCCCCCCCCTTTATTGTTTTACTGGGGCCCCCACCCACCGCTCAGGGGGGGGAGGACAGTAGGTCGTCCCCCCCTTATTGTTTTATTTGGGCCCCCACCCACCGCGCAGGGGTGGGGGCCAGGGGGGGAGGACAGTAGGTCCCCCCCCTTTATTGTTTTACTGGGGCCCCCACCCACCGCTCAGGGGTGGGGGCCAGGGGGGGGAGGACAGTAGGTCCCCCCCCTTATTGTTTTATTAGGGCCCCCACCCAGCGCTCTGGGGTGGGGGCCGGGGGGGAGGACAGTAGGTCCCCCCCCTCTCATTATCTTCATGGCCCCCACCCGCCGCTCAGGGTGGGGGAGGGGGGGAGGACAATAGGTCCGCCCCCCCTTATTGTAATTTGTCTTTTTTTTCAACCATAGGCTGCTCACTGTTTAGTAGACATGCCCCTACTCGCGGTATAGCGAGTAGGGGCATTTGGGAGATTTTAATCTCCCTTGTGCTATTATGGGGGTCATATTGACCCCCATAGAGTGAGAGGGGGTACTGGGGGGGCTTATGAAGTGGTGGGGAGCACTGCTCCCTGCCGCTTCTATAGTTACATATTACAAGGAGGGAGCTGCGTGCCGGTAGCTCCCTCCTTGTAATAAACTGAACGAACAAACTAACACTGATACTCAGATACACTGATACATTGTGTTAGTTTGTTCGGCTGATATTTCTATTCACTCATTCGTCTGTCTGATGAATGAATGAATAGCTGAAATTCCCGTTCGCATGTCCAGGTGTTTCACTGGGCATGTGCGGGAATCTCAGTGTCTGCCTAGTGTGGGCTGATGACGTGTCCCTGAGGGACTTCACCTACCCACACAAAGATGGCTGCGCCCTGAATATAGATCGGGGCAGAAAATAAGGATTAAAAAATAGGTAATGTGGGGGGCTTAGGGGCATTTGGGGGTGACTAGTGGGTCAATTGGATGTAGTGGAGGCGGGAGGGGGGTTAAAAAAAAAACGGGATTCGGCATGACAGTGCCGCTTTAATCTCTGGGAAATCTCGTAGTTTTACATTAGTTATGTTTATGTATTACTGTAAAATTGGAAGAATGAGTATAATATTTACAGTACACGCCAAAAATATTTCTTTAACAAAAACTTTATCTAAAAGTTGCCTAAGTGAAGCTGGACATCCTCATCCTATGCATAAAACCTTACACATGCTTCCTATGGGGGAAGTACTATCGCCGAGCATTCACAACAGAAGTGGAGGCAGAGCCTGAACCGGGGCTACAACAGCGTTAATATACTACCGTGAACATAAATATGTATTTAGAGAGGGTGTGTGTGTGTGTGTAATTATCTGTGTGTGGAAAGGTGTATTTTTGTGAAATATTAGTGCATGTGAATGTTAATATATGTGAGTAGCGTCTTAATTGTTTATGTGGGTGTCCACAATGTATATGTGTAATTGTGTGGAGTCATCAGTGTAGAAAACAAACAAAGATTCTGTGGAGACAGCATTTGATAACAAATATGCAAAATTATGCTGGACTTACGCAAGAGTTAATTTGAACCAATTCATCAGAATCAAATTCCTATTAATTCACATCTGAACTAATCCATCTGTCAGACATTTACATGTGAAGTCTTATTCTTTTATTTGATCTTACAATTGTTTATATTTGCTGAGGCATACCTTTGCCACAGACATAGTGTCAGTGTTTGATGTTGGCGAGTATGGTATCACTTCATTAGATAGCAACTGTGATGGACGGCTGGCACTCCAACCGAGTACCTCCGCCAATCGATGCTCCTAGTGCTTGCCGATGACTCCAAGCACTCCAACCGACACCATCAGCACTGCAGACCCCACTTCCAGCGATGCAGCTGCACTAGGGTCTCGTCGTCCTCCACCCACTCTGGACCCAAGGCCAGGATCCAGCTTCCAGTGGGCAGACCTCTCTTCCTCCAGAGAGCATAGCAGGAACAAGAACAGCTCTTACAAGAGCTAGTGATTATACTCTAGGGAGTATAGTGTGAATATAGCAATCCCCAAGAGTGTAGTTATCCCCTCCCCCAAGCATGAGCCAAGGCTTCAAGAAAGGGTCAAGAAGGTCTGTTTAATGAGCATCAAAGGACTTTCTTTTATACAGGTTTTCCCACCAGGTTACCACCCACGTGGACCTGGTGGTACACAGGACATGCAGTTACAATAGCCAATCAAAACAGAACAGTACAGTCAGACACTCCCAGCCAAGGCACACAAACCCTCCCCTCTGCCTGTGATATAATTACTACACACAATGGGCTAACTTAATTATTCTGAATCAGCATAATCAGTATACAAACATATACAAAAATCATACAGTTTGGTCCAGTGGTTCAAAAGATAGATGGAAGTCCTATTTGACCGACCGCCATTATGGCTTTCCTACCCAAAAGAGTTCCATAGATTTGGGCTGTGCGGTCGGTCTATTTCACAAGAAAAAGAGACTAAGTCCCATTCAAATGTATGAACGGGCGCTGTTCGTGTAAATAGCCCATTTTAAGGCGGTGTTCGAATAGTCGAACACCGTTCAACTCCATTCAAATGTGATAGTTACAGGGAAGGTAAAACTTCAGCGGTGTTCATGCCATCGAATATCCGATTTTAGTTCCATGAACTCGACAGCAAAACACCGCTGACCGCGTTCGGCTGAATTAAAATGTTCTTTTGTCGAATGGCGGCCACTTCGACTACTTAGACTGTATCCGAAGTGCCAGTTTAAAGTTGCAGAACTGCTCCAATACAATTTAAAGGGGCAGAAAGAGTATTTATAAAATCCAAGAAGCCCAAATAGAGCTGTTAAAGGGCAATACATCACAGGGGCAATAGTCACAGGGCAAGAGGCTGGCAAGTAGGCCTCTCCAAGTACAAATGGCGAGGTTACTTTTGCCACAGCAACACTAGAAAGCAAGCTATGATAAAAAAAATTATATATAGAAAGGTAGGCAGAAACATATAGATTATTTAAAATCCAAATTGTATTGACCCCCTTAGTGATTTCAAATAGTAGACAACAAAACTCACATTGTTGTGAGTTGCAGTTGTAAAAAACGGGTGATTTATCACCTGACATTCCATGCTATTTTGAGCCAGCGTAAATATCTGGTGTGGTTTTTCTTTTGTTATGTTCATGTGTGTGTTATGTCGTCAGCCGGAGGGAGATAACGTTTTACAGAATAAAAAATGGTGCAGGCATCTCATAGTTACATATAGTTACATAGCTGAAACGTGACTTGTGTTCATCAAGTTCCGCCTTTCCCAAAAGAAGGCAAAAAACCTAGTCTGAAGAGCTTCCAATTTTTCCAACAAACTAGGAAAAAATTCCTTCTTGATCCCAAAATGGCAGTCAGATATCTGCTTGGATCAAGCAGCTATTACCCCACTAATTAGAAATTATATCCCTGCATGCTATTTTTTTGCAGGTATTTATCCAATTGCTGTTTAAACATATGTATGGACTCTGATAAAACTAGGTCAGGCAGAGAATTCCACATTCTGATAGTTCTTACTTTTTTCGTTGCTGTAGATTAAATCTCCTTTTTTCCAGCCTAAATGCGTGAATATGTTTCCCTTGTATAGCCCTGTTTATGAATAGATTTCCAGATAATGGTTTGTACTGGCCCCGAATATATTTGTACAATGTTATCATTTCCCTTCTGAGGTGCCATTTTTCCAAACTAAAGAGATTTAATTTTTTTAACCTTTCTTTATAACTAAAATGCTCTATCCCTTTTATCAATTTTTATCGTGTCTGCACTTTTCCTAGTGCCATGATATCCTTCTTTAGAACAGGTGCCCAAAATTGCACAGCATATTCAAGGTGTGGTCTTACCAGCGATTTATAAAAATTATATTTTCATCCTGAGAATTTATGCCCCTATTTATACATGACAAAACCTTACTGACCATAGCAACTGCAGATTGACATTGCCTAATTTGTTCTCTATAACAATTCCCAAATCCTTCTTGTGTGTTGTTATCACTAATTCACTATCATTTGTGCATTCTTGACCCCGAAGTGCATAACTTTGCATTTCTCTACGTTAAATTTCATCTGCCTTTTACAGGCCCAGTCCCCCAATCTATCCAAATCCCTCTGTAGCAAAGCAGTTTTTTTGTGTCATCTCAAGGATAGAAGTATCAGCTTTCAGCTATTACTTTGGATATATGTCTGTAAATTGACCCAAACATGTCACAAAAAAGTATATCTATTGTATATATGGGATATTAATGTATGTAGGGAATGAAGGTGAATAGAATTTGGAGGTTAAAGGACCACTATAGTGCCAGGAAAACATACTCGTTTTCCTGGCACTATAGTGCCCTGAGGGTGCCCCCACCCTCAGGGTCCCCCTCCCGCCCGGCTCTGGAAAGGGGAAAGAGGTTTAAACTTACCTTTTTCCAGAAGGCGGAGAGCTCTCCTCCTCCTCTCCTCTCCGAGCCCCCGCCGACGCACGGCAAGAGTGCGCGCATTCACGGTCTCATGAAAGCATTTACATGCTTTCCTTGACGCTGCGGTTTCTCACTGTGAAAATCACAGTGAGGAGCAAGCGCCTCTAGTGGCTGTCAATGAGACAGCCACTAGAGGCTTTGGGGGAAGGCTTAACCCATTCATAAACATAGCAGTTTCTCTGAAACTGCTATAATTATGAAAAAATGGGTTAATCCTAGAGGGACCTGGCACCCAGACCACTTCATTAAGCTGAAGTGGTCTGGGTGCCTAGAGTGGTCCTTTAATGTCGAACGGTCACATGTTTGATTTTTGTACAACCTGATAGTTTCATAAAAAGTTGCTTATGGATTTGCAACTTTTAAAAAATATTTCTAACCCTAGAACCTACTAGGTCAGCATGTTGTATCTCTCAGAGACATGACAAAACATTGCAGGACAGGACATCAATAAGATACTTACCAAGAAACATGATATCTATGTCACCATTGTAAATCACTTTATGAATAGCCTGGAAATTTATGGTTTGTAAACCTCACGGTTAACAAGTTTGTTTATACACGCACACGCACACATATGCACAAACACACTCAGATACATATATTAGAGATTAATTCACACACTAACATCCTTTAGATATTTTTTCAACTGTATATTTTTCTTTAGATTTTTATTTTTATATCTATTTTTATTTTATACTATTACATATTATCTTTCATTTAAAAATATTTATCATTTTCCATTAATTTTTGATACATAATGTTTTAGCAAGAATCCACTCTTGTGAGGCACCTCTTTATGATTTAATTTATACATTTTACATGTATACAGGTTTTCTATACATGTCATGGGTCTTTTCCATAAGGTAGCCCTTCTCTAAAAGGGAATTGGTATCTATTACTTTCAGGAAGTGTTCCGGAGGATTGGAGGAAGGCAGATGTGGTTCCTATATTCAAAAAGGGTTCAAAATCCTTGCCTGGAAATTATAGACCTGCGAGCTTAACTTCTGTGGCTGGTAAAATATTTGAAAGTTTATTAAGGGATAATATTCAAGAATTCCTTGAGAAGAACATGGTTATCAGCAAAAATCAGCATGGTTTTATGAAGCACAGGTCATGTCAAACTAACTTGATTGCGTTCTATGAAGAAGTAAGTAGAAGTATAGATCAGGGTGTTGCCGTGGATGTGATCTTTTTTGATTTTGCCAAGGCATTTGATACAGTTCCACACAATAGATTAGTGTTCAAACTCAAGGAAATCGGTCTAGATGAAAATGCTTGTTCTTGGGTAGAACATTGGCTTAAAACAGAGTACAAAGAGTTGTCATTAATGGTAAATTTTCAAGCTGGACAGAGGTGGCAAGTGGTGTCCCTCAGGGGTCTGTTCTGGGACCCCTTCTATTTAACATGTTTATAAATGATCTTGAAGACCGCATTGAAAGTCATGTTTCAGTGTTTGCAGATGACACAAAACTTTGTAAAACAATACAATGTGAGCAAGATATTACTTTGCTGCAGAGGGATTTAGATAGACTGGGAGACTGGGCACTCAAATGGCAGATGAAATTTCTGTGGGGACTTTAACCACATTCTGAACCCTAATGCAGACTCTACAGCCCAACACTCAACGAAACGCAAAAAAACCCCTTCACAAATATTGCAACTCCATGAACAAACTACTGGCATCGCACGGTCTCTATGATGTCTGGAGAACCCTACACCCTATCGACAAAGCATATACCCACTATTCCCAAGTCCACAATACATACTCCTGCATAGATGGATTCCTCATACACAACACCCATCTACAACAGGTCAGGGAATGCGAAATAGGAACATCCACACTATCTGACCACAACCCAGTGTCGTTAATACTCGCAGACTCATACCAATTAAAAAACTGTAGCCCTTGGAGAATGAACGAGCACCTCCTCAACAATCATTCCTTCAACAAGTGAACCAATATTTTGCGTCCAATGCTCCTAATGACCCAACCCCAGCCACTCTATGGCTGGCACATAAGGCAGTTATTCGGGGAACCCTGTTAGGTAGCGCAGCATATCTCAAAAGGATTAACCATAACACACTACTCACACTCCTCAAAAAAGTTCAAGACCTCCACAGAGCAAACCAAGCAAATCCCACAAAGCTACTCCAACAACAAATACAAAGTGCACAAAACGAGATAAACGAAATCCACCTACGCAAAGCAAACGCAGCGTTAAAGAAACTAAAAGCCACTTCCTATTCAATGGGAAACAAGGCTTCGAAACTACTAGCCCTTAGACTGCTTACACTATAGTACCCTATACAATCTGAAAGACCTCCCAAACTCACCCAACCTGTACCAGAGGCCATAAGAGCCTACCTCAACAAACTCTCACTCCCCACTATCCACCCACAGCAAGCAGCAAACCTCATTACCCCCATCACCGTAGAGGAGGTGCTACACCAGATAGATGCAATGCCCAGAGGTAAAGCACCAGGCCCCGATGGGTACACCAACACGTATTACAAAGCGTTCAAACACGAACTAGCCGCTCCTCTTACCCAATTCTATAATGACGCAACTAAAAAAGGCTCTCTCCCCACTGAGTTCCTATCAGCGCATGTCATCACCATCCCTAAACCAGGGAAACCCACAACCACATGCCAAAACTTTAGGCCAATATCACTGCTTAACGCAGATGCCAAGCTATACGCAAAAATTCATGCTGACCGCCTCAAAACGATACTACCTTCCCTAATACACACAGATCAGGTGGGATTTGTAGCGGGCAGACAAGGTCCGGAGAACACCAGAAAGGTACTTGATATATACCACCTCCTGAAGCATACTAAACAAGAGAGCATCATGCTGTCATTAGACGCCAAAAAGGCGTTCGATCGCCTAAACTGGCACTTCCTACACGAAGCCCTAGCTCTCTACGGATTTCCACCGCCCTTCCTGTCTGTAGTTAGTGCCCAGGACAGTAACCCCACGGCTACAGTGTTGACCTCGGGATTCTGTTCAAATCCCTTCCCGATCACCAATGGCACCCGTCAAGGATGCCCCTTATCTCCCCTTCTATACGTCCTGGCCCTAGAACCCCTTGCAATAGCCAACCGCAAGAACGTTAATATACATGGAGTATCAATCGGCCAACAGAAGTACAAACTCAACTTCTTCGCAGATGACATACTACTCACGCTCACCCAACCACTCATCTCACTCCCATCACTACAAATAGAATTACACGCATATAGTCAGCAGTCCTACTACAAACTCAATATCGCCAAAACACAAGCGATGTGTCTCAACGTACCTAGAACCACCGAAGACATACTAAAAGCAGCCCACGAATATGACTGGAGAGTTGACCACCTAACATTCCTAGGCATCAGAATAACTAACAAAACTAATTAACTATTCACAGCAAACTACACAAAACTTCTATGGGAAATTGAAAAACAGCTACAAGACTGGAAAAATCTATTCCTATCCTGGGTTGGAAAAATAGCAGCAATCAAAATGACAATACTCCCCAAAATCCTGTACCTTTTCCGGTCCCTACAAATTAAGGTTCCACAAAACTACCTGGCAAGCCTACAAGCAATCCTACTACGTTTCAGCTGGAGCGGGAAACACCCAAGAGTCCCAAAAGCCCTGCTCTTCAGACACACAAAACAAGGAGGAATGGGATTCCCGAATCTAAAAGCATACTACCACTCAGCACTCCTCACGACTGTCATCAGCGCACACTCAATGGAACAACCCCCCCAGTGGGTGGCGATAGAAAGCCAATTCTGCACCAATAACGACCTATCTTCCACGTTGTGGACCCCCCAACACATGAGACCACGAACCACGGACATGCTGCCCACCACCAAACTTCTACTATCAACATGAGATGGCTGGCTATGCTCGGCTCATCCCTGGGCGCTGGCTGCCCCCATCAGTCCTTACACCACTGTAACGGCACATTCCCGCACCAAAAATGGGACGAAAGATGTATCACACACATGTACCACCTCTACACACCTGACGGCCTGAAAACCAGATTTACAAACGGAATTTACACTCCCTCCGAACTTTACGTTCGCTTATCTCCAAATGAAAGCACTTTCAGACACTCCGAACCACAGCAACGAAGTTCGAATTACAATGCATGACAGCATTACCCCCGAAGAAAGCGCTCTCCAACTGCTACTATAATCTCGCAAACCCCAAGACAGACGAAATGTGGAAATTCATGAAGGACTGGCAGAAGATCTCCAAGAGCCTGTCACTTCGCAGGAATGGACAAAAATCTTCACAGCGCACGAAGGAATGTCCACCTGCGCAGCACATTACAAGACATCGCGCAAAATACTATATAGGTGGTACATGGTACCCTCTCGGCTGCACTCCATATATCCCGAAACGACAGGCATATGCTGGCGATGTAAAGCGCACAAAGGCACCATGCTGCACATATGGTGGTCCTGCAACACCGTAAACGAACTCTGGAAAATAACAGAACGATTGGTTCAAGAAATCACAGACTGCACCCTACCACACGAACCAAAAACAATACTCTTAAGATCGCTGCCAGATAGCATCCCCAAACCAGCAAAGAAAATAATATATCTCATATTGAGCTCAGTATCCACTCTAATAGCGAGAAACTGGAAGACCCCAACTCTCCCTTCAATCCGAGAAATTATAATCCTAATGTCGACAACTATGGACTACGAACTCCTCATGTGGAACCAAATGAAAATAGGGAAACTAAGTCAAGCCGCAGATGAGATGTGGCGCACCTACCTACTAAAGCAGTAGACACCTACACACACCTCCGTAGCCTAATGTGACGAAAGGCTAACATGAGCCAGAACTCAGACGATAACTGCCACAAGGACCAAAGGACTCTACCCAGCCCACACACGGTACACCAACACACCACAAACCAACACATTACCCTAGACAGCAACCTCACTTCTCAGCTGACCCCTGCCGGGACAGACAGACCACACCAGGTACCAAAGATACCAACTCCCCCCTCTCTCTCCCTTTCCCCCTTACCCTACCTACCCTCCCCCAACCCAACCCCCTTCCCCAACCCTCACACCTCATGGACGAACCGTAAAGAGGAAGACAATAAAAATCCCCACATAACACCACAAATAAAGATGCTACAACTGAGATACCTTACACAGACGTCAGCTACGGCTCAGGTTATATAAACAAAGCAACATCACAAGCCCCACAGGGCCCAGAATAAGACACCACACCAACAACACCTAACATGAACATTTAGCAATATCTTGAACACCACGCTTCCAAGAGCAAAATGCCGAAGGTCAAGGGCTCGATCTGTTGGTCCAACCTACCACACACGGACCATACTGTTAATACAAGCACCATATTATAGCGGGTTCTGTGATAGAATCCTCGCTGT
Source organism: Pelobates cultripes (assembly GCA_933207985.1). Taxonomy (NCBI): domain Eukaryota; kingdom Metazoa; phylum Chordata; class Amphibia; order Anura; family Pelobatidae; genus Pelobates; species Pelobates cultripes. Next base: position 27,473,947 of record OW240916.1, read on the forward strand.
AAGCACGATGCAATGTAAATAATGTAAACTATGTCAAGCTGTACAATACCTGTGGATTCCCCTCCCTGCTTTCCTTCTGTATCCCCATACCATTTGAAAATAATAAAAAATAAGTTATAAAAAGAATATGTAAAGAATTTTTTTTTTTAATCTCCCTACCTTTAGTGTGTGACAGGATCTTTCAACCATTTACATGCACCTTTGGTCAGACAGTATTTGAAAATAGATAGTCTCTATGGTCTTTCCAGATTTTGTGCATGTGTGCAGGTAGTGGGTACCGTGTAGTGCGATACCAACCCCTCTTTTCCATCCACCCTCCTCAAATAAAACCTGAGAAATACTTGTGGTATAAACAGGCCACAGCTTTATTTATAATCTAACAATTATCATTAACCAATAAATAACAAATTAATTAACATAGCAACATGATATACAAATTAACCACAGACTTGTCCTTGCCAACGCATCCCAGCACCAATCACGAAAAATCCTGGACGCCTGCCCTCCCCCCTCGTCCTAACCACCAACTGGCCTCCAACTTGGCCTTACTTTACCACCATGCCAATCACTATAGCCAGCCTTTTGGCTCAGTGGGTACGTCCGTTTGTCCAAACCATTTACCAGAGGTTAGGGGAGGGATCTGCCCTGACCTTCCTTCTTTCCCCATGTACTCTTGCTCCAGCCTGGATTGGCAAGGACCTTACCCGCCTGCTGCGACAAGAAAAAAAGAGTTAACATTAAATAGCAAATATTAACAAGGGAGGGCAGGAGATAATCTGTTACCAAGCTGTGATTTCAAAATGGTAAGATGGCAAAATATATACCTTTAATAATAAAAATCAGCTTAATAAAAACAGCTGGACCATGTTCAGCTTGATTTTCAGTTGCTGTGCTTGATAATATCAAGGTAGCCACAGTCTTTTGTAAAGATACCGACCACGGCATTTGCTTGTCACCTCCCTGAGCTATTTATCATCCAGATAGCCGCGGTCTTTTGTGAAGATCCCGACTGCATCCGGCAGAGCTGCAGACCGGAAAACCCACCCGACCACCAGGGACACTGGGAGCCCACCAGACCACCAGGAACAATAGGAGCCCACTGGACCACCATCTGCAACGACAAAAAAAAGGTAAATTTCAACCCCCCCCTTACCCTGTCACCCGACTTACACTATGTCACCCCCTTCACATCCTGTCAACCCCCCTTCACATCCTGTAACCCCCCTAACACTGTCATCCCCTTAACATCCTGTCACCACCTCTCACTCGGTCACCCCCTTTCACCCGGTCACCCCCTTAACATCCTGTCACCCCCCTCTCACCCTGTGCCCCTCCTTAACATCCTGTCAGCCCCTCTCAACCTGTCACCCCCTTAACATCCTGTCACCCCCTCTCACCCTGTCACCCCCTTAACATCCTGTCACCCTGTCACGCCCCTTAACATCCTGTCACCCCCCCTTCACATCCTGTCACCCCTAACACTGTCACTCCCTACATCCTGCTCATCCCCTACATCCTGTCCTGCCCCTAACACTGACACTCCCTAACACTATGACACCCCCACTCACCCTGTCCCCCACCTCTCACCCTGTCACACCTCTCACCCTGTCACGCCCTCTTACTTTATCCCTCTTACTCCACTAACAGTATGACACCCCCCCTGTCACCCCACCCCTCTCACTCTGTTACACCCCCTACACTGTCACCCTCCCTCTCACACTAGATCATCCCCTCTCACACTAGGTCACCCCCCCTTTTACTCTGTCTCCCCCCTTCACTCTGTCACCCTCCCACTCTCACTCTGTCACTCTCCCTCTCCACACACACTGACACCACTCTCCGCACACACTGGCACCCCCTCGCTGCACATTGTCACCCCTCCATATACATTGTCAACACCCTCCATGCACACTGTCACTCCCTCCAAACACACGGGCACCACTCTCCGCACACACGAGCACCACTCTGCACACTCAGAGAAACATCCATACAGACACACACTCTCAAGCACACTCAGGTAGACAATGCAACAATGTATAAAGAGACTAGCTCTTTATATCCAGTGCTGCAAGCTCCCCCTTCAATATATCTACAGCATCTTATACACACACGTCAACTGCTTTTTTTTTTTTCAATAATGGTGTTAGTGGGGGCCTCGTGTATGAGTTTCGCCTAAGGCCTCGCCAAGTCTAGAGCCGCCACTGACAGCCCTCTATCCCCCTATCTTACCACTCCCCCCATATTACACCTACAGTTTCCCACACATACACATGCACCTTATTCGGCTAGCTTTCAGCCTGCCTCCTCATTATCCGGAGTGAAGCAGGGAACACTATATAAATGAACTGTCAGTTTTCAAACACTGTCCAACCATAGGTGCATGTAGATGGCTGAATGATCCTGTCATAAACTGATTAACAGGACTGAAAAATGATACAAACCTAGTGTAAAATATCTAAAAAAGAGAGAAAACAAAAATGCATATAGTGTAATACTGTTACACACTGACATAAAGTGGGGGGGGGGGGGCAGAACTCATAATATGGCAATGATATTCAGGCTTGTCTGAGGGTATGATCCCAAATAGTAAAATGTTATTTTATTAAATGTATTTTATCTCTTATTTTTATTCTGCTGCTCATTTCTGTTTTGGCTGTTGTATTTCTATCTGACTGGGATTGCTTCTGTTTGTGGTCCACTTGAAGTAGAGACATGCTCTATTGATCTATTCTCTTGTAAGTGCATTTGTCCTTGAAAATTATTTGTTTTATACAATATTGCTTTTCCTCTATTTTTGCATATTCAAAGATGTCTGCAGAGTGAAGATATGCTCTTTGGAAACACCCTGTCACTCACAAGAAGCCATTTCTCCTTCCCCCTTCCTCTTCCTTTATATCAACTGTATTACACTAATAGCAGTTTTGCTTTCTCTTTTATATTTTTTACACTACGTTTTTGTAATGTTTTGAGTTGTATTTCATCCTGTTAATCAGGTTTTATTTGATTCTTTATATAATTGTCAGTATTGGCACTGGAATAGAAAAGAGAAACATGTGAATTCAGGGCTGTTACCGAGCCATAAGGACTGGTTTGGGAACCGCTGGTATAAATAGTGCAGAAATAAATCCTATTGGCCTATATCATAATTGCAAAGCCAAAACCTGCGAGTGTGGAATTACAAGTATGACACAAGAGCGAGTGCATGGAAATTGACACAAGTTTCGGCAGCACCATAAAATTATCTTGAGAGACAGCGTTCAGTGTCAAGATTGCCACAAGGCCATGAGCGTCTGGAGCAATGACGCAGGGGAGACGCAGATAGCACGAGAGACACCAAATAAAGGCACGTACCATTGTAGTAAATTTAGTGTTTTCCCTCTTATCTTACTAACAAAATATGTAACCAGCTCAGAGGCAGTAATCACCTATTACATGAACAAATTTATAAACTGGATGAGCACGTATTTGATGATGTTTGTGCTCAAAAGAGTACGTAGGCAATTGTTTAAAAGACGAACACAACAGCATGTCATTTACTCCATAACTAACAACTATGAAAATCCAATTTTGTGACATATTAAAGCCGATCATGTCAATGAGTGAGTCTCAGTGGATTTACCAAGACTCATGTTGCATTCTCAATCCTCATGGTTTCATCAAGACGTTAAAGGGACACTATAGTCACCCAGACCACTTCAGCTCAATTAAGTGGTCTGGGTGCCAGGTCTCTCAGGTTTTAACCCTTCAGATGCAAACATAGCGGTTTCAGCGAAACCGCTATGTTTACATTTGGGGTTAATCCAGCCTCTAGTGGCTGTCTTCCGGACAGCCACAAAAGGCGCATCTGCGACGCTGGAGGCACATTTTGCCTCTATCCCGCAGAGCATCCATAAGAAAGCATTGAGAGAAATGCTTTCCTATGGACACTTTGAAGCACGCGAGGCATTTGCCGCGCATGCGCATTTGGCTCCGCTGACGTCGGCGGGGGAGGAGAGGTCACCAGCGCCGAGGGAGCCCAGCGCTGGAAAAAGGTAAGCTTCTGAAGGGGTTTTAACCTTTAATTTATTCTCCATTTAGTAAGCAATAAATCACTGTAATAGTTTAAAATGTTATGGTGTGTTCATATGTTTTATCGGATTACAGCATAATGTGTTTGTTTTTTAGTGTGTGTGTTTTTACTTCCCTTTAGTTAAACACTTTTCTTGCTTCTTTACTTGTCCTCCCCTCCCCCCCTTTTTTTTTTATGGGTAGGAGCACGCTAATTGTTTTTTAAAATAACTTAAAACAAATTAGCTTATTGGACAAATAGTGTTAATAAAGTTAAATTACCAACTATCTCAGTTGGATCATTATATATCTTATACCTTTTAATATATTTTTCTCAAACCGATAAGAACATTAGTGCACCTTGCTCGAAAAAATAAATCTTGATACCCCTCTAGACACAGTGAGACACGTTCTTTGTTTTTGATGCAATGCAGTAACTTGTTTCCCCCTAAGTTAATCTACTTGGGCAGATCGGTCAATGACCAAGGACCTAGGCAGCCCCATCTCCCCAAGCCCCCATGCCCCTCTTCACCCACCTCAGCACCCACCTCTCCAGCACCCACCTCAGTTCCTCCACCCACCTCAGCCCCCATCTCCCCCAGCACCCACCCCCTTCAACCAGCTCAGCTCCCATCTCCCCAAGCCCCCATGCCCCTCTTCACCCACCTCAGCACCCATCTCCCCCAGCACCCACCTCAGCATTCACCTAACCCCCACTTCAGCCCCCATTCCCCTTTCAACCACCTCAGCTCCCAACTCCCCAAGCGCCATGCCCCTCTTCACCCACCTCAGCACCCATCTCCCCCAGCACCCACCTCAGCATTCACCTAACCCCCTACCTCAGCCCCCATGCCCCCTTTACCCACCTCATCCCAATCTGCGCAAGCCCCTCTTCACCCACCTCAGCACCCATCTCCCCAACCCACATACCTCTCTTCACCCACCTTAGCATCCACATAACCCCCACCCTAGCCCCCTTCACCCACCTAAGCCCCTGCA
>OW240916.1:27479092-27641787 GCA_933207985.1 Pelobates cultripes
GTATCATCAAAGATGAGCTTGTGGGGCCTTTTAGGGTTGAGGATGGAGTCAAGCTCAACTCCCAGTCCTACTGCCAGTTCCTGGAAGACACCTTCTTCAAGCAGTGGTACAGGAAGAAGTCTGCATCCTTCAAGAAAAACATGATTTTCATGCAGGACAATGCTCCATCACACGCGTCCAAGTACTTCACAGCGTGGCTGGCAAGAAAAGGTATAAAAGAAGAAAATCTAATGACATGGCCTCCTTGTTCACCTGATCTGAACCCCATTGAGAACCTGTGGTCCATCATCAAATGTGAGATTTACAAGGAGGGAAAACAGTACACCTCTCTGAACAGTGTCTGGGAGGCTGTGGTTGCTGCTGCATGCAATATTGATGGTGAACAGATCAAAACACTGACAGAATCCATGGATGGCAGGCTTTTGAGTGTCCTTGCAAAGAAAGGTGGCTATATTGGTCACTGATTTGTTTTTGTTTTGTTTTTGAATATCAGAAATGTATATTTGTGAATGTTGAGATGTTATATTGGTTTCACTGGTAATAATAAATAATTGAAATGGGTATATATTTGTTTTTGTTAAGTTGCCTAATAATTATGCACAGTAATAGTCACCTGCACACACAGATATCCCCCTAACATAGCTATAACTAAAACAAACTAAAAACTACTTCCAAAAATATTCAGCTTTGATATTAATGAGTTTTTTGGGTTCATTGAGAACATGGTTGTTGTTCAATAATAAAATTAATCCTCAAAAATACAACTTGCCTAATAATTCTGCACTCCCTGTATGTCTCAGATTTTGTAAAATATTTTATGAATAAATAAATAAATCAATAAATAAATCCATTTCATGAATGGGACAAGTGTCAAAACATTTACAGTTTATATTTTTATATTGTACCCTACAATCTGATGCTATAGAAGCAATCTATTTAATACTGGATTCCAATAGATGTTTCCATTTAATAAAAACATAGGGAAATTACCAAGGAATTGCAAATCAGAATATTTTTTATTCCAGTTTGTCTCCTGTTGCTTAAAATTTGCATTTCCCTGGTGAATGCATGCCCAGACACTAATCAGCAAAACCATACTCCAGGAAATGCAAGCACAGAAGATGGAGAAGCGCTGGCTTATTGCCAGCGAGAGGGATGTCCTGCAGGGAGCTTAGGGTGATAGGTTAGGGTCAGCTAAAGGTCAAGGGTTAGTTTAGCTTGGAAGGTTAGCCAGCTGAATCCAGTTTACTGCGGTTTTAAATAAGTTATTTTCATTGGCTGTTCGGGAAAATGTTTGGTACTGATTGGTTAAGAATAAAGAAAGCAGCGCGCGCTAGTTAGTAATAGGTATATATATATATACGTTTGAATTGCGCAGGCTTCACACCTGAGGCACTTACAGATCAAGAGGGAGAAGTTTTGAGCTTCCCGCCAACCCTTTTTTATTTTTGTTTTAGTGTCGTAGGCTGGGGAATTGGGAGTAAGGTCGCCTCAAATACGGCATGGATTGAGGCTTAAGGTTTAGGCAATTTGGCTGGTTCAAGGGCAGATTGTTAAATTTTAATATTTGTGAAATGGTTATGGTATTAATTTAAAGTGTTTGGTAATGCCTCTAAATACCCTCAATAAAGCTACGCCCTTTCCATCCAATGTTAAATGGTGTCAGTGTTATTTATTATGGTATTTGGTTAATCTGTTTATATGGTATTTGGTATATTTATTTACAAATATGATAATATGTGTGCTAACTATTCTCTATTATGTCATACTCTAAGTTAAAAGTATTTTAATGTTGTACACGTGCAGCTACCTCCCTACGTATAAGATTTGGCATTTCAATATAAAATAAAAAATAATTTTAAATAAACACTTTCTCTTTTACAATAACGATTTAAGCACATAAGCTATTCTCAATGGAAACGACACATCCGTACGTTACCTCAGCCCCTTCACCCACCCACCCCCTTCAACCATCCTCAGCCTACATCTCCCAAGCCCCCATGCCCCCCTCTTCACCCTCAGCACCCATCTCCCCAGCATCCACCAAAGCCCCCATGCCCCTCTTCACCCACCTCAGCCCCATCTCCCTCAGCACCCACCTCAGCCCCATGTTCCCCTCCATCCACCTCAGCACCCATCTCCCCCTTCACCCACCTCAGCTCCCATCTCCCTAGCACCCATCTCTGCTACTATAACCCCATGCACCTACTACAGTCCCTATGCCCCCTGCACCTACTACAGCCCATATCCCCACAAACTGCAGCCACTATCTAAACACACAAACTGCAGCCTTTATATCCCACACACAGTAGAGCCTCTATTATCCATACAAACACAAACTACAGCCCCTCTATTCCCCAGATGCCTACTACCATTGCCCAAGGGCCCTGTGAGTTGTCAGTCCGACCCTGGACGTGGACCCCGTATTCACTGTGCCTAGAGTGGTATCAGCTACACCTTGTTGAGGAGGCCCAAAGAAGGCCAAAACGATTGTCTGGGGTTGCTGTATCACTCGTGCAGAGAGAACCTGCTGGCATTTTGGATCTGGAATGCCCTTCAGAATATGTTCTTTCTGCAATGGCACAAGTGAGCAAAAATTATTTTGAGAAAGGGCAAGCTACTTAATTTCTCTAAGCTTTTGTATGTTCTCAGAGTTTCAGAGGAGTGTCAGAGGAATGTGGACCTAAAAGAGCTTATGGACTTGGCATCCAACTAGTCATACAGACTTTGTACCTGAACCACCTGGCTTTAATTACAATTTTCCTCTCTATCAGTTTGTTTTATGATCTATGAAAATATTCACAACAAGTTTTTCTGTTGATATCATCTGTAGAGTGGCACAGTTCCCAGATAACATACTATACTCTTTGAACACATTATTTATTTTGTTTTTTTTATTAGATTTTTTAATTGTTTCCAAGAAGTAAAGTGCAGCATCAACGGACACGCAGGTCCAAGTCCACAACCTGTTTTAGGCCTCACAGGTGTAACGAGAATATACCCCAACACGCAGGATTCAGCTAAACAAAAGACAACACAGAGGAGAGATACGTCTACCGGACCTTAGAATGGCCGGACTCGACGTATATGAGAGGAGACAGAGTCAGGAACAATCCGAAATCAAGGGCACAGAGAGACAGCGTAAACTAGGACAAGCCGGGGTCTGGTACACAGTAAACAACAAGCCGACAACCAGAACAGATAAGGATAAAGAGAAAACGTAGTCAGAAACAAAGCCAAGGTCAATACGGAGAAACACAACTGAACACAACAAGCGCTAAAGGGAACTGATACAGAAACCACGATAGGGCAAGGAACAAAGGAAAGAAGGTGAGTATAAATACCTAAACATCTAATTTGATTGGTCCCTGTCACATCCACGCCCCCAAAAGGTAAGTGTATGGGGAGTGTGGCATGACAGGGACCAATGGGATGCCTTTTCCAATTTAGGCACCCACTGTCCCTTTAAGAGCGCGCCCGATACCCGCGGCGCGCTCTTAGAGTAGGTGGAACACGTGACCGCTACTAGTCACAGCGGTCGGCTGAGCCGCGCGCGGCTCGTGCAGCAGCAGGACCGCGCGCGGCTCGAACAGAGGACCCCGGCCGGCCCCTGGAAAGGGTAAGTACTGCTACAACAGGGCCGTATAAATGAAAAATTGAATTTTCGTGTGGACGTGCAGATATATTATGAGATATGAAAGCATTTCCAACAAAATGGAACAGGAGCAGTAGAACAGTTCCTATAGACCCTGTCTCAAAAGATAAAACCGTCGTCGACCACAATTAACATCAATTAACAAAGAAATCCTGGATGCTCGATCTCCTGCCCTTCTCCACAAGATCACGATAGGTCCAAAGAGGCACACATCCTAATTCCCCTCTGAACCATCTCCATGCGTGACATAATTCAAAAATATATTGAACTCTAGTATGATGACAACTCCTGTTCAATCAGGGTACATGTGGTAGATTAAGTGATAGATTAGAGACCAGAATTTTAAGAGCACCACGAATACGGTCTTGACCGGTTATCTGAGACCCCATCCTATAGTAACCCAACCTCCCATTCTCTGTACAATTGTCTATGTTCCATAAGTCAACAGTCTTTGGAAGTCCACATAATAGACAATCGTCAGCCAGAGTGCCCATATGTCTGCATACAGTTGGGTGCTTCCTTGTGCCATTAAAAAGTCAGTTCTTTTTGTTGTTTTTTTTAACAGAGACATTCAGATGTGATATTTAGGGGTAATACAAGTGACACAGTTCAGACAGATAAATTTGTTACAATTTTAAATGAATGTATCATGTTCATTTACAAGTATTTTAAATCCTATTACAGTTTGACTACAGATTAATTAGGACTTTTTTTTTAATTCTTTATTTTTGCGGTGCATATGTGGACAGTTAAACAGAAACATAACTTTCCACACGTGTGATTTTCATTAGACATATTAGCAATATATTACATGTGTTGTGAGTGACGTGCACCATTTTATATTATGATCAAACATACAATGCAAGCTAGCTATTTTTCCTGCAAGGAACGGTAGCAAGGCTGTGTAATCAAATCTATTTAGATTTCAATATTTATGGATGCTCTGTACAGCTCTAGGAGTTTGGAACAGCTGAACAATAGGTGCTAGAAACATTCTGGATGAGCATTTATCACTACTCGAGTAACCTCTGAGTGATAGGGATAAGTAAACCATGCTGTGGGGGGTGTCGCTTTTTACCATTTATGTGCTATGACCCAGGTGGGGTCGAGTGTCGGTCTATACACCTATGGGTGGGTGTTGATATCTAGAGACAGTCACTCAGATGTTCGCAGCCTGACTAAGGGTGTTGCGGGGGGGGTGGGGGGAAGCTAGGGGGGTTAAACAGCGCATCTGGCTTAGGGCTTTGTTATGTGCTGGGAAATTACTGGTTCAGCTGACTCAGGCACTCAGGTGAAAAGAAGAGGTAGCGGTATCGTGGCATGTACATGAAACAAGTTGTCAAGGAAACAAAGCAAACAATAAAACATTAGTTAACAACAGAGAGTCCGACTCTCCATGGTGCTGCAAGTTGATGCAGTCAGGTCCCCGTTTGGTTCAGCAGAGCACCCCTTGGAACAAATTGGATCACCTAATTTTGGTCCCACGCTCTGGAGGCCATGGGTGTCTTGTCACAATCCATAGTGGGTAGTCCGGAATCCTGCAGGAATTGCGGTGCTTCCACAATGGCCGTGAGCTTCTGGGTAGTTTCCGGTGAGTTACAGTCAGAGTACGTAGGGGGCCCCATCGGTAGGTCAGGCCAGAGTCTCGCAATCGACCAATGACTGGTCTAAGAGATCTACACCACTGCAGCGTGGACCTTGTAAGGTCTTTGTAAAACATGAGGTGTCAATTCTCGAACAGGTAAGGTGTTTTATTGCGGACTGCGGTCATAATATGTCCCTTATCCTGAAGAGAGGAACACTGGATTATGAAGTCGTGGGTGCTGGCTCGGTGAGTGCCCTGTCTGGAACTGTAGGTTGTACATGTGGATCTGATATTGCCTCGAGGTTGGGTGCTGCAGCAGGGTTCCGATGCCCATTGTCCCTGATGAGGTGCCCATCGGCAGTCTCTGCAACCAGCGCCCCATGGTGGATATATCGCCCTGTAGCTCAGGTCTGGTGGGGTCCATTGTACAGTGGGAGTTTGCCATTGAGGATCCGCCTAGGAGCGCTTCAATCTTGGCCAGAGTAGGCTGGTAGTAGGCCGGTGGCCTGTGCTTCACTTTCCTGGGCTTCGGAGTGTGAACAAATGGCATCCGTCCGAACTAGGAGATCCCTTGGGGTGTTTGCAATATGTCTCTCTCCCGGATGGTTAGCTATTTTAGGGATAATAGCTTAAAATTGAAGGATTACTCGGGAGCTACAAGAAGATGCGTCTGGTCTCGTTCAATAGCAAGCTCCACCCTCCCCAATTAGGACATTTTTAAAAATGTTTTTATTTTAATTTAGCATTTGGCCTGCTAGTATCCCAGTTTAGTTAGATGTTTCAAACAATACGTTTTATATAATAATGATATATATATATATATATATATATATATATATATATTTATAATTCTTTATTTTGTCGTCCATGGGATAAACAAGGAGGCATGCAATGCCACAACAGCAATTGCCAGCCCGTCAGTCATCATATAAAAACAATTATTTGGCATAAAATAACATTGCACATTTTATATAATAACGTAGAACAATCACAAGGTTAGTTCTTATGTCAGCTCTGAGATAAGGTTTTGTGAGACTGAGTCAAATTAATCGTGCTGACATTTGACATAAGGATTTTATATGAACAAGCTTGAATGAATGGGACATTTTCTGTTGTTAAAAGACAAGGTTTGATATGTATAGCAAAAACCAAAGAAAAACAAGTTACCTGCGCTCTCTCCTTAATCCCTATGTATTTTTAAACAAATGGAGGTTTTTTAGTTACCTCCAATGGCCATGAGAGGACAAGCCCACCTGCCAACGTCAAGGCAGACCCCCCCAGGTGGGTCCTAACTCAAACCATTCACCTTGCTTCCTTCAGCTTCTGGAAAAGATCTCTAATGAGACACAAATGCAGAAAGATAAGTCCTGCGCTCACTCCCAACGGCGCTCCGTTCATGCAGTTCTAATCGAACCTAACTGGAGGTGGAAGTCCCAGTGATGTTCATGCCGTTGAATGTCCGATTTTAGTTCCAAGCGCTCGATGACAAAACACCGATGGACGCGTTCCACTAAACAAGATGGCCGCCGCCACGTGTTCCACTATACGAACGGTGACCACCCAGCCATTCGTCAATTTGGCTGCGGTTAACTACCAGCCTGGTAGTTGCGTGTGTTCCGACTGTTCGGTTGTTTGTTTGGTAAACGAACCCCCTAAGCATTATCTATTCGGTAGCCCCATATACTAAACCGTGGAGGGGAAAAGGCATGAACAAAGCCTTTCCACAGTCCTGAAGCCAGGTCTAATATATGGGCCGTAGTCCTGGGGCAAGAGGCTGGCGAAAAGGCCACTCCAAAAACTCGTGGCAAACTCACAGGAAAAGGGGAGTTTGTCACAGCTTATTCCAAGTCTATATCAGTAAATTCTTTCCAAATGTTTTCCCATCTTGGAATAAAAGTGTTTTTGTAGGTTTGCCAACAATAAAGTATCATAATAAAAATCTGTACTGAGGTAGGACAATGGTGCAGGATGTCCTAAACACTCTATGACAGGGGTAGGCAGCCTATGGCACATGTGCCATGCATTGTACTCATGGCATCTTTGCACAGCACTCAAGGCTGCTGGAGCCAAACAGGCCTCTCTGGCCTATCAGGAGTCGCAATGGAACTTCAGATATCTGCTAATACGAAAAGGTGGGGAGGGACAATCCTCAATTTATGCATTGCAGCACGTAGAGGAAGTGATCTGAGATCATTTCCTCCCAGCACTTGTAAATGGGAATCTGCACTAAAGTAAAGCAGCCTGCAGAAGCTATCGCAGTTTCTGCCCTTGACCTGTACCTTGCCAGCACGGTCCCCACTGGACCCAAAGGAAGCCACCAACACTGCTAGATATACACAAAGATTCAGAATAACCCTCAACTCATACAAATAATACTTACAGCTCACACACAAACACACACACAGTCTGCAAAAACACACCACCACTAACAATCTAAATACATGCACACAATACCACAAGCAGCCGCTCCAATGCAATACCCCAAGCAGCCCCACACATTCACACCGCACTAAACACACAACACACTCAATTCCACAAGCAGCCCCTATACACAGCTGACGTTCAAAGGTATCACACACAATGCCACAAACTACTCATGAACATATACAATATAACAGCTCATATACACACAAATACAACACTACAAAGCAACTGCAGCATAAATAACACAAGCAGAATACGGCAACATACACACCTCAATTAAAAAATTAGGACCGGCATACTACGGGATATCACAATCTTATTTTGACATAGTACTGCTAAAAGGTTGCCTACCCCTGCTCTATGATATAAAATTGGAATAATTTTCTGGATGATTATGGACTTGCAGATAATTGTAGATATTGCATCTTGGAACAGGATGTGACAGAACCATCTGTCTGCTTGGATTTTTACTGCATTCGTCTGTTTGTCTCCCGTTCGTATGAATGGCTGGTTTCTATAGCCCAGCCATTCGAATGACTCTTTTTTCCCGAACAAACCTGCCGAACGAACGGCCACCCAAGAGAGGAGTGTGCTGCTGGTTAACGTAGTGATCCCAATTAGAATGTTGTGGTTAACCGCAGACACCTCTCAATTAAACCGAATTCAGGGTGGTCGTCGTTCGTATGTCGACCACGAGGCAGCGGCCATTTTAAATCAAGCGAACGCTCAGCGGTGTTTGGCTCTATTTCTATGGAACTAAAAACGGACACTTTTTCTGCCGAACACTGCTGAAACAACGGAACGCCTAGCTGCCTCCACGAAAGCATGCGAACACCGGCCGTTCGGGAGATTTAGAGCATACGAAAAGACTTAACCCAGATAGCCTTCCCATGGAGTCATTCGTATACCGAAAGACTGTAAGAACTTTGACTCCATGGCGATTGAACTATGTGTGTGGGATCTGAGCGCTATTCGCTAATAATATGCACTCAGATCCAGGCTATCTGGGGATGGGTGATACGAATGGGAAATGTTCGGTTTTCGTGTAGTTATATATTTTTATGTCTTTTATTATTTTATGTCTAAGATGGCGACTGGCTTTGTCCTGGAGTTAATTGAGTTACTTGGTAATTAACTCCAGGGCAGAGGGGAGGGAATCATAATGCACTGTGGGTAAAATCTGTGACTGTGTGTCTGGAATGTCCCCATATCTGTCTGTCATTTAAGTCTCCCATTTGGTCCCCTAGGGGAGTGTCCACCAAGTGGGAGACCTGCATAAATACGGGCAGGTAGCCCACAGTAAAGCCAGATCCTGTTTGACCCTCAATGCGGAGCTTCTGTCTCGTTATTGGGGGGATTTCTTCTTCACGTTTAGAGACTGCTGGATGGAACGGAAGCCGCTTGGTGAATATTGCTGTTCGACGGTTGCCAGCAGTTCGTGTATTGCCGTTCGGGAGTTTGGAGCCGTTCACGGATCTCGTTCGGGAGATTGCCGCTTCCCCTGCATTTGGTTCGTGTATTACAGATTAAGCGAACAGAGACTGTACTGCAGCCGGGGAAGGTCTACTAAACGGCGGTTTTGCCTAAAGACACTGGAGGTGTCTTAACAATTGGTGGCAAGCGACGGGATGAATCCCACAGCATTGGAGGTCAGCTACAAGACATGCAGTACGAGGAATTAAGGCGTGCTACACTTAAGGACATATTGGAACGCCGAGGAAGGTCAGCAAGCAATTTAAAGAAACGGGAGATTATTGCTTTGCTACTGGAGATGGATACAGCAACGGGAATGGAGAGAGTCAACGTGCCCAGTACCTTGGAGTTAACACCCGAGGAATTACAATTTAACCGGGCAGTGCAAATAAGGCTGGCACATTTTGGCCCCAACCCCTCAGCTGACATCGTGGAGCGTGTGCAGGCAGCAGTAGCAGCACAACAGGCGCTCCGGGAAAGAGGAGCCGCAGCAGCAGAGGTACCCTACAATAATAATGTTTTTGCTAGAAAGAAGGTACCTTTTGCTGCATTTAAAAATGTTGTGGAAACCGAGGGAGAGATTGATGGGTTCCTAGCGGACTTCGAGAGGCAGTGTGCTCTACATCAGGTACCTGCAGATGAATGGGTCACCATCCTCTCTGGGAAATTATCTGGCCGGGCTAGTAAGGCGTTTCGGGCCATCCCAGAGGAGGAGATCACCAGCTACCGGGCTGTGAAAGATGCACTCCTAGCCAGGTATGCGGTGACCCCAGAAGCGTACAGGCGGAGGTTTAGAGAAACCAATAAGCTGGTTGGGGACTCTTATGTGGAGTGGGCCTGCAGAGTCCATCGTACCGCAGCCCACTGGATGGCAGGATGCCAAGCGGTAACTGGGGAAGAGGTGTTACAAGTGTTCCTGCTGGAGCACTGTTTTGATAGACTACCTGCTGGGGTTCGGGAGTGGGTCAGAGATAGAAAACCCTTCACCCTACCCGAGGCTGCTCGTCTGGCAGACGAATACACGGATGCCCGCAAGTTGGATGGTACAGCTGCCAAAGCTCCTGCCAGACTGGAGTATCGTCCAGCAGTAATACCCGCTCCTTCAGCCTACCAACCCCCAGTACACCGTACCCCAGCCGCACCGCCAGCTAACAATTTTGTACAGCCATCACGATTTAATGCCCGGGATTATTCCCAACCCATCCAGTGCTTTGGGTGCAAGCAGTTGGGGCACAAGCGTCCTGAGTGCCCACTGAACAGTGCCAACCAAGCTCAGTCCTGGAGGAGACCAGCCAATGGGAACCAGCGGCCACCTCAGCCTGCTGCTCACTGCATAGAGCAGGAGGAGTTCTGGGGCATCCTACACGAGGCAGACCCAGTGCAAGCAGCTCACCAGGATAATCGCCAGCAACATCGGCAAACCGTGAAGCTGAATGGCAGAGTAGTAACTGGGTTGAGAGACACAGGAGCCACGATGACACTACTCCAAAAGAACTTGGTCTCAGAGCATCAGCACACTGGGGACACTGTGGCAGTAAGGGTAGCAGGGGGTGCTGTGTTTCGCTTACCTGTTGCCCGGGTACATTTGGATTGGGGAGTGGGCGCTAGACATGTGGATGTGGGGGTGATGAAAGACTTGCCCGCAGATGTTCTTCTGGGAAATGATTTGGCCCCTTTGGATTCAGCCTATGCTCCGATGGGCCCTGCAAATGTGAACCCAGTGACCACCCGTGCCCAGACCCGTGCTGCCGGAACCAGCCCACCTGCTGATGAGACCCAGGTAAGATCTCCTTCCCCGACTGGTACCCCAGATCAGGTCCCCTTAAGCTGGGATTCCCCAAAAGGAATTTGGGAGGGAAACCCGGGCAGATCCGACCCTCCAAAAGTACAAAGACAGGGCAGATGCTGGAGAGGAAGGAATAGATGGGGAACGGTATGAGTGGGTGGGGGACAGGTTATATAGGATCCCTAAGCCTTCCCAGAAGAGTGTTGCCTCTCCGCCAAATCGCCAGTTAGTGGTACCTGCCAAGTACCGGCAGGAGATTCTGCAGATAGGGCATGATGTTCCGTTAGCTGGACATCTAGGGTCCCGCCGCACAGCCTATAGGATCGCACAGAATTTCTTTTGGCCAAACTTTAACCAGGCTGTGCGGATGTATTGCAGTACGTGTGACACCTGTCAACGGGTAAGGAAGCGGGGGGACCACCCTAAGGCTAGGCTGTTAGCTATGCCTATTATAGGGGAGCCCTTTGCCCGCATAGCCGTTGACATCGTGGGTCCACTGGCCAGGGCTAGTCCATCAGGTAAGAAATACGTTCTTACCGTGGTGGACTATGCCACTCGCTATCCAGAGGCAGTAGCGCTGTCTAACATAGAGGCAGAGACGGTTGCTGATGCCCTGGTTAGAATTTTTACTAGGGTCGGGTTTCCTAAGGAGATTCTCTCCGACCAGGGAACCCAATTCACCGCTGTGCTCACCCAGCAGCTGTGGAAGGTGTGTGGCATTAAGCCGTTACTTAGCTCACCCTACCACCCACAGACTAACGGTCTCTGCGAGCGCTTTAACGGTACCCTCAAACAGATGCTGAGGACCTTTACAGACACTTGCAGAGACTGGGAGAGATTCCTGCCTCATCTATTATTTTCTTATAGAGAGGTGCCCCAGGAATCTACTGGGTTCTCCCCCTTTGAGCTGCTGTATGGGAGAAGGGTCCGCGGACCCCTAGATCTCATTAGAGGCCACTGGGAGGGGGAGACGGAGCAAGAGGGGACCCCCATAGTGCCATATGTTCTGGAACTCCGGGACCGCATGGAGAAACTGTCCCTGATGGTAAGGGAGAATCTCCAGGCGGCCCAGGGGAGACAGAAAAGATGGTACGATCAGGGTGCCCGACAGCGGGTCTTCCAGGTTGGGCAAAAGGTAATGGTGCTCAAACCTGTGAAGGCCAACAAGATGCAAGCATCTTGGCAGGGCCCGTACAAGGTAGTGGCGCAGATCTGCGACACTACTTACTTGATAGCCAGCTGTGCAGATGAAAGGATCCAGCGGTCCTTTCATGTGAACATGCTGAAAGAGTACCAGGAGAGACCTGAGAATATTACAGCAGTATGTGCCCCAGCTGCAGATGATTCTGAGAATTTACCCCTTCCCGATCTATTAGAAAGGGATTCCCAGACTGACCTTACTACCTTGGTACAGCTAGGGGACCGGTTGAACCCAACAGAAAGGGTACAGGCGCAGCAGTTGTTATGGGAGAAGCAGGCGACGTTCTCCCAGGAACCAGGTTATACCACCCTAGCTGTGCATAAGGTAGAGACCCCTGGACAGACCCCGTTACGACAGCCCCCCTATCGTATCCCTGAAGCAGTCCGTGAAGGAATGCGGAAGGAGATACAGGAGATGACCCAACTTGGGGTCATCGAGCACTCCGACAGCCCTTGGGCCTCGCCTGTAGTCCTGGTGCCCAAGAAAGATGGGACCACCCGGTTCTGTGTGGACTACAGGCGACTCAATGAGCGGACCACCACTGACGCCTACCCAATGCCCCGGGTAGACGAATTACTGGATCGTATTGCCAGGGGGCGAAATTTGACCACCATAGACCTGTGTAAGGGCTACTGGCAGATCCCCCTGGCCGAGGATGCTATCCCCAAGTCAGCATTTGTCACCCCATTTGGCCTGTACCAATTTAAGGTCATGCCGTTTGGGATGAAAAATGCACCGGCTACCTTCCAACGGATGGTGGATAGACTCCTGGATGGCTTCCAAGAATTTGCCTGTGCATACTTGGACGACATTGCGATTTACAGTGGGTCCTGGGAGGAACACCTGGTACATGTAGGGGTAGTACTGGATAAAATTCGGGCCGCTGGCCTGACATTGAAGCCAGAAAAGTGCCATCTAGGTATGGCTGAAGTACAATACCTGGGTCACAGAGTGGGGTGTGGGAGCCAGAGACCAGAGCCAGCCAAGGTAGAGGCAGTGGCTAACTGGCCCACACCTACTACTAAGACCCAGGTATTGGCCTTCTTGGGGACGGCAGGGTACTATAGACGTTTTGTCCCTGACTACAGCGCTATTGCTAAGCCCCTGACAGACCTGACCAAGAAAAACTTGCCTAAGCAGGTCCTGTGGTCTCCGGCTTGTGAAGCTGCGTTCCAGGCACTGAAGCAGGCTCTTGTGAATGCCCCTGTCTTGGCTGCCCCAGTCCCTAACAAACACTTTCTCGTCCATACAGATGCTTCCATGTATGGACTGGGGGCTGTGCTGAGCCAAGTCGGGGAAGATGGAGGAGAGCACCCTGTCGCATATCTCAGCAGAAAGCTGTTACCCCGAGAAGTGAGTTATGCGGCAGTGGAGAAGGAGTGTTTGGCCTTGGTCTGGGCATTGAAAAAGTTAAGCCCCTATTTATATGGGCAAGAGTTTTCCCTGGTGACTGATCACAACCCACTCGTTTGGCTTAACCGGGTCTCAGGAGACAATGGGAGACTGCTGAGATGGAGCTTGGCACTACAGCCCTACAATTTTACCATCAGCTACAGACCCGGTAAGCTGAACGGGAATGCAGATGGGTTGTCACGACAAACAGACGTTTCCCTTACCTCGTAGTCCGGTCATCCCCAAGTTGACCCGCCACAGGGTCAAGCCGGGTCTGCCGGAGTGTCCCACAAGGAGGGAGCCGTGTGACAGAACCATCTGTCTGCTTGGATTTTTACTACATTCGTCTGTTTGTCTCCCGTTCGTATGAATGGCTGGTTTCTATAGCCCAGCCATTCGAATGACTCTTTTTTCCCGAACAAACCTGCCGAACGAACGGCCACCCAAGAGAGGAGTGTGCTGCTGGTTAACGTAGTGATCCCAATTAGAACGTTGTGGTTAACCGCAGACACTTCTCAATTAAACCGAATTCAGGGTGGTCGTCGTTCGTATGTCGACCACGAGGCAGCGGCCATTTTAAATCAAGCGAACGCTCAGCGGTGTTTGGCTCTATTTCTATGGAACTAAAAACGGACACTTTTTCTGCCGAACACCGCTGAAACAACGGAACGCCTAGCTGCCTCCACGAAAGCATGCGAACACCGGCCGTTCGGGAGATTTAGAGCATACGAAAAGACTTAACCCAGATAGCCTTCCCATGGAGTCATTCGTATACCGAAAGACTGTAAGAACTTTGACTCCATGGCGATTGAACTATGTGTGTGGGATCTGAGCGCTATTCGCTAATAATATGCACTCAGATCCAGGCTATCTGGGGATGGGTGATACGAATGGGAAATGTTCGGTTTTCGTGTAGTTATATATTTTTATGTCTTTTATTATTTTATGTCTAAGATGGCGACTGGCTTTGTCCTGGAGTTAATTGAGTTACTTGGTAATTAACTCCAGGGCAGAGGGGAGGGAATCATAATGCACTGTGGGTAAAATCTGTGACTGTGTGTCTGGAATGTCCCCATATCTGTCTGTCATTTAAGTCTCCCATTTGGTCCCCTAGGGGAGTGTCCACCAAGTGGGAGACCTGCATAAATACGGGCAGGTAGCCCACAGTAAAGCCAGATCCTGTTTGACCCTCAATGCGGAGCTTCTGTCTCGTTATTGGGGGGATTTCTTCTTCACGTTTAGAGACTGCTGGATGGAACGGAAGCCGCTTGGTGAATATTGCTGTTCGACGGTTGCCAGCAGTTCGTGTATTGCCGTTCGGGAGCTTGGAGCCTGCATTTGGTTCGTGTATTACAGATTAAGCGAACAGAGACTGTACTGCAGCCGGGGAAGGTCTACTAAACGGCGGTTTTGCCTAAAGACACTGGAGGTGTCTTAACACAGGAAATGTGACTTTATTTGGGATTGGGAGAAACAATTTAGACATCAGACCCAGTTTCCTCATTTCCCCACCTGCAATTATTACTTCAAGGTATTTGGAAAATGTTATATCATAAAACTAAAGTATTAAAATGTCAAGCAATGCCAACTGGCTTCTCATATGAAGAAATAAAATTATTATGATCTCTTAAACCATACACATGGAGGGAAGACTATATCTCCTGCCTGAGGCTAGAATTAACCGAGAACATACTGTCTCTACTCCCATTAAAAACATCACTGACAAATGGAAAGATGTACAAGTTTACATGTGTTAAAGCGGAAACAAATGAATTGTCTTTCATTGGCAAAATGAACACCTGCCAGAAGGTTTTTCTGAAGCAAACCAATTTTTGAAGATGAGTTTTCTATACTCTCGAACTCAAAAAAAGCTCTATGGACAAACTCACACATACTGGAACAGTTTTAGGTTTTTCTTTTAGAACATATGAATTAACCAAAATGGAATGCCCCCTAGCTGTAGTTGAACAGCCCCTATGATGCTCAACCAGCCTCAAGGCTGGTGAGCATAATGAGTATTTCAGCTGGGGGTATAAACCATTTGGTTACTCTTTAAAAGATATGGAAGACAGACATCCCTCTATGTTGACATGGATACAAGGAGTGCAGGTGCCCTTCGTATTCCCTGGCGGGGGGGGGGTTGTAGTTTTTTACTCAAGGCGATTTTTTTCATTAATGGTTTTTTAATATAATTCCTCCACAAGATGCCCGTGGGTGGGGAGTCGTGAAGGGACCATTGGCAGATTCTCATCCATTACTAATGTGCCCTCAACTGCTGCCAATGGGTGTGGACTGGGGTACCAATGGCAGATACCCGCTCCATTATGACTAGAATAGAATGTTCCTAGTATAGTGCACATGGATTGAAGTTTTCTACTGTAATTAGCCTCATCCCATTACTAATGGAATGAGGGCTTTAGTGAATGGGCAGACATTTAGTCTAACCCCCCCAACTGCTGGACAACAGAGGGGGACCAGAGACATGTCTCCATTTATTTCCTTTAATAGAATACTCACTGTTCAGGGGTTGAAGTATTAATGATTTAGTAGCGACTGGTTGCTCAAATTTAGTTTAATAGACATACCTCCACTCTCAGCATGAGATATTCTAAGCACCACTACAAGTTAATATAATGGTTTTGGTGAAAATACCCAGTAACTTGTCTTTGTAAAACATTGCTTTGTTTAAATTTGGCAGGAAAACATGCCTCTAGCAGCTGTCAATCAGATAGCCACTAAAGCCACATCTCCCGTCGATTATTGAATATCTTTGACAATGTTAGGATGTGTCAGTACAACCTAACTACACTGGGCTGTGATGCCTTTAGGGCGTAATTACATTTCCTGCAGGATTGATCCCGGCTCACACCAGGGAGTTCCAGATATCAGTAGATACCCTTCTCCCCTCTGTCAGCTGGGGCCATTTTTATTGGCCTCAGACTTTTTGATGCGCTGCATGCAGTGTTGAAAGTTAGCACTGTGTAGAGCCCTTTAAATCCATTGAGAACACTGCAGCGATGCAATCAAGCTCAGCCACAGTAATTCTCTCACTGGATCTGGTGATTGGGAAACCCCCAGGGTCCGCACAGACCATGGAGGATATCCCTCTATGTCCTCTATGTCCCAATGGCATTTTGATCAGTACTGGGCCTATCCTTGAATGCAATTTATTAGACATCCTAGATTAAATGTAAATGATATGATGCTGTCATACTGAAAATTGCCGATAGATGGCAGCAACATACCACTCTGTTTTAGCTTATCTTTCCCTTTGCTAATATCTGTACTGCTATTAACAGATGGAAATCTTTGGGTTTAGATTAAATTAGGGATTAAGATTAGGTTTAGAATAAATATTAGGTTTAGTAATAGAGTCTTAGATGTATATTTAAGATGGGTTTAGAGTTAAAGGAACATCATTGTCAACTGATGTTCCTCTAATTTTATTAAAAGTCTCCATGCCTTGCTATTCGCAATTTAGATTTATCCTTCTGTGGAGGAGTTCAGGAGAAAGCAGATAGACAAAGGGAAAGAACGTGCGGACTGTGAATGCAACGCCTACTAATCTTCAAGTCCCAGTGCAGCCTCAGATTGGTAGGAGTTACAATGCCAGTTGGCATTTTTCCCCATTAAACAGTAACAAGATGATACATAATGGGGTCAGATGTTGACTTGCATTGTAATTCCCACTGCAGAGGTATATAATTCCATAACTGAGCATGAGATTTAATCATTTTACTATATAATTTACTTTATAGTAAAAAAAAAAAAAAAAAAGTAAAATATCAGTTTCAACGATCAGGAAATAAATACTTGAGCAGCAACACAATTAATGTTCTCCAAAATATCAATACATGATTATAAAGGGGAAAAAATAAACAATTGTTTTCTATTATGTTAACTATATATTGAAATGTAAAGTCTAATAATTACCTTGAAAGTGTAAGCGCTTAGTAGATCGGTCCCATAGTAAATTCTAATACAGATATATTAGCAATATTGTGCAGAGCCTATATATCTTTACGCACTTCTCCAGTGGTGTGCAAGATATATATAGAGTGTTAGATAGGAATATACCAATAAACATTAATTGTATAAAATAATCAAAATGTATTATGTTTTAAAACACGGATATTCCTAACTATTGCTATAAATAGCTGCTAACAGAGTCAGTGATATAAAGAGAGTAAAGTGTTCCTGTGGAATATATTACCACTCCTTCACAGACGGCTAGACCTGTATGGCAATTGGAGGCTTAAAGGACCACTATAGTGCCAGGAAAACATACTCGTTTTCCTGGCACTATAGTGCCCTGAGGGTGCCCCCTCCCTCAGGGTCCCCCTCCCGCCTGGCTCTGGAAGGGGGAAAGGGTTAAAAACTTACCTTTTTCCAGCGCTGGGCGGGGAGCTCTCTGCCTCCGATCCTCCTCCTGGGCTGAATGCGCACGCTACGGCAAGAGCTGCGCTACATTCAGCCGCGCATAGGAAAGCATTTACAATGCTTTCCTATGGACGCTTGCGTGCTCTCACTGTGAAAATCACAGTGAGAAGCACGCAAGCGCCTCTAGTGGCTGTCAATGAGACAGCCACTAGAGGATTAGGGGAAGGCTTAACCCATTCATAAACATAGCAGTTTCTCTGAAACTGCTATGTTTATGAAAAAATGGGTTAACCCTAGAAGGACCTGGCACCCAGACCACTTCATTAAGCTGAAGTGGTCTGGGTGCCTAGAGTGGTCCTTTAACTGCTGGATGACATCCTTATGAAGGTGATGATTTAAAAGCTTGTTCTTGTGTCCAGATAGATACTTTTGTAGCAGATGGATCTGTTATATGCAGTGAAAGTTTCTTAGATCAAGCAGACTGCTTTAGTAAGCACTGTAGATAAAACACTGTAGATGAATCTCTGAAACTATGTTGCAATTAGCCTTAGCTCCACTTCTACCCTTTCTCATGGGGGCATTTTTAAGATAAGGAGATAGCAGCAGTCAAAATCCTTTATATCCCTTATGTTTCATTTGAAAATTGTCAGTTTCTTAACAGTGTAGTCTGTTTTCTGCTGGGGCAGGACTCTTCCTGTTCTTAACGCCAATAATGCACATTTGATGTTTTCTGTGGTTATTTTGTAAGTTTTGTGAAGCAACATAGTTTCAGAGATTCATCTACAGTGCTTACTAAAGCCATCTGCTTGCTCTAAGAAACTTTCACTGCGGCTGGGATTCTGGCATATAACAGATCAATCTGCTACAAAAGTATCTGTCTGGACACAAGAACAAGCTTTTAAATCATCACCTTCATAAGGATGTCATCCGTTAAGCCTCCAATTGCCATACGGGTCTTGCTGTGAAGGAACACTTTACTCTGAGTCTCTTCATATCACTGACTCAGTTGCATCATCTAGTGATTATTGGAACCCATCATCACTTATTTTTACTGTGTTAGCAGCTATTTATAGCAATAGTTAGGAATACCTGTGTTTTAAAACATGATAAATTTTGATTATTTTATACAATTTATGTTTATTGGTATATTCCTATATAACACTCTATATAAATCTTGCACACCACTGGGGAAGTGTGTATAGATATATTTCAGCTCTGCACAATATTGCTAACATATATGTATTAGCAGTGGCGTACATACCGGGGTGGCAGGGGTCGCGGCTGCGACCGGGCCTAGCCCAGCCGGTATGTATGCCAGTGTGGCCAGCCTCTTCTCCTGGGAGGCCCAGAAGCTGGCCATCTCAGGGCCCCCCGAGGCTGGCCCTAGTATCACCGGGCTGGCTGGCGGGCGTGCGAGGGAGCACTGTCCCCTGAGTGCTTCCTCTTCAGCTCCCTCGCGCACCGCACTGATGCCGGAGCCAGAATATGACATCATCTTCCGGCTCCGGCATCAGTACGCGGCGCGCGATGGAGCTGAACAGGGAGCACTGCTATGTTTTCAGCTGCAGGGTTAAAACTAGAGGGACCTGGCACCCAGACCACTTCATTGAGCTGATGTGATCTGGGTGTCTGTAGTGGTCCTTTAAGTGTATGTGTATCTGCATGCACTGGCGTACATACTGCAGTCGCAGGGGTCGCAGCCCTGCGACCCCTGCGACCAGGTGCCCGCCGCCATGTGTTGCTGCCCCAGCACGCACAGAGTAAGCGCGTGGGGGGACAGGGGCCCACGGATCAGTTTTCGCACTGGGGCCCCATGGGTTGTGTGTATGCCACTGTGTATTAGAACCTATTAGAATTTACTATGGGACCAATCTACTAAGCGCTTACATTTTCAATTCACTATGTGTTCTGAGATTTTAGGAAAAATCTTTTATGTGTTTAGCAGCTAATAATTTATTATAGTTTTACTATTATTCTCTATATTTTTTGTATTATTTGCGCTTTTTTTGTTTAACAATTTTATCTCTAATAATTACCTGCTTACCCAACTACCATGATGGTTTTTAAAAAAAAATTATTTTGTACTGTATGAAAATTACAATAGATCTCGTAGCACCACAACAGTGATAGCAAGCGTGTTAGATTACAGAAAAGAACAAATTGCATAAAATACGCAGATGCTTCCTAGAATACAATGTTGTCTGGCAACTGGAGGGTTCAGCACAATTTTGGAAATAAGGTGAAAATCAGGCTAAGCAAACATGCCATAAGAATGGTAAGACTTTCAAACATAAGAAAAAAAAGACAAGACATGTAGATAAGATTACTGAGAATTAAATGCTAAAGTACAAGAGTAATCGTCAGAAAAAGAATTGGAAAATAAAGGAAAATATGTAGTGTGTCAAAAGAATGAACAAATCAGTGGGTGCTATGGGTAAGAGAGATAGGGTGGTGGAGAAGAAGCTACCCCAAGTAGGTGTGCAGTGTTCCTTGATCCCATGGAACCAGTAGACCCTTCATCTGCTCTCTGTCTCGTGGCTTTGTGTGAGTTGCACCTGCACGGTAGATTCTGCTCTGTTGTGTCTTGTGATACTCGCCACTGCGGGCACCTCTATGATAGTGCGGCTTTAGGTGGAGCCTCCGGGGTTTCTGAGGTAAGGGAGGGGAAGGAATAGTGCAGGGGAAGGAATAGTGCCTGCTAATCGCTGAGGCCTCTGTTTCAGTAGTGGAACCCTCTCCAGCGCTGAACAGGGCCGGAGTGGGGATACACAGCAGCCCTGGGAAAAAAAATCTATGCCAGCCCCATAAGTCACTGCGCCATGTATTGTCACATGAAATACGTACGGCTTAGGTCGAAACGTTGATCCTTATTGGCAACACTTAATACATTTATTGTCTTTGAAAATCCACTGAGTGCTCTCATCATCATTATTTACCTTCATATATCCAGCGCAGAGCAGCACCTTGGTGTAAGTTTTTTCTATTACTTTAAGGGCTGAGTGCCAGACTTATTGCTTTAATTATATATATATATATATATAAATAAAATATGTGGGTATATATTACTTAATCATCTGGGGTGGCAAGACATGCATACATATATATAATTATATACCTTACATATTATTGGTGTGTGTGTATATATATATATACCATTTATTTTTCTAATATGGTGGGCAGGGGGGCTGTAAGGTGGGTAGGGGGACTGTGAGTGGTTATGAGGACTGTGAGTAGGTAGGGGTTCTGTAAGGTGGGTAGGGTGGATGTACGGTGAGTAGGGGACTGTGAGGTGGGTAGGGGGACTGTGACGTAGGTAGGGAGGCTGTATGGTGGGTAGGGGTTCTGTAATGTGGGTAGGGGGCTGTATGGTGGGTAGGGGGACTGTGAGTGGGTAGGGGACTGTGAGTAGGTAGGGGTTCTGTAAAGTGGGGAGGGGCTGGAAGGTAGGTAGGGGGACTGTGAGTGGGTAGGGGGCTGTGATTGGGTAGGGGGACTGTGAGGTGGGTAGGGGGGCTGTGAGTGGGTAGGGGACTGTGAGGTGGGTAGGGGGACTGTGAGGTAGGTAGGGGGGCTGTATGGTGGGTAGGGGAAGCTGTGGGGTGGGTAGGGGGCTGTGAAAAGGTAAATACCTTTAGTTTTCTGTAATTATTTCCTGGTGGTCCGGTTGGCAGCTTTCCAGCTCATACTAATACACACACTCTCTCACTGACATACACATGGTCAGTTACACACTCTTCACTCTTACTAACACCACACACAGTGTCACTTGCACACTCTCACACACACACAGTGTAACATACACATACTAACACAGTGTCACTTGCACACTCTCCCTAACACACACACTCACACTAATACACACTCTCTCACTGACATACACAGTGTCACCTACACACTCATACTAATCCACACACTCTCTCACTGACATACACAGTGTCACTTACACACTCTCACCAATTTACACATGGTCAGTTACAAACTCTTACTAACACCACACACATTGTCACTTGCACACTCTCTCACACACACAATGTCACTTACACATACTAACACAGTGTCACTTGCACACTCTCCCTAACACACACACCCAGAGTCACTTGCACACTCTCACTATTACACACACAAATGCCCAGTCACTTGCACATTCTCACTAACAGTGTCACTTGCAGACTCTCACTGACACACACACTCACACTAATACACACACTCTCACTGACATACACAGTGTCACCTACACACTCATACTAATCCACACACTCTCTCACTGACATAAACAGTGTCACTTACACACTCTCACCAACTTACACATGGTCAGTTACAAACTCTTACTAACACCACACACATTGTCACTTGCACACTCTCTCTCTCTCTCTCACACACACACACACACAGTGTCACTTACACATACTAACACAGTGTCACTTGCACACTCTCCCTAACACACACCGGTTATCACTTACTCACTCTCAATAATACACACACACACCCAGAGTCACTTGCACACTCTCACTATTACACACACACACCAGTCACTTGCAATCTCTTGTGAAACTTCTCCTCCATATTGCTGTAGCCAGGGGCGCTGTACGGGGACAAGCGTTGCCCTAATTATAAATCCACATGTTACCGATGTCTCCGAGCTGCTTGTCCTTGCACTAGGACACCATCCCCCCGCTTGCCACCAAATGTAACGGACCCTCCGTCAATCGATGCTCCTAGTGCTTACCAAGGACCATCAGCACTGCACCATAAGCACTGCAGACCCCACTAACCAACGCAGCTTGGTTGGGGTCTCGCCGTCCTCCACCCACCCTGGACCCAAGACCAGGATCCAGCTCCCAGTGGGTAGACCTCTCCTCCTCCAGAAAGCGTAGCAGGAACAAGCTCTTAAAAGAGCTTAGTGATTATAGCCAGGGGAGTATACAGTGTATAGCAATCCCCAGTGTAGATGCAGCCTTTTCTCCCACACATGAGACAAGGCTCTATGTTGATGGTAAAACAGGAACTCAGCAGTCTGAGGGTTTATTGTCTCTTATATGCTGTTTTTTCCCACAAGGTTACCACCTTGGACCTTGTGGAACACAGGATACAAAGTTACAAAGCCAATCAAAACAGGTTTGTACAGATAGACACTCCCAGATAATGTACACAAACTCTCCCCTCTGCCTGTGATACATTTAACAAACACAATGGACTAACTCAATTACCCACAGGCAGAAAACACACATTTTTTTACAAAACACTCCCAAAACACCACATAGCCCTGCTGGAGAACAATAGGACAGGAAAAAGAATGAAGGGAAGAGGCACATTTTCCCATAATCCTGGGGCAAAAGGCTGGCAAGCAGGCTCCTCCAAACCCCAGTGGCGAGGTTATTTTCGCCACATTCCCCTACACTGAATAGTCAAAAAATAACTATATCTGGACAGTCCAGACATTCCATGACAAAATTAAGCTACCAACCCCTAAAGATGCAAACCCTAGGTACCCAAATTACAAGCGAAGATGTAGACTTAACAGCAATATCAGTCTTTAAAAGTAATCCCCAGACCCAGATGGGTTCTACGGAATCTACTACAAAATCTTTAGAGAGGAACTGACCCCCACCTCCCCAAAGTCTGCAATAAATGGATGGAAGGGAGCACCCTAAACGCAGTCACACTAATCCCCAAACCAGATAGGGATGACACTCTAGACAAAAAAAACACAGACCTATCTCATTGATTAACTTGTAAAGATATTTGCAAAAATACTAGCCTCTAGACTAAACCCCCTCTTGGCAACATTAATACATTCTGACCAAGTTGGATCATACCCACAAGGCAACTATATGAAAACACAAGAAGGAGCAGTAATCTTATATGGTAGGCAAAAAGGAAACAAATGCCTTCTCCAGTTCTATCATTGGATGCCGAAAAGACGTTTAAACGAGTACAAGGGCATTACCTATTCGCACTCCTACAACAAATTGGAATGCCAATGTCATTTATAACAGCTGTTAAGGTCTTACACTCAGACCTGAGAGCAAAGACCTGCATCTTGGGATCAGTGCCCCATTCAAACTTATAAACGGCAGTGGGTCGACCTCGAAGCACTCCTAATGGGTACAGATCTACCGCAATTCTGGATCTAGATGCCTAATTTAGACAGACCGGACCAAAAATACTAACTGAAACACATTCCTCCCCTCCCCCCCTGCTGACCCCATAACTTATAAATTGATCTTTTGAGCTCGGGATGAGCACAAGGGACTTAAGGGAATAGAAGCCACAGGAGTACAACAGTACTACCAATTGTATAAAAACAACACATTCAGGTTGTTTGACAAACTGAAGACAATAGCACCCTTAACCACAAAAGACTATTTCCTCTACATTGAACTTAAAGACTTTGCTAGGGATCGACAGGTACAGGCGGAAGCAGCAAAAGCCCCATGAGATTCTACGAAAGATCATAGAAACCACTCATGACTACCACATATGCCCAGCTCAGCGCTCCAGCTGCAGACGAATGCAATCGATACATTGATCAATGGGAGGCAGATCTCTCACAAACGTTACAGGGAGAGGATTGGGTAGACATATGGGAGGCCACCACCCCCATTTGAATAACACTACAGGAAAAATCCTACAAAATGTTAATGAGGTGGTACACCAGCCCAGTAAAACAGTTTTGAATGGGAAAATCCACCATGGACGAATGCTGGAGGGAATGCCAGGAAAAGGGAACATTTGTACACATGTGGTGACCTGTCCAGAAATAGTTAAATTCTAGGTTCTTATCCAAAACCTCCTCAAAGATGTACTGAAACGAGAGATAGACTTGGTCATTCCTTCTGTCCAAGCCGACAGAGGGTCTCACCTCATGAGAACAGAAGCTCAAAAACAAACTCACATTGGCAGTTAGATGTGCTGTTGCCCAATCGTGGCTCAAAACCACAAAACCTACTCAGAAAGACGTAATTTTTTAAATAAAAGACAATTATTAATGGATAAACTACTGGTCCAAGTCCGAAACACAGAGTCAACGTTTAATAAGGTTTAGCAACCGTGGGAGGAGTACCTAGAATAATAACAGAATAGCTGTGATGAGAACGTGGGAGTCGCAAGAAGTGATGGATTTCGCCCCATCCCCTCAAGGAGGGATAGCCCACATTGACCTCCAACCTATCCCTACTCTCCTTTCCTTCTTCTCTCTATTCTCTCTCACTTCTAAGTAAACTTCAAAAACCAGAGCCAGGTAATGGTATTTAGCTCAACATCCTGGTAGCTGGAGAACGTATGTTGATACAAATTCAGGGGGAAATCGTATTATTATTCACACCGAACGTGGTTATCCACATGGTACAATAGGAAGTCAAACATGCTTTAGGAATGTAAATAATAACTATGAAACAACATACTACAAAATGTTTTACTTCAGTTGAACCCGGCATGGATGACAATGTCTCTTCTGTATTAACCTACATGTAATTGATATAGCTTCTCCACCATTGTACTTATACGTGCTGATTGCCATGTACACACCGGAATATAATGTAAATTGTACGCATGTATTATGCATGTTGAAGTGTGATGCATTGTTGTATATGTCAACCTGAGCTATTATATAAAGAATTTAAATAAAAAAACTGCATGCACAGAAAATCACAGTGGCAGACTACAGGTATAAATGGTAACACGTAATCACAGGATGACTAATTTATGTGAGGTTGAGTATCTTCCACGATTCCGTCACTACCTGAAAGTTGTAGGGAGATGAGAAATGGAGAGATTAAGTATTGCTTGGATTTGGGTGTGTGCCTTATGCACTTTACACCGGTTATCATATTACAAGATTACACAAGATAATTTAAAGTAGGACCTAGGAATATTTATGACAACACCTTTCCATGTTGACCAGTAATGTTTTACTCTTCTTTGAATGTCCTTTGTTTTCTCTCCTTGCTTTGTTGAAATGTCCTTGTATTCATTTCTTCTTCACGTACAACTAATGGAACGAAAAATAATGCAAAATAAAGAAACATTAAAAACAACTCGGCAGAAAAATACAAAGTGTATGTAAAAATTTCAACATAAATTTAACACCAGAAACTTTTAAAGAAATGGTGAAAAAAATGGCACCTCAATAAAGCTCAAAATATATCAGTCGCAATGGTGTTCACGTTTGCAAATGATATGCATTAATTAAGTAATTTAAATACGTGGGCTACTTAAATGGCCCAAAATGTATCGTACACCCCTTTTATTTAAAAAAAAAAAAAGTGACAAGGGTATATGAATGAGATCATTCTGTATTGAGAAGATATACATGAGCACAATTTAGTGATTTTTATTACAATATCACGTATCAAGTATACAAAGTGAACTGCTAAATTGCAATGTGCATGTAAAACAAAATCAAGTAATAAAATAATTAAAATATACTATATGATATACTATACCATATGTAATGTCTACTTTCACAAATGGTATGCATTTATGATGTAGTTTAAACTGTCAACCTGCTACAATGCCACAAAATGCAGAATAGGCCCATAAAAATTATATTTTTATAGATTCTAACTGTAAAAACTGATATTGTCATGTCTCTTATAGAGCACTGTAATTGGGCATGGTAGTGCCAAAGGCAAACATTGGGGGTTTATTGTTTAATTCAGAAGAGTTTGCTGACCATGATTTGGGAGGGGGGTTTGATCACAGTGGCACATATCAGATTTGAAATATGCCCGGTTAAAATGTAATATGCATGGAAACAAATGTTTATATAAACTGGTGAAAAAATGGCTACATGTTAATGCACAATATAAACCATATGAGATGCCCTTTCACAAATAGTATGTGGATTAATTTGAAAAATCAAACTGCTATAACGACCCAATTGAGCCATAAAACCATGAAATCTGTCTCTGAAATTCTAACTGGGAAAACTGAAATGGTCCGGTCTCTTATATAGCATTGTAGCTTCAATGGATAGTGCCAAAGGCATACAATGGGGGTATCTTTGTATTCAACAATACCCCAATATTGAACGCAATATGGTGTTTTGCTGTTAAATGGCTACATAATATGTG
This sequence comes from Pelobates cultripes, assembly GCA_933207985.1. NCBI lineage: Eukaryota > Metazoa > Chordata > Amphibia > Anura > Pelobatidae > Pelobates > Pelobates cultripes. Next base: position 27,506,063 of record OW240916.1, read on the forward strand.
TTAAAATACCATTAGGTAAATAGCCTGTGATGTCTACTTTATATAAATAGATACTTTTGTGTGGCAATTGTTTTCTGGGATGGCTATTTCAATTAGAAGACATACATACCAAATTCCGAAATAGCTCCAAATTGAACTTTTATTTACCAAAAAGTACCAAACTACCAAAATAAACTAAAAATCCTAGACTTATTTATGTATTTATTTTGAATTAGTTTTCATAAGCTGCACTAATTATTCACACAATATTACTGTAAAAACTGTGAAAAAATATATATATATTTTGCAAGTTTGTGTATTTTTTTTATCATAAATGAGAAGATGTATATGTATATGTCACTTCAAAATAAAACCCTTTCTGTCCTTTAACAAACAATACATAATATGTATGGAGGCACTTGTAGAGAAACCCTTAGATTACGCTAACACAAACCTTTAGCTCAAATTCAAGGTTTTGTTTTGGTGCAGAAGGTGGACACTGTAGGCACTATAACCATTTGATATAATTGAACTATTTATAGTGTCTGGCGTCCCCTGGTTAGTGCCAGATTAAATTAAGTGCTAAGGGACCCTAAGCTCCAAGTCCATGCACATGGTATAGGCCCATTGCTAAAAAAAAAAAATTTAATTTTACTGCTCTTCACATGCACTTATGCTATAAAGTTGTGCAGAGGGAATTAAGTTAAGTATGGGAACTTACAAGGGTTGCAGGGGAACAAAACATGTGTGGATTGGCTGACTGTAAAATAATTAAAGGGACACTGAAGTCACCAGAACAATTACAGCTTAATGTTAATGATACAATCTATAAGGAGATGCTGATTGGCCAGGTTTCATCATCAGAATGATAGGAAAGCATTGTGATTGGCTGAGATGATCAATTCTGATGATGTCAGCCAACGATCGGGGGCAGGGCCATATGCGAGGACCCCTGCTCGGCGCTGGAAAAAGGTGAGTAAATCACCTTTCTCACCGGATGTTAGGATAGGCCAGCCACTTAAACAGTGGTTTTAGAACTATAGTGTCAAGAATACTAGTTTGTGATCCTGACACTATAGCGGTCCTTTAATGTAAAGCTGACGTTGCCCATTGTGCAAATGCCCTTGCTGCTTCTCTTTCTCTAGAAGGCACGTCCCATTTCTGCTACATTCACTACATCCACCTCTTTCTCTGTCCCAGACAGCATACCAGAAGCAACCAAAAATGCAGGAAACAAATCACTAATAACCCCAAAATGGGAGCAAGTGATGAGGAATACTTACTAAAAGTAAGCTTAAGCTTTTAAAAATTATATTAAATTATAAGACATACATTCACATGGAAGAAACCAAATGATTCTAAGCTGGATAAAATTAAAATCATTAGGAGCAACAATACCTCATGTGTATTGATTATGTATCATTTGGTATGATCGGAAGAAGATCATAAAAGACCTTCCAAGCATTAATGTGGGACTTGGGGAGGCCCAATTTAGGCAATATGGCCTTATAAGCAGGGCCGGACTGGCCCACCGGGAAATTTCCCGGTGGGCCGTCGGCACCTGGGGCCGGGCAGCCAGCTGGCTCACCTGCGGCCGCAGAGGGAGCTCCTTTGGCGGCCGCAGGGTTTGCTGGCTGTTCTTGCGGCCGCAGGGGTGTAGCGTTACTTACCTTAACCGGGGGCCGGTCGCGGTCCTCTCTTCAAGCCGCGCGCGGTCCTGCGGCTGCACGAGCCGCGCGCGGCTCATCCAACTACTTCGGATGGAGGGCGGGCAGTGACCGCGTGAGGCGGTCACGTGTCCCGCCTGAATCTAAGAGCGCGCCGCGAGTCTTGGGCGCGCTCTTAAAGGGACAGTGGGTGCCTAAATTGGAAAAGGCATCCCATTGGTCCCTGTCATGCCACACTCCCCATACACTTACCTTTTGGGGGCGTGGATATGACAGGGACCAATCAAATTAGATGCTTAGGTATTTATACTCACCTTCTTCCCTTTGTTCCTTGCCCTATCGTGGTTTCTGTTTCAGTTCCCTTTAGCGCTTGTAGTGTTCAGTTGTGTTTTCTCGTATTGACTTTGGCTTCGTATTCTGACTTCGTTTTCGCTTTATCCTTATCTGTACTGTTTGCCGGCTTGCTGTTTTCCGTGTACCAGACCCCGGCTTGTCCTAGTTTACGCTGTCTCTCTGTGCCCTTGACCTCGGTTTGTTCCTGGCTCTGTCTTCTCTCATATACGTCAAGTCCGGCCATTCTAAGGTCCGGTAGACGTATCTCTCCTCTGTATTTGCCTCTGTTTAGCTGGATCCTGCGTGTAGGGGTATATTCTCGTTACATTACGATAGGGCCATGGACCCCGCAGATTTAGCTCAACAGATGGCGTCCCATGAGGCAAGATTTGTAGAGCAGGATCATCGTATGGATCAAATAGCTCAGGCTCTCCAGACGCTCCTAGCTAGAACCGTTCCCGCAACTACACCTAACCCTCCTACGCCCCTTCTCCCTGAAGTATCTACTTTGCCTAATACTTCGGCCCATTTAACACCTCCTCCTAGGTATGGAGGGGACTCTAAGACTTGCAGAGGGTTTATTAATCAGATTGAATTTCACTTTGAAATGTATCCACGTTCATTTCCCACAGAGAGGTCTAAGGTTGGGTTCTTTATGCACCAACTTACCGATAAGGCACTTGAGTGGGCAAATCCTATTTGGGAAGCTAATGGGCCTATGGTACATGATTTCAACAGTTTTCTTACGGCTTTTCGTAGAACTTTTGACACAATGAAAAGGTCAAAGAATGCCGCAAGAGCATTAATGAGAATTAAACAGGGTTCTAGGTCTGTGGCTGATTATGCTATTCAGTTTCGCACTCTTGCTTCGCAGGTAGATTGGACCAACAATGGGTTAACTACTGCCTTTATGGAAGGTTTGTCAGATACGATATTGGATGAGGTAGCAGCTAAGGAGCTTCCTATTGCCTTAGAGGACCTTATCGATTACCTCATCGATATTGATAATAGAATTCGTGACAGGCTCTATACCAAGAACAGGAATAGACGTTTTGTTACACCCATTAACCCCAGAGTTAATATACCAGAGAGTGTTAAAGTGTCTGAGGAGGAACCTATGCAATTAGGGGTTGCCAAACTCTCTGACACTGAGAAATTACATAGGAGAAGGGAGGGACTCTGCCTATACTGTGGTAGGAGAGACCATATGGTAAAGGAATGTCCTTTACTCCCGGAAAACTCTCGCACCTAAGACCTTATAGGGGACTGGCCTTGGGTGTGATATCTAAGTCTCCTAAATTGCCTCCTAACCGCTTGCTTCTCCCGGTTTCTTTATATATGGGAGAGATTTGTATAGTTGACAACATATATGCTCTGGTTGACTCTGGGGCAGCTGAAAATTTTATAGACTCTGGCTTTATAAAGAGAAACAACATTCCCATCAGAGAGAAGGAGATACCCTTGGCCGTTGAGGCCATAGATGGTAGACCATTAAGTTCTCCAGTTGTTACTCATGAGACTGAACCACTACACATGTACACAGGGGTTTTACACTACGAAACCATTCGATTCCAGGTTATCACCTCTCCCTCTTCACAGTTAGTATTAGGGTATCCATGGTTACGTGCTCACAATCCCATTTTTGACTGGGAGACAGGGCAAATAAAATCATGGAGTAAGGCCTGCCACGAGTCTTGTACGTTGGAAGTCACACCTTTGAATTCTATTGAGGTACCTACCAGTCCTCCTTTGTCTATGGTTATACCCCCTCAGTATTTATCTCTAAAGACTGTTTTCGATAAAAGGGAGGCTGAGAAATTACCGCCTCACAGACCCTATGATTGCGCTATTGACTTGTTGCCTGGCACTATACCTCCAAAGGGCAGGGTGTACCCCTTATCGGTTCAAGAAAACCGTGTTATGGAGGAGTACATCAAGGAATCATTAGAAAAAGGGTTTATTAGGAGATCCTCTTCTCCAGCTGGAGCAGGGTTCTTCTTTGTATCGAAGAAAGAAGGTGATTTAAGACCGTGTATAGATTATAGAGGTCTAAACAAAATCACTATCAAAAATGCATACCCTATACCTTTGATTACAGAATTATTTGACAGGCTGAAACATGCCACTGTGTTCACTAAATTAGACCTTAGGAATGCATACAATTTGATACGTATAAAGGAAAATCACGAATGGAAGACTGCATTCAACACTAGATCCGGTCATTACGAATACACTGTTATGCCATTTGGGCTTTGCAATGCCCCAGCAGTATTCCAAGAGTTTATTAATGATGTATTGAGAGATTTTATTCACACATTTGTTATCGTATACTTGGACGACATTTTAATATATTCTGCAGATATACACACTCATCACAGACATGTTACGACAGTTTTGAAGACCCTTCTTGCTAATGGTCTTTATTGCAAGCTAGAAAAATGTCTGTTTGACCAAACCGAAGTCCAGTTCTTGGGGTATTTGATTTCCGCTAAAGGTTTTCGTATGGATCCCCAGAAGCTAGCTGCTGTAATAGAATGGCCTCTACCGCAAGGTCTGAAAGCTATTCAGCGTTTTCTTGGGTTCTCCAATTATTATAGACGTTTTATCAAAGGTTTCTCGTCCATTGTAGCACCTATTACCCGTATGACTAAAAAGGATGGCAATACTCGTGTTTGGTCTACCGAGGCACTTCAGGCTTTTGAATTTCTTAAAACTACGTTCGCCTCTGCACCTATTTTACAGCATCCTGTCCCCTCACTGCCCTATATACTTGAAGTTGATGCTTCGGATATTGGGGTAGGTGCTGTCTTGTCCCAAAGAGAGTCGCCTGAGAAGCCATTGCATCCATGCGGCTTCTTTTCTAAACAAATGTCCAAAGCAGAGAAAAATTATGATGTGGGTAATCGTGAACTCCTTGCTATTATTTTAGCACTTAAAGAGTGGAGACATTTGTTAGAGGGAACTAAGGATCCTATCCTCATTTTTACGGATCACAAGAACCTATCCTATCTTAGCGAAGCCAAAAGATTGTCTTCCAGGCAGGCTAGGTGGTCACTATTTTTGTCCCGTTTCAATTTTATTATCACCTATAGGCCAGGTGATCGCAACACTAAAGCAGACGCTCTGTCCAGACAGTTCGAAACTACTGACAAACAGGAGATTGATGTTACTCCTGTCATTCCCCCAGACAGGATAATAGCTACTACTATTTTGTCTATTTCCTCGTCCCTCTTGCAGGCCATACAAGCGAAACAAAGCATGGCACCTAGCGAGAGGCCTAATGATAAACTGTTCGTTGATGTTCCTGAGAGACGGGATATCATGTCATTATATCATGATACTAAGACCGCTGGACATCCTGGTATTTCCAAAACGGTGTCAGCTGTTTCTCGGTATTTTTGGTGGGATTCCTTACGAAAGGATGTCACTGACTATATAAGTGCTTGTACTACTTGTGCCTGTATGAAATCCTCCCGTAGAGTTCCTTGTGGGCTGTTGCATCCGTTACCCGTTCCCGAGAGACCTTGGTCTAACCTGTCCATGGATTTTATTGTTGAATTACCCCCTTCAAATGGTAACACAGTAATCCTGATGATAGTGGATCGGTTCTCCAAAATGGCTCACTTCGTGTCTCTTCGCAAGTTGCCCACATCCAAGGAACTGGCTCATATCTTCGCTAGAGAAGTATTTCGATTACATGGGATTCCCGTATCTATTGTATCCGATAGGGGTAGCCAATTTATTTCCAGGTTCTGGAGGGCCTTTTGTTCAGAAATGGGTATTTCTCTCTCATTTTCTTCCGCTTATCATCCCCAGTCTAATGGGGCTGCTGAACGTGCCAACCAGTCTCTGGAGCAATACCTCCGTTGTTTTGTGTCTCACCATCAGGACAATTGGTCTGACCTGCTTCCTTGGGCTGAATTTGCTCGGAATAACGCCACTCATGATTCTTCCGGCAAGAGCCCTTTTTACGTTGTCTATGGCCAGCATCCCGTTGTTCTTCCGGCTGCATTCTCCTCACAGGGCATGCCAGTTCTGGATGAGCATTTGGCTGGTTTGCGTAATACTTGGGAGCAGGTTCAGCGTTCTTTGGTGGACTCTGCTACTCGCCAGAAGGCTCAGGCTGACAAGCATCGCAGAGCAGCTCCGTCCTATGTTGTGGGGGACAGGGTTTTGCTTTCCACGCGGAATATTCGTCTCCGGGTGCCTTCTATGAAATTGGCTCCCCGCTTCATTGGACCTTATCGTATTATACATAAGGTTAATCCTGTTTCTTATGCCTTAGGCCTGCCTAAGAATCTACGTATTCCTAATGTTTTTCACACCTCATTGTTGAAACCTTTCGTACGCAACCGCTATACCCGGCATACTCCTCCTCCCCCTCCTATCTCGGTGGAGGGTCATGAGGAGTTTGAAGTGTCTGCTGTTCTTGACTCTCGTTTCCTTAGGGGTCGACTTCAGTACTTGGTACATTGGAAGGGTTATGGGCCTGAGGAGCACAGTTGGATTTCGGCCGATGCTGTCCATGCTCCCCGCCTTGTGCGCTCTTTCCATTCACGTTTTCCTGCCAGGCCTGGTCCTACCCGCCCGGGGGGCGTGTCCTCAGGGGGGGGTACTGTAGCGTTACTTACCTTAACCGGGGGCCGGTCGCGGTCCTCTCTTCAAGCCGCGCGCGGTCCTGCGGCTGCACGAGCCGCGCGCGGCTCATCCAACTACTTCGGATGGAGGGCGGGCAGTGACCGCGTGAGGCGGTCACGTGTCCCGCCTGAATCTAAGAGCGCGCCGCGAGTCTCGGGCGCGCTCTTAAAGGGACAGTGGGTGCCTAAATTGGAAAAGGCATCCCATTGGTCCCTGTCATGCCACACTCCCCATACACTTACCTTTTGGGGGCGTGGATATGACAGGGACCAATCAAATTAGATGCTTAGGTATTTATACTCACCTTCTTCCCTTTGTTCCTTGCCCTATCGTGGTTTCTGTTTCAGTTCCCTTTAGCGCTTGTTGTGTTCAGTTGTGTTTTCTCGTATTGACTTTGGCTTCGTATTCTGACTTCGTTTTCGCTTTATCCTTATCTGTACTGTTTGCCGGCTTGCTGTTTTCCGTATACCAGACCCCGGCTTGTCCTAGTTTACGCTGTCTCTCTGTGCCCTTGACCTCGGTTTGTTCCTGGCTCTGTCTTCTCTCATATACGTCGAGTCCGGCCATTCTAAGGTCCGGTAGACGTATCTCTCCTCTGTATTTGCCTCTGTTTAGCTGGATCCTGTGTGTAGGGGTATATTCTCGTTACAAGGGGGAGCTGGCTGTTGTGTCTCTGCTCCCCCTCCCCAGCGCGCTACAAAGAGACCGGGGCCGGAGTATGACGTCATATTCCAGCCCCGGTCTCATTAAGCGGCACGCAGGGGAGGGGCAGCAGAGACACAACAGCCAGCTCCCCCTGCGGCCGCAAGAACAGCCAGCAAACCCTGCGGCCGCCAAAGGAGCTCCCTATGCAGCCGCCAGCCGCCAGTCCCCACAGGTAGAAATTGTGTATGTGTGTGTGTGTTTCATTTGTGTGTGTGTCTGTCTGTCATGGTGTGTGTGTGTGTCTGTCTGTGTCATGGTGTGTGAGTGTCTGTCTGTGTCAGCAATGTGTGTCTGTGTCATTGTTTGTGCCTCTGTGTCCTGGTGTGTGTGTCACTGTCTGTCATGGTGTGTGTGTCTGTGTCATTGTGTGTGTCTCTGTGTCATGGTGTGTGTGTCACTGTCTGTCATGGTGTGTGCGTCTGTGTCATGCAATGTGTGTCTGTTATTGTGTGTGTGTGTCTGTGTGTGTCACGGTCTGTGTGTGTCATGGTGTGTGTGTGTTTGTCTGTGTCATGTAATGTGTGTCTGTCTGTCACGGTGTGTGTGTGTGTCTGTGTCACGGTCTCTCTGTGACGTGGTCTGTGTGTCACGGTCTGTCTGTGTCATGGTGTGTGTGTCTGTGTGTGTCACGGTCTGTGTGTGTCATGGTGTGTGTGTTTGTCTGTGTCATGTAATGTGTGTCTGTCTGTGTCACGGTGTGTGTGTGTCTGTGTCACGGTCTCTGTGTCGTGGTGTGTGTGTCTGTGTGTCACGGTCTGTCTGTGTTATGGTGTGTGTGTGTCAAGGTGTGTGTGTCTTTTTTAAGGTGTGTGTCTGTCATGGTGTGTGTGTGTTTCTGTCTGTGTCACGGTATGTGTGTGTGTGTGTATGTGTGTTTTTACTCACTTTTTTTTTTCCCACGTCATGCTGGTCTCCCCTCGCCCTGCCTCTACGGCTGAGATCATCAAGCTTGATGATCTCAGCCAATCCGCACTGACACAGGAAGCACCTCTAGTGACCGTCTGAGTGTCTGTCACTAGGAAGCAATGTAAACACTGCCTTTTCTCTTTAAAAATATAACTTTTATTACCTTCACTAAAACAACACAAGGTCAACGTTTCAGCTTGATCCCCTCAAGCTTTCGTCAGGACATCTCCTGACGAATGCTTGAGGGGATCAAGCTGAAATGTTGACCTTGTGTTGTTTTAGTGGAGGTAATAAAAGTTATATTTTATATTAGTCCTTGGAGTGCTATCTCTGGCAATATTTTTTGCATTTTTGGCTGACAAGCACCGGGCATTGAATATTGAATTGGTGTAGTGCAAGATCCATTTGTTTTTATATATATATATATATCTCAATCATCTAGGGTTGCAAGACATAACCTTGCATATTACATGCGACAATATATGGCGCAATGACTTATGGGGCTGGCATAGATTTTTTTTTCCAGGGCTGCTTTGGAATCCCCAGTCTGGCCCTGCTTATAAGGATAGTAAGCTTCCTTTTTTTTGTATATCAGATTCTTTATTGAGTTTTCAAAAGTAAGTCATGACATTCAATAACATAGCGTAAAAGCTATATTAAACGAAAGTGAGTAGAGAGAAACGGAGGCTCGCAGGTATCCAGCCAGTAGGTGATAAAGTGGTCCATGCAGGGTCTCTATACAATTTGCCGTCTAGCCTCGGATACAAGGGTGGAATTTTGTATCTGTGATATACCTCATAGTTTCCAAGGAGATCATTCGCATACATATCGTTGCATCTTATAGTTACAGCCTAATTGAGAAATTGTGGATCACCCACTTGTTCAGTGAGTGTGAGGGTACTGTATGTGTAGCTGTTTAACGCGGCACTATGATAGGATGGACGAACTCTAAGTCGTATATGCAGTATGGGTCTGTTTAGCGTTAGTGATAAATTTGTCAATTGTGTAGTCCGGTATATGGGCTGTCCTCAGTATGGGTCGTCTCACTGTGGGTTCTCAGTGCTGGAGCTAGTATCTATGTCTAATTAAGAGTAAAAATCTGACTAGGTGAGCGGTACCAAATAAGTAAAAGTAGAGTATGGCAGGGAGGTGTAAGAGGGGTAGAGGTGTTGGGCCGACACGCGTGGGTCCTCTGCCCTACCTCAGCTAGAGGCTCGTCTCTTATTTCCCTGTGTCTGTTTGTGCCAGATAGATATACCATGGGCGCCATCTTTCTGTATGTTTGTTTCTTTGGTTTAAAAGCTCTGCCTGTTTTGCTTCGGCAATATGAATTTCTTCTACCCTCAGCAACCATTGATCGACCTTCAGTTGGAGGGTTCGTGATAGTAAGCTTTCTAACTTCTAGACCAAATATCCAAAATGTACACTGCCCTTTTAAGCAGTAATTAGCCTAAATGTTTTTACAGTGTAGCTTTGCCTATAGAAAAGGAAAATACATAATAAATTGTCCTAGTAGTCGTCCTCCCCCAAAGTCTGACAAAAAGGACTAATTTCTAGTTGCTAATTGAATTTCAAACAAGTCATTACTGTTCGGAATCTTAAGTCATTACATAGATACAAACTATACACATAGCTGAACTGTTACAATTGCAAACAAAAGAAAGTATTAAAAAACAAGTAAAACCACTTGTTCTATAGTGTAGGGACAGTAGCCAGTTATTGCAGGTATTATAATTAAATGAAAAGATCCAATGCCAACAAGGCAGATTTAGCAGAACATTATGTGTTTAGGAAGGTGAAGCAACCAAATTTAGTTAAAATTATTGTTCAGGTTTAATTTATTGATGTTGAGAAGATCCACAAATTGGCAGAACAAGCCCCTGGTGCCATTCCATATTATAAGTATGTCGTCTATATAACGTTTCCATAGAAATATAACCTGTTTGGCTTGTTGCTCTGCCCTTTTTTCCTAATGTGGGGCTCCCTTTGCATTTAGTAGGCATTCTGGAATGCATTAGGGTGGAGATTTCCTCCTTCTGTTAGGAGGGTAAGGGCATTTCTATAGTGGTGCGTTTTAGGGCATGATGCAGCTCTAATTTAGTAGATGTTCTGGAGCACTTTGGTGTTTGTTGTTTCTCCTTCCACTAGGTTTCCCCAGATGTAGCACAAGATGAAGGCTGACTACAGCACCAAAACACACGTCAGGCAGCTTGTTGATTTATTTTTAAATTCACCAGAGTTATGGTCACTTGACGTCAATGTGGGTGTTGGAAGTGACCGAGTCTACCTGTTTGCCTAAAAATTAAAGTAGACAGTAGAGGGATACCATAATGTATTATCCTTATAGAGTCCATGTTGAGCTTGGACCTTTAACTCAGAGTCACTTTATTTTGTGATTGTATATGTAGGACTGTGGATTTAGTACTTATCCTTTCTGAATAATGCTGATATAGGTCTCCACCCTTCTTATTTACTCTATTTGCTATTAAGAAGCTTATTGCCAGGATTACTTTAGGATTTTTCTGTAAACATTTTACTTTAAGTTTTGTTGATTCAGTTCCCTTAACATAGATTGTTCTGCTAAATCTGCTTTGTTTTAATTGAAGCACCGACTTCAGCAATTTCAGATTCAGGAAGCTTGGAGTGCCGCCAGACTGATTGACTGAAACAGGTCAGCTGATGTTCTTAGCCAATCAGTTACTCCCCATTCATAAAACTAATAATAAAATCATTTTGTGAATGGGGAGTCACTGATTGGCTGAGAGCGTTAGCCGCAAAATGCTTCCCCAGTGTTAAGATCATAGCACTGAGAACCATTTCTATTGAACAGGGGCCGGGTCGGGTACCTCAGCACTTTAAACCCGTGACAGGGCACCTGTAGTGTCGGCACCGGCTGAGTGAGTGGGAAAAAAACAGTGTGCTATCTCAGAGGGGGTGGGTGCTGAGAGGAGCGGCCAATCGCATTGTAAGCCATACGCCGCTGGGATACCTGATGTCATATTCCAGCGACAGTGTGCTGTGGAGAAAGAATGGCAGCTTTTAACAGAGCAGAAACACCTTTCTATATATTAATAAATGTTTTTCCATTTTAAAAAAAATATTTGCAATATATACAGAGAGGAGTAAGAAAATCAGAGGGGCCAGAGAGACAAAAAGGTGGGTGTAATGAATCACCTGTACTCCAAACAAGTACCTTCCATTGATGGACGCTTCCTAGCTTGCGCTGAGGACCACAAGCACCGCACTGGACACTACAACCACCGCAGACTCCACAACCGCCATAGCTTAACTGGAGTTTTGCCGTCTTCCTTTCACCCTGGATCAACCTCTGTCCTCCAGGACCATGTGGGAAAGACCTCCCCTCCAGGAGAGTGTATCAGGAACAGCTCTTAAAAGAGCTAAGTGATTAAAGCTCAGGGGAGTATACAAGGTATAGCAATCCCCAGTGTGATTATAGCAGTTCCCCTCCAATTACGAGACAAGACTACGTGTTGAGGGTCAAACAGGAACAGGTTTAATGAGCACACAGGACTTTCTTTTATACAGGTTTTCCTACAAGGTTACCACCCACATGGACCTTGTGGTACACAGGACACAGGGTTACAACAGCTAATCAACACAGTACAGTACATTCAGACACTCCCAGCTAAGGCACACAAACCCTCCCTTCTGCCTGTGATATAATTACTGAACACAATGTGCTAACTTAATTATCACAGGAAGAAAATATACCGTTTTACACAATATTCATAACTTCAAAACTATACATGCAATTTCTATTTTATGAACCAGCATAATCAGTGAACAAACATATTCAAAAATCATACGAATTGGTCCAGTGGTTCGGAAGATAGCTGGAAGTTATATCTGACCAACTGCAAGCATGGCTTTCATGCCCAAAACAGTTCCACAGATTTAGGATGTGCAGCGGGTCTATCTTCTCCTCTATCCTGGAGATAATTGGCTTAAGTGGGTGTGGTAAGCTAATTATCTCCAGGTACAGGAAATGTCTCTAAGTCCAAAAACTGTTACAAAAACTACATAAAAATACATAACTCATATAATACAATGTTTAACTTATATGGCCAACATATCCCCAGATAGCTTGGATCTGAGTGCTCAATATGTCCGAAAAGCGCTCAGATCCCACGAATACAGTTGGATCGCCATGGGGTTAAACAATAGCAAGGGCTGATGAGAGATTGAAAAGAGACTAAGCAGCCAGTTTCAACTGGTCTGGCAGTGTACCTGGGACAACGCCCTGCTGGAGAACAGTGGACAGGAAAAAGGGGGAGGCGAAGAGGCACATTTTCCCATGGAATTAAAGGAGCAGAAAAAGTTTTTTAAAAATCCAATAAGCCCAAATAGACTGTTTTTTTTAACTGGCAATATCTCCCAGGGGCCATAGTCACAAGGCAAGAGGCTGGCAAGCAGGCCTCTCCAAGAACAAGTGGCGAAGGGCACTTCGTCACTGTGAGTAAGAGACAGAAGGGGTTAAATTAAATAAGATACATTAATGTGACGGTGTGACGGACCACCAATATATAAAAACATAACATGTCTTACAACACTCCAAAAAATGGGAACCCCACAAGAGTCACATCCCTGGATAGCCCTGATCTGAGCGCCCAAGTTGGCCAAAAAATGCTGAGGTTAGGTGGCATGATATTGCCCCCAGGGTAAAGTTTTGACCAGCCGACCACGAGGTAGAAGCCCAAAATAGTTCATGGGAAATGGTGGCAACGGCCGGCCTCTGTTCGGGGGTTCATGTACGAAAACCACGTAACATAGTCGAATGCCTTACAGTGCGAATGCTCCCCCTATACGGGAACTGGGACGGGCAGCGGCTCCATCTTCACTGGTGTTCGCGCGAGTGCCTAGCCGAAAAGAGTTTCAGGCACTCGACGATTATGTTCGGGAGACAAAATGGCCTCCATCCATTCTGTTGCCAAGTGTGTTTGGTTGCATGAAATGGCGGCCACCTAGAGGAGCATTTATTAACTGATTTCTTTGCGGTTTCAAACTTTATAATTGGTGTTCCACGTTCTAATGTGGTGCTGGGGTGGTCCTCGTTCGGTAGCCAAACTAGGGAATCCCAATGAAAATTTGTAAAGGGAATGGTGCTGATACAAGTGATGGGGTATTCCTTCACAGGGGGAAAGACATTCAGAAGGGGAATAAAAGACACAAAGGGGTTAAGATGCCACAAAAGGTGAGATAAATACTCAAAAGTATGACAAAAGGGGATACAAAAAGAAAAAAAGAGAAACAGAAAGGCACAAGATGCACAAAAGGAGCAAAATGATGGGTAAGATAGGCAAAAGAATGGTTACTAGACACACAGGTGTAGATGAATATTGTGACGAATTCAGCTTCATGCTGAGAGACAGCATGGGACGAAGAGGAGCACGAAGAGCTGCTCCAGAACCCTCACTCCTACAAGCCAGCAGCAGGAACAGAACTACAAGCAAGCCATTATCCTGGACACACAAGGTTTGTTTATATAAGCTAACAGGAGGGTGGCTGTAAATATAAAAAATGTGTTTATGTCAGATTGTTTGTGTGTCAGGGTGTGCATCTGTGTCATGGTGTGAGCATGTGTAGGTATTTGTGTATATCAAAGTGCGTGTATCTGTGTGTCCGAGTGTGCGTTTGTGTGTGTGTGTGTGTATATGTCGGTGTATGTGTGTGTTAAGGTATGTGTGTATGTGTCAGTGTGTATCTATGTTTGTGTATGTGACGGTGTCTACACCAATTTGTGTGTATGTCAGTGTATTTATATGTATATGTCTGCGAATGTGTATGTATATCTGTGTAAGTATGTATGTATGTATGTGGTAGTGTATGTGCATACAACCAAGCAGTCAAATACCCAAGAACACACTACTGCAATCTAACACAAATATTACATACAAACACACCCCTGCATTCAACTTCAAAATGATATACAGACACACCCCTTCACTCAAACACAAATACTTCACACAAATGTACATCCACATTTAAAAGTGAACATAGCATTCAAACACACCCCCTGCAATCAAACGCAAACATTACATACAAACACACCCCTGTATTAAAACACTAAAATTACATACGAGCACCCCTTCAATCAAACACCAACACTAAACATTACACTATAGCGCCAGTATATGCTGCAGCGCTGTACAGTAATACAACCTAGCAATTTGTTTTGACCTGGGGCGCCTTGGAAAAATATTGAAATATTAAGGGTGCCTTAAACCTAAAAAGTTTGGTAACCACTGGTGTAGCCACTTAAGGTAAGTTGTTATGGTGCCTGGAGTGTTCCTTTAATTATACTACCTGCTATATCTGACTACTGTCGCTACACTGTAGAGCAAGTTGGTTAACTCCTTATTTAATACTTTTCTTTTGGTTGCAATTGTAACATTTAATCCATGTAAATAGTTTGTATCTATGCTATGACTGAAGATTCCTAACAACACTAACTAGTTTGCAATTCCATTAGCAACAAGTAATTAGGGCTTTTGGTTAGCTTTGAGGGATGATGAATACTGGGACAATTATCTATTTTCCTTTCCTATATGCAAAGCTACACTGTAAACACATTAAGGCTAATTACTGCTTAAAAGGGCGGTGTACTTTTGGATATTTGGTCCTATTATCTTCTTGGGGCTATATTGCCTAAATTAGGCCTCACCAATTCCCACTGAAAGGCACTCCTTCTAATCTCTTGTGATCTTGTTCCAATCATACCAAACTATACATACTAAAAACAAATGAAGCTTTGTTACGAGGGCTGTTTTTACCATGAGGCTAACAAGGCATTTGCCTTGGGCGGCACTTTCCAGGGGGTGGCAAAACCACCTCAGGGTCCCCGGGGCAGGCAGCCAGCTGTTTTCTGGGCAGGCAGCGAGGGAGTGCTGATCTGTGAGCTCTTCTTGCTCAGCTTCCTCATGTGCCCCCACAGTAATGCCGGGAGCCAGAGTATGGCATCAGCCCCGTCCACTTGCCTTCTTGTCCGCAAGCCCGTCTAGCAGCTCCACTGGACCCCAGGTAAATAATCCACCCAGCTATCCCAAAAGTAGGGAGATAGATTTAAATAAAATAAAAAAAATAACAATATTTTGTGTCTGTAAGTGAATGTGTGTGTGTATATCTGTCAAAGTGTCTGTGAGTGAATGTGTGTGTGTCAGCGTGTCTGTGAGTGTATCTGTCAATTAGTGTGTGTCTAAGTGAGTGTGTGTATGTCTGTCAGTGAGTTTGTATGTCTGTCAATGTATGTCTGTCAGTGAATGTGTGTGTGTACATATATGTCAGTGTGTCTGAATGTGTGTGTCTGTCAGTGTGTTTGTGTGTGTGTGTGTCTGTCAGTGTGTGTCTGTATTTCTGACAGTGTGTCTGTAAGTGAGTGTGTCTGTCAGTGAATGTATGTGGATGTGTGTGTGTGTATATGTCAGTCTGTGTCTGCAAGAGAGTGTGTGTGTGTGTCTGAGTGAGTGTGTGTCTGAGTGACTGTGCGTATGTCTGTCAGTGAGTGTGTATATCTATCAGTGTGTGTCTGAGTGATTGTGTGTGTTTGTCAGATTGTGTAAAATCAGTGAGTGTGTATGACAGTGTATCTGAGAGTGTGTACTTCTCTGTGAGTGGGTGTGTCAGTGTATGTCTGTCAGTCAAAATGTGTGTGGTCTTGGCAGGAAGTGTGGGGCAAATTTAAATTAGGGTGTGCCAGAGTTCCGTCATGCCTAGGGCAGCACAAATCCAAAATACACCACTGTTTGTTGTTCCTAAGGAAATTATTGAATTTTTTAATAATTAATTTCCAGCTTATTATTATTATTATTATTGCCATTTTTATAGCGCCAACAGATTCCGTAGCGCATTGACCATTTGGTTTCTCCCATGTGAATGCATGTCTTAAAATAATAATAATAATAATAATAATTTAATAAAGTTTGTTTACCTTCTGCTCCCATTTTTGGGGTTTTAGTGATTTCTCTAATTTTTGGGTTATTTATAATTCAGGTATAATTCCCCATCTTGTCCTTACTGCAGTTTTTTTGGTCTTTTTCAAGAGACCATCTTTTTTTTTTTCTGTATACCAAAAGCTTATGCCTGATAGTAAGAAGGGAAGGAGAAAAAGAATTCAGAGTTTGTAATTAGTATGAAACAGGAGTTGAGAACTGCAGGGCCTTGTAAAACGGACTGACAGCCGTGGTAGAAAGATGAAAGGGGGAGATTACTGAGTCACACTTGGTTCTCAATGATTTGAGATGCTATGGGCCAATTGTCACAGCAGGCAAAAAAAAAAAACTCCAATAGAATTAGATTTTAATGATCTACTTGCTGGCTGCTTGTGCTGGCAGTGGATAGATAATTCAGATTTAAATAAATTTGCCTAAAATAAAGCGAATTTGTCTTGTTCCAGCCAATATCTGTATGTCCTATGCTTTGTGAATGAAATGTACTGATTGTCAACCAGACCCTGTATCAGAGCCAGCCCAAGACATTGTGCTGCCTGTATCCAATGATGAAATGCTTCCCTCTCCTTCCCTCCCCCCACCCGCACCAAAAGCACGCCAATATCCATTATGTAATGCAGTGTGTGTAGTGAATGCAATGTCTGTTTGTGTAATGGATGCAGTGTGTGTATTGTACATAGTGAATGCATTGTGTGTGTACAGTGGATGCAGTGTGTGTAGTGAATGCATTGTGTGTACAGTGGATGCAGTGTGTGTAGTGAATGCATTGTGTGTATAGTGGATGCAGTGTGTGTAGTGAATGTATTATATATGTGTGTGTCTAGTGGATGCAGTGTCTGTATGTGTAGTAGTGTCTGTGTAGTACATTTAGCGTGTGTACTGTTACCTGCCTGGGGGGGGTTGAGCAGTTTAAATTTAATAGGGCTTATCACCACTTCCTGCCTCTTACCCATGGGCTGGGAGAGGGGGGTCAGTGTGTAGGACGGTGACAGTATGGGAGACAGTGTGAAGAAAGGAGACAGTTTGGGGGGGCAGTGAAGGAAGGAGACAGTGTGGGGGCAGTGTGAAGAAAGGAGACAGTGTGGAGGGGTAGTGTGTAGGAAGTGGCAGTGTGGGGGGGAGTGCATAGGAGGGTGACAGTATGGGGGTGTCACGGCTCTTGGCTCTTCTGTTGGCATGGCTGCACATAAAGGTTTCAAACGTACCTTGGTCGCAGCGGGCAGCTGCCTTGTCTCCCTCCGTTCTTAGGAACGCCGGCCGCTGCGGTTCAGGATTTTATAATAAACTTACCTTCACCCACATTAAAGATGGGGCCAATTATTATTATTATTATATTATTTATATAGCGCCATCAGATTCTGTAGCGCTGTACAATGGGTGCGTGCGATGTCATAGACGTTCACGCATGTTTTTTGGGTCAGAGGTCAGAGACAGTCAATTACAACCTAAAGAGGGTTATTTAAAGCCAAATAACCTTTTTGCCAGTGCCCTGTCATGGTCTCCACTAGCTGGTTTTCCGAGAGTGTCTTTCTGATCGTGTTTTTCTGGTATATGACTTTGTCTTTGTTTTGACTTCCCTGATTTCTGGTATCCTTGACTTCTGGCTTTCCATATCGTTGCGTCTCATTCTGTGTCCCTGACCTCGGCAAGTATTTTGACTATTCTCTGGTACGTTAAGTCCGGCCATTCTAAGGTCCGGTTAGACGTTATCCTTAGTCCTAGGTGTGATACTATTCTGCGTGCTGGATCAACTATAATCCTGACAGGGGGGCAGTGCATAGTAAGGTGACAGTGTTGGGGGCAGGGTGTAGGGATGACAATGTGGGGGGATGACAGTGTGGGGGGCAGACTGACAGACAACATACCCTCACTGACAGACAGTCATTTTCTCGCACAACCAACACACACGTTCAGTGACAGACACACACTGACACGTACACACTGTCAGATAAACATGCACTTACTGACATACACACACTCGCTGCTAGACACACACACATATTTACTGACACACTCACTGACAGACAAACACCTACTGGCACATACACACGAACAGTCACACACACATTCAATGACAAACATGCAGACATCACTGACAGACACAAACTCACTGATTTGACAAATACACATTCACTGACAGACACACACACTGACATATACACTCATTAATTGACAGATACACAAACACTCAATAACAAACACAGACTCTCACTGATTTGACAGATACTCACAGACAGACACATAAAAATTCACTGACAGACAGACACACACATTCACTGACACACACTCACTCACATATACTTTCACTGACTCTCATTCACATATACATTCACTGACAGACACTCACACATTAATAGTCACTTCATATTATTAATATAATTTGTCCACCCAGCCTCTCTACCTCTGGGAGAGCTGGAGTGGATCTGTCTCTGTGGTCCAGTGGGGCTGCTGTGAAGCAGTCGGCTGCAAGCACATCAGTGGTGGCGAGGGAGCTAGTGGTAGCATGAGACGGAATCTACAACCCACACAAGTGGCTCAGGTAGTGCAGCTCATCCAGGATGGCACATCAATGCGAGCTGTGGCAAGAAGGTTTGCTGTCTGTCAGCGTAGTGTCCAGAGCATGTAGGCGCTACCAGGAGACAGGCCAGTACATCAGGAGACGTGGAGGAGGCCGTAGGAGGGCAACAACCCAGCAGCAGGACAGCTACCTCCGCTTTTGTGCAAGGAGGAGCACTGCCAGAGTCCTGCAAAATGACCTCCAGCAGGCCACAAATGTGCATGTGTCTGCTCAAACGGTCAGAAACAGACTCCATGAGGGTGGTATGAGGGCCCGACATCCACAGGTGGGGGTTGTGCTTACAGCCCAACACCGTGCTGGACATTTGGCATTTGCCAGAGAACACCAAGATTGGCAAATTCACCACTGGCGCCCTGTGCTCTTCACAGATGAAAGCAGGTTCACACTGAGCACATGTGACAGACGTGACAGAGTCTGGAGATGCTGTGGAGAACGTACTGCTGCCTGCAACATCCTCCAGCATGACCGGTTTGGCAGTGGGTCAGTAATGGTGTGGGGTGGCATTTCTTTGGGGGGGCCGCACAGCCCTCCATGTGCTCGCCAGAGGTAGCCTGACTGCCATTACGTACCGAGATGAGATCCTCAGGCGGTTGGCCCTGGGTTCCTCCTAATGCAAGACAATGCTAGACCTCATGTGGCTGGAGTGTGTCAGCAGTTCCTGCAAGACTAAGGCATTGATGCTATGGACTAGCCCGCCCGTTCCCTAGACCTGAATCCAATTGAGCACATCTGGGACATCATGTCTCGCTCTATCCACCAACGTCACGTTGCACCACAGACTGTCCAGGAGTTGGCAGATGCTTTAGTCCAGGTCTGGGAGGAGATCCCTCAGGAGACCATCCGCCACCTCATCAGGAGCATGCACAGGCGTTGTAGGGAGGTCATACAGGCACGTGGAGGCCACACACACTACTGAGCCTCATTTGTACTTGTTTTATCCCCTTAAGGACATAACTTCTGGAATAAAAGGGAATCATGACGGAATATTTCTCTCATCTGTCCTTAAGGGGTTAAGGAGATTACATCAAAGTTGGATCAGCCTGTAGTGTGTTTTTCCACTTTAATTTTGAGTGTGACTCCAAATCCAGACCTCCATGGGTTGAAAAATTTGATTTCCATTTTTAAATTTTTGTGTGATTTTGTTGTCAGCACATTCAACTATGTAAAGAACAAAGTATTTCAGAAGAATATTTAATTCATTCAGATCTAGGATGTTATTTTTGTGTTTCCTTTATGTTTTTGAGCAGTGTGTATATATATATATATATATCTATATATATATAGATATATATATATATATATACAGGGCCAGTGCAAGGATTTTGATTTTTGCTGCCCTAGGCAAAAGTAAAGGTTGCCACCCCCCCACCCCCCCATGTGACATCACAATGCCCCACCCATATGATTTGCCATGTTAACTAACGCCAGTGCTGCAGTGCCGCCGTATTTACATTAAAAGGCCTGCAAGGACAGGCTATAGACACCAGAACCACTACATTAAGCTGCAGTGGTTCTGGGGACTATAGTGTCCCTTTAATGTGAGGTAAATTAGAGATTAGTGCCACGAATAATATACTAGATTGCCTACTTACAACCAGATGAGGATGATGATGGGCTCTAGCTGCAGTCTGGCTCCATTGGTCTAGTGTAGAACAGGCTCTCTGGAGGCGGTTTGAAACTCTGGTCACAAAAATCAATGTTCTGGGAGAACGGGAAGCAGCTCCATTTTTTGGGGGTCCTTTACACAGCTCAAGGTCTGGGTCCCAGGGTCCACCTTCATGTTTCACCAATGAGTTTGTTCACAGGAGGTGGAGTAGGGGGATGTCTCTCATTCCCCCTCTCTCCCCCGTCAATTCCCCTCCCTTTCAATTTATTCCCCACCCTCCCTTTCAATCTATTCCCTCACCCCGTCAATTTATTTCCCCCACCCTCCCTGTCACTTTATTCCCCTCCCTTTCAATTTATTCCCCCCACCCTCCCTGTCACTTTATTCCCCTCCCTTTCAATTTATTCCCCAGCCTCCCTGTCAATTTATCCCCCCCTTTCAATTTATTCCCCCCACCCTCCCTTTCAATTTATTCCCCACCCTCCCTTTCAATTTATTCCCCCCTCCCTTTCAATTTATTCCCCCACCCTCCCTGTTTATTCCCTTTCTTTTATTCCCCACCCCTTTCAATTTCCCCCCCTTTCAATTGATTCCCCACCCTCCCTTTAAATTTATTCCCCTTTCAATGTATCCCCCCTTCAATTTATTCCCCATCCTTTCAATTTATTCCCTCCCTCCCTTCCCTGTCAATTTCTCCCCCACCCCCCCACCTCTGTTGTAGCATGGCAGAGTCCTCTATGGTCCGCGGGTACAGGGAGTTTTTGTTTCCTGTACCCGGCCGGACTAACAGGAAGTGCAATTCCTGTTAGTCCAGCCGGGTACAGGAGACAGATGCTCCCTGTACCTGCGGACCTACAAAGAGGGAGTGACAGGAGGTAGCGCTGAGCGCTTCCCTCCTGTCAGCCGCTCAACTCAGTATGCGCCCGGTCGGGCAAAGCTGCAGCCGCCTGAGGCTCTCTAAGGCCCTAGGTGGCTGCCTAGTCCGCCTAACAGGTAGTGCCGGCCCTGTATATATACACAGCTAGCCAGCCCGGACCCCTAACGGCAGACACAGGGGCTACGGACGGGCTGGCCCTGCACTGCATTGTACTCAAACATGCGCTCGCCGCTCATCTGCTTAAAATAACCATATTCAACCAAAATTGCCCCTAGTGAATTTGAAAATGGCTAATTGTGTGTGATAATTGGTTGTTTTAATCATATTTTGTTTATTCAGGCTCAACTCAATTCCACTGGAAGTATTTTTTCAATTTGACTCTTGAGGTTTAAAATTTTAAATGTACTTTGAATTCACTTTTAGGGCTATTAACTAAAGTAAAGATTTAAAATTAAGACCAGGGTAGCCAAACTAAAAGCATAGCTGACTAACAGAGTTATTCACTAAAGTGAGAACTGAAAGTGAATTCAAAGTAAATTTCACATTTAAAGGACCACTATAGTGCCCTGAGGGTGCCCCCACCCTCAGGGACCCCCTCCCGCCCGGCTCTGGAAAGGGGAAAAGGGGTTAAACTTACCTTTTTCCAGCGCTGGGCGGAGAGCTCTCCTCCTCCGATCCTCCTCCGTTCCTCCTCCTGGGCTGAATGCGCGCGCATTCAGCCGGTCACATAGGAAAGCATTCATAATGTTTCTCTGAAACTGCTATGTTTATGAAAAAATGGGTTAACCCTAGCTGGACCAGGCACCCAGACCATTTCATTAAACTGAAGTGGTCTGGGTGCCTAGAGTGGTCCTTTAAGGCCAGAGTGGCTGGACTGAAAACAGATTTTTTTCCCAATTTGACTATTTTGATTTTAAATTGTAAATTCACTTTCAATTCATGTTGATTTATCACTTTCGTTAACAACTCAGTAGAGTACTTTTCCAACTTGGCTACTTTCTTCTTAAAGGGACACTATGGTCAACAGAACAACTTACTATAGTTGTTATGGTGTCTACAGCTTGTCCCTGCAGGCTTTTCAATGTAAATGCTGCCTTTGCAGAGAAAATGCAGTGCTTACGTTGCTGCCTAGGAACACCTCTAGTGGGAGTCACTCAGATGGCCACTAGAGGTGCTTCCTAGTGCTGCACAGTGTGATGCTGAATGAATGCTCCCCATAGAGATGTATTGATTTAACGCATCTCTATGAGGAGACGCCGATTTTTGATGATCTCAGCCACAGAGGTGTGGCGGTGCCAGCTGTGGCGAGACCAGTGCAGTGCTGGGAAAAGGTGAGTAAAATCACCATTTTAAAGTAAGGTCCAGACCGGTTTTATCACTATAGAACGTACCTACTCCATAGACTAGGTACACATGTGCGTCGTGGGGTTAATCAGGGGTCAGATCGCGGCGTGATTAGCGATGCCCGCGAGGGCATTTAGCAACAGCCATTGCAGTGCCCTCGTGGGTTTTTTCAAACTCTGATTGGAGCACTTGTCCGCGAGGACACTCTAAGGCGGGAAAATTTAAATATATAAGGCGCCTTGAGGTAAGTTTTGACGCCAGAAGAAATTACCTTGACGAAGGAAGGATTTACCCTCCTGGAGCTGTTTTCCCTGCCCTCCCTATTCAATTGTCGTGGTCTTTTATTGGGGTTGAGGTCACCTAATTTAAAGGGGGGGTTGACTAGCTGAGTTTATGATCATTTGGTTGAAGTTCTGGTTAATAGGGTGGAACTCTGGTGAGTTATGTTTTAATTCTCTGGGGGTTTAAAGACCGGAGATGTTTGGTTAATGCTCTGGGGGTTTAAAAAGTGTTGGTTGTGTGAATTTTAAAACTGAATAACATTTCTGAGTCTGCGTGTGATTTATTATCTATCTTTGGGATTGTTGTGCTGTTTATTATTGATGTTAACTATGTATCAGTCTGATATAACCCCCGCCGTGCACAAGTGCTGGGAATACATGTTTGTTAGTGTTCCTTTAAATTTGAAATTCACTCTGAATTCACACTCTGAATGAGCCTAAAAAAAAATATAAATCAATTACATAGTGCAATAAAAAGGAACTAAAAGCACCCTATAATTTGAGTCTCCATTGATGGAAAACTGACTGAACGAACACTCATGAAAGTTTTACCAACAGGAGAAGGAACCACGTCCAGCCCTGCTGGGAAGAAAAAAAAAAAAAAAAAAGGAAACCAAATTGTGGGCGGGGCCTGGAAGCAGGCGCTAAGGGTCTCTGTTCCGACATGTTGAGCCCTCCTCCCAGCACACATTACACCTCTCGCCCGGTGACGTCACGCAGAGTGTTTCCCTGGAACGTTAGCAGACT
Source organism: Pelobates cultripes (assembly GCA_933207985.1). Lineage (NCBI taxonomy): Eukaryota > Metazoa > Chordata > Amphibia > Anura > Pelobatidae > Pelobates > Pelobates cultripes. The sequence continues at coordinate 27,529,688 of OW240916.1, forward strand.
GCGCGTTCCATTTCGAGTGTGCGAGCGTTCTAAAGAGTCTGGATGCTGCAACAACGACTTCCCAGCAGCCTCCCCTGCACACTGAGCCCAACTCACAGGCAACAAATGTCTGTGACTGCTTGAATTTCCTCCTGGCGGCTGTATGATCCTCCAGTATTCGTGTAAGTTAACTTTTAACTCTCACAGTTATTTTCCTTATATTTTATCACTATTTCCCCCTAAGGTGACCTTCCTGCCCTCCTCATAAGAAACCCTACTAATGCATGGGGCAGGGCTGCCCTGATCTTAGTTTAACCCTTCACTATGTTTTTTATTTTTAATAAGTGCCCAGTTTTTTTTGTTTTTTTTTTAAGTGAGAACTGGTCTTTTCAGCACTTTAACATCCAGTTTTGACTTGTTTAATTTGCCCTGCTTGTGACAGGAAGGGGTGTTTGCTGCGCACTCCCCCGCCCCCCTCACCCATGATCTAATCATTTATACATGTTTTATTTAATCGTTGACTTTATTATAATGCTTTAAAGCGCCAACTCATTCCGTGGCGCAGTACAATGGCCATTTTTATTCACGCTGAGTGCTTTGTCCCCTCTCTCTGTTTTTATACAGCATGCACAAGGATCCGCTATTACCAATTACTACAGTAGCTCTGCCCGGGACCTCCCTACAGAGAGCCTGCAGGCTTCTGGTACTGATCTGTGCTCTCCATCTCAGCGTTACCCTGGTTTATTATGTGTCTGGGGGAGAACTGAACATCTTCCAGTACTTTGTACAGAACCAGCAAGCCCAGTATCGCGGGATTGCCAATGCTACCCCCAGCAGCGTCCAGAATTTACTAAAACCTGAATATAATGCAAAAGATCAGGAGGAGAGCAGGGATACCTCAAACATGGTGGACCTGCCCAACTGCCCTGAGACATCCCCTCTATTGGGTAAGAATTGATCAATGTGCTATTTTAGAAAGCTTGTGTCTTTTTATATAGCTTTTTTCATTTTTATGTTTGTTTTTTTTTATTGTTAAGTAGTGTTGGTCATACCTGTGCTGTTATATATTAATCACTGTGTACACGTTGGAGGTTCTGGGTCCTTGGGGTCTGGGAGTGGGTGGGATGAGGTCAATGACACTTTAGCACTTTATTCTGCTGAGCGCCGCCTCCTGTCTGAGGAGCTGTGCTTCCTCTTTGCAGCCAGATGTTTTATGTCTAAATAACACAATGGCAGCTTCAAGTACTCCACTTTTTATTATTTATTTTTAAAACGCCAACAAATTCCGCAGAGCTGTACAATAGGTGGAATACCAAACAAGTGCTTGCAAAAAGATGAGTTGGACGCACAGGAACAGAAGGTGTTGAGGGCTCTGCTCAAACTAGCTTACATTCATTATTTATTTAACTTCTTTGTTTATGAAACCTGTTTTATTTTTTTTTAATTTTATTTTTTAATTGTTTGGGGGCTATGTCAGGCACCATAACAACTTGTGATGGCGCAAAGAGATCCCCTGTACTTAGTGTGCATTCACACAGTCTAATTGCAGCTATTAGTAAAGCTGGCTGAACTGTACTTTCTCTGTTGGCATGTCCTACAACAACTGGAGGCTGTGCAAATGCACACTGATGGTGAATAACGCTGTACATGCCATCTGTAAACCTGCTTCTATCCGTCTGTTCAGCTTTTCCACTTATTGGCTGTAAATGGAACTGCTGAACCACATATCCACAAAACCTCTTCTGAGACCTCATAGACCTGAATGAGAGGCCCCTTATTGATGCAGGCTCTCCCTAGCCTGGACATTGCTCGCCTGTAGGTTAGTCCCAGGAATTTCAAAACTGAATTTTTTTTTTTTTTTAACTGTAACCCCTTCATGGCTAAATATTCCAATATACTAACATTGGGATCCGTTCTGTAAAGTCTTTTAAAACCATAAGTTGTCTTGCTTATTTAATTCTGGCAGCTCCACACAAACTTGCATGTGTTAATCCAATTGGTCATTGACTTATATATGTGCATAGATTGTTATTGGAGTTATTTTCCTTTTTTATGTATTTTTTTTTTTTTTTTCTCTCCAGTTTTTTTTTTTTTAAAATTGATTTGTGTATTGAATCTACAAACTTTAAATAGATAAAATGAAATTGTACTTATTTTATTTTCACAAGTAATTTTAAAAATACAATTTTTTTAAGTGTGTGTGTGTGTATTTTTTATTTTATTTTAAATAACGCAACAAAATATTAAATCAATATTTTCAGGGTTTATTGTATGTGATGCACCCTGCTGCACATTGTGTTGTCGTGTAATATAGGTTTCAAAAATGTAAATCCAGTGCAGCAAATTGCTATTAGTTAACACTGCTTGGTTATGTAGCCTAGATTTTGCAATTGGCCTTTTACTTCGCTGTATTTAGAAATTTAGTAAATAACTCTGCAAAGATTAAGAAACAGAGTCCATTACCACCATTAATTATTTTTTTGAAGTGTGAATTATTATGAGTCGTGCCTCTTAGGCTAAACCAATACATTGGAATAATTACATTTTTGTTTTAAAGTGATACTCTAGTGCGAAGAATACAAAGCTGTATTCCTGGAACTATCGCACCCCCCCGGGTAAATAAAGGGTAAAAAACACCTTATTTACTTACCAGATCCCAGCGCCAGTGTCCCTTGGCATTGGGTCAAAGCTCCTCCTCCTCCACCATCCTGCGACGATCTTGCTATAGACTTTGTGACTTCTGCAGATAAATAATTTGCAAAGTTTTTTAAACTGATGCATAATTAGAATTTTGATTTTCGGATTACTTTTCGCGACAATTTAGAATTTAGTGAAAAACACTCTGGGGTTTAGTCATTAAATAATACAATTTAAAAAAAAAATGTAGATAAGCAAATATAAAAATATGTTGAGATTCTTAAACTGGAATTGTAAAGTATTCTAGACATTTAAGGTTACTATGATATACTTCCCACAAATTTCTATAAAAATATATTTAAAAAAAAAAAAAAATACATTTTATTGAATTTAAAACCAAATTACAAGATCTAGACAAAAAAAGCCACTAAACTGAGGATTTAGTATTTCTAATGCAGCTATTTTTGCTCAACATATTATATTTTTTTTTGGTTTTGTCTTTTTTCTTTAACTGATCCGTCATCCAAATTTTATTTTTTTTCCCTATGTAAGAGTTACTTTAAAAATGGATGACCTTGGGCGATCATAGTTTTCGAAGAAACTTTGTGTTTGTACTACATTGCCTAGGGATATATGTCTTGACTGCCAAACTTGATTCACTGCACTTCAATTTGTCAGTTTTATCCCTTTTTTCCTTCCTCTTACAAGATTTATAAAAAAAACAAACAAAAAAAAAAAACCTTGTTACACTTGATGTTTTGGTGTCGACTTTGAAATGTACCTTAAATGTACAAGAGCAGGTGCTGAACGTTGGCTATAAGCCTCAGTAATATTATCTGATTACCTATGTGCAGATAAAATATATGTTCTGACAATACTTGTTTTAATAAAAAAGAATCAAGCGGACAACCAATAAAATCTAAACCAACATTATAAAATCCAACATTAAATGGTCAAATGTAGATAAATGTCAGCGCTGTGCAGTAGTCCCCAAAAGATTGTTCAAAGGGGAAGCTAGATAACATAGTTGTGTCCGAATTCCACCTCCACAGCGATGGATAAGGGAAAAATTAGGGGTATACTTCTGTGTTAGATAGGAATTGAAACTTTGTATCCAGTACCCATGGTAAGTCACGTAAAATATACAAAAAAACAGGAATGGTGTAACCGTTTTATTATAATTTAAGTTAAAAAAAAAAAACACCCGAACGGAGGGATGTTGGAGCACAATATCGCCGAAGTAGTAGAAAGGCTTCTGGCTCGTCCACGTGTTCCGCCCATACGCAGCGGGCGTTATACAGGTTTAAGGAATAACTTTTTACGTCTGGCAGCTTTGAATTTTATTTTTTGAACTACATATAATTGTGTCACACAGACTATTATAGATTTTTATATTGTGCTTTATTTTATTCTTTCTCAAAACTAAATGGTATCCATGAAAACAAAGAAAAATACAGAGTAAGGCTGTTGTGCAATCAACAGTAACATGTACATAAGTAGTTAATGTGTATTTTTTTGTATTGACAGATATTATTTATGTGTGTGTCACTGTTGATCTCTTATAATCAGCACAACCGTATCTTTTTTTTAAAGGAAGACTATAGGGTAAAGAACAAAAACGTATATTCCTGACCCTATAGTGTTAAAAACACAATATATAGTCCCTTTGCCCCGCCCATGATCTTCCTGCTTGGCTGACATCATCAGATGTTTTATTTACAGCAAACCACAATGCTTACCCATAGGAAAGCATCGGACTGGCTAAGATTGCCAAAGAGGCAGATCAGGGGCAGAGCCAGCATGATACAAACACAGCCCTGGCCAATCAGCATCTCCTCATAGAGATGAATTGAATCAATGCAGCTCTATGAGGAAAGTTCAGTGTCTGCATGCAGAGGGTGGAGACACTGAATGTCACTCACACTGTGCAGCACTGCCCCAGGAAGTATGTCCAGTAGCCATCTGAGGAGTGGCAAGTGGAGGGGGTCCTAAGCTGTAATGCAAACACTGCATTTTCTCTGAAAAGTCAGTGTTTACTGCAAAAAGCCTGAAGGGAATGATTATACTCACCAAAACAAATACAATAAGCTATAGTTGTTCTGATGACTATAGTGTCCCTTTAAGTGTTTTCATGTATTCCATTTAATATTGGATTGTATAATAAAGCTGGCTCATGTCTTATTGGTCGTTTTTTTTTTTTTTTTTTTTTTTTTTTTTTTTTTGATGGCTTATACTTTTGGGTCCAATTGGGAATAGGGCCCTTGAGTGAGCTTTATTTTGATTTATTTTGTGATTTTAGAAGTGTGCCTTCCTTTGTAACAGGTTTGAATATCTGTTTTATTCACGGTGAATTCCCAAACATTTCCCAATTATCTTGTTAAAGGGACACTGTAGACACCAACACCACTTTAGCTCATTGAAGTGGTCTGGGTGCAAAGTCCCATATCCCTTAAAATACAAAAAAAGTGGGAAAACAACAATACGTATAAAAATAAATCTAACCACCTGGAAAAGGTAGGATATTGAAAGATCCTAGAAGTCACTGGGATGTATAAAAATCGATAATACAACATAGCGTAATACTATATAGAATGTGAATTATACAAAAAAAACTCAAACATATGGTTTGTCACCCTCCCTGGGGTACACGCAGATGTAGTTGCAAAATGTTGCTCATATATGGATAGTCTTCCAATAATGCATAGAGAGAAAAGAGGCCGCAATGGTGAAGTACAGTAAAATCACAAAAGGAATTTATTAGAATGCACTTACAGACCAACATGGACAATGGGCATATCTCCACATGGAATGGAACTTAGATGGAAGCGTGGAAATAAACCAAATTTGGAAAAAACTAAAACATGTAAAAACAAAATAAGAGTACATAAGTCCTCAATATATCCAACGCGTCTCATTTTACAGTTTGGACTTCCTCAGAGATAGAAGTTCTTCTCACCAGGAAGGCTTCTTAAATATGCTGGGATTGATAGGTGGTGGAATTCACCTAAATTCGGCGTGCGTTCCACCCTGGAGCGCGTTGACGCATATCCTGTGCGTCTCCCAGTGGCGTGAGCCGATGTATATTTAAGAAGCATTCCTGGTGAGAAGAACTTGTATCCCTGAGGAAGTCCAAGCTGTAGGACGAACCGCGTTGGATATATTGAGGACTTGTGTACTCTTCTTTTCATCCTGAAGAAAGTCCCAAACGAGGACTGAAACGTCGATGCTTTTAATGGATCTTCAATAAAACTTTACCTTTTTAACTACAAAGGACCGTGAGTGCAAGCCTCTCCATCGCTTTAAATTATATATACACATATATATATATATATATATATATATATATATTCTACACACCAGTCAAAGACTTGCTTTTCCCACAGAAAATAAGGCAAAAATTTGATTCTTAAACTAATTTGCATATGCCCACCCAGAATCCTTTGCGGTAGTAACATCACTGCAAATGTGTGATTTCTGTGGGGAAAAGCACGTTTTTTTATTTTTTGTTTTTTTTATTTTTTTATAATCTTTATTTTATTGCACAAAGAAAAAAGTGTTACAAGACATATAAAACAGTAGCCACGTCAGCTTATCAAATATCGTTGCCAAATTTTACAGGCTTTGGTATTTGCGCATTTTTTCCCATTTGTAACATCGTGTAACTTAACAGGATAGTATTCTAGTGAATCCAGGTAATGAACATATTACCGATTTTGGTCGGGGGGTATGGGTTCGGCTCGTAGGGTTGTACCTTTGGTGTTGAAGAGCCAGGAGGGGGGGGGTGGATAGAGGTCATGCAGGTAGTGGATGGGTCGGGTGGGGGTAGCATTTAGGTATCTCTAACGCTCTAGGTAGGTCAACCATGGCTACCAGGTTGGAGTGTATGTGGTGTAGTTATTCGAGTATGAGGCGTCTAATTCTTCCATGATCCGTATGAATTCCACCTTCTGTATCCACTCACGTACTGATGGGACCCCAGTACTTTTCCACTTAAGTGGTATTAGCATGTTTGCTGCTGTCAGCATATAGTTTATGAGTTTGCGTAGGTGGCTTGGCATGTGGGTGGTGTGCATGAGGAATAAAAAGGTTTTGGGGGAGTGTGATACCTGGTGGCCCGTGATAGATGTTATTAGGCTTCTTAGTCTCTGCCAATAGGTTTGGGAAAAGCACGTCTTATGGCTTGACTGGTGTGCAGATTTCAGGTGGAAGGGTTTTTCAATCACAATTTTAAAAAAATTTTTTTTTTTTTTTTTTGTCCACCATGACCTTTTCGGTTTTTGATATCTATCTCTATAGTTGGTGAAACAGGTAAGATAAGGAAAAAGGGATGAAAAGTATTGTCCTTCTAAGGGCACCCCACACAAATCTTAAGGCTAAATAGAATGAAAGCGTGAAGAATACATTGTGTGTAAGTCAGAAGTCCTTTTTGAAGCGCTCATGTCGGGACGTCAGCTGATTATGTGTGTGTGTGTGTGTTTTATCAGATATTAGGGATGATTTGGTGAGACCTATTTTTTTTAATTTATTTTTTTCATGGGGGAAAGGGGGGGAGTGTGTGTGTGTCATTTCAGCTTGAAATGTTGCACTAGGGGGGCACCTAAAGAATAATACCCAACAGGGCATTACTTGTTACAAATCAATAAGTATAAACCAGGGCTGGAGAAACACTTTAAATGCAAGATTTCATCTAGATTGTCAGTTACAATGAACCCGTAGATGTTTCTGAGGAGCCTACAGACTTCCTGTGTGCCTGGGTTTGTTGTCACCCATCTCTTATCCAGCACCCAGTAACTGATCGAAACCTGATCCTTTCTTGTTCTGCAGCGATAATGTGAGAATTGCTTAACGTCCTTGGGTATTTCTGTTCTGTAGGGTAGCTATGTTTTTGAGATGATGTGTGCATGACTCAGTGTTTTAAAACTAGAAGTGTTGCAATACTGTAAGTTAGAAAGGAAAATTGTAATATGTGTAACAATAACGACACACATACACACACAACAAAAAGGCAGCACTAACAAGTCTCTTATAACGTGGATTTATTTTGTCTGGTTTGTTTTGGCAATTTCAGGCCTTTATCAAGAGCTAATAAACAATGAAAATGGAGTAATATATACGTAAAAATAAATTATAAATCCATTTACCAGTGATGTAAGTGTGTGTGTGTTTTGGCTAGACAGAGTGCAATCTCAGGAGTTTCTACAGAATACCGTGATGACAAGCAAGCGTCAAACATAGTTGTTAAGAGATATAAGTCAACTGGTTGTGCAATGAGTCTGCGGTGGAAAAAATAAATTTTAAAAATGTAATGAGATTGAAGTAAATTAATATACAAAGGGAGGATCTTTACACAGAATTCAGCCATAGAGCACTGGAGTAAAGGTAATGTGTACTCTTAAATGAAAATTTGTATCGTGAATCAACAAATAAGGAAGTGAACCTTTTTCCAAAATGCACTATAGGGTTTAAAATTAGGAGGAAAAAAAACATATATAGGTAGATATCCATATAAGAAGGTAGCTTTATAAGACGAAATTAAATTATGCATACTGACAAGCCACAAAAAAAATCAAATAAACAGTGTTTCTAAGACACTAAATGCCAAAAAAGTTTATATATATATATATATATATATATATATATATATATATATATATATATATATATATATATATATATATATATATATATATATATATATATTTTATATCAATGTTTAATTTGGCATTATATTGATGTGTAATGTGAAATTAAACTTATTGTAACTAGGACATTAAATATGAGGTATGTTAATGTTATCTTAATATGTAATACACCCATATATCTTATTCTTTCATAAGAAAGGCAGTATATACGTGATAACAAACAATAGTTTTATGGTGCTAATCCTCACACTTTGATAAAGTATATGGCTCTTGTGTTATAAACTACACTTATAAGTGTAGTAGTTTAAAATATATACTAAATCGGAGAGTCACAGAGAAAGCAATGTATTCGTATTGAGACGGTGTATCCAATAGGTTTTCTTTTGAAGTAGTAGCTTGGATCAATCTTCCTCTCGGAGGAGGTGGTACGTGATCTATTGTGATGAATCGTAATATAGGAAGCCGATGTCTTACCTGGAGGAAATGTTTTGCTACTGGCTTATCAGTTTAAAAAGTATAACAAAAGGGAGAAACCTTAAATGGGTATAATCATGTGAAAAGAGGTATAAATGGCCTCTGTAATTGTTAATCTAACCTGATCATATTTATAATAAACCTATTATTTTTTTTATATTCTATTTTTAGGGTGTTGGTCGGACACTTTTTAGGCGATTCTTTTTCACGTAATTATATCCAGTGGTATATTATTTGTGTACTCCCATCCCTAAAAGCACTGAAGATGGCTGAGCGATCGCCTCGGACGCGATTTCCCCGATAGTGAGATCAGTATTTGTGTAAATAGCATGATCTGTGATATGGTGTTTAATGTAGATATGATTCGAATTGTGCGGGAGTGCAATTATATCACGGTACATCATGTGGCTACAGGTTATGCAGCCAGAACCCTTGTACAACCTGGTTTTGCAACCTGGTTTTGCAGCTTTTCCATTAAGTATTGTAACAGTGTGATGGATCAGTCCATACTTTTATATCGAATTTTTGTTGCTCTTGTTGCGAATAGCTGGTCTCTGCCGGAATGTTGATGGTAAACTCAAATCATTGTATTTCCACATGCAAGAAATCTGTTTTATCTTTTTTTTTTGTTTTTTTTTTTTATATCATCACTTTTATTTCGAAGTACTCTGAGATACTGTGAAATTAACAAAGAATTCTTTACATAATGTGGATGAAAACTGCTAGCAAGCAGTATGGTATTGTGGTCCATATCTTTTCTGTTTAGAGCATATTAAAGGGACACTATAGTCACCAAAACAAGTTTAGCTTAATTAAGCAGTTTTTGTGTATAGATCATACTTCTGATGTTTCACTGCTCAATTCTCTTTTTTATTAGGAATTAAATCCTTTTTGTTGATGCAGCCTTGGCCACACCTCCCCTGGCTGTGAAGGACATAGGCTCCATGAAAAAAATGGTTTTGGTTTCAATCAGACTTTAAAACTTTTAATCTCCTACTCTGTAAATTGAGCTCTAATTACATACAGGAGGCTCCTGTAAGGTCCAGCATGCTATTAACAGAGGAGGAGATAAGAAATCTAAATTAAACAATTTTCAGTAAAGGAAGTGTAAATATTAGATGACTCTTTGCAGAAAGTGTTTAGGAAGGCTGTGTAAGTCACACTCGCAGAGGGCTGTATAAACAAAATGATTTAACTCCTAAATGGCAGATAAATTGAGCAGCGAGACTGCAGGGGCATTATCTATACACCAAAACTGCTTCTTAAACTAAAGTTGTTTCGGTGACCTATAGTGTCTCTTTAAATTTTATGTTGATTTCTGTATTCCTAAACATCAAAGTATGTGAGATACTTTCTTAAAGGAATACTATAGTGCCAGTAATACAAAGCTGTTTCCTGGCACTGTAGCTCTCTGTCTCCCCTTTTTCTTTTTTTCTTTTTTTTTTTAAACTTGCCTTTTCCCAGCGCTGGGTCCTGCCTCTGCCCCTTCTGACAGGCTGCAATGGGCAGGCGTTAATGTGCGTGTGCGGAAAATGCTGCGCACATTAGCCCTCCCCGTAGGCAAGCATTGAATCAGTTAAAGGACCACTATAGTGCCAGGAAAACATACTAGTTTTCCTGGCACTATAGTGCCCTGAGGGTGCCCCCACCCTCAGGGTCCCCCTCCCGCCCGGCTCTGGAAGGGGGAAAGGGGGAAAAAAACTTACCTTTTACCTTTTTGTCGGCTGAATGCGCACGCGTGGCAAGAGCTGCGCGCGCATTCAGCCTGTCTCATAGGAAAGCATTTACAATGCTTTCCTATGGACGCTGGCGTGCTCTCACTGTGAAAATCAGTGAGAGGCACGCAAGCGCCTCTAGCGGCTGTCAATGAGACAGCCGCTAGAGGAAATAGGGGAAGGCTTAACCCATTCATAAACATAGTTTCTCCGAAACTGCTATGTTTATGAAGAAATGGGTTAACCCTAGCTGGACCTGGCACCCAGACCACTTCATTAAGCTCAAGTGGTCTGGGTGCCTAGAGTGGTCCTTTAAAATACTGGACCAAAGTTTTGATATCTGTTTTGATACAAGCAGCCCTTTAGTGGCTGTCTGTTAGACAGCCCCTGGATGTATACTTGGTGCTGCAGTGTAAACATTGCAGTTTCTCATTGCAGCACTAGGTGCAAAGGGGACAGTGGACCCAGACCACTTCAATTAGCTGAACTTGTCAGGGTGCCTACAGTGTCCCTCCAAGTAGGTTGACTTACATATCATTCCAAATGAATTTTATTCATTTATTTATTTATTTATTTTTAACACAAGTTTTGTACATGTAGTGTTAGAAATTAAATTTTGTTAATTTTGAAGATCTATCATGTTCAGTCTTCATTTTAAAAAATAAATATTGTTTTTTTTTTCGGTGTTTGTATGTATTGGAATATTTGTTTTAAGGAACACTTTATAGTGTCGAGAATACAAACCTGTATTGCTGACGTGACTGTGACTTTCTCTGAAACTGCTATGTTTAACCCCTTAAGGACCAAACTTCTGGAATAAAAGGGAATCATGACATGTCACACATGTCATGTGTCCTTAAGGGGTTTTAAGGAAAAAAAAAAAAAAGAGGGGTTAACCCTAGCTGGACCAGGCACCCAGACCACTTCATTAAGCTGAAGTGGTCTGGGTGCCTATAGTGGTCCTTTATTTTACAATGATGGTACGATATCCTTATGCTGCAATGCATTCTTATTACGGCTACTGAGGTTTGCGATATACCAATGTGGAAGCAAAATATAGAAAATTACATGTTGTGGGTTTTTTTTTTTTGTTGTTTTTTTTAACTTCATTCCTTCCAAAATGCTATGTTGTTGCTTCTCAAGAGACAGTTGAGAAAGCAGGTGCTCAGTGGATGAAACTAAGAGGAGTAAGAGAAAGCAAAGGAATGTTTGTTGCTCCGCTCTATAAACTTCAGACCTCAAAAACCACTTTACAACTAAAATATCTTTCTACAATTACTTTTGTGCTGTGTGCGCTGAAAATAGTCTTCCACTATTAAATGTATCTTGCTTATAACAGGTTGTGTGTGACACAACTTACCTGGGTCTTTTGCAGAATAATCTGATACAGCTCCTCACTCATTGGTTTAGAGAGCGCTCAGCGGCGTGCTCTCAGCCAGTGAGCGTGGCACTGTTGAACACAGTACAGGGCGGCTGGTAAGCAGTCAGACTTATCTAAAGTGATTTTTGACAAATTTCATTGGTAGGGCACCAGGGTGGTCCTGCCACCATAACTACTGCACAAGGTTGTGCTTGGTATGTTCCTTTAAGAAAGTGTGGATTTGGTGTTTGCTTAGAATGGCTATTAACCATTTATGCATGTGTTTTTGTTCCTTTACACAGTAACGGGCCAAATGGCTGCGATTTTACTGGAGAAAAGGTTAATGAAATTTAAAAATACTTCAAGCATTATATTTGCCATTGTGGAAAATCCCCTAAATACCGGGATTTGGACTGTTTCCTGTTTTTATATAATTCCAGTAGCTTTAAGATAATGTTCATTAAAATGGAACCCAACGCTATGTTAATCTGACGTGTGCGTGTAAGGGATGGGCGCCGTCCCTGCCGCCGTGATGTTAAGCCTCCCAGCTATTTCCTACACACAACCTGTGCAGCTACAATCCCATACCATGAAACTAGGCACACCCAATTGGCTCCATTGCTTGTGCCCATTCATCTTTAGGAGTGAAATAATTGGGTGAGTCTCCAAAATGCTTAATCTCTCTAGTTATCTCCTGTAGCCCTTTGTTCTTTCAGGAGGAAATCCATTTACCAGTCTTGGCTATCAAACATAGAAACATAGAATGTGACGGCAGATAAGAACCATTCGGCCCATCTAGTCTGCCCAATATAGCCATTAACAAGTTGTTGATACCAAGTATCAGAGAAGGGCGCCTTAGATGTAAAAATACCATTTAGCACACCAGCCCCCATTACCTCTTTAAATATAGTAAAATCTTACCTTTATTTGAGTCTGCTGGCTCTGCCCTTGATCTGCCTTATTGGCTGACATCATCCGAAGTGGTGATCTCTGCCAATTAATACTTTCCCATAGCAAATCATTGGATTGGCTGAGACGGTCAAGGAGGCAGGGTAAGAGCCAGCCCCCTCCAAACACCACCCTGGCCAGTCAGTATCTCCTCATAGATATGAATTTAATCAATGCATCTCTGAGGAAAGGTCACTGTATTCATGCAGAGGGTGGAGACACTGAATGGCAGCGCTGCTCAATGTGCAGCACCTCTAGCAGCCATCTGAGGAGTGGCTAGTGGAGGTATCCCTAGGCTGTAATGCAAACACTGCATTTTTTTTTTCTGATAAGACAGTGTTTACTGCAAAAAAACTGAATGGAATAATTACTCACCAGAAAAACTACAATAAGCTATATGTTCTGGTGACTATAGTGTCCCTTTAACAACGGAAGTACCCCGTTTTAATTTTTAAACAAAATAATTTTTTTTTAATAGCGAGCTACTGATTCATTTAGAGCATAAGCTGACCTGGCATCACCCAGCGCTTCCTGTAACTCCGTTTCAGGAGCCAGATGCCGTCAGGGGGACCTTGGGATTGGCACTGGAGGCAACCTTTGTGGATTAAACTGTTAGAGAACGATTTAAACCTTTTGAAGGTAAAAGCGCGTAGGGGCCTCCTGTCACCATAACAACTTAATTTAGATGAACCAGAGTGTTCCTTTAAAGGACCACTATAGTGCTAGGAAAACATTAGTTTTCGTGGCACTATAGTGCCCTGAGTGTACCCCCACCCTCGGAGTCCCACTCCCGTGGTGCTAAAGGGGGTGGAAGGGGTTAATCCCTTACCTTTTTTTCAGCGCCGGGCTCCCTCTGCGCTGGGACTCTCCTTCCTCTTCTGATGTCATCGGCTGAATGCGCATGTGTGGCAAGAGCCACGCGTGCGTTCAGCCAGTCCATAGGAAAGCATTCTCAATGCTTTCCTATGGACGCTGGCGTCTTCTCACTGTGAAAATCACAGAGAGAAGCGCGGAAGTGCCTCTTGCGGCTGTCAATGAGACGGCCACTAGAGGCTGGATTAACCCATAGGTAAACATAGCAGTTTCTCTGAAACTGCTATGTTTACAGCAGAAAGGGTTAATCCTATATGGACCTGGCACCCAGACCACTTCATTAAGCTGAAGTGGTCTAGGTGCCTATAGTGGTCCTTGAAGTGTAAATAACATGTGAAAAATGGGGGGGCGGTTGAATTTTTCCACACTTCTTCTTACATTTATTTTTTTTTTTCTCCCCAGAAAAAATCACAATGGATTCATGCATTGGTCCAGATGTGTGGGTTTTTTTTGGGGGGGGTTGACACCTAAAAAGTGGAGAAAATACATTTTTATATATACCGTATATACTCGAGTATAAGTCGGGACCCCTAATTTTACCCCATAAAACTGGGAAAACGTATTGACTCGAGTATAAGACTAGGGTGGGAAATGCAGCAACTACTGGTTAAATTTCTAAATAAAATTAGATCCCCCAAAAATTATATTCATTGAATATTTTAGTGTATTAGTGCAGTGTGTGTGTGTGATGCAGAGCCTTGGTGGGGGGTGGGCATTTATATATATATATATATATATATATATATATAATATAATATTTTTTTAAATTTATTTTATATTGTTATCTTATTTAAATTTTTATTTTTCTTCGTCCCCCTTCCCTGCTTGTTAGTTGGCCAGGGAGGGGGGCTCTCATTCCATGGTGGTCCAGTGGTGTGTACTGTGTAGGAGGGGGCTGGCAGGAAGCGTTTACTTACCTTTCCTGCAGCTCCCTTATCTCTCCTCCGATCAGCTCCCCTGTAAGTCTCGCGGTCTGAGTGCCGCGCGGAGCGTTGCCACGGTAATCCATGGCAACGCTCTGACCCCACGGCTCTCACGAGACTTGCAGGGGAGCTGACCGGAGGAGAGAGAAGGGAGCTGACAGGAGCTGCAGGAAAGGTAAGTTACAGCTCGCTGCCAGCCCCCAACAGGACCGCCGGGCTTGTAATGAGCCCGGCGGTCCTTGTCTGTATTAAGGCAGTGTAAGTTGCCATAATACAGACACTCACACAAGTGTAATACAGACACACAAAAAAATGTGCCGAAAAACTCGTCTTATACTCGAGTATATACAGTATATTATAAAATAAAGCCTTTTATGATATACACTGCTAAAAAAATAAAGGGAACACAAAAATAACACATCCTAGATCTGAATGAATTAAATATTCTTCTGAAATACTTTGTTCTTTACATAGTTGAATGGGCTGACTCCTAGACAGTCTGTTGTGCAACGTGACGATGGATGGAGCGAGACCTGATGTCCCAGATGTGCTTAATTGGATTCCGGTCTGGGGAACGGGCGGGCCAGTCCATAGTATCAATGCCTTCGTCTTGCAGGAACTGCTGACACACTCCAGCCACATGAGTTCTAGCATTGTCTTGCATTAGGAGGAACCCAGGGCCAACCACAGTATATGGTCTCACAAGGGGTCTGAGGATCTCACCTCGGTACCTAATGGCAGTCATGCTACTTCTGGCAAGCACGTGGAGGTCTGTGCAGCCCCCCCAAAGAAATGCCACCCACACCATTACTGACCCACTGCCAAACTGGTCATGCTGAAGGATGTTACAGGCAGCAGAACGTTCTCCAAGGCATCTCCAGACTCTGTCCCGTCTGTCACGTGCTCAGTGTGAACCTGCTTTCATCTGTGAAGCGCACAGGGCGCCAGTGGCGAATTTGCCAATCTTGGTGTTCTCTGGCAAATGCCAAACCTCCACGGTGTTGGGCTGTAAGCACAACCCACACCTGTGGACGTCGGGCCCTCATACCACCCTCATGGAGTCTGTTTCTGACTGTTTGAGCAGACACATGCACTCTGGCAGTGCTCATCCTGTTCCTCCTTGCACAAAGGCGGAGGTATCGTTCCTGCTGCTGGGTTGTTGCCCTCTTACGGCTAACTTTGGCCAGTGTTTTTGACTAAGTGGCTACTAAAAAAGACTGGACATACCCCATATTGAATACACTGGGTTGTCTACTTTAAAAATATGTACATGTGGGGTGTTATTCAGAGATTTAGGACAGATAATAGTGTTACAATGTCACTATTGATACATTTTAAAAATGTATGTTTTGAAACCGCAATATCTTACTTGTACCTATAGCCCTATAACTTGCAAAAAAAAGCATGTAAACGCTGGGTATTTTTAAACTAAGGACAAAATTTTGAATCTATTAAGCAGTTTTTTTTTGTTTTTGTTTTTTTTCAACTTACATTGCCATAATACAGACCAGGACCACCAAGATCATTACAAGCCCGGCGGTCCTGTTAGGGGCCGGCAGCAAGCTGTTACTTACCTTTGGAGCAGCTCTGTTCATTTCCCCAGTGTAAATCTCGCGAGACCCGCGGCTGTCAGAGCCCCATGGCAACGTTTTGCGCGGCACGCAGACCACGAGATTTACACTGTGGTGATGAACAGAGCTGCTGCAAAGGTAACAGCTTGCTGCCTGCCCCCCCACTGCTCAGTATGTGCCACTGGACCACCAGGGAATGACATAGCCCCCCCCCCCTCCCTGGCCAAGTATCAAGCGGGGGGGGGGGAGTGACAAAAAATAAAAATAAACCATTAAATATTAAAATAACAAAATAATATTAAAATAAAATTATAAAAATGCCCTCACTGCATTCACACACACACAAACTCTCTGCATCATATACATACACACACACACTGCATCTAATTTTATTTAGAAATTTACCAGTAGCTGTTGCATTTCCCACCCTAGGCTTATACTCAAATCAATGGTTTTTCCCAGTTTTTTTGAGGTAAAATTACGTGCCTCGGCTTATATCCGGGTCGGCTTATACTAGAGTATATACGGTATATGATTTCATTATAAGTGTACTTTGAGATATATACACATATCTCAAAATACTTATAGTGTAATCATATATATGCATAATATAAAATACTTTATTTTATAATATATTATACATATAGGAAATAAAAGTGTGTGTTTGTGGTCGGGACACTAAGCAGAGTTAGGTTAGTGGTGCACAACTCTGTTGTGGTGTGCCGAAACAGACATGTATTAATGGGAGGGGAGGGGGCAGTGTATTAATGGGAAGGAAGGATGGGGCCCAGTGTGTTAAATTAGGGGTATGTAGGGCAGTGTTTAACAGTGGAGGGAGGGGGGCAACGTACTGGATTTGTGGGCAGTGTATTAGATTAGGTCTGCATGGAGGCGCTGAAAGGAGATTGGCCGCACAGCTTTTTGTCACACATGAACAATAGCCTCCCTATTGGAAAGCATTGGATTGGCTAAGATCATAAAGTTTGATCTCCGCCATAGTGAAGAACACACTCTTAGAACTTCAAAATAAACAAGATAACGTAATTTGTTTTTTGCATTTCTTAATATGTCAAGGTAGTTGGGCTGAAATGTTGGTTATATGCAACTGCACGTTTCCTTAAAATAAATTTGCTCTTTTGTACTTTAAACCCCTACAAGCGTGATGACGTCCAGTGTTAGACAAATTATTTTATACTGTAATTTTCTAAATAAACCTACGTTTCTATGAAAACTGATGTTTTTTTTTTTTTTGTGGCCCACACAAACTTAAACCTTGTTTATTTGGCCCGTCTTTGAGTTTGCTTGCCATAACTGCTTTTGCCAAGAGGCGGAGATAAGAGGCAGTAACTATGATTTGGCCCTAGGGGCGAATACCTCCATAGTTGAGGATGGGAGTTGGGACTGCTATATAATTGCATGAGAAGCCGAAAACTACCTATGGCCACTTAGGGTACCATAACAGCCAGACCAAGCTAAAGATAAGTTTTTTGTAAAGCGAGCGGTTGTTGTAAGAAGGGAGATAGTATTGTATAGCGAGTCCCTTATGTGGTGACTTGAAAAACGTAAATGCAAAACAATAAATGTGGCATGATTAGACTTACACCTGGCAGATAAATGATAGCTATGCTAGAAGTTGATGGTAAGAATAGGTGAATAGAAAGTGGAGGGCAAAAGAAAAGGTTTAGAGATCCAAAATCCAACCAGAGAGAGACCCAAGAACTAGGTGTTCATAATTCAGAACTACGACACCAACACTAATAAAAATTGCAACCGAGATTTCCGTTAAAGTAGGTAAAGTAAGTGCAATGAGACCAGGACACACATACTCTATTAATCTGTTACCAAACTAACCAAAGGAAATTGAACAGTGTAATAAATGACTCAGTTGACCATGCATGCAAAAGTACCCCCAGATATGCAACAGTTGGTATAAAGTCTACCTGGTGAGACTTGGCATAATATAGGTCATTAAGGAGGTGACCAGAATAATTGAACAAGACCCCTGTGAAGTATATGTCAAGAGGTGAGGGTACAGTTAACAAATTATTAAGTTGAGGTTAGTGACAGAAAAGCATAATATAAAACACAAAAGTGCAGACGTGGAGTTTCTGAAAATTAACAGTTTACATCAAAAGCGGATACTGGATACCGGATTGTACCGAATCTAAGCATGAGTTTCCACTGCACATCCTTCCACTAGAGAAACTTGAACTATGTATGATAAAGAGCACCCTGAGAAATAACCAACCATCACATCTAATCAAATCCCATAGCGTACTGCACGAAACAACATACCAGAACTAGCAAGTGCCTTAAAGTGGAAGTACTAAACAGTTAAAATAATGACAGACCGAAGAGACCTGGGTATGTTTAATGCGTAGTGATAGGTTCCAGGTTCTCGGGACTGTGCTGAGAGGGCCGTATGGAAAAGACTTGCGTGGGTCTAATGAGGCCATGTGTAATATTGGAATGTAGTATGAAATATTGTATTTCTTTGACCCTCGTATGTAATTGCCCAAATGAGGGGCCAAAATTGTTGTTGTGTTCGTGGAGGGCCATGTGTAAACGTATGGTGTGAGGGCCATGCGTAGAGGCATTGTAGCGGAAGGCAGTCTGCTTAATGCTAGTCCTGAGCTGCTGGATGGAGAAATAGGGCTGTATGGATGTATGGAACAAACAAAAGAATAGGCATACCAAGGTGCAGGTGTTGTGAAATAGCC
Organism: Pelobates cultripes; assembly: GCA_933207985.1. NCBI lineage: Eukaryota > Metazoa > Chordata > Amphibia > Anura > Pelobatidae > Pelobates > Pelobates cultripes. The sequence continues at coordinate 27,548,530 of OW240916.1, forward strand.
AATATTGAAGCCCTAGTGTTTGGTCCAGTCCATTGGTAACGGTAGGAATAGTAGTTTGGCTAGAAGGATGGTAATGTGGCATTCAGTGGACACTGACTATAAGGTCCATGCCAATGGATGACCAGTATACAACCAACACAATGGATTATGTGGTGTCTCAATGTAGGTGACTTGATACATAACTTTTCTAATACTGTGCAAGAACAAAGTGACTGTATGTGAAGTAAGGATACAATGTATAGCATAAGGGATTAAGGTACCATGGAGTTTGACAGGCTGAGTAATGGCCGTTTAGGCCTAGTGAGTATCAGTGGTCTAATGTTGTAAGAAAGAGTGGTGTATACACATAACCCCCATGAAGCAGGAAGGTACTTATGCAAAGCCCAAATGATGGGCTGAATTGGTCTTATTGGACTGCCCACAGAGGGCCATATGATGGAAATGAAGGCCCAGTATGGCTGCGTGTGAAGGCATTGGATCTGAAACCAAACCATGATAACGTTTACTCACAACCTTGCTATATGTGAGCAGTTTCAATATATCTATGAAGAATATAATAAACTCGCCTAAATAGATATTGGTGAACCGAAGGGCTTAATGCGAGGTAAAGATAATGTACATAATGAGGGATTACAATTAATTGCCCCATGAGATTGGCCAAATGAGGGTCTTAAGGATAGGTATGTTGTCTACAGAGGGAAAAACAAACAAAAAAATTTGGGGGCAATAATAACATGTGCATAACATGTCCAGCTTAGGAATTTGAATTAAGTAATTCAAAATCAATTCATTTATGTATCTTGATTTACAAAGTACATAATATGTGTAGAATTTCAGTTTATTTTGAAAGTTACAGGACACAAACTACAAGGTCTAAAATAAAATTTCAATGTGAAATCATTTTAGAAGTTGGTATGTTTGTCTTGGAAGTTTAATACCCATCACAGAAAACAAAATTGCCACTTTAAAGTATAGATTTATATAAAGTAGACATCACAGGCTATTTACCCAAGGTTATTTTGACACATTTTACGGAGCCATTGTATCGCCAATCTCTGCTAAATATTGGAGTAAAATTTTATTTTTTCTCTATTATGACATATACACATAAGGTTTTTGTAATGTGTATTTCATAAGCTGGAGTGTGCTATTCCTGCCCAGAACCCCATATTGTGTTCAAATACATCTGCTGAGTACAACGATACCCCCGTTGTATGCCTTTGCCACTATTCTGTGAAGCTACAATGCCATATAGGAGACCATATAGGAGACCATGCTATTTCAGTTTCTATAGTTGGAATTTTCATAGATGGTCATATGTCTGATTTTGTGGCATTATAGCCATTTCACTGTTCAAATGCCTTCCATTTGAGAAAGCAGACACTCCAGGGTATCTTATTAGACCATTTTTTCACCAATTTATTTCAACTTTTGTGGTGATAATTTTTTTTACATGTTGCATTTTCTCTGGGTATTTCGTAAATCTGATAAGTGCTACGGTCATAAATTCCCCCTAAGTATGCTTAGTTACCGTATATACTCTAGTATAAGCCGAGTTTTTCGGCACATTTTTTGTGCTGAAAAACCCCAACTCGGCTTGTACTCGAGTCACTGTCTGTATTATGGCAATTTACATTGCCATAATACAGACTGGGGGCTGGCAGAGCTGTTACTTACCTCTCCTGCAGCTCCTGTCAGCTCCCTCCTCCTCCGCGCCGGTCCGTGCAGCACCTCGGTCAGCTCCCAGTGTAAGTCTCGCGAGAGCCGCGGGGTCATAGTGCGGCTCTCGCGAGACTTACACTGTGAGCTGAGAGAGGAGCTGCACGGACCGGCGCGGAGGAGGAGAGAGCTGACAGGAGCTGCAGGAGAGGTAAGTAACAGCTCTGCCAACTCCCCTCCTCCCCCCACTGAACTGCCAATGCCACTGGACCACCAGGGAAGGAGAGCCCCCCTCCCTGCCATGTATCAAGCAGGGAGGGGGGACGAAAAATAAATAAATAAATTTAATATATAAATAAAAATAATAATAAAACAATTTTTTTTTAAATAATATCAATTAATAATATATAAATAATAAAAAAATAATATAACCAAAAATTTTTTTTTTTTATAAAAATGCCCACCCCCCACCAAAGCTCTGCAACACAAGCACACACTGCATCGCACACACTGCATCGCACACACTGCATGGCACACACTGCATGGCACACACTGCATGGCACACACTGCATGGCACACACTGCATGGCACACACTGCATCGCACACACTGCATCGCACACACTGCATCGCACACACTGCATCGCACTCACTCATACACACACTGCATCGCACTCACTCATACACACACTGCATCGCACTCACTCATACACACACTGCATCGCACTCACTCATACACACACTGCATCGCACTCACTCATACACACACTGCATCGCACTCACTCATACACACACTGCATCGCACTCACACATACACACACTGCATCGCACTCACTCATACACACACTGCATCGCACTCACTCATACACACACTGCATCGCACTCACTCATACACACACTGCATCGCACTCACTCATACACACACTGCATCGCACTCACTCATACACACACTGCATCGCACTCACACATACACACACTGCATCGCACTCACACATACACACACTGCATCGCACTCACACATACACACACTGCATCGCACTCACACATACACACTGCATCCATACACACACTGCATTCATCATATACACACACTGTAAATAAATATTCAATTAATATAATTTTTTTAGGATCTAATTTTATTTAGAAATTTACCAGTAGCTGCTGCATTTCCCACCCTAGTCTTATACTAGAGTCAATAAGTTTTCCCAGTTTTTTGGGGTAAAATTAGGGGCCTCGGCTTATACTCGAGTATATACGGTACCTATTCTGAGTAAAACAATAAGCCAAATGTATGACCTAAACACTATTTTGTCAAGTTACAGTGCTGTAAAAGAGACGTGACAAGTTCAGGTTTTTAAGTGTGAATTTACATGGAGGATTTTAATGGGTCCATATTCTCTTTTGTAATATGTTAGCAAGCTGCTTTTTCCAACTACCCCAAAAAGGCATACTATTTCTTAAAGAAGACACCCAAAGGTATTTCCAGTGACCTATTTTGAACCTTAGCGTGAAATAATTTTTCTGCTAGCTTGTACCAAGTGTAGTGGTAACAAGTAGTATTTATGCCTTTTTGACACACACAAGTAGTTTGTAATATATATTTTGCAAATCTTAGATGTGCTACAAAATCCATATGTTGCTCAGCTATGTCATCTGAGTACAGCAATACCCCTGTATGTACCTTTTATACAGGTATATGACAACATTGAAGGGGCACATTTGAGACACAGCCATTTAAGTTTGAATTTTTACGCTGGGTCCATGCCCCACTTTGGAATATTTTTAATAGGTTGTGTTTTCCAATTACTTCACAACGGGATACCATTTCCTAAAGAAGACACCCCTGGGTGTTTCAAAGGGCATATTTTAAACCTTAGTGTGGTATCATTTTTCGCTAGACTGGACCAAGTGAAGAGGCTTTTTTTTTTTTTTTTTACAATTTTTAAACGGTTTAAACTTTTCAAAAGTGGTGTGTTTTTTTTTTTACTTTTAACACCTAACTAACCCAACACTGAATCCTCCAATTTCCCCACTAACTCCTACCCACCCTAGCTAAATAAATATTTTACAAATGTTTAAGTAACTAACTAAATTTAAACTTAAACCCTGAGGAAGAAAAGAAAAATAAAGGTTAATCCTCAGGGGTTAAAAGAAAAAAATCAGATCACCGTGAAACACCGTGCAGGCAGTGATCAAAGGGCAGGGAAAGGGTTAAATTTTATTTGAGAGGGGAGTGGGATTTTATAACAGGTTTTATATATATACTATAGAGAGAGAGACAGACACACACATAAAAGCAGAGACAGATCGGGTTTCACTGCAGCATGTGTGATCACTCTGACTCCTTTTCAGAGCGATCACATGGTCTGAATCAGTGAAACTGCTTGCTAGAGTGTCTTTAACACGAGACACACTACAGGATAATTAACCCCAAATTGCCGCGATTGTGACAATCTGGGGTTAATTTTAGTATTGGGCGGAAATTTTCCGTCCTGTGTCCTTAAGGGAAGTACTGCAATGACGGAAAACTTCCATCCAGCGTCCTTTTGGGGTTAAGGCTTAAATATGCAGGGATGGCTTAGTACTTCGTAAGCGTGCAAAAAACAAATCCCAATAACCGAACACATATCAAACAGGCTGTTACAGGGAAACAAATCCAGTATTTATTTTATTTTAAATAATCACATGTATACATGACCTAAATTTAAGCAGTCAGTTGCAACACCTAGCCACATGATTAATAAACAATGTAGGTCCAATGAGTGCCTGAATACCCAGAGGTCAGAGAAATAAAACATTAAAAATAGGTTTGCAACTGAAATACATTATACATTTTAGGAGTTTGTTTAGTAAGAAGATGTTTAGACATTTAGAAAATATTCCCAACAGGATACATTTATTTTTATAAAGTTTTATTGTGTACAGAGATTGTATATAAACGGTTTTCTATTTCTATTTCCTCAACCACATGTAGAGGCCCAAATTTGGGCCATACATAAATTTAGACAGTTGCAACACCTAGCCACATAATTATAAATAATCGTTAAAAACCCACTTCTTCATAAAAGCGTATCACTTAAACTGTTAATAGCTCCCGACTGATTCCTCTTCTGCAACTGTCACTAGTTTAATACTATCCCAACCTTTTTGTGTCATTTTACCCCACTCCCTCTAGCATGTAAGCTCATTGAGCAGGGCCCTCAACCTGTCTGTTCCTGTCTGTTCCTGTCTGTCCAACCTGTCTGGTTACAACTACATGTCTGTTCGTCCACCCATTGTAAAGCGCTGCGGAATTTGATGGCGCTATATAAACTACATAATAATAATAATTACTAAACAATTTAGTCCTAATGAGTACATGAAAACCCGCAAGGCAGATAAATGAAACATAAAAAGGGTGACAACTGAATTGCGTATGATAAAAGTTGATATGGCCAATTACAGTAAGTAAAAGCATGAACCTAATTGAGGCATCACTGTAATGCTATGTAAGATTGCAATAGGCTGAATGTGCATTAGTAGTGAAATTCGCCATATCCAAATGAACAAACTTGGTTTTGTGGAGGAAAAATAAAAATAAAAAAAATGTGTGAACAGTAACAGCCGTGGCTGGGCCAGACACAGAGGTGCCCCATAAGCTTCGAGGGAGGAGACTCTTTACGAGAATTAGGTCAAATGAATACTTGCATGGGCCGCAAGCTTGTCTGGAGTTTAGGCAGTTTGTGTTGAACTGGGAGTAGATGGATCTGTACTGAACCAGGTAGTCTCAGCCCAGAGGAAGGGGCGACCTGTGTATTTATAGCAATATCCCCTCCCACAACTACAGGCTCAGCTTTTCTATATATAAATGATGAAAAAAAGGCTTACTCAAGATATCTGCCTATAGAGATGCTGATAATACAGACCAGGACCAACGGTCCCGGAGGGCCCGCAGCAAGCTCTTACTTAAATTCCCAGCAGGGTAGCTCCTGGGAAGGTAAGCTTGCTGGGCCCCCACTGCACAGTCCATGCCACGGACCACCAGTGAATGCCATATCCCCCCTCCCTGGCCAAGTGAGAAGCAGGGGGGACTAAAAAAAAAAAAATTTAATATTTTAAAAAAATATATAAAAATGCTCCCCTGCCCTCCCCCCCCCCCCTTAGTACACACATTACATACCTACACAAACACACTGCATTCACTTTACACGCATACACACACACACACTCTCTGTATTCATTATATACACACTACACAAACACTGCATTCACTATACACACACTACACAAACACACACACTCTGCATTCATTATATACACTACACACACACTCTGCATCCACTACACACACACTCTGCACACACACACACACACACACACACACACACACATATTCTTGAAAACATAATTTCTGACGGACACATATATTGTGCATTTACCTTCATAAAAACAGCCCTGGTCTGGTCACTAAGGGGTTAATGCTACCCTCTCACCTAACTGAAAATACCATGATGCTTTGCCACCATAAAGGCTGAAAAGCCATTACCAGAGTTATATTTCTGGGACATCTGGGTTTCTGTCATTTGGTCAGAAATACAGATGTTGCACGTGGCCATTGGCCACGAAATCAGTGTGTGCATTGCTCTGCTTTGTCCCACAGTGCTAACAGCTGTTGATCCAGTATATTTATGATCAGTACTTCATAAATTAAACAGAGTGATCCCACAAGTTCTTTCAAATTCTGCTGGCTACTCTCTTGCTGCTATTAGCCAGGTTTTTCCGGATTACCTAAAGTAGAACTTTCAGCAGTATGTGGAATTTTAAAACTCATTGTGCTTTGTATTTGTAACTACACTGTTTCTTAGCACACTGATTATCCGCATTACCCTGAATGTGTGTTTTGGCAACATATTCTCTGGATTACGGTTTAAAAAAAGAACAAATACCTGAAAACTGGAGAAACTGATGAATGCTCTGGGTTAAATACATTTATATCTGCTCCAATTCTATTTGTTTTGTATTGTTTAATTTTTTTCCTCTAAACACACATCTCCCTCACACACACACACACATCTCCCTCACACACACACACACAAATCTCCCTCTCACTCACACACACACACACACACACACAAATCTCCCACTCACTCACACACACACACACACACACACACACACAAATCTCTCCTCTCTACACTCACACACACACACACACACAATCTCCCTCGCACACACACACACACACACACAAATCTCCCTCTCACACTCACACACACACACACAAATCTCCCTCTCACTCACACACATCTCCCACTCACACACATCTCCCACTCACACACACACATCTCCCACGCACACACATCTCCCACTCACACACACACACACATCTCCCACTCACTCACTCACACACACACACACATCTCCCACTCACACACACACACACACACCTCCCACTCTCACACACACACACCTCCCACTCACACACACACACATCTCCCTCTCTCGCACGCAGCACCCCCAACACACTGCACCACACACAATACTTCCTATAAAAAATATATATATATATATATATATATAATCTCTACAACCCCTAGCCACACATGCAGTACATTACATCATAAACACAACACGACTAAAACCAACCTTATTACACAATACTATACCACAATCAGCTCACTCTACACACACAAAATACCACAAGCAGGCTCCAAACACATGCACAATACTCTTTCCTGGCCCTTTTATCGCCTGGTATCCCATTTAGAGACACCAGAGACGAGTTGTAAGGAAACCGTGCAAGCATGTTACTATATTGCGCACACCACCTCTGCCCTACCCCTTCTTAGTGGGACGCTGTGATTAAAAAATGCCTGTGCCAAATTTTTTCCCCCAGTCCACCCTGCTCCAGAGAGCCTGTTTAAACGCCAGACTGCAGCCTAAGCCCATTATCATCCTCTTGTCCTCATGTGGTGGTAAGGAGGCAATCCAGTATGTTGTTAGTGGCACTAATCTCTAATACCTCACATTAAAGGGACACTATAGTCACCAAAACCACTACAGCTTAATGCCTAGGGTGGCAAAACTCCTTGCACCAGCCCTGATCAGGCACGATGTTGCATCCTCACCACTCCCTGTGAGTCATCACATGCGGAGGTCAGCTGAAGGCTTTAAGACAGTGAATAATCCTCTGTAATGTACAGAGCTGGCTGACTGAGTTTGATAGGCGTGCGATTGTCAGCAATCATTTACTCCTTTCAGTAACTGCACTGTACGTGCTGCGATCTCTGTGATCTCAATGATCCCAGGATGTACTGGCTGCCTGAGATTGATAGGACTTTAATTCCTGACAGCATGTTCGGTTAATGCCAGATTTGTGTAGAAATTGTGTTGCTTTTTCAAAAGTTTAAATGTTCAAATGTACGGAATATCGGCAATGAATATCAGCAATCGGCCCTAAAGGCGACCAATGATCTGAATCTGCATCAGTCAATCTCTACTTTTAATGGAGTTTGTTGTGTGTGCTAGTTATGATTGGTTTGGGCAAGTCAGGTTTTGTTTGTAAATGTTTTGTTTGATGTATTTGTTTTGTATTTATCTCCTTTATTTTCAGGGACAGATTAATGTGCAGGATATACATTTATATTGGGTTTTCTTCAGTCAGTGCCACAATCTTCCTTTTTTCTCCCCACCCCTCCCCCCTCATCAGCTCCTTTTGCTTAACTCTGCAGTCCCCATCACGAGGGGGTTATGAGTTGGGAGTTTTGGGTCTGTGTTTTGCCCTTTTCCTGCTTATCTTTCTTGTAGAGAGTGCGTGCTATGACCCTCTGGTAGCCAAGTGGAGTTTAGCATTCCTCAATTTAAAGGGATGCTATAGTACCAGGAAAACAAACCTGTTTTTCTGGCACTATAGGCTCCTGGAGTGCCCCCCTCCCTCAGGGCTGAAGGGGTTAAAACCCCTTCAGCCACTTACCTGAATCCAGCGCCAATGTCCCTCGGTGCTGGGTCAGGCTCCGCCCACGCTCTTTCCCCCGCTGACATCAGCCATCGGGGGGAGACCTAATGTACACATTAGACCTCCCCATTGTGTGCATTAGACCTCCCCATAGGAAAGCATTATTCAATGCTTTCCTATGGCGAAATCTGACGCTGGAGGTTCGTGAGGAAATACAGTATCAGATAACGGACCAAAAGTCTGTTTGGATTCCGGAAGTTCTCTAGTGACTGTCTGGTAGACAGCCACAGAGGGAAGACTTAGTGCTGCAATGTAAACATTGCAGTTTCTCTGGAACACATAGGTGCAAAATGGTCACAGCACCCAGACTATTTCAATGAGCTGAAGAGGTCTGAGCGCCTACAGCATCCCTTTAAAATTTGTGGTCCAGCTTATGTCACAGTTCACACTTAAAAGAATACTCTGCACACCATAACCACTACAGCACAATTACATAGTTATGGTGCTTCAAGACTTTTCTGTCAAACTGCTTTCAAGCAGTTTGATTAAAAATACCAAAACAGGGCTCTCCCAAGTACTCAAACCCTGGCCGCTTTGCAGTCTCTCTATTGTCAAAACCCATCCAACTTTGGATGGCAGTGATAGACGGAGCGCTCGTTGGGTGGATTAGCCAAGTTCTCTCAGCCAGTCATTGCCAGCAAAGGATGGGGCAGCTTTAATTTATGATGCAGAAACAATTCAACCTCAACCAGGGCAGCGACACCCACATGTCCTGTATACCATATCCATTGCGCTGAGCTGTAGGGTTTATGGTGTTTGTAATCCTTTAAACATGAACAGTGTTCATAGTTCACGTGACATGCTGAGGCAGCTATTTGATAACGGTGACATTCTATGGAAAGTCATTTAAGTCTGCAGTACGGATAAACATCAGCCAACATCTCTGGCGAGTGAGCTGCCGTGTGTGTATCTGCTTATCTCAACAACTGGCACTGCTGGAATAGCATGTCCACATGCTTTTTGCCTTTGTAGCCTTGTGCGAGGCTGGCAAACGAACCATATCATGCCGTCTAAAATATATTTCATAAAATATACAGTGAGGCATTTCTCACCAATATGCCATGATACAAGGACGTTACTCCTCCCTCTCAAACTAATTCATAAAAATAAATCTTAGCCATCTGATATTTGATTTGTTTTTTTTTCCCCCCCTAATTCTTTTAATAACATGCACTCATACCAGGTGTTTTTGTCCCTATTCTTGGTTTGAACAAAAATAAATGTTTGTGTGTTGTTCCTCTTATGATGAATGCTGAAGCACTTTCAAAGCAAGTAATGCACTTTTTGTGAAGGGAATGCAGCCCTTTTTTTTTTTTTTGTGACTAGTCAGAACTGGTGCAGCGACCATTGAATTATTCCACGTAGCGTGATAATGGAGAGAAAAATGTTTGCTTAAAGGAATACAGACCTATTGGTAACAAAGTTCTCTCCTGCACAATTTTGGGCCCCCTACTTTTAAATATTAAAATCAATTTTACTTGCCTTTCATCCATCACTACAGCAGCCTCTTCATCCCCTGGCTGAACTCATCATTGCTGATTATCTAAACCAATCAAATGCTTCTCCATAAAGAATAATTGGGGGCCTACAATGCATGCGAGGCAATCACAGCACTGTGCCAATCAGCATCTCCTCATAGAGCCTTACATGAATTCATCACTATGGGAAGCATTCAGTATTTTCATGCAAGGATGTCAAATGTTGGGCTGCAAGCTGGCCATTGCTGGAAGGGTGTAGAAGAGGGCGGGCTAGGGACTTAAATTGTGTTACTGGTGCTGCCCAAAGAATTGACAGGTCAGCCTGGCATGAATGCATGCCAGTCCCACAGGCCAGCCCACGGAGGACAGGATATGGAGCGAGCACTGTTTCAGTGCTGTCTGCAGGGTCCTAGTGCCTTTAGCGTAATGAAGCTAGTCCAATGATGCGCTTGTGCTCTACTTTTTGGATACTGTTCGATGGTCCCATAAAGCCTAAATCTGGATGGTTGGAAGGCATGCCATTACAGGAGACCCCTCTAGTGGCTAACTGAGGGTCAAATGTAAACACCACCACTTCAAACTAAAAACAGAGTGCCGAGACAGGCTTTGCATGAAAAAGACTACAGTAAGCTGGAGTTGTATTGGTGCCTGGTGTCCCTTTAAAATGCAGGGTCCTAGTGGAGCCTGGCAGCCATCCTGTACAGACGCCATCTAAGCTTGCTCTCCCAAAACCAGAGACAACCTGCCAAAAATCTACCGCACCATCCATCCACTAAAAACACCGATTAATGCCATTCTTCCAGGCACCTAAGCAGCTCAAACACAGATGCAAACCCGCGGCCTACCACGCCTACCGGGGCCTGGAGGCCTACCGGGGCCTGGAGGCTTACCTTAACGGGATCTACTCAAAACTCTCCACACCCAACGAGGCCACAGGAAAGGCTACCATGGGCCGCCGCTCACAAAAACCCACAACCGGCCCCTACACACAAGGTAGAGACATTGGGGAGATGCTGTCCCGGCCTACACACCCAGAACCAGCACATGCCATGCACCTCAACACCAGCAGTCCTACCTCCGATCCGAACAGGGACGGACCAACCGGCGCAGGGACTCCCCCGGCGGAACACGTCCAATCGCCTGACACCCAAGACGACTCAGCCCCTACCACCAAAGGGGATCTGAAAGCACTCCTAGTAAATATACAACAACTGCTGGCAGCTGATGTCGCAAGGGTTAAAACAGACATAAAACATGTAACGGACCGTGTCAGAACTGCAGAGGCAGACATCACAACCGTTCAGGACGAGGTCTCCGGCCTCAGACTCTGTCCAACAAATTCAAATGGAACAACACGTACTAGCTGCTCAACTCATGTCCCTGGACGACAAACGGCACCAGACCCACATCAAAATCCGGGGTGTACCCACCACAGTCCCAACTGAGGAACTAGCACAATACACGCGACGGCTACTCGCCACACACAATACTGCCTCAGGCAACGGCCAAGAAAATTGTCCTGGATGGAATTTAGAGTCACAGGCTCAGTCCGTATCTCACCCAGCCCATCCAGGGATGTAATCCTGCGCTGCACAACGGTGCAAGATAAAATACAAATAATGACAGCCCAAAAGGGCAAAACACCGCTGGCCTTTGAGGGCTATAACATTCTATACCTGTGCATAACCTCACGTATGCGACTTTCTCCCTATGTGATCTGTTTGTGTGTTTTTTGTTTTTGTTTTGTTTGTTTTTGTCTTTACCTGTATTATCACTGTACTAAACACTACTACTACTTACATGAGGTGCCCATGCACACAACAATACCAAACAGACCCCAACAACAGACAAGAAGATGGCACCTACCTTAGAAACAACCAGTCTGCCCCCCTCCCCCCCACCCCGCTATCCCCAAGGTAAGGGGAAACGGTCAAGATGCCACATGATTTACCTCGAAGCCTCACACACTTGATAACCCACCATACTTAAACCTAATGAGGGCACCTAGACAGGTACACACAGGCATCTGACACCACACGCCTGATCCAAACCTGCACCACGCATATACATGCTCCCAGATACCCTGCTCAATCACAACTAGAAATCACGAGCATTCCCACACGCCCAAATCTGTAGTATCCCAGGGGACTAGATCACCACCTACCACACCTGCCACTAATCGGCCAACCCCGGGCTTGTTACCTCACATGTTTAAGATCAGAAAAAGTGCTTTAAACCCTCCTACTAATGTTATCCAAAATGTTAACCGCAATGTAATGCAAGAAATGTACCTAAGAAATTACTACAAATATTGATGTTGACATGATGACATACGCACGAAAAATAAAGAATTAAAAAAAAAAAAAATGTAAATTAAATCAACAAGAGAGCTCATGTTCTCCAAGTACAACAAAAGTGTAAGAATGAAGTTTTGGTTTTTGACATTCTTTATTTTTGTGCGAACAAAGAACAGATGTACGTGTAGTACGACAGCAATAACTCTTATTTCAACATTATGAAATCATAAATACAAGGCATGGTGGAGATGCATTTTGCACAATTTTATACATAGATATATAGACTGATAAGTTGTAACGATAAGTAAAATATGGAAAGGTAAGCATGCAAAAAACACCCGTCTATGGAGAACAGGGACAAGGTAAATAGGAAGTCCAGGAGGAGATGTCATGATATATGTGGTGAGCCAATCCGCTTAAGAAAACTGCAGGCTAAGTGTGCGCAATGTGGCGTAGAATACATGCGTCATATGGATGTAGAGTATCTCTACAGGGCCACATGCATCAGTTGGGGCATTTACCATTAGTACATGTAAGCATTGTGTAGGTCACAGTCGAAGGAGTAGGGTGGACTAGGCCAACTCGCTACTTGTAGTCATCTTGTAATTTTGGGGTATTTAGAATCCCATGAGAACTAAAACATCTCGATTTTATATTCTTAACACATTTTTATTGGCTGACTCTGGTTGATTATTAAATTTTAATTGAATTTTACAGAAAAATACCTCTGTGTATTTAATGATTATGTTGACGTCTCAAAGGCTGCATTTGATGTACCTAAACATTTGCATTTTTATAATTTTACTTTATCTGGGAGATTAAGATATATGCTCAGTTTGAGTTATCCCTGTACTCTCAGCCAATTATCACTGCCCTGGTTGGACCGAATTTTGTAACACATTCCACTTTATCAGTGAGACTTGCGCCCACTCCATTTGCAAATTCAACGCAAGTTCAGTGACTTGCTTCAGTATAAACCAATAGATGCCTGTAATTAAACAGGATTTTCAGAAAGAGGAAGTCCTGAATTTCTGATGAAATTTATGACCTGTATAAGTAATTTTTGGGTTGATCTAAGCAGAGAGAATGTGTCGGGTTGCTAATGGAATTTGGGGGGAAGGAGGGTAACCCCATAGTATTGAATATGAAAACAAGGGGAGGATTGGAGGTAGAGACTGTTTCAAACCTCCCGAGCCTGACCGGTAGAAATGGAGGAGCCGCCCATAAGTAAATGGTTAAAAAAAATAAACTTTAATAAGTATAATAGAAAAAAAAAATCACATGTGGGTTTAAACACAAATCTAACGAGTCCTAAATGCTAAAGATAATAAATGGTGCTAACAATAAGAAAAGTAATGAAAAAGTGGAATTTTTTTTATTTTACTTTTTTGTGTGTGTGCTTAAGGTGAGCAGGAAAGGGGTTTGGTTAACTTTGTTACATGTGTGGGAGGCTTGTATTTATTTATTTTTTTTTTATTATTTTTTTTAACGGGTGCCCTTGAAGGCATGTTAGGGCATAGATATTATCTTTTCCTGTTTATACTCATACCTTCCCAGCATTTACCCTCTGTCTGCAATCTTGAAGTCAGTATTCCTTCCTCCCCCCACTTCTTCAGGATTATTAGTATAAGGTCATGCAGACAATCAGGCACGATAGGCATAATATGGAAAACAAAAAAGAAAATTAACTTTGCTTGGATGCCATGGATTTTACTCACATGGATGCGGAGTAAAGTAACACGTATTAATATAAAACATTATACTGTTGGGTAACATGCAGGATGAAATTCAATAAAGTAAAATAAAATAACCAATGGGCTGTAGCCCCCCAACAACTCGAACAGAGAGAGAATCTAGGTTAGTAAAGCTGTTGCCTATGGTAGAGCAGCAAATCAATTTATCTCATGCCCTTAAACTAAAGCTTGTCATTAAGGGGCCTGCATAAGGCTGTTTAACCGATGCCTAACTGTGGCAGGCTGCCAACCTTGGAAGGCATGAGTCCACTGTTCCATATGTGTGGGCACCACCAGTCCCATGTGGAGGTGCGCTCCTGTGTCGTGCCGATAGGACAAAGGCCATCCACAGGACCAGTGTGTCTCGGTGCTCGTGGTCGGCTTTGCTGCGTGTGTCATGCGGCCTGCGGGCCAGGACTCTGTCCCCGCTAGTGTGTCCCACAGAGGAACGGCTGCGAGATATTGAGGTGGGTTGTCGGAGTCGTTGTGTTGTCGGTGGGCCCCATGCGGGTCTCTCCATTGCCTGTGTCTTTACAGCATGCTGGGTAGGAGCTCTGTGTGGTCGTGGGCTTGAGGGCCTCTCTTTCCGGGCCTAGGCTTATGTAGGTTGTACCGCACGGGATGACCGGGCTTTTGGCGACTTGGCAGTGTTTGAGGCACTTGCCTCCGCATATCCTCCTTTGGCACAGTGTCAGGTTTCCCGGGTTTTGTTGTAGCTTTGCCGTGCTGCAGGTGCGGGTGGAGCGGTGCTGCCGTGGCTGACCTCAGCTTTCTGCACTGGAGTTGGTCAGGTGAGATAGGAGTGTTGGATCTGCTGTCGAGCAAAATTCTGATCCTTCTGTCTATATTTTGTGTAGGTTTAGTTGATTTAAAGTTTGTGCTGACAGAAGCTCTCAGTAAACACGTCTGGCCAGCTTGCAGGCTCAGGCCCTGCCCCCCCTATTTGCAACTAATGTTAAACCCACATGTGTTGGTTTAAAAAAAAAAAAAAAAAATCATTTACTTATGGGCTGCTCCACCATTTCTACAGGTCAGGCTCGTGAGGTTTGAAACCGTCTCTACCTCCGTTCCTCCTTGTTTTCATTTTTATTACGACCTATATAATTGCATGTTTGCATTATGAAACGTACAAAGTACTGTCTGTTAGGTTTATTGTGATTGGTGCACAGGTACTCCTCAAATTTTGTATTCTGAACGTTCCACTTTAGGGCCCTACGCACCTTGCCGTTACAACATGGAGGAGAATTTGGCTGAAGCCCCATTGACAAACTTTGAGGCAGCCTTTTTTATTGTCTAATAAAACT
Source organism: Pelobates cultripes (assembly GCA_933207985.1). NCBI lineage: Eukaryota > Metazoa > Chordata > Amphibia > Anura > Pelobatidae > Pelobates > Pelobates cultripes. The sequence continues at coordinate 27,563,993 of OW240916.1, forward strand.
CCTGTTTGGGAGTTTGGTCTTGGATAAGAAAACACTCAAAAACATAAGTTTTATTAGACCATGCATTTTTTTTTTTTAAAGGAACACGCCAACAAAACACAATCTACTATATTAACACGAAGAAACCCTTCTGGACGTTTAACAGGAAGGTGTAGCCGGGTTAGTTTCTTAAAGCGTTGATTTTTCTATTGAAATCTGCGCTTTTCTAAAAAGAGAACACACTAAACACAGAACTTAATACTGTTATTTATTGGTTTAATATTCATTACTGTGTGTGATGTCACTGTGTGGTTCTAAAGAATCACGCGCTTCCTGGAGCTCTGGAGTGCTAAAAGGAATTTGAATTTAATTTTTTTATTTTTTTTGTTATTAAATGGATTGGTACAGGTATGGTGGGCACATTCATTCCAAGGCTGTGCTCATTTACCTGTTCATTTGGGTTTCCCGATGTCCTGTAAATGCCTACGACACCTGTCTGAGTGATGTTGGTTCAGGCGATTTTATTTCTATATTTTCGTTTAATAAAGCAGTTGAATCATTTTATATACTGGATAATCTCCTCTATATCCTGCGCTGATGTCCTTACTGACACGGGAAGTAAGGGTTAAGTTGCACGGTTTGCATTGTCCAACCTGGATACTATTGCGGTAACTACAAGAAGTGTAATTAGAAGAAGTGTACACATAGCCACATTAGAGCGAGGGGGAGGGAGGAGGGATCCGTTGGTTTTGGGGTTATGCTTTCAGATCCTATTTATTCAGTGTTGCATGTCTGTAACGTGTCTTGGTTAGTTTAATTTATTTTCTAAAATACGTATAATAACCAGTGATCGGTATTTGGGAGGAGAAAATTTAAATCCTGTTACATTTCATACTTCCTAGCTGCACTCCAACATTTTATCCCTACTGGTTTTATATAGACTAGATGTGCTTGTCCTGATTTGTAGTACACGCAAATTGAATAAAGGAAAAAAAAAATCAGATCTAGTATTGTTAAAGGGATATTCCAGCTACTATAACCACTTCAACTCATTCAAATTTGTGTGGTGTCTAGAGTCCGCTGGCACTATTCACTATTCACACACTTATTTTCAAACCGATCTTGACTGAAACTGAGTGAAGGTTCCTGAGTACATGTGGTTCCACCAAATGCAGGAGTTATGACGAATACTGTCAATATGCGTGTTTCGGGAAGATTTTGAATTCATGAAATACTCAGCAATAAGCATTGGTTAAAGGGACACTCTGGGCATTTCATCTCAATAAAGTTATGGTGCATAGAGGTCCCAGGCACTATTGTACCTGAAGGAGTTCAACTGATAACGAATGGTTTAACCCCAAAGTCGGCAGCAGGCGGGTGATCGCTCTGTCCATGCGCTTCCTCTCAGTGTCCACTGCTTAAATCAGGAAGTCTGGGGAAGGTTGCCAAGTCTGATAAGTCATATATTTTTAGATCATGTGGTTGGTAAAAAAAAATAAAAAAACAGAAATGCAAAAAGAGACTGGGATTTCCTAAACCAAAGTAACCTGTATTACATGAATATAAATATCAATGTTTCAACCCATCAGGATCTTTATAAATGTAACATAATAAGCCCTAAGCTAGTAGCCAGGTCTCAACTGCTACTGCTAGCTTGGAGGGTCATAATCACATTCACTGATTGGTCGTTAGTGGAATCTTTGAGCTGTGTGTGTATATGTAACTATATTTCTCGATCTTTGGAATAATTAAGAGCATCACACAGTGCAGAATATTAATGTACCTTTTTTTTTTTTTTTAACCCCTTCAGCTGGTCCCCTTCGTATAGAATTCTCAGTGTCTGTGGATCTAGAAGAAGTGCGAAAGATAAACCCAAATGTTCGTGAAGGAGGCCGGTATACTCCAGAGGACTGTAAGGCCCAGCAGAAAGTAGCACTTATCATACCATTCAGGAATCGTGATGAACACTTGAAATACTGGCTGTATTATCTTCACCCCATACTCCAGAGACAGCAGTTGGACTATGGAGTTTATATTATCAATCAGGTAATTTGCTCAGTTGCTTCTTGAATTTGTAACTATGCTGCCACGCTCTAATTTAGTTTTGTAGTTTTATGCATTTGAGTAAACCCGATAAGGGGGGGTTGTTTGTTAAACACAGAATTTTTGTGGATTGGATGTAGAATTTCAAAATTGGGACCAAATAGCAGATTAGGGGTAAAAAAATAAATAAATCTCTAGCTCTTAAAGGGGAATAAGAGCTTCTTTAAACTTCACTGTTTAATGAAGTATTACAAAACACTCGTAACCAACTTATTTTATGCAATGTTCTGTTTGTGTTTGAAAATTTAGATTTATTAAATTACATTACAATTTAGTCCGTTCACAGCCTGAACTGTGCTCTATTTTCTATGCTAATTGCCCTGTGCATAGGACGTTTCTTCTAACAATGATTGTCAAGACAGAGGCACCCAATTGTGTGCATGTCATTTTTATTCTTCACACCTACATTCACTTTCTAATTCAGAATAAAACAGAAGTGTGTGTAATCTTGGAAATTTTGGGACGTGAGTGATCGTTTCTTGTTCACTGTTTAGTGAATAATCCCTTGAGTTAAATTGTAACCAATTGCTCTGATCTTTGACGGGTTAATAACAATTAAGCGTGCATTTGTGTTCTCCTTTCTTCAGTCTTCATGTGGCTTTTTAAAATCAACTTTTGAATGGTTGAGTCTGTGATCCAGTACTGTATACAAGGAAGCCAGGTTAAAGACATTTGCATAATGTACAATGTAGCACTTGTGCTCATATTTGAGCAAATGTTAGATTTGTTTTTCTTTGCAGAATTATTTATTTATTTTTAATAAAATCTTTAGTAATTTTTGTTTGCAGAAGTCTAATAAATTCAATTTAAAAAAAAAGCCTTACATAAGCTTTTAGTTAAAGGAACACTATAGGGCAGGGGTTCTCAACGTTAGTCCTCTGGACCCCCTACCAGTCCAGGATTTGGGGATTACCTGGGTGTGTCTCAGGTGTTTAGAAAAAGGGAAAGAAACACCTTAGACTCTAAGGTGTTGTGTTTTTTCTTTTTTTTTTTTCTAAACACCTTAGACACACCCAGGTAATCCCTAAACCCTGGACTGGTAGGGGGTCCAGAGGACTAACGTTGAGAACCCTTGCTATAGGGTCAGGAACACAAATGTTAAAAACACTAGCTTCCAGGCCCATCCTCCCCCTCACCTCACTTTAAATATAGTAAAACGTACCTTCTATCCATCGCTGCCCGGACCGTCTGTGCTGGCTCCACCCCCGATTTCCCTCCTTGGCTGTCCAGATCAGAAGTGCATTGGACATGTAAAAGATTAATGTTGACTTTTAACTTATTTATTTGTATCATTCTGTCTAAACATGAATTGGTCACAGAAAATGGCAGTTGTACCTGTGCACGTTTAACAAACTCCTCTCCCCTACATGCGCACACTAATCTGTTCAGGGTGTGCACACTATTCCAAGCAGGACAAACAAAATCCACAATGCCAGAATACCAGGAATGAATCGGTCATACTAGATGACTCCTAGAAGAAACAGGAGCAAAATGTGATGTATTTAAATGATATATTATTTGATTATTGCATATAGATCAGAACACGTGCATGCATCCCCTTTCACGTACCACTTCTCTTTGGTTTCCTCTTGGTAAAGAGCACAGACTTATACAGGTATCGAACTGCCTTTTGTAGGTAAAATCCCACCCCTTGCCCCTTATAGTGCAGCACAGTGCTGCAATGTGTGTGAATACTGTAGCACCTAAAGTTGTGCAGATTTCTTTTAATCTACATCCGAACAAATCCATTATTCCCTGATTTTTGCCTGTGGAGAAGCACTATAGGGTCAGAAACACAAACATTATTCCTGACCCTATAGGGTTAAAACCACCATCTAGCCACCCTGGTCCCCTCATGCCTCCCTAAATATAATAAAATCTTACTTGTATTCAAGTCTGGAGCTGCTTGCTTTGTCCCGGTTTCCTTTTGACCTGTCTGCTGACATCAGCAGAAGTGGTAGCCTGTTCCAGGCACAATGCTTCCCCATAGGATTGGCTGAGACTGACAAAGAGGCAGATCAGGGGCAGAGCCAGCACAATTCAAACACAGCCCTGACCAATCTGCATCTCATCATAGAGATGAATTGAATCAATGAATCTCTATGAGGAAAGGTCAGTGTCTGCTTGCAGAGGGAGGAAACACTGAATGTTTGGATGCATTTTAGGCAGCCATGACCCAGGAAGGATCTCTAACAGCCATCTGAGGAGTGGCCAGTGACGAGACTGATCCTCTGCATAATGCTGGCACAGCAGTGTGCATTCTCTTGTCGATATTGAGCCTACACATCTGCAGATATCTTTTTTTATTTATGTTTAGTTTTGTATTACTTTATTTTCATTTAAATAACAGCATGCAGGATGTGTCAGGGATTTTGCCCACTTTAAACATGATGTGATGGTGGTCATTGTAATCACTTACCTTCACGGAGATATAGCTACCACTTGTTTTAAACTATAGGCTATTAAGCATATACTATGCAGATTGTAATACTCACGTCTGTCTCTGTTATGCCATAAAACCCTACATGTAGCGTTTAGACATTAAAGTTTATCCATGAATGTTGATTTTAAAACAAAAAGCTGCACATCTCTTGTCATAACCTGTAATATACATACAATTTATCTTAATGTCGCATTAACTACTATTGTTATGTCTTTGCAAGCTTGTACACCAATCTATGCACTAAAAAAATAAAGAATTATAAAAAATGTAATTAAACAGATAAGGAAGTGTGTACAAGTTTTATAGGTCTCTGAAAAGACACCACAGAAAGACTTTTAATTTTTTTGCCTTCTTTTTACACTAGTGTTTTGAAACCAGTTTGCTGTTCTTGCCTTTATTTGCGTAAACCACCCAAGCACAGAACAAGGTGACCCTTTCCAAAGCACTTTCTTTAATCATTTACAATACGTGCTAATGTTTTTATTGTGCAACATATTTTTATTGCACAGTGATCCTTTATCTTACTTTGCTGCTGTAGTTTCAAGCAATTCTTACTTTAATCCTTTTGTTTACTCCGTGTCGCAATGTATGGATTGTGTTGATCTGCTTTGTCCAAGTAAAGGTCTCCACAGAGGAGATGATCTACAAACCTGTTAGTGCCTGAAGTGCACAAACAGAATCCGGTCAGGCTAGATTGCAACTGTAGGTCAAGGGAGCAGCGCCTCGATAAAGTCCTCAGATCCAAGTTGATATGAAACGAGAGCCTAAAAAAAAGGAATATAGTAAATGTTACTGATCGTAGAGCGAAGGGGGGGGGGGTGGGGATTGCACTTGGATTGTATGGAACCAATAATTGGCTCCTATTGATGTGCCTGAGTGGTATAATATCCCCGCCTCTGAATATGAACTTTGTATCTTGGTATGAGAGTGGTCCAGATATATAGAAAGAAAGCAAACTTGACACTAGTGTAGTGTAGTATGTCGCATGTCTTAGTGGGAATTGTAAGAAATATAGCTGTAAAGCAACAGTCACCATTTGGGGAAGTGCAAACTTGCATAGTCCCCCGACACAGACATCTATGCTAGGAGTTCTGTGGCCGAGGAGGAAGGTAAAGGTAGGATTTACTTACCTGAACCTGTCCCTCGTGGGCGGGGCCATCTTGTTCCAGCTGTGTCCTTTTTGGAGCCGACGTCACTGCTGTACTCTTGCGCATGCACAAGAGTACAGCATTGAGGTTTATGAGGATGCCGCAAGACTGCGAGATCCTTGTAGACTCTGCCAATTCCCTGCAGCAGTCACTGCCTAAGAAAGTTGGGCATAGGAGAAACACAGAAACAAAGTAGTCCCTACTTTATCTCTGTATATTTCTTGACTGGGTTAGAAGTTCACTAAAATTCCAACACAGTAAAAATGGGTGGGGTGGTAGTGCTGCTTTAAAGACTTTCAGCCCAAGATTTTTTAGAAGTTTTTGAGATCTTAAACGAGCTGATGGTAGTTTTTCCTTCATATTTCATTTTTTATTTTTTTATTTTCTTCAAAGACCAGATCATTGAGCACCTTCCAGATCTGAGGATTTTACAAATATCCATTCATTTAGTTTGGCATCACTTGGTTTTGGAAACGTTTCCATCACGTGCAAAAACCCTTGTCCGTAGCCTTTGCAAAGTTTTTACAAGCCCCAGTTTGAATGAAGACAAGACTGGCAGTCTGAATTAAAATTTCTAGTACCGTGGAGGTAATTAATAAAACTGTGATACACACTGTGTCGAAACGTAGCCTGTCGTTTTGATGGCTGAATAACCCTACATTGCACCTGATAATGCTGTAGCGTTATTTATCATTATTGATTACTTTGGATCTGTTGGAGCAGGGATTTTGACCTCTACACAGATTCTAAAATTTGAACCTTAACAGTGCCCCTTCTGCATAGCTATCTCTAGTAGCGTGGAGGTGTTGGTATAGGAAGATCTTCATAGCAGTCAAATGACCAATAACCGAAAACGTGACATGCAACCCTTTTACTTTTTCTTTTCTTGTTTTGTCATTGTTTAAGTGCTTGGCGATACAAATGTGCTTGTATTGCCACGACAGCAGGTACAAGCTAAGGAAATAATAGAGTGTAAAAATATCATGGCATGCAAGAACCGCACAATTCTTATATTCTGTTCAGGCTAGGTAGATATGTCTAAGACTGTGACTCAGACTAGGGGGATATATATTAGAGACAAGTTAGACATAGCGATTTAAGTCGGGCAAGAAACATTATAATAAAATATGCTTAGATGTGTAGCCTAGCTTGTCATGCTAAATTGTTCATTATGAATGATTAGATGCCCTGTTAAAGGCCTGTGTCTACAGAGATATAGCCTGTTTGGAGTAAACTGCTGAATATATATCAGAACCGCTATTGAGACCTTTAGGTTATGCTAGACATGTAGAATAAAAGTATATAGCTTGTGAACAGCTAGGCTTTCTTTAGGCAACGAGAGTGATACACCCCCCCACCCCTCCTGTCTCTGCACTAGTCAAATGGCATCATTACATGCGCTGTAACAGGAGCAAAACTTATTTGAGTATTCTGCTTAAATACGTGAAGGTGAACAGCGGCAGGTACTGTGCCTGGATTAAATTCCCAGTCCCCGTCTTCAAGTCAGCCGATGCCTTGACCGAGAGGGAGTAAGCTCTGTGGGAAGCATAAAGTCCTCTCTGCAGTTCCCTTTGCTTGGCGTGCCTCTTGGCCCGATCTGGATATGCCTGGACTCCGGGAAGGGCCTGCCAGGTGCTGTCGCTTGTTTGGGACTTGTGTCTGTACATTCCTCTGACCAACTCTGGCTGGGGGCGGGGTTTAGACATGTGAGGGTAGACTGGGATAACCCCCACCGGTCCAAAGGGAGGGGCGGGGGGGCAGGAGAACGAAAGATCAAATTCTGATTATTGGCGTGTCACGGCAGCAGGAGAGCGGCCTTCCCTCCTGCACCTACCATGCTAGTAGGCCTCACCATAGTTCCAGGTGCATACTGCTTGGGATGTCCCTTAGGTGGTGTCTTTTTCACCTCAATGTCAGCTCTCACTTAGTGGCCTTTTGGTGTCGGGTGGTCTCCTTTTCAGTTGTGAAATTTAGCGTTTTCTGCTTCATGCAGGAGGTGCTGCTGAGGCTTGCGTCCTCTCAGCTCTGCGGTCAGGCGCCCCCTTCCTCCTCTCTTTATTTTATTTTATTTATTTATTTATTAAAAGAGCCAGGTCTAAAAATCATTAGAGGCAGCTAAAATGTATTAAAGCTGATGGCCTCTGTTAAAGGGGGACTTACACATCCCCGGATATTTAATATTCCGTTCCTGTCTATATTTAACAAATATGGATTTGAGGTATAAAATAAAAACAATCTAAATGTAGTAATACTCATCTTTCTCTTGCAAGTGCGTTCATCCATCTTAGCTCCTTGTCAATCATTGTTCTCTGTCTGGCATTAGCTTAGAGAGAGCCTACAGAGAAGAGGTGTATTGATGCAGTTTTTCTGGTTGTTTTTTTATTTTTTTTCCTCTTTATAGTGTGTTCTTTGGCTTTGCCCTGATCATTCTGGAATGTCATTTTCCTCCTTTTGTTTTTTTAAATTCATATTTAAAGATTATCTCATGAAAAAAATTTAACCATAAATAGAAGTATAATTGATTTTTCAATGTTCAACAGTGTAAATTCTGGAGACCTGACCGTTCCCCTTCTATGCCTTCATCAGCCCATGAATAGGTCTTCCTCAAGGTCATGTGTAAAAAGACAGCCACTGTAACGGCTTCATCTCGTTGGCGTGATTATAGTGTTTGGATCAAGGTGTTTTGATTTTAGGATCACGAGAAAAGCCAGTCAATCCTCCTCACGTTTCTATTAAGTGTCTGAGCAGAAAAGAACGGCTAACCATTGATGGCTTGTTCATTATATTCCCTCCATGCCTGACCTCCACCCACCACCATATTAATATTATAACCGTTACTGTAAGCCATTTAGGATTCTATAAAACTAAAAACTGTTTTCTTCACTATTCTTCTGGGATTCTCACTTTTGATCCCTATCCATAGAGATTTATTTTAGGGTATGTGCCAAACCTTATTGTGAATAGTTTGTACTCTACTCCCCTCTATGAAATGGAAACGCCAATGCTTTTATTTTAATGCTATTTGATTGACTTTACATTCTCATCTTTACAGTGTCTTTAAAACGGCAGTTAAAACATTTACATTTTGCTAATATGGTCTTATCATTCCTTGCAAACACCATAAAGCTTATTAAAGGAATCCGGTGTCTAATGGCGCGATGTGAGGTGTGGTATTTAATTATGGTACAAGTGACTCACTTATTTATTTGTAAAATATTTTACCAGGATGTAGATATTGAGATTTCTCTCATTTTCAAGTACGTCCTGGATCTTTGTACACAAAACATTGCATTGTTACAATGGGATACAGTATTACAAAAATACAATATACAAACACACATAACAGGTAATAAATATATTCAACCACGACAGGTGCATTCTGTGCTGAGGTATATTGCCATAGATCTCTTAAAAGATTTTAGATTGAATGAAGATTTGACTGTGTCCCTGAGGTTATTCCATAATTGCGGTGCTCTGTAGGAAAAGGAGGATCGAGTCACTTTATTTTTGTATTGCAGTATGCTAAATATCGTGCTAGTACTGGATCAATGGTTATAGGAGGTGGGAACAGCCGGGGAGAGCATTCTGCTCAGGTAGGGTGGGAGCTTCCCAGAAATGCTCTTATGCACAAGGCTGGATAGATGAAGATTGCGTGGGGATTCCAGGGACAGACAGTTTAGCTCTTTTAACCTGTCACAGTGATAATTACATTCTAGTACAAAGCGGCAGAACAAATTTTATAATGTATTAAGGTGGGTTTGCGGTGCGAATGTATAAATTACATCCCCATAATAAATGACCGGCATTAGCATCTGTTTCCTTACTGTATAGCTTAGGCAGGATTTGTTTCTGTACATGGCACCTAGTTTTGGGTAAAGTTTTGAAGAAATATTTTCAATGTGAAGACCAAAGGATAGATTGGGGTCTATGAACATACCTAAATATTTAAAAGAAGCAGACTGCTGTCAGTGTGCTATTTGAATTTGTTCTGATACACCGTTGTCAATTTTGTAGTTTACTTAATTTAGGTACAGTTCCAAAGATCATTGCAACGGTTTTGTCAGTGCTTAGGAAGTTTCATCTGCCTCGGTGAATTGGTTTTGGAGCACAGCCTCAAGCTGCGATAGCTTGGGTTTACTAGCGTAGATTAGTGTCGTCTGCATGCAAGTGTACAGTTGAGGATTTGCAGACGTTGGTCAGATCATTTATAAATAATGTGACTAGCCGGGGGCCGAGTATGGAGCTTTGGGGGAACATCACACATGACTAGAAGAGGGAGGAAAGCGCTATCAGAAATGGCCACATATTGCAATCGGTCTGAAAGATACGATCGAAAACAATGCCTGACTTTTTACGTTTTTGCAAAAGAATGCCATGGTCTACTGTGTCAAAGGCCAAATCAAGGAAAATAGCTCTAGTTAAGTCTCCTTGTTCCATGCCAATTTGGATGTCATTGCAAACTTTTAAGAGGGGAGTCGAAGTTGAGTGATTTGGACGAAAGCCTAATTGATCAGGGGTCAGCTAATTTGATCGTTAATATTCACATAGTTGCTTGTGGATGCGTTTTTTCCAAGATTTTTTGACAATACAGGGAGCAATAATATCAGGCGATGGTTAGATACCAAAGTATTGTCACCACTGTTATGGATAGGTACAACTTTTGCAGTCTTCCAAAGTTTGGGTATGTATCCTGACTCCAGGGATTCATTGATAAGGGTAGTGATAGGTTTAGCAATTGTTGGGATTTGATCTGGTCCACACTGGTCTTTCAATTTTAAAGAAAGACATTAAGATGTCTATTAACGACACTAACAGTCACAGGTCTAAAATTGAATTTCTCTAAATGAGGATTTTGAAGATTTGGCAGGGCCTGTTCTTTGTTTGCGATCTGAAAAGGAGTGTCAATTGTTACCTTCACAACTAGGGTGGCAGCACATCCAACAAAGGCATTTGCTACATCTAGGGGGTGTTGCAGTGTTTGGTTGTCCGTTTTGACAGTGGGTGGCTGTGAGTGGATTGTGGGAGTTTGTATGCTATTTATTATTTTCCAGGGGTTTCTTGGGCTTGATAGGTTGTTCAAATTTTCACTGAAATATTGGCCTTTGCCATTTTTGTTTGTTTTTTTTGTGCATGCGTTTCGCCAATGTCTGTAAGTACAGTGATCGTTCATGGAGCCAGTACGCTTGAACTTTGACCACAGTGAATCTCTAAACTGATACATTTGAATGAAGTCAGCTGTAACCCAGGGCAGGTGTGTCCCTTTTAGTCGCACTGTACGCAGAAGGGCATGCAAATTCCAAACTGGCAAGAGCTTTCACAACTAAATGCTGGATTAAACCTGTCTACACCATTTTCCACCCTGTCTGTACAAGATAAAAGAATTTCTAGACTAGTATAGACTTGCTGCATTTTCGAACTTCTGTTTCCTTATTCTGGCATTTGACGAGGAATGCACCTACCTTGGTTAAATATCTACCTGTTAAACACTTTTTAGTATTAAAAACTAAATTTTATATGGTTATACTGGAGTTTAATTTTAATGCAACACAATAATGCTAAATGTATTTTTAAGATTCAAGTGTTCCGTTTTTATTTTATTTTTTTTTGTTTAGATTACTAGGAGCCCCCTTTTTGTTATAGGGGGAGGGCGGAGGGGGAGAGAAAAGCGATAAAACGTATTACGTGCGGTGACAGTCTTCTCGGCTTCTGTGGCCACTCCACCCCCAATGACTCGTGTCCAATCCAATGGTTCCTATAGAAAACCAGCCAGGCAAAAGGGTGGTTAGCTATGCAAAAAAGACACCTTATGTATTGGATTTGGTGCTTAACGTGTCCCTGTAAGCACCGTAAGGGTGTTGGTTGTGCCTGGTGCTTATTTCACTCCCTCCCCCCCCAAATGTCAGTAGTCAAACTAATTTTCTCATGGAAATGGGAACTTTGTAAAAAAGTGCCGTTAAGATGAGATTTTCAGCCGGTGAACCATTGCTTGCAGGTCAGGCAATTTGATTTATTTATTATTTTTTTTTTAATTTAACGACCCTCTCTCACAAAAGCCCCAAAATGATATATTTTGAATAAATATTTTGCAAAATAGACTTTGTATTCACGTAACATTTTTTTCAGTTTATGAAATGTAAGCACCCTTAGTTTGTGCCAAACAAAATATTTTATCGTGCATGTAAACCTGACCTAACGATGGCAGTGTTAATTAGCTTTTGAGTTTGTTTTTGTTGTTGTTTTGAGTAATTGTCGATTACTCGATTTGATTGGTGAATGACGTATAATGGAAACGCCCATTTGACCAGAAGACCAGTTAGTTAACGTCTAGTCGGTCTGATTTGCTGACTGCATGCCCACTTGCAAGTTTGCTGTTTTTGCAGGAAAAAAAAAAATGCCTTCCTGTCTTGACTATTGTTGACTTGACTATTGCTGACTGTTTCTTTCCTGTTAATGTTTTTTTTTCCTTTCCCTCTCTTAAGTATAACTGTAGATAAACCATTACTGAAGACGAGCACATTACTTTCACTTTCCTGTCCTCTACATCCTGTCTTGCAAAAAGCAGAAGTGTCTACACCTTTCTGACTGCTAAACCGGGTAATGTGAATAACCAAAAAAAAAAAAAAAAAATGCAAACTGACTGAGGGGGAGGAAGGGGTGTGTGTGTATGTATGTGTTTTCTGTACTTGTTGTTTTTTTGTTTTTTGTGTGCGTGTGCTTTTAATTTGTTTCTGATTTTAAACCCATATTTACAAAAGTATACGGAGTCAAGCTGTGAATTTCAGGTAAATAGTGAAGTTACATAAAGGGGTACTCTAAGCACCATAACCACTGCCGCTTAGTGCTGTTTATTATAATTATAATAAGAAAGTATTTAACCAGGAAAGGTACATTCGGATTACTCTGGTTTTTCAAGTACGTCCTGGGGATGTTACCGTAGCCCAACATCCAGGGGTTGTTACTATTACCCAATTTAATGGTACTCATTTTATATTGTGCCTAATGGATGACTGTAGTGGTTATGATGACAAGAGTCATGGTACACAATGAGCTGTAGTAAATGTGGTATTTAAAATGTTCTTCTAAGTTGGCCTAATTGGTGTAATGCTTGATCTGTGAATGCAAATGAAGTTTTGTGTCCGTCTTGCTGTGGAACAACTTTATTTTGTTTGCTAGTTATTTAAAAAAAAGAAATTGAGGCCATTTCCACACACAAAAAGTCGCCTGATAGCAACATGAATTCTTGTCTTCAGAAACGTCTTGTAGTTTAGTATGACAAAGGGACACTCCAAGCGCCATAACCACTGCAACATTCTATAGTGGATATGATACCAAGAGTAACTTGCTCAAACCCATTGTAAACAGTCTGTTTTTGAACAGGATGACTTCTTACCTAAGGTGGGGGGGAGGAGGAGGAGGAGGTAGTGTTCTGTAGTAGTGACTTCCATTGACCTCTCCATAGTTAATCTGCTAAGCAGGGCTGGCTGAGAGACATGAGCGGACTTTCTTCCCAAGAGCTAAACCCTGCAGGCTTTGCTCAGGAAGCTGCTACCACTGGCTAGGGAGTAACGAAGCATGATGGCGTCACAGATTGTGATTCTAAGATATTTAACGCATTTCAAGTAGGGCTGGCACTAATTATTTTCATAATTCTATTAGTCTGCCAATACCTTTCAATGAATCAGATAAAAAAAAATAAAAAATTAACCTGCTCTTAAAATGAGATATATTTATAGTTTGAATGTTTTACATATTACAATTTATACTTTTTTTTTAAAGTCCAAAGCACTAAGGATTGCATATCCGTAATAGGACAAACCCCCTACACAGTACAAATGATCAACAATAGCAAGCGGCTCCTAGCACAAATCAATTCAAATAACCCCCAGCAGCAGAGTGTTACTAAGCTCAGCACTATATATAATGCAAAGCATAGTGTCCAATCACCTGGTTTAATAGTAACAATCTTAGTGAGGACTATTTAGGAGTTTCCCGGGTGATCTAATCACACATGGGCCTTCTCCGCTCGGCATCTCTCCGAAATCGTTCTTAAACACCACCCATGTCACATCAGATAATGTCCCGGCACCTTTATCTGTAGAACACAGCCTCTCTCCTCTGTAAACTCCTGCTAGACTAGATATTAAAAATTAAAGTCACACGTTTGTCACGGTTTTCTTAGGACTTTAATGAGTTTAGTGTATTTGTAATAAGACTTCTCACAACAGGCGTAAAGCAGTGCGTATACGTGCCCCGTGCCATAAGCACACCTGCTAATCGATAATGAGATACATTGTTGAGAACTTCCCCAATTGATGATTGATTTTTATTGATTTGTTTTTTTTTTTTTGGTTTTCTTTTTGAGGTGCTTCATGTTAAAAGTAGGTTCACTTTAAAATATGCTGCTAAGCATGGTGGTAATGTCCATTGAGTATAATCCATATGTCCTAGTTTTAGAGTACTAAAGTCGGCTTTAGTGTTTAAAGTTCATTCAGCGTAACTGAATTATACCAACAAAAAAATGTTATGTCAGTGTGTGCAGCCTAACTGGTGACACAGTGAAACTACTAAATACTTTGTGCAGCTCTCTTAAAACGTCTGTATTCAATATTTATTATTTTTTTTTTGGAGAGGAGTCAACTCTTCTGACTTTTATTTGTCTCAATGGTTCTGCTTGACTTACCAGAAAGTCACGCGTCTACACCTTTGCATTGCAAATATTCAATGGCGCGCAAAAAAGTGTGAACGTTGGCAAGTAGTGTCATTCTTCGATTACATTTTATGAGCGCTTATTGACATGGATATTTTTAATATTTCATTTTACCATATTCTGAGAACAGTATTGAAACAGATGCCGAAAGCGGATACCTGGGTGACAGGTGAGGTATCCGTTCGTGGGAACAAAAAGAAAGCCTTGTATCCTGATGATGGTTAAAACGCGTGATGTGTTAAAGCTGAGAGATGATCTGTCAGTATCCACTAGAGAACAGAACAAAGGCTACAAGAGAAACACCTGGGGCTATAAACAAAAGACTTGAACAATATTGCATCTTGTCCTCAGAAAGTAAATTTAGCTGTAATTTGAAATCTATGCATACTGTCATATAGTATCAAAAATATATTAATTTTTTTTTGTTATAAAGTACAAGAACGTTGGCCACTAAATTATCCTTTGGTTCTTGCACGAACCATAGCCCTATTCTTTACCTGGTAGTCCAAACGGCAGCTTCTTTACCTGGTAGTCCAAACGGCAGCTTCTTTACCTGGTAGTCAACTGTACTTATTTTATTTATCTAGCCTGTCAAGGTCCATTAAAGTGATTTACCTTATGACCTGGCAATCTTTACTTTCAAACTGAAAATAGACAGATAAGAGCTCTTTACATGCCATATGTTTAATTGCTTGTTAAAATTTTTTTATTGCTAAAGTACTTTTTGTCTGAGGTTTTCATAGCTGTTTATGTATTGATTTTACAACAAATCAGCGCTTTTATAACTCTGCCAAAAACTCCTTTCTGACCTTTAGACAGTGAATTTTTCTCTCTCTCTTCCAAAGCCAATGAAAAGGTCAGGTGCACTGTGCTAGTAGTGCGTGCCTGACTTTTCCCCCTCGTGAATCAGCTGTTGTAAAGTTCATTAAGATGCACAGATGCTTCTCAATGCTCTGGCTGAAGTATTTTCCCCGCACAAAATGAAGGTCTGTGCTAGGGTTAAAGGGGAGTGCTTGCAAAGGCTGCAGACAGTAGGTCTGCAGCTTCGGCAAGTTGTTTATTCATATATTCTCAATGAAAACCTGCAAGAGAAAAATGTATCATGTTTGTTTTGGGGTATATCAACTATCCTGTTAAAGAAACACTCCAGAGTTTTTTTTATTTATTTTTTTTATTGTCCTCTCACAACTAAAGGTTAGCTTCTCGATCCAAGTAAATATCGGACTGCTATTTTAGGGTCGAGAAGAAATTTTTTCCTAGTTTGCTGCAAAATTGGAGCCTCAGCCTGGGTTGTTTTGCCTTCTTTTGGATCAACGGCAAAAACATATGTGAGAGAGGCTGAACTTGATGGACACGTGTCTCTTTTCAGCTATGTAACTGTGGATATTTAATTTAAATTGTTACCATGTTTAATAGATTGTAAGTTAAATGCTTAACTAGATGTCTTGGAGTTTGGTTGTTTTTTTATAGCGGTTTTATAGTTTTTATAATATGCGATATACTAGTGCACAACTGCATAAATATAGTTTTCAGTGCTTTTGCTGTAAACGTTCACCCCCACTGATTTCAAGAGCAAAGAGAGTACCTGTGCAAGCTTGACTCCACTTATATAGGTGTGTGTAGTTCTTTGTGTTGCAAGGATTTTTGCAAAGCCTGTATCCATTGGAAGAGTAACCTAGGAGATGTGTTTTTTTTATTTTGTCTCTAAAGACTAGTTTATCAGAAACATGTGAGCCCAATCACCCTGGGGACGTGAAGCAAACACTATATTCTTCAGTATAATTAGACTTTTTCCTCTTTCCCATGGGTTTCGTATTTCCCCCTGGACAAATCATTCTTCAGAATGAAGTAATCCTCGACACTAAAGACGTGGGTGACTTTTTATTGTCGGTCTGTCTTTCCATTTTCCTATGTGGGAATAAATGGAGTATCGCAGGTGGAAGGGTTGATACTTTGCAGAACATGAATGGAAGTAAATGAAGATTGGTCCTCTGGGAGACTGTGCGTGTTTCAGTTCCACCCAATATAAATTGATCCGTTGTGAAGTCCCTGTTGGTAGTACGCTTTGAAAATGGGTTATGTTGCTTTACAGCTGTAGGCTACATCCTCATTGGTTTACCTTGATTAAAATATACCTGTCAGCCCAAAAATGTGTGGTTGAAAAGTTCTGTTTCTTGTGGGTATATACACATTTTTTTATATACATTATACTTGTATACACATGCTTGAGATTTCACATTAAAAGATCTATTTCGTCAAACTTTTATCTTCGGCCTCCTCCACGACGGTTGCTATCCCGGCAGTGTTGGATGTGTCCTTTTGGTGCCCTAAGATTAAACACACTCTAAACCTAATTAAAAAGAAATCATCATAATCTGATTTAAAAGCCATGTCTGAAGACAATCTAGTCTAGTGGACTGTGTATTAAAGCGACATGGTCACCCCCATATTAAAAATTGGTATTTCATAAAGATGGTATCTTTAATAAATAATCTTTGGCTCTGTTATTCCAGCCCAGTCAAGAGATATACAGAGACAAAGTTTAGACCATTTTGCCTCTTTATTTCCCCTCCACCTCACATTTCCTTAGACAAGGCAGTGCCTACGTGTCAAGACCTGCACCTGTCATCAGTGACCGCTGCAGGGAATTGGCTGTGTCTGTGAAAGGACCCTGCAATCTTGCGGGATTCCCTATAGGCCTCATTGTTGTATGTCTTTTTCATGCTTGAGAGCAGAGGAGCAGCACGACCAAGATGGCGTCACCTGCGATTGGCATGTTCAGGTAAGAAATCTCACCTTTAATTGCCCCCCCGTGGACACCGGACCACCAGCAGCTTTGTCGTTTCTGAGCGATTTTGCGAATTCTGCAAAGTCTCCTGATGTTAACCGTGCCGCTTTGAGTATAAATGTTTGTTAAACTGCACAGTTTTAGTTTTACATTAAAGAATCACTGTAGGGTCAGGAGCACAAACCTGTATTCCTGACCCTATAGTGTTAAAACCACCATCTAGCCCCCCTGGGCCCCTCATGCCTCCATAAATATAGCAAAATCTTACTGTTTTCAAGCCACAAGCTGTAACTCTGCATGATGTTAGACTCAGAAAAACAAGCAGTCTGCTGACATCATCAGAAGTGGTGGCCTGATTCAATCACAATGCTTCCCCATAGGATTGGCTGATACTGACAAAGAGGCCGTTCAGGGGCAGAGCCAGCATGATTCAAACACAGCCCTGGCCAATCAGCATCTCCTCATAGAGATTAATTGAATCAGTGTCTGCAGTGCATGCAGTGCATGCAGAGGGAGGAGACACTGAATGTTTGGATGCATTTTAGGCAGCCATGACCCAGGAAGGATCTCTAACAGCTATCTGAGGAGTGGCCAGTGAAGTTATCCCTAGGCTGTAATGTAAACACTGCATTTTCTCTGAAAAGACCGTGTTTACAGCAAAAAGCCTGAAGGTAATGATTCTACTCACCAGAACAAATTTAATAAGCTGTAGTTGTTCTGGTGACTATAGTGTCCCTTTAATGTGAGATTACACACAGCATTACACCTGTATAGAAAAACCTGCTATAGCTCTGAAACATTTAACTTTTATTTTAAAAAAATAAAGAAAAAATGCTGGTGTAATAAAGGCATTTTTGCATCCAGTAGTACAAAGTAACTACATAATGATTGCCTGGTGGTATTTGAGACGGTCTTGCTTGAGTTGTATGGATTTAATAGTTTTTAGAGTCACACAATGTATATTCATGCTGCTCATTTGCATATGAATGATGCAACGTGATCCTGGGAAACAGTAGTTTTAGAGCAGTTTAAGTGCACATCAATTGCCTCCTTATTGGGGACAATAATTAACGTTTTCATTTAATTATTAAAAAGGACAAGAGAGACTGACAAATTCCGTTGTTAATAAATTCAGTGCAAACTATCATTACACTATATAAAATTCTCTTGTGGGAGTGAGAAATTTGTCAGAAGAGGTGACTATAAAAAAAAAAGAAGAAAAAAACTAGTTAAATAACCCATAACTGAATGGAGCAGGTAATCTTTCTAGTGAGTAAAATAATAGGTTGCTGTACAAAATACTCGGCACTGTGCCCTTTCACCTGCTCGAGGGAGCTTTGTGGTCTGCACCTCCATCAGTAGCAGACTTCACTTCAAGAGCTCATTTGCGGACCCTGGCACTGTTCAGTTTCTCAAGATCACCACAACCAGCACTCTGAATCATTAACTGAGTGACAGACTGCCACGGAGCCCTTAAAGTGGTCTGCACCTGATATTGGATCAGACCACAATGCTTCCAAAGGTAAGCAGGATGGTGGCAGAACACACACTCCCAATACACACATGCACACAACACTCCGCCACACTCAGACTGTCCTAAACACACTCAAACAACACTTAGACTTATCTGCACACCATACTTGGAACCCCCCACATACAGCTCTTACCACCATTACATACATACAACACTCAGACACCACACACACTCTCACAGAATCTGGGCAACCTTAATCTGGCTTTGCCAATACAATAAACCACTTAAAGTGTATACTCTTGGGTTCCCTCCTCTCACCTTCCCCTATTAAATGTATTTTCAATAAATGATTTTTAGCTTTTCTGGAGAGCCACCTAAAGATGTTGAAGGGAAGGGGTTTTTAAGAAAAGTAAGAAACTACTACAAAATCTGGTGTTGTATTTAAGGAAACCGAAACGAACAGGTTTTATTTTATAATGTGCAGCTGGCGATGGGGGAATAATATGTCCTTTTTGCATACAACAGTTTCTTAAACTGCCATTTTCTGTCTTCGTTCCATTTAGTTTGGTGTAGGTTTTATTTGTTAATTTTTTGCAATACTGGAAACATCTTCTGTGTTTTCTGTTTTATCCATCCCTCTCCCAATGACCGTATAAAATCTGAGAAATCAAGCTTTATAGTTTTTGTACTGTATGCTGTTTAAAACTTGATCGTACTTTACAGTTTAGCATCATTGCCCCAGAGACTCTGTTTAAATGCTAATTGGCTATTTGGCGTATCACGTGACTCTTCAAGCAGGGGGTGAAGCGTTAAAGACTTCTCTGTCCACTTCTCGCTACCCTTAGATGCTATGGTTTGATCATTTTTGGTCAGCCACTTTTTTGTTTTTGTTACATTTTAAGCTACAATTGGCACAACCTAAACTAACACTTTAATGTTCGGCTGAACAAGAACTAAAGATCTTGACCATATCCACATGGTTTATTTACCGTGGCTTATATATAAAAGCTCATCCATGAGAGAAAAGGTGTAATGGGGATATAACTTGTCACTGCAGATGTGTAATATGATTCCTTGTATTTTAGGTTGACTTTTTTTACCTGGGGACTCCTGGGTGTCTATCCCTGCCCTTTCCCTACAGTCGTGAAAGCTTGTAGCTAGTCAGTGAGCTTCCATTGACTCTCTCCTAAGCCATGTCCTGCAATGCTCATCGCTCTCTGCAAACAAGTTAAGGCCAGCGATGCTTTCCTTAGGGAGAGAACGTCTGGCTCTCTTTGAGGTAGAGAGCAACACTGGGCTTCCCTTAGGCAGGAGCGTCTGGCTCTCTTTGAGGTAGGGAGCAACGCTGGGCTTCCCTTAGGCAGGAGCGTCTGGCTCTCTTTGAGGTAGGGAGCAACGCTGGGCTTCCCTTAGGCAGAGAGCTTCAGGCTCTCTTTGAGATAGGGAGCCGTGTTGGGTGGACCTCAGGTAAGAAGTCAAACTGTTAGAAAGAACGTGTGAGTTACAGCCCCCATTTAACGCTTTGCAACATTTATAAACAAACTTGGGTAATTACATTTCAAATGTCCTCAGGTGATGCACAGAAGCCATAGTTTTAAGGTTGTATCGAATGCCCTTGTGCTGTCTCTGTTAACCCCTTAAGGACTCTACTTCTGGAATAAAAAGGAATCATGACGGAATATTTCCGTCATGTGTCGTTAAGGGGTTAACCACATCAGCACTCTGCTAGGAGAAGGAATGTAAAACCAGGCTTTTTTATCGCTTCTAATGCTCTGTTAATGCTGGTCTTTGTGATCAAACTCTGCCTTATGGATTGCAAATGGGTTTCTTAACACCATCCTCAATAGATGCGCTGTAGTCATAACCTTAACTTGTTTAGAAGAGTCATACAAAGCTTGTGATATGACACACCTGAAACAGTCATATATACATTTTGTATATACTTAAACTGTGTGCAAACAGTAGTATCAAATAGAAATTTTAATGCATATTTTCTTTCTTTTTAAGGATGGAGACATCACCTTCAACCGCGCCAAATTGTTAAACGTCGGCTTTGCAGAAGCATTGAAAGAGTACGATTATCAGTGCTTTGTCTTCAGTGATGTCGATCTCATTCCAATGGATGACCGTAACATTTACAAATGCTATAGCCAGCCCAGGCACTTATCTGTGTCTATGGACAAGTTTGGATTCGGGTAAGACACAATTTTATCCATTTTTCTTCTCACTGCATATAGTATCATACCTCCCATCTCTGTCATCCCAAGAAGGGGGATGCTGAAGGGGGGATGGGAGGTAAAAGGGGCGATCCATTGACGCAATCTCATTAGGACCAGGTTCTCCTGAATTACTGTAGTTGAACGCACACTAGGCTACCTGCCAATCATGTACGGCCAGTTTTGACTTGTTAATTATAGCAGCAGCCCTGGATGAGCAGTAATGTTTCTGAAAGAAACTGTTTTGTCACATCCATAAGATCAACACCTAAATTAATGACCCATTCTCTTTAAAGGGGGTCTGTTATTTCTATATGGAATTTACACCATTGAGTAATACATTGAAAATCGCACGTAACTCATGTGGACTTTAGTTTTACGAGGTGCTGTTTTCTTTTTAGTTTGTAGTAAAAGCTTAACAAATTGCATTCTTAATCCTGTTCAGACAAGGCAAAGCCTATGCAAACATTGCAAATGAAGAAGAGAAATAGAAATATTGTTTGCGCTCTCTGTGTGGACTGCCCGGTTCAGTGGACAGAGCTGCTAACAATGATTGACAGGAAGCCCCAGATAGAGGCAGTCAGTGGCAAGATACAGAGGTGGAAATTTGTGCATTTCATTTTATTTTTTATTGGCACTGTAGTGCATGGTTTAAATCTGGGTTGGGTAACCTTTCGCCCTCCAGATATTATGGACTACATCTCCACTGATGCTTTGCCAGCATTATGGCTGTAAGAGCATTATAGGAGATGTAGTGCAAAACATATGGAGTGCCGACGGTTCCCCATCCCTGATTTAAAGGTTACTCCAACCACCGTGACTACTTCAGCATTCCTTCTGAGCCAAGGAGAGTGGTTCTCTGAGCTGGATTCCAGATAAATGTATTCTTAAATTGCAGGGTTTTACAGTGAGAACCCAATTGCTAATGCAAAGCAAGGTACTGCAAAGTGAAATATAGATTTATTTAAAAAGGGTTGGAGTAACCCTTTAAACCTCACCGTGAGGTCCTAATTTTACTTGGCACACAGGACTTTGCTGAGCCTCCCTTTTCAGCCTGTCTGTGTGTGAGTTCCTAACAGATCAGGTAGCACGTCTCTACAGGTAACACACCTCTACAGGTAACCAAATCCAGCACGACACCTGTACTTTTTATTTTAATTTTATTTATTTTTTATATGTGTGTGCAATTGTTGCTAGGTTGGTTTTTTGTTTTGTAAACAGAGTAAAGCTAACAGGATGAAAAGCAGTTTAGCGTTTTAAAGGCATGCTCTGACATTTATAGAATATGTAAACCAGTTACCAGTTTTTACCTAGATCATGCCTGATGATACGTTTTAAATGGCAGTGAGACAACCTTTATTGCAATCTTTTACAACAGAGTGAGAGACATAAGTTTTACAAGTAGAAAAGCGGCAATCTGAATGAAAACTGGCCGCTTTGTTTTTTTTTTTGTGTGTGGTGTTTTTTTTTTTCTTTTATAAATCTTTCTTTTTTTAGCCTCAGCCTATACTGCATTATTTTATAATTATTGTGTTTTTTTATCATTGTTGGAAAAAAGTGCTTGTGTATATGTTTGGATATTATGGTGAATATAAATATAATCTTTAATTGTCTGTCCCTTTTTTCAATGGATACATTGTGTTTTAAAATGCCATACTGCACAGTGGAAACCAGCTTGTTTATTAAAGTACACCCTGTCACAAATTCTGTAACTCTCCTTTTAAAGGGATTCTATAGTCATGCAGACCATTTCAGCTCAATGAAGTGGTCTTGGTCCAGTGTAAAACCTGCACAAATTTTTTTTTTTCTCCTCCCTCTCTTTGACCCCTGTCTCTCTCTCTCCCCCCTCACCCCCCTTTTCTCCCCACCTCTTCGTCATATCACTATTTGCTCAATAACTGGAACAGTTAATGAACAGAAAGAACCCCATGTATCATATGACATGTAAAAGGCCATAAAATAAAGCCAAGGGACAATCGCACTAGCTGATACTTGTCTAATCCACAGAAATTGTATTCAGTGGCCTTAAATAATTTTCCAATTTACATTTTTTTCGACAGAGAAATGAAACATTTTGTTGAACACATTTTTGTTTACACTGCGATACCATTTAAAGTTTAACTTTGAGTTGCGTCTCGTTGACTTTCTATTTTGACATTTGTTTCTTATCTCATTCAGCACGTGAATGGGTTTAGGTCTAGTCACCGTGTTAAATTAACATTAGGTTAAAAAAAAAAAAAAAAGACCATTTAGCTCGACTTGTGTGTATAACTTATCCTGAACAAACTTGCACAGCAGGCCAAGCAGCGTATTAAAACAAAGTTAAGAGAGATCCAAAAACATTGATACTGTTGCATATATTCCATTTTGGAAAATGGAAAATGGAAAATGTCACATAACCAACCTTTGACAAACACAATTCTACTAAAACAATAACTTTGCTGTTTTATTAATGTTAGCATTATACTGTATCTGTCAATAAAACCGGTTTGTCATATGTGTAGCATGTTGGTAGTACTGCTTTATCTTTATTTATTTTATTTTTATTTTTCAGTCTGCCGTACAATCAGTACTTTGGAGGTGTATCTGCCTTGAGCAAGGATCAGTTTACGAAAATAAACGGATTTCCAAACAATTATTGGGGATGGGGTGGCGAAGATGATGACATATACAATAGGTGAGTTATTTTCTTTAAAGGCATTAAAGACCATATACCACGTTTGCGGGATTTAATACCTTTTTATGGATTCAGAAGGAGCGTGCATTTTACTTGATAACAAAAGAAAACAATAATAGACTGACTGACTCACTGCTGGTCTTGTGTATCCATGGTTAGAAACCACAGGAATGTAGTTCTCATTTTTGTTTACGGTTGGGCTTTAAAAATGCTTATGGAAATTAGGAGCCCAACAAAATGTTCAGGAATCGGAGAGGGAGATGACCACGTTGGACAATAGGCCTTTATCACAATCTATGGTTTGATAAATAATGGCTGTTATTGATCTCATTTGAAGGGATACTTTTGACATTATTAAAGGACCACTATAGTGCCAGGAAAACATACTCGTTTTCCTGGCACTATAGTGCCCTGAGGGTGCAGCAGCAGACCCCCTCCCGCCCGGCTCTGGAAAGGGGAAAGGGGTTTAAACTTACCTTTTTCCAGCACTGGGCGGAGAGCTCTCCTCCTCCGATCCGCCCCCTTGGCTGAATGCGCATGCACGGCAAGAGCTGCTCGCGCATTCAGCCGGTCACATAGGAAAGCATTTACAATGCTTTCCTATGGACGCTGGCGTGCTCTCACTGTGAAAATCACAGTGAGAAGCACGGAAGCGCCTCTAGTGGCTGTCAATGAGACAGCCACTAGAGGATTAGGGGGAAGGCTTAACCCATTAATAAACATAGCAGTTTCTCTGAAACTGCCATGTTTATTAAAAAATGGGTTAACCCTAGCTGGACCTGGCACCCAGACCACTTCATTAAGCTGAAGTGGTCTGGGTGCCTAGAGTGGTCCTTTAAATAGAAAAAAATAAAATAAAAAAACCTTACATCTTGCATTAAACAATTATCCTAAAGCAATCCAGATCAAGGATTAGATGACTTATTTGGAAATACGTTTTTATTTATTTGCGTATTTTGCGTAAATCAAACAGTGAGACTCACCGGTCTCGCCATGTATATAACTTTTATACAGCAATAACATAATCGACAAGAAATCCATAAGAGAGTCTTATGATGGGTAGGCTTATTGGATCACAGGCCCAGATAATTGTGGGACTCTCAGGTCCTTATCCATTTCCATAAACATACGTAGGGGTATCCCCTCCCACGCTGTACAAATTTATACAAATTTACTTCCGCTATGATGATAATATTCCTACCTCTTGAATACTGTATCCCCCGCGTCGTGGATGCTCGCCTATTGGACGTAAAGGGGTTTGGAAGCAAATGGATTCTTTGTTAAATTAAATATATTTTAAAAGTTTATAAAAAAAAAAAAAAAACTCATTTGTCCCTTTTAGTATATGAGCGAATCTGTCCGCCATATACGTACACCCTGGGTCAGACAATGTTGATGATGTCACTACACTATGCAGGCCAGGGAGTGAAGCCGGAAAGACCATAGAGACTGTCTGTTTTCAAACACGGTTTAACCAGAGTATTGGTTTATAGCTCCGGTCCTATACTAAAAGGATGGGGGAGTTTTTCACATTTTATTACATATAACTTATTTAACACAGAATCTATTTCCTTTCAAAACTTTATGAAAGGATCGTTATTTTTAGCCGTTGTCCTTTGAAGTGACCGAGAACCTAGTGTCTTCACAGTTTTGAACATGAGCAGAACAAACCAAACTTAAGCATGCGATTTCGACGTGATCAATTAAAAAAATTAAAAATAATAATAAATATGACCACTTGTATAAATATATTCAGGTTAATGATACACAGGTGATCAGATCATCCTCCAAAGAGGCAGGTCAATAGAGATGGATCCATTTTGTTTGTGAATCACCACAGGACGTATGTGTCTAGGCCATGCTATTAACCATGAAGTCTAAAGTTAAGCTTTAGGTCTATAATTTCTTACTATGCATTACCGGAATAAAACGTCATTTTTTTTGGATATTGTTCACATTGTCTTTGCCCAAAAATTATCCCTGCAATGTTGGTATCCTATTAAATTCCAATCAAAGTTCACAAACACTATCAATCGAACACCAGCTCTGGACAGTGAATTAAGGCTATAGTTTCCTAATGTCAGGCCATTATTACGAGAATGGACACTTCTCACTCCTAGTGTCACAGAAAGGGAGTAGAAGTTAGGGTAGTGGGGGTTTTTTTTGGGGGTTAATGCCTCCGTTTCATGTAAAAAAGATGCTCACTCCTTGTAAGTAGTGATGTCCCGAACGGTTCACCGCGGACTCATCATTGAGTAAACGTTGACCCTGTACCTCACAGTCAGCAGACACATTCCAGCCAATAAGCAGCAGACCCTCCCTCCCAGACCCTCCCACCTCCTGGACAGCTCACTAAGAATGCAGCTTCACAATGAATGTAAAATGGATGCTGTCCAGGAGGTGGGAGGGTCTGGGAGGAAGGGTCTGCTGCTGATTGACTGGAATGTGTCTGCTGACTGTGAGGTACAGGGTCAAAGTTTACTCAATGATGAGTCCGTGGCGAACCGTTCGGGACATCACTACTTGTAAGTAAGGAATGAGGTTGCTGAAAAACCCATATGGGGTTGTGAGTTTATCTAAAGGGACACTCGAGTCACTGTAACAATTTTATCTCCGTGAATTGGTTATAGTGCCTGGAGTCTCCTGATGATTTTCTTCATTTAATGTTAAATCATTTTTTAGTGGTTTTAACACGGAGTGAGTGCCCTTGACTGCCCACATCCCAGCCCCCACTGGAAGAATGACTTGGTCAGAGATTACACTCAGGGAGATTATGATGGGCTGAAAGTAGTGAACTGACACTCACGCACTCTAAGCCAGGCACCACACCCCATTGCTGCTCTGTCTTATATTGCCCATTAGCCCAAACACCACAGAGGGGGAATGGTCTGATGGTGGCTCTGGTTTAGAATTAAAGTGTCTATTTTGCCAAATGTATGTTTAAATAAATCCTATTTTTCTCTTTTTATTGATTTCTTTTTTTATAATTACACATAAGAAAACCGTCTATTAGACTCTCTCATGGGAAGTTTTGGCAATAGGAAGGCCTTAAGTAAAGTTCGATATCCGTTGACTTACCCACAGTCCAGAAGGCTAAACGCCAACTTCTTCAATAGAGGTGAACAAATTGGAGGCGCCCAGTTTTTGGGATCTGTCACAAGGAAGGAAGGAAAGATATTAAATATAAAGTCGAGTAGCGAAGAGGGGGGCATAATCCATTAAGATAGGGTCCTAAGAAAAGGAAAATGGAAAGCAGAGAAGAAAAAGGAAGAAAACATGACAAGGCTGCTTTATAAACAGTTGGGAATGGTTTAAAACTGAATAGAAAAGTAGCACCAGGACTCAAGACACTATGACCACTTTGGTGATATGAGGCGGTTACTGTGAAACCCTTTAAGGACCTAAACCATGTCATCTTAATGACGTGTGCTTGGTGCATACACTTCAATATGGTGGTGTAATACATTAACATTTCAGAGACACGGCAATGTTTTTAAATTTGGCCATAAATATTCCTGTACTAGAGGTGCTTCTTCATTGAAGACTTTTAATTATTGAGTGTTATTAGTTTAACATCACACACAGGATGATACCACTGAACGCTTGTAGATGGTTCTCATAGAAAATTTCTGAACTCTATGCTTCTGTTAGAAGCATCCTATTGGTCAAGCACAGCAATTCTTGGCCAATACAAATGGAATGCACCAGAGATCATCTGGATGGATGACCTCAGAAAAGAGGAATGCCTGGTGTCAGATCACTGGTGAGTTTGACATTTGTGTTTTAAAAGGGGGTCCATAATCTAAAAGTACTAAGGAATATATTAATACTAAAAAATTTTAAAAGAAAATAGGAATATTCAGTTAAGAGTTGTTCGCTACTGCAGAACCTCTCACCCTGAATATAATCACCAGAAAAACACTCCAGTGGTGTCTAGGGCTTAACCCCTATACAATAAGATACAAAAAAAGAGAGAGAAAATATTGTCATTAAAAACAGAAAAAAGTAGCCGTTTCGAATGTTGATATAAGCTGGAGATATATAGAGCAATTAACAGGTATACACCTATCTCAAACCAAAAAAAAGGAAAAGGCGTTTCTATGACTTACAATTTACTCAGTTGTCCCCTTAAGTATAGGCTTTATTCAAACATTGCCAAAATTAGTTGTTTTTTTTTTAAGAGTTAATATATACCTCAGTGAGCAGGATAAAGGGAGATTCTTAAGTTTCTGTAATAGATGTTCCCACCAATGTGTGAACCCTAGTTTAGGCTAGCTAATTAAAGTCAAAGTAATATATCTATGCCTTCATAACCATATTAATTAATATGGGCTCTAAGTAATTCTTCCTAAGATAATGAATTCCACTGAAGGAAGGTACATCATACGGAGAAAACTGTGGTAGTTCCTTATGAGATAACGAATTGTATAACGCTGAAGGAAGATAACAGCATAGATATAAGAAAAGGCCTCTCTCCCTGTATGCTGTATCTTCTTTCAACGTTATACAATTTGTTTTTGGTTTTTTGGTTTGAGATCGGTACTTTTTCTATTTTGAATGAGGATATTTTATATATTTTTTTGTAAAAAATTGAAAGCCGGTGAACTGTAATCATTCTATTAAATAAATGTGTGCAATTCACTATTTTATGTCTGAATTCTTGTTCTTTCCTTCAAATTTAAATCGGTTTGTGCCAATTCTTTTAGAAGGAAACCTATTATTCTTATGGACCTTTCCACATTTGGAGTTGGCCTACAAATTTCTTTCGATCTGTTAAGTAAATTCTAGAAGTGCAGTTTTACTTAGAATTTTATTTCCAAAATGTACATAGAATCGACTTTAAATTCTGTTGTGTGGTTTTTTGGTTTTTTTTGAGAATTCTTTATTTTTGAGTGCATAGCGAAAAAACGGTTACAAATGCATTTGGCATGCCCCAACAGCATGTGCTCACTATTTAACAGTTAACATCGGTAAACTGAGGCATGGCATGGGAAAACAATGAACATTTTTATATATTATGACATGAAGGCTAGTTGTGACTATAAATGGTTATGAGTTGAGAAAAGTAAATGTAAATGTAAAGAACGACTTAATATGTAAGTGGTTAGCATGATACACAGATTATACCTGTTTGATTTGATTTAATGTATAGTGAGATGCCTGTCAGGTACAGCTGTCTAAGTATTAAACTATAGGCTGTCATATGCAAGAAAATCTTAGTAGGTTAACCCCTTAAGGACCAGACTTCTGTAATAAAAGGGATTTATGACATGTCACACGTCATGTGTCCCCAAGGGGCAACACAAGGTAAAATAGTGTTTCTACAATGTCTACATGTTCGTTGCATCGCTTAATGTAAGATTGCTATGTCTGAACAAATATGGAGAACAAAGAATAAAAAGGTTCTGGTAATAGCCAGCGGTTGTACGTTAACTATAAACTATAGCACGCTTGTAATTGCTATATTGTAGCCTAAGAGTGAGGTTGTGCTCGCTGTACCTGTGTCACTCTGTGGGACGTCTATCGGTCACTGTGAGGCAGATGGTCTATATGAGTCTTGGTGTCGACTGACTTTTAAAGAGCTGTTATGTGGCCAGCCTTGCTGTGTCGTGGGTCCCTGCAGTGTGGTGTCTACCCTCACCTTCCCGTGTGTGTCGTGTGTCTCCCTCCCGTCCTTCCCCCGTTCCCTGTATCGCTCACCCTACCCTTTTTTGTTTGTTTTTAATTTAGCAAGCTATTTATATTTTCTATTACAGAATAGCAAGCAGAGGTATGTCGATCTCTCGGCCTGACGCTGTAACTGGAAAATGCAGAATGATCCGTCATAACAGAGATGACAAAAATGATCCGAATCCTAAAAGGTAAGCACATTGTTTGCACTCGCACCAACATTAAACCACGCAGCATCAGAGTGGTTTTTGTTCTCTAGTGATAACAAAACAAATTACCATCATTTAAGTAATGCGCCATGCAAAAAAAGTAGATAAATTTTTGATCTACAACCAAATAAAATGTAGCCGGTTTTAACACAGAAACTGTAGTACAGACAGGGAGGAAAGCACACAACCTTCTCAGATGAGATGTTAAAAAAACAGAACTATTCTTATAAAAATGTTTGCAAGCATTCCTTACTATATTCAAAATATAAAATGAGCACACAATGAGTTATTCAACAGCAAAAGAACAAGGAGAGCAATCAGTGAAATTTAAACAAAATCGAAACTGCAGCTATTCTATATACAAATTCTATCTGAAATACACATAATACACTTTAATCTGAAATGTAAGGTACAAAGACACATATTTATATAGTTAAATGTACAATTTACTGTTATTCTGTAGTCAATGAAGTAAGGCATTGTGACCATATATTGATATATATGTATATTTGAGAAGACCCTGGTGTTATTGAGGTACACTTTCATTTGTAAATATACATATATCATAATTTGCGAGAACTCCATTAGAAAGAGCAGATGGCAAGTAATGAGCATTCTATTTATCGCATGTTAAGATTGATTCCTTAAAGTTCATTCCTCTCTCCCTACTAGAGTTTTTATCAAAATCTTAAACAATGCTTAATATTAGGCCAAAAATATAATATTAGGCTTCCAAGCTTGACACTCAAGTTGCTACTCTACCTACTCTTGTCAAACACCATTTTACCTCTGTGATAAATGATTCATCAGACTCGTATAGTGATTTATCGCTGAAAACTGTGTGGACCCCGTTAAGATAGTCACATGGACCTTCAGTATGGTGTAGTCTAAAGCTGATGCGTTTAATCGCTGCTCTTGAAAGGCTTAAACTTCCTCACTTTAAAGGGACACTGTAGTCACCAGAACCACTACAGCTTTTAATGTAGTTGTTCTGGCTTCTATAGCCTGTCCCTGCAGGCGTTTTTTAATGTAACTTTAGATTTTCAGAGTAAAGGCTGTGTTTACATTTACTGTCTAGTAACGCCTCTAGTGGTAGTCACTCAGATGGCCACTAGAGGTGCTTCCCATCTCCGGGAGCTGTAGTATTTATTGAATGTTTGGTGGATGTCTCTTTCAGTCACAACTCCATGTGAGATAACCAATTAAAATGCAACGTTCACTGACCGACGGATATTCCCCCTAATAACGAATCAGAGAATTGCAACCATTACTAGATTGACATCACACAATCTAAAGCCATTACTTGAAATGGCTTTTTACTGCTTGCATATCATTCACGCATAAATGGCCATTGATAGTCTTCATGGCCTTGTAACAAAACACAAGTTTCGAACACAGGAAACCATATTCTGCATGTGAGACTTCACCTACCGCTTACCTTTATTTAATTTTCTTTATATATATATGTCATTGTGATTTGAAAGCGATGGCTTTGTTTTGATTTATGTCCTGTGTTTTTTCTTAAATTTGCAGATTTGACCTCATAGCTCATACAAGGCAGACCATGAACTCTGATGGAATAAACTCGCTATCTTACAATGTGATCCAAAAAGAAAAATATCCGTTGTACACAAAAATCACAGTGGATATTGGTTCTCCAAGATGATCTCCTCTGGAGAAAAAACCCCCAGAAATTCCTTATTGCTTTTGAAAGACATTTTTGCTCAACACATGGTTATTGGACATGTTAAGAGGCCTTCAACTGATGATTTGTATTTTAACAAAAAAATAATCTCCGGACTGTAATTTATGACTTGTACAGAATGATGTATCCTCATGATATGCAATATGCAATTCTCTAAGTGCTCTAGAAAGCTGGCCGTGCCTTGTAAGCAAAATGCTATGTCGGTTTTTTGATTTTGCAAAAAAAAACTAGTGGCTTTTAAGCTGAATGTATTTCCCTGCACACAATGCTGCTACACGGATGTTTACACAATGTTACTGTTTCCGTAATTCGCACGAGTAACAGTGCATATTTCGTTAAGAGAGTGGTGAGTGGGAGTCGGTTTTATGGAATTTGTTATCAAGCCCATTTCTGTTTGGAGAAAATGGGATTGGATTCTCTCTAACTAGCAGTCAAACTGTTAAATCAATGCAGGAACAGATGCTTTATTTTAGAGTTTTGCAATGGCTTCTTTATTTTTTTTTCCGAAAGTAAATATACATGATATTTTTGAAATATGAAGAATCCAGGTTTTGTATACGATTCAGGCAAGCCCTATGCTTTGATAGCACGGGGTCTATAATATTTATTTATGTAATTAAGAACATTTTATGATGCATCCTTCTTGCAAATTCTCTACTACTATACCTTTTGCCTACTTTGCGTATGGTAATATGTCAATATGTTCAATGATTCCAAATGTTTTACAAACCTTTTTATCAAAGTAAATCTGCAATGAACTGGAACAATTTTATGCCAGCCAGGGCACTTCATTTAAAGAGGCTCTGTCACAAAAAAAAATCCTTATCTAATCTGCTTTTGCACAGCTCCCTGTGTCTGAATCTTTCTTTATCTTTTCCGGCGTGCTGAAGTTTTCATAAAATACAGAAGAAAAGGCTGGGATTACTTTTCCTTCTGTATATCGGTCAAGTTGGTAAAACTTGCCAATGGGTGGAACTTAAAGCAAGGTTCTGTTTCATTTCAAATTCACCCACAATCCATACCATAGAAGGGCAATCAGCTGACCTCATGGACAGAGGAGAACAAAATTGAGGCACCCAGATATTGAAAAGGCACAAGGAAGAAAAGATAATTAATATAAACAATGACGAGCGGCAAGGATGAGAATATTATAATTAAGATACAGGGAACTTAAGGAAAGGAAAATTGAAAGAGGGGGGGAAACAAAATGTGAATGGGCCACTTTAAATGGTCAGCGTAACCTGGTGCTAAGTGAGATAAGAAAGTTCCTTGAGTTTTTATGTTTTGCGTGTTGATCATTCAATTCAGAGATGCTTGTAAGACCATCAAACTTTTGATGGCTATGTGCCTTTAAAGTGTTTTGCGTTGTCCTTTAGAGGGTTTAAAAGTGTCCTGAAAAGTTTTAATGTTATACCTCAATAAAGCACAGTGACTTATTTTTTGGGGGGTAATGGGAGGAGAGTAGTAGGTTATAGAATGCTGTAATCAAGACATGTACTTTGTTACCGTGAAAATTCAAGCTGGCCAAATAACTGTTTACATGTTAAAAGCAATCTTTTTGCATTTGTTTTTTTGTTTTATTTCCTGAATTCAGAGTTTTTTCTGCAGAATCTACCATTTTGTGCTGGTCTGCACTGCCTTTGTCCATGTCCTTAACTTTGAATATATCTGCCCGAATAGGCAAGTGAATTACAAAGTACGTGGCTTTCTTATATTGCTACTCCCTCTGCCATATAAATGCAAATAATTTTTCTACTTTCTTGTATAGGTCTGATTTAAAATTATTTTTGACATAGAGGATAAAGTGTACTTATGGAAAAAAGTTGTCCTGATGGTTGCTCTTTTTTATATCACTTGTTACCTGTACCTTGTCCTAGTCAACGTGCAAAATTGTAGATTTAATTTTACTCTAACTTTTTTTTCTTATTCTACCATATCTCTATCTACCAGTCTAGGGGGTGTAAAGAGTACAACTTTGCTGTCTGTCAGGTAACTGCGTGCGCAGCTACATCCTCTGAATGATATGGTAGCATTCCAAATTTCTTAAAGTGATTGTCATTGCAGGATGCAACTTAAGGGACAGGCAATTGTCTCTATGCTGTTACGAACTTAGAGGCTGAATATTATTTTTTTGTTTTTTCTTTGCTTGGGATTTTTTTTTTTTTTTTGAACCATAACTTATCAAGGTTATTTACACAATTCGCCAGTATTTTATAAAGTGGGTTTTGGTATTTGTGTGACACTTTTTAATTTTTTTTTTTTAATGTATGTATAGAAGTGCCTTATACAGCTTATTATACTTGCATGTGGCATTCTTATTTTCCCTCAGCAATTTTTTTTGTTTTTGTTTCATTTGCTAATTTTCACATATTCCACACAATATACTTTTTGATGTTGCCAGAAATGGTGTTGCTTTGTCATTTGAAAGAGTTAAAGGGACACTATGGGCAGCGATGCAACATTAATGACTTTGATCGATTTTGACCTCATTAACATGCTGTTTATTTTTTGCACACAAATCTTTATAGTTTTTGTAGAAAAGAAAAAATGTTTTGCAGAATTGTGCACTATAAGCCTGCGTCTGTATTTTTCTAGAGTAAATGGGTGTGGCCAAAAGGTAAGCTTTGCGTGCAGCGTTCTACAAACATTAATTTTATGCAAATACTAGAACGATTTGAGCATGGACTAAGAAAAAAACATGGTTAATGAGGCCAAACCTCTCAAATGGATTAAAGTAGTATGGTGCCTTGAGTGTCACTTTTAACTTTTTTTTTTTGCACCTCTCTATATGTGGTTTCTACAGTGTTTTACTGGTGCACAAGAGAGCACCAAAGAAAAGGTAATTTCTGTGTTTAATGTTAAAGGGAAAAGCTTGTCTGTTTTATTTCATACAATTAGCTTGGACTTACTAAATGGTTATGTGAGCCATGAATAGTTGGGGTGTGTTTTATTTAATTGTAATCCTTTTCTTAATGAAACAAGAATCCTGATTGCAGCCTATAAATATATCATGATTTGTCTATATTCATGTTTTGTGTATCTTTGATTACAACTTGCACACATTTGTTTCTTCTCAATCATTATCTTTTTTTTTTTTTTTTTTAAAGCATATCTGTAAACCAAATATTACAAAGCATATTTTTATATAGATGTGTATAATAAATTTAAATTCACATTCTTTTTGTTGTATTGTTTGTTAATAAAATCTTCTTTATCGAATTTTATTATCCTCGTTCTTATCAAAAAAGCTTAATACGTTATGCTGTTAAGATTGAACAGTAGTTCAGGCGTTGAATATTCTAACCGGTTTTGTGTATTTTAATTTATTTACCAGTTAAAAAAAAAAAAAAAAGGTAAGTTTGAAGAATGACTTCGAATGTACGATATGTGGCAAACTTGAAAGTTGAATTAATGGGTATTCATTATCCAGGAACCAGTCGGGGTTATTCAGTAAAGTGAAAATTTCTGAAAATTCAAAATTTATATTTAATTTTAATCAAATTTAGAATTAAATTGAATTTAAAATTTAGGGCCTGAATACAGAATTGATTAGGTGAATGCTAATTCTGTCCTACATTTTGGAATTTAACTGTGATATCACTTCAATTCTGAATTTAGTGAATAACCCGAAGTTAGAAAAATTAACCAGCATTTCAGGTTAAGCAGTGTTGATTTTTGGCCACACTGACAGAATGTAGCTTGTAGTTTGGTAAACCTACCATACCAAGTAGATAGCGTGCAAATCTTTTTACAGCACCATAGAAATAAGAGAGCCATTTATTTATTTTTTCTCAGAAGCTAGTTTGGATTTAAATGTGCAAATGAAATAGGTTCTCATGCAAAAGAATTTGCGGAGAAATAGAGGGAAAAAAGACCTAGCGTAAAAATCTCTAAAACTGGATAAAAAAAAATAGGGATCCATCAACAACCTATAGAAACAATATAAAACATGCTACACTGGAATAGCCGCAATAGGAACCCGGGAGCTAATTAAGACAGATATTGCAAAATGACAAACTTGATATTAAATATGTGAATATAAAAATGTTATAAAAATTAAATGAATATATATAGATAATTGTGTGGCAAGATTATCTTACAACCCAGGAAACAGTAATCCCTGGACAAAGGTAATTTATGCCAAATAATATACTTCCATTAACTGCATAAAATGAAAGATAAAGTAACCAGATGTCTCTGAGGAAGTAGGGCTATTCCCTACGAAACGCGTTAGACAAGTTCACAGAACGTCCATATAGAGAAAGGAGGTATCAACACAACAGCCCGGTGATCAGCTTGGAGTGCAGGCATCTGAACAGTACGATCCGATGAGCAGTGCAGTCCCCCCGAAGTGAGGCTCGAGGTGGAACGCACTGTGAGACGCAAACTGTCCTCACCGGCTACTAGAAATCGGATACTGTATCGGGATTACTATCCATATCCATCCGCGCCTGTACTAAAGGTTATTGTGCATATTTTACCTTCTATTATATATTGCCTCGAATGTGAACTGACTTTTAATAATAATTTTATATTTTCAATAAAATTAACTTCTTTATTATTTTTTTGGCGATATTTTTTGCTTGCTCATTAATATACATCTTATATTATATTTTGCATGATGGCAGTTTATATATCCTAAAGGATTGATGCCATCTGGTTACTTTCTTTCATTTTATGCAGTTAATGGAAGTATATTTATTTGGCATAAATTACCTTTGTCCAGGGATTACTGTTTCCTGGGTTGTAAGATCTTGCCACACAATTATCTACATATATATTTTCATATTTAATTTTTATAACATATTTTTATATTCACGTTTAATATCAAGTTTGTCATTTTGCAATATCTGTCTTAATTTGCTCCTGGGTTCCTATTGCTGCTATTCCAGTGTAGCATATTTTATATGCATTGGATTTAAATGTGCTTTAACCGAATCTCTTTTTGCGTTTTAATCTTCCTTTTGTAAAAGCACAGAAGAATAATTCGCTAAAACTGTTGGAAGCATTGTGTAATCAAACTAACCCATGATCTAGATCTGGGCTTTAAATCTTGACTAGCAAATTATAATTTATCCCTTGCGAGTAGAAATTCACTTCTGGTGAGTGTGCCATGTACGCTCCATGCTTTCAGAGGCGACTAACTTACAGGTGAAAAAGAAAACAAAGGAACAGTTCTCGCAAAAACCACAAAGAATAAATGAGGCAGCACATATTTGTTATTGCTGTTATAAATTTGAATACCAGGAGGTTCCTGAGAGTCCTTTGCGGACGAAACGCGTAGGACCTGGAATTATAATAGCTTCTTTATTTAAAATAAGTATAAAAATTACCTTCTTCTGCTCTACAATCCTGAGTCTGACTGTCATCTTCGGAACAGGAGTGGTGGTTTTTACCCCCCATTCGCATCAGGGGAGGCACCCTTGGGCGATATTATTTCATCCTTCTTGTGAGTTATATTCCACATGGCGCATTTACATCTTACTAAACAGTGTTACACTATTATTTTGTTTTGTATTCATTTTGTAGATCTGCAGCTATATCCACTTTTGTTTGTATGCATACTAAAAGGATAGGGTTCACTCGCAGACCCTACATAGTTATGAAAACAAAGGAAAAGCAAAAAATAAAAGGCCGTGCCAAAAATTAAATATATACTGAAAAGGTAAAAACTAGTAATAATAATAGAAAAGGTCCAACTGAAATAATGAAAAACGTAATCAAATACCACTTTTATGGTAACAGCAGAGTCTTGATAGGGATAGATGACTTTTTTTTTAATATGGGGTTCTGGATCACGTGTGTCTCGAAATCCAAGCGTGCATATGTAGAGAGAACAGAAAAAGGAATCCAATGGTACAGTATATTCCAAGTTTAGAAAACTGTGCAAATAAATGGGTCCTACTCGCATATACTGTAGCTAAGGCCGGCTCTGGTATGAACTGCGTAGAGTGATATCCCCACTTCTAGGCTATGCGGGTAGGTGGAATTCTTTAGGTTCTTCCAGCGCGGTGTCGTTGATCGAGCCCAAGGACGTATAAATAGTGCTCTCTGTGTGTCTGAAATCCAGGAGTAATAAAATATAGGTAATAAACTCCCATTTAGTCAAGCAGACTCACTGCTCGATGTATAGGGCACAGGTGGTATGATCCCCACCCTGGATTCCTGGTGAGATTCTCACTGGAATGGAAGGTTTGGCTTGTAGCGTAGGACTTGAAATTTTATGACTTCATGTACATGTGGCACCTGCGTACAGGCACAAGGAGGGGCAAAATTGATCTAAGTACCCCAGCATTACGTTTTTTCGGGTGCTTGATGGACAGCCCTAGTTACATGAGTGGGCTTGGTGCTCTAAGCACAAAGTTCTTTCCAATAACGCAAATGGATTATAATGCTTATACTGACCATTTGTGTCAGGGGTAGGTAACCTTTGGCACTGCAGATGACTTGGTCTACATCTCCCATAATGAATCTTACAGCCATCATGTTGGCATCCCTTGGAGATGTAGTCCACAATATCTGGGGAAGGTTGGCTACCCCTGATTTTAAAGGGATACTTTTTTTTTTTTTTGCTGTAGCCACAGCTCTCCTGGCTGTGACTCCTGGCAGTGTTTTCTCTAGAAGTTCTCATCTTCCTTCTTCCTTTTAATTAAGCTATAACCACACGCGGCTGCTCATTATTATGCTGTGGTTTTTTGTTTTTATTTATTTTATTTTTTTTTAATTCATGCTCAAAAATTTATAGCTGTTGCACAAAAATGTTCTGCAGAATTCTGCAACATTTCTGAATTTTTCCTTGGTC
The DNA here is from genome assembly GCA_933207985.1 of Pelobates cultripes. Taxonomy (NCBI): domain Eukaryota; kingdom Metazoa; phylum Chordata; class Amphibia; order Anura; family Pelobatidae; genus Pelobates; species Pelobates cultripes. The sequence goes on from OW240916.1 coordinate 27,601,914, forward strand.
ATGTCTCGTTCCAGAAAGAGATTTTATGTCAAGGGACCTGCTGAGCCTTTTTGCATGCAAGATGGAGTTACTCTGGCAGAAACATTAAATACTTGCATACTAAAACAATGCACATATAGAGTCCTTGCTCCATGACCACTTCAAAACACTGCTTGTAGTATCCATTTAATACACATTAAAGGACACAGCCAGAGAAATTGAATACCAAAGCTAGTTGTATCCTTACGTGTAGAAAGAGAGGTAAACTTAAACACTTTAAAATAAAAAAATAAAATGTTTTCTATCTCTACTAAATAGTATATCTCTGCACGGATCCTATATCCGTAGAACGCTTTTGGCTCTTGTGGATAAAGTGATTACATCACACTTATGGTGCTTGAATTGTTCCTAAAAATAATAGTCCTCGCCAGAAAGAACCAAAGTCACTGAAATCTAGACTACGAAACAAGTAGATTTTCCATAATCTAATTTGCAGGTTTAATAGAATGTTGTCTACACTCTGATGGAATATAGCCGGGTGAGATGTTTTCTTTGATGTAATGCAGAAGGTGATATTTTATTAAATACAGCCAGAGTTGAGACCTTCCATGTGGGGCTGATGAATGACAAGCAGAAGATCTTGTGATTGAAGTGATGTTCTTCTTCAGGGCCTCCATAAATGAGTCATCTTCTAGTACTGTTTTGGAGCCTGATTTTGGTGCTGTAATAATAAATAAATTTTTTTTTAAATGGTTCTCTTATTTCAGTAACATATTATAGCATGATCCTTTGATTTAAATCATTTTGTATCATATCAGAATTTGGACGAGTTTTCTTAAGAGGAGGACACCGTTTTGGATTCACATTACTCCGGGATCCAATCCCATTATGAAATAACTGAAGATAATTAGACCAATGTTGGCCTTTTGTAAGCGGAAGATATAATAGACTACAATAGATGTATATTGCACCATATTGAGACTGTTTAAAAAGTGGCACCGTTTTGGATTCACATTACTCCGGGATCCAATCCCATTATGAAATAAACTGAAGATAATTAGACCAATGTTGGCCTTTTGTAAGCGGAAGATATAATAGACTACAATAGATGTATATTGCACCATATTGAGACTGTTTAAAAAGTGGCACAATCTGTAATAACATTCTAGAGGGGCCCTCAGCGATCCTGAGTGACAGTTTAGTTTAACTTACCAGTAGATCTCAGTATACTTACTTTATCTCCTGGATCCCGAGTTGTACTACCGCTATCTTGAGGGAGGTCTGGGTTGTTCATATCAGTTACATGTTATCTAACTTAGTCACTAGGTTTAACCATCTTCACAGTGATTCATTATATCCACTGATCGCAAGTTTAGACCTTTAGTTCTACCGCTCCCTCGTTATTAGCATCACAGTATTTAACATTAGCAGAGGGTCGCTGCTTCGGAAATATCCTTAGCACCGTTTATCTCTGCATATTACCACATGCTGTTTTAAGTTCCTCAGTTGATGTACCTCGTGCAGCTAGCTTTCCTTCTGCACTGTATTTACACATTATGGGTGCTCTATCTAGCACTGCTTTGGGGCATATACCTCAGTTAAACTGTATTCGATTTTGCATTTATTTTCAATCTTCATACTTCGTGCAACTTAGAGCAATTGGACTTAGTTACTGAGTTTTGCACACACGAATAGGTGGAGGTCGCTTGAAAACTTTTGAACAGGACCTTTTAACCCCCACATTTTAATATTTCTGTGTCTATACATTTGTGTCAATTGATACTTCCTATATACTGGTTACTGTGAGGCTTTTAAACAAGCAACAATCTGTATTGTACCTACACGGACCGGAGGATTTTGGAACTCTACAATTGACACATTTATAGCCATTGCTATTTGCAACAAGAAGTATTACATATTGTCTCTTTATTATAGGAATTGGATAGAACTTTGTCCTTCTATCTATCCAATTATTAATTTTATTGTTATTATTATAAAGATATTTTATTTCATTAGGGCACTCCTCCTTTTTTCATTTTACTACTTCCCTAGTTTTTTGGGTTAAAGGACCACTCTAGGCACCCAGACCACTTCAGCTTAATGAAGTGGTCTGGGTGCCAGGTCCAGCTAGGGTTAACCCATTTTTTAATAAACATAGTTTCAGAGAAACTGCTATGTTTATGAATGGGTTAAGCCTTCCCCCTAATCCTCTAGTGGCTGTCTCATTGACAGCCACTAGAGGCGCTTGCGTGCTTCTCACTGTGATTTTCAGTGAGAGCACGCAAGCGTCCATAGGAAAGCATTGTAAATGCTTTCCTATGCGACGGGCTGAATGCGCGCGCAGCTCTTGCCGCGCGTGCGCATTCAGCCGGCGGGGAGGATCGGAGGCGGAGAGGAGGAGGAGAGCTCTCCACCCAGCGCTGGAAAAAGGTAAGTTTTTACCCCTTTCCCCCTTCCAGAGCCGGGCGGGAGGGGGTCCCTGAGGGTGGGGGCACCCTCAGGGCACTATAGTGCCAGGAAAACGAGTATGTTTTCCTGGCACTATAGTGGTCCTTTAAGCCCTACTTGAGTGCACCTTCCAAGCTTCCACTCTTGTCTGTTCTAACATTCTATTGGTTTCCATGATATTTACACTACATTTATGCACTAGAAATACTGTTTATAAATGCAGATCGTGTTTGTTTTTTGGTGTATGTGTGTGCTCTAATTGTCAGTGTTCACACCGTTCCTATTGTAATCAATAAACATACGGATTACATTGAATCAGACCTAAACATCATATCCCACCATGATTTCGGTTTAGTAGAGATTTAGAGAATGCCGTTATATTGGGATTGTGTGTTTATTTACACAGTGAAAGGAGGAGTTGTGTTTGTGTTGGTTTTTAGATGTGTCAGACTAGAAATTACACCTTTTTTTAATGCACTTTGGAAATATGCATGAAAAATCTGCAAATACTAAATGTAAGAAAAATAAATACATTCCCCATAGATATATGTTGGTGTACAAAATCTGAATCTACCGCCATCTTGAGATTCTGGTCACTGCTGGAGTCTTGGACTTCTGCTGTGTGGTGCAGCAAGAGGGTCCAGGCGTTGAATACCTCCGTCGGTGGACAATCTGCAGCTTGTGTCGTCGGTGCTTGGAAACAGTGCCCTGTGAGGCTCTCAGTCCAGGAGGGCAGGCAACAGGGTAAGCTTGCAGACTTGTGCTTCGAGTGGGTATCACCTTCTTTGGTGCGGTGTGTCTCTGTTGTGGTTGCAGTTTAGGCAGGGAGGCTATCCTGCACTGGCGTAGCTTAAGGCAAAAACTCTGGAAAATCTTGTTTAGGCATTGCAAGGTATGTTCCAGCGATCTAGCATGAGGGGCAATCGCCATCTTGCTTGAGAGTAGGCATCAGGGTGCCGCCGGGGTGCCTATCTGGGTGTAAGTGCATCAGGAGTAGCATGGTAGTGGACCGGGATATCCCCCGCCAGCCTAGAGGGGGGGGGGGGAGCAGGGCACTGTTTCAATAGGCCCAGATGTGAGCAGATGATCAGCCGCCTCCTCCGCCCAGAGCCTGCCAGTAGGCCTCAGAGGCAAATCTTCTCGGTGCCGAGATTTAGTGCATACTCAGATCTTTCGATGGGCTGCAGTTTCCCGTCGTGTATAGCTGGGTTTCAGGCTTAGTGTAGGTTTTTATATATTTGGCTTATATTTGGGTTTTCTTTGAGAAGCTCCAGCAACACACATCTGCCTAGCTCAGCGTTCAGGCCCCACCCCAGTTTTTATGCTTTTTTTTTTCTCTTTTTCAACTTGCTTTTTCCATGGATTTTTTTCTTTAGCAACAACATTTTTGCTCTTTTTTTATGACCTTTATATTTCCTACCCGTTTCCTGCGTCTGTTCTACTTTTTCATAATTTTTTAATTTTCTCACAAGTTCTCCAGGCGCTTTGGGTTTGGCTTGTCACGTTCTCAGAATCCCCAAGAGTTTGACAGGCATTTTGCTCCTCATGCTGGTCACTCCTTCCTATCACTTTGACATCTGTTTTTTTTTGCCTTATCCTCCTTCCCCTTTCCATGTTTTCTCCAATATTCGATTCCAGCAGCCAACATATAACAAGTTGCAACCACTATCTTCGTTATTTTTACAAAGAGTATAGAGCTTATGAATTTGATACTTACATGTATAAAGAACTACAATGGTCTTATGTTATGAGCACATTGTAATGTCAGAAACGTACTTGACCAGGATTGAGATACAACATATTATACCTTTACATTAAAATTAACTATTTCTCTTGATTTTACATATATCACTACACCTTGAAACTAAATTGAGAGTTCTACGATATCTGTTTGTATTGTTTGACAAACCACTGGTAAACACAAGAGACAACATTAAAGGGACACTCCAGGCATCCAGACCACTTCTGCCCATTGGAGTGGTCTGGGTGTCAACTCCCATTACCCTTAACCCTGCAAGTGTAATTATTGCAGTTTTTTATAAACTGCAATAATTAGCTTGCAGGGTTAACTCCACCTCTAGTGGCTGCCTACTAGACAGCCACTAGAGGCACTTCCTGCATCATAGCACAGAACATGTGCTAGACCGTCGCTGGACATCCTCACGCTGCTTTCCCCATAGGAAAGCATTGAAAAGCATTTGCCGCGCATGCGCATCAGTCTCGCCCACCGGTCGACGTAAAGACTGGGAGGAGAAGCGGTGAGAAGGTAGGGGGTGGGAGGGAGAGGGGACCTGGCACTGGAGTTTCCCCTTAAACAGAAAACAATAGAATTAACATCATACATAGTAATATAGGGTGAAAAAGATACAAGCACATCACACCCAACTTTCAATCATCCCTGTAGGTTGTTTAAACAGAAGTCCAAAATGCCCAATTTTAAGCAATTTCAAATTTCGTTGCAAAAGTGGGATCATCCTTTTTGACTCTAAAGTTTCTCTTTAGATTAACATGCTGCAAAAAAATGCCTATATAAACGAATACAGCCCACAATACTAGACCCATACGTTTTATCATAAGTTATGTACGTTTTGAACATATTAAATGCATACTCTAAGTACCAATACAACTTTAGCTTAATGAAGCAGTTTTAGTGTATAGATCAGGGGTAGACAACCTTCAGCACTCCAGATATTGTGGACTACATCTCCCATAAAGCATCAGCAGTGATGTAGTTCACAACATCTGAAGTGCCAAGGTTGTCTCTCCCCGGTATAGACCATGCTGATACAGTCTCAGTGCTTAAAGCAGATCTTTTAGTTTTCCTCTCCCTATGCCTCCTGTATCGTAATGATTATACTCCCTCCCTTGCCACTTGTCTTTATTTGTTTTCTATTCTTGCTTGTGCCGGATCTCAATATCTGGGAGCAGCCATTTTGTTCTCCTCTGCCCATGATGTCTTTTATGGGGTTTATTTTACTGGATTGTGGGTAAATTTGATTGGCAACCGAAACAGAACCTTGCTTTAAGCTCCGACAATTGTCAAGTTTTGTCAACCTGACTGCTATATCATGAGTAAAAATAGTCCCTATTTTTATTTATGTATTTAATGAAAACTAGAGCGCTCAGAAAATAAATAAAAACAAATTCAGACACATTGAGCTATATAGAAGCAGATTAGGTGAAGTTTATTTTTAGTGACAGAGGCGTTTAAATTTTCTGTTAAATCTCCTTATTGATAGGCATTGACGGGATTCATGACCCGAGTGGCTGTCACTGGAATTGGAGAGGTCTGGAGGCACTTTTTTGCCAGCTACAGTATTGGCTTGATACTAGGCTCTGGCAGCTGAACCTTCCAGATGCGCCCTACTGTTGGGGCTACTCTCGGACTGTGGCAGTCCATTTGTTATGAATTGGGACTTACAACTACCCCAGGACCCTTGCTACCACTACTTGGTGCATAATCCTGAGGTTCCTGATAGGCTGCACATTGGACTACTACAGGTCAGAGAACTCGGGGAGATCCCATATCTCCAAAACATGTGCTCAGGAGAAACCATGGTGTCACTCCAGGCTCTTCTTAATGGAAGAGACCCGACCTTGCTCGATTGCTTTAGATATTATCATTCACAACATTTCTATACTACAATACCCCCAAAGCATAACCTTGGTAAGGATCCAACGGACTTTCATCAGCTGTGCCTGTTGGAGGAATACCTTGACACAGATATTTCTACTGCATATCTGTTTACTTTGCAGGATATTAAAAGAGCGGGAGATTAAAAAAAAAAAAATCTGAATTAAACAGACTGTGCAATAAGGGAAATGAAAAAAAAAAATTAGACTATATTTTAAGAAGTGTGGGAGGATGCGTGAATCTGCATAAACACAGTACTTTAATTGCTAAATGTTAGAAAATTGAGCAGCAAGACTGCAGAGGCATGACCTGCTCACCAACACCACTTAATTTAGCCAAAATGTTGGTGATTTTTTTTATATGCTGCCTATATGTCCTTTCCTTCTAATGCAGGGAGTTCGGCTCACTCGGTGCTATCAGTGGCGAGTTGAAGTCCTTTTTTTTTTTTGTCATAAGATGGCATGGCTAAGGAGAACTATAAAGATTTAAGCATGCAAACAATACATTGTATTATTGAGATCAATCACTCAAATGCATTATAGTATGGATGACCGGAGTGTTCCTTTAAGAGGGTGTAGAAACACAATCTGTTAACAGAGAGAACTTGCCAGCATTTACGTTCTGGACTGCCCTTGGAACTGGTTCTTTCTGTAATGGCACAAGTGAACAAAAACTATACTGAGGGGGGCCCAAGGAAATTTTTGCACCGCGCCCGGTGGTTTCTAATAGTGATGTCCCAAACGGTTCGCCAACAGTTCGCCACGGACTCATCATTGAGTAAACTTTGACCCTGTACCTCACAGTCAGCAGACACATTCCAGCCAATCAGCAGTAGACCCAGACCCTCCCACCTCCTGGACAGCTCACTAAGAATGCAGCTTCAAAAAGGCAAAACTAAAAACCACGGAAAACAACGTCACTTCGTATCCTGAAAAACACACCGCGGGCAGCACTCGGACCACCCGCTGCAGCAATTCGAACGACACCGGCCTCCTCGTATCCACTGACACTTTACCCCTCCTGAAACCTTTCAGTGCCTGTCTAACCAGAACATTTTTGGTAGCATCCTCCCACCCATTAAATTTGAACAAGAATGCTAGCGCTGCCAGCTTACGCCCCATCACCGCTGCCGAAACCCCTGTGGTAACTGACCTACACAAGAGCCACAGCAGCGCATCCAACCGCGCCTCCTCTGAGAGCTGATCCCCTGTCTGCTGCACCAGTTCGTCCCATTCCCCCCCACACCTTACTGTATGCCGCCCAGGTAGCGGGTGCCAGGGAATCCCTGATCAGTCCGCCAAGCATGATGTCCCGAGCCGCCACATCTCGTCCGGGCAAGACATCCCTTCCTCCTGTGCGCCAGGTGCCACCTGCCAAAATCTCTCCCACTGTGAATGAGACAACGCATCAGCAATGACATTCAACAGTCCCGGCACGTGGCGCGCCCGAAACACAATGTTAAACCTCATACAGAACAAGACAAAACGGCGAAGAAGCCGCACCATCGGGATTGAGGACGCTGATAGCCTGTTCACTGCATCTACCACTGCCATATTGTCCGAAAAGAATACCACCTTCTTATCCCTCAACTGTGGACACCATAGTGACAGCGCCACTACCAATGGGAACAATTCCAAGAACGCTAGGTTGCGTATCAGCGGGCTGGCCTTCCAGGCCCATGGCCAAGTACCTGCGCACCATTGACCCGAAAAGTAAGCCACAAACCCGACACTCCCCGACGCGTCCGTAAACAGCTCCAACTCCTGAGAAGACGCCGCCGGCTCCGGAAAGAACACTTTCCCGTTAAAATCCCGCAAGAATTCCCCCCAGATGTCCAAGTCAGCCTTCATGGCCCCTGATACCCGAATAAGGTGGTGCGGGAACACCACCCCCGCCGTTGCCCTGGCTAGGAACCTGTTAAAAACCGTCCGACCAGGATCACCCGACAGGCGAAGTTTAGCCGACCAAGCAGAGACTGAAGCGCCCGGAGCGTAACCTTCTTAGCTCCCCGGACCTCCGCCACCGCCTGCCGGAGTGCCAATAACTTGTCCTGTGGCAGCCTGCACTCCCCCTTTACCGAGTCGATTTCCAAGCCCAAGAAACTCAGGCAGGTCATAGGCCCCACCGTTTTGTCACTTGCCAAGGGGACTCCAATCACATGCGCCACCCATTCCAGTGTCCTCAATCCCCTGCGACATTCCTCCGATCCAGGAGGCCCTACACATAGGAAATCATCCAGATAATGGACTACCATCCTAGTGCCCGCTTCCAGCTTTACCACCCATTCCAGGAATGTGCTAGATTTTTCAAAGTACGCGCACAATATAGAGCACCCCATGGGCAAACAAAGATCTACGTAATATTCCCCCTCGAAGTGGCAACCCAGCAAGTGATGGCACTTCGGGTGAATCGACAAAAGGCTGAAAGCCGCCTTCACGTCCGCCTTCGCCAACAACGCCCCCCCGGCCTGCTCGCTGCACCAGGTTCACCGTCTGGTCAAACGAAGCGTACAAAACCGAAGAAAGGGCCCTGTCTATGTCGTCATTAACTGACGACCCCTTGGGGTAGGACAGATGGTGAATCAGGCGGTACTTGCCGGGCTCCTTCTTGGGTACCACCCCAAGTGGTGATACTCTCAAGTTGGGTAATGGGGGCTCCCTGAATGGCCCCGCCACCCTGCCCAGCTGAACCTCCTTATGCAACTTCTCCCTAACCACCCGCGGAAATTCCCCTGCCGACTTCAGGCTGCGAAGACGATGAGCCACCACTCGCTCCCGAAACGGGATAACAAACTCGTTGGTGAACCCCTCCTCTAGCAACGCCGCATCTTCCCTGTTAACGTAGTGGCTTAGCCACGACCGCATCGCGCCGACCTTCACTGGTGTGGCCCCCAGAGGCAGGGGACCCTGCCAAACCCCCAGGCACCCCTGCTGCGGAGGCTGACTTCCCTTTTTTGAAACACCTGTGAAATCCGTGGGTGCCTCCACACCCGGAGCACTCGTGCTTGAATCGACAAGTGGCCCCCCACTTGCACTGTCCCTGATTATACAGCCAGCAGTAGCCCCGTTTTTGGTTGGCCGACACGGTGGTAGACGCACCCGTGCCTGCCCCTGTCTGAAAGCGGGACGCCTTCTGCGCCATCATAAGTTTTATCCAGAGGGGTAGGTCCATCTGGTCCCACCGCATCCCCGGATTAGCAGCCAGGCGCTGACTAAACTGCTCGTCATACTGCCACCAGGCCAGGCCCCCATATGTCCGATAAGCCTCCCAAATACCATCCAGGTAACAGAAGAGCTGCGAACAGCGCTCTTCTGCCTTTTCGTCCATCACGCTGGCCAAGATGCAAAATGCCCTCAGCCAGTTCCCAAACGTCTTAGGTATCTTCCTATACCTCCGCTTCTTTTCCTCCTCCTCCTTTTTGGCATTCTTTTTATCCTCCTCCTTGAAGTCAATGTAGTCCTCAAGGGGGAGAAGCGAAAAGATTTCAACGAACTCCCCAGTCCATATCCTCTCCTTAACCTCCATTTTGAGATGACAGCCCAGTGGGCCTGCAAAAGAAACATGAACGTTCTGTCCGGGACACCTCCCAATAAGCTCTCACTCGCCAACCCGGGCATCTCTACTGTGCTGGTCGCACCCCCGTTCCTCAACTGTGCTGCCTCCGGCCCCAGAAACCCTCACCGGACTAGCCCCTGAGACCTCTCCCACCCGAGCCCAAACCTGACTGCACTCACTGTCCTTCCTTCTCCCTACACCCCAGGAATCAATTAACTGCCTAATGTCATCTAGCAGCTCCCCCGACTGTTGTAAGGATTATGTCTCACCTTCCGCACCCTTTGCCGCCAAAGACAGTGGGGTTGCTGACCGACCACGGATCTCCTGCCCCAAGCGTCCCGCTGCTCTGGGCCGTGCTCCTGATGCGCTGGGTCTCACCCGATCCACGGGGGACCTGGAAGACGCCTGTCCAGTAACCCTGGTCCACCTTGCATGCTGGCGACTGTCCTGCTGTCCTTGTCGCGTGGGGTCTCTCCCTCTCCGAGGGTGACCGTCCTCGAAACCTGTAAGGAGAAGACATCCTGGGTAGGCTGGCTGTAGAAACCCTGCCTCGTCCCCTCTCGTCCTGGGAACAGTCCCCCATCTCCCTGCTAGCCGTCCCCCCCGAGGGTCATGAGCCTGCATAGCAGCCCGCCTCCTCTCCGGAGAACTCCCGCTCGTGGAACTGCCGTCCTGCTGCGACCATCCCCTTGAACCGACAGGGGGCGCCCTATGCCTCCCCCAGGTGTGGTCCACCCCGCGGGGGTCCCTGTCAACTGTCCCTGTTCCTCCAACAGCGCTTCCAGCATTCCCGTGACCTGCTGCCAAGCCTACTGTACCACTCATCCTTCTTCCACTGGCCCGTGCTTGACCAGGCCCCTTTCCAGGACTCCTATCACCTGCAGCCGCTGCTCCTTCATTCCCTGCAAAAGAAGACACAAAAACCAAACGTTCGGCAGTTTTGTTGCCTCCCCGTTCGGCAGCCGAACGGCCGGCAGTATGGCTACCTCCCCGTTCAACTCCCGAATGTTCGGCAGTTCTTTCACCTCCCCGTTTGGGAACCGAACGGTCGGCAGTAATAGTACCTCCACGTTTGGCTCCCGAACGTTCGGCAGTTGTCTCCCATTCGCCAGTTCGCCTACCTCCACGTTCGCCTCCCGAACGTTCGTCAGTCTCCGATTCGGTTCCCGAACCAGCAGCCTGCACCTCCAGCCTTGCTTGACGGCTCGTTCGCGCGGTTGCGCCGCGACGCCGTCCACGACCTCCTCCACTTGCGGCCTCCCCGCCGGCACTCTTATCACCGCTATTGGGACCTCTGGAAGGGCTCTTCTGACGCCGGGGCCCGGGAACCACGCTGGGGCTCAACAGCTGCGGAGGCCTGGTCTTCCTGACCGGCCTCTGACCCTGGGAACCTCCAGATCCGGATGGCAGAGCATCACCCAGGCGATCCCTGAGCCACTCGATCCCCCTCTCCTGCACATCAGCCCGGACTCCTTCCAGCCAATCTTCCATCTTGCTGACCTGCAGAGGAAACAAAGAAAACAGCCACACAAATCCTGCTACAACAAACAGGTAGTGTAACTTAGATTAAAGTGATCCTTGGATCTAAAATGGCCACTACTTATACTCCTCTTGAAACTCCACCCCAGCATTACCAGTGACCAAACCCTGACCCCCTGACCTTTAGATGGCCTGTCTCCTGGCAATGTCAAGGCCCACTCCCTTTAGCTACGCTGCTCCATGGGCTACAGTCTGGTATCTTGGCATGTGCGTTGGAAAATGCAGGACCTTTTATAAGTGGAATATATGTATGCAAGTGTTTTTCTGTTAATTTTTCATATTCTTTCTGCAGCACACTGCTCACAGATCTAGCCACTAACCAAATCCTCCACATTACAAAATTTACTCCATACTATTGCATTCCCACTACTCCTCCCCATATCGCTCACCTCCCACCAGCTTACTAGGGTAAGCCATCTGCAGGGAGCTGTGCATCCGCTAGGTCTTATAGACACCGTTCACACTGCACCGATCTAAGATGCAGATATAATAATCACTTCCACACAGCAGCCACAACAACATTTAATGCCACTTCTCAGGCCAGTTCACCAGGGTTAAATATCCGCATGTTCAGGGACTATGCCAATGAGACCATTGAGCCCTGTCTTCAACCTTATACTAAATTCTGAAGGATATAGTTAATTGAACAAATCTGGGAGGATCATTAAACTTTAAGATATATTTGCACACCTCCCAAGCTTCCCTGTTTAGGAGAAACATTCCCACTTTTGTGTTCAGACCTACATGGGCCTCTTTTAAATCCTGCAGAGCTCCACAGCAATAATACTCACGGCAATGTGCCTTTAAACTATAATAAATGCGTTTAGTAATCGGTCTCTGTAAGTAAGATGCATTGTTCTTTTACAGCTTAGTTGCATACATTGTTATTTACCAAGTCACTTAAAATTTGTCGGAACAGTACTGCTGCGTCCTCTCCCCTCACTAACAACCCTAAAATAAAAGCCCCTATTTGTCCATTAGAAATGTTGGGAGGTATGTATTTGGGAATGTATTTGATCTTGTCCCATCTCACCTTATCAGAGCTCTCTTCCCTTGTATTGTGCCTTCCTTAACACACGTCTTCAACTGCTCTCTCTCTTCTGGCATTGTCCCTGCTAACCTTAAACATGCTACTGTAGTACCTACCCTAAAGAAAACATCCCTCAACCCATCCACCCCCTCTAACTATTGTCCCATATCCCTGCTACCTTTTTCCTCAAAGCTTCTGGAAAGACTTGTCTTTACCTGTATGTCTAACTTCCTCAATTCCAACTCTCTCCTTGACCCTCTTCAATCTGGCTTCTACCCCCTCCACTCTACTGAGACTGCTCTTATCAAAGTTACTAACGACCTAATCACAGCTAAATCCAAAGGCCACTACTCCATACTAATACTTCTTGACTTCTCTGCTGCCTTTGACACAGTTGATCATGCTCTCCTTCTGCAAACTCTTCAATCATTCGGGCTCTGTGACACTGTCCTCTCCTAGTTTTCCTCCTATCTCTCCCAACGCTCATTCAGTGTCTCCTTTTCTAATGATACCTCCTCCCTTTATCCTGTCTCTGTTGGAGTCCCCCAAGACTCTGTCCTTGGTCCCCTTCTATTTTCTCTTTATAGTTCCTCTCTTGGAAAACTTATTGCCTCATTTGGATTCCACTACCACCTGTAAACTGATGACACCCAGATATATCTCTCTTCCCCGGACCTCTACCCTGCCATCCTGCAACGTGTCACTGCTTGCCTTTCTTCCATCTCTTACTGGATGTCCTCCTGCTTTCTGAAAATCAATCTCTCTAAAACTGAGCTCCTTGTCTTTCCTCCTCCTAATACTGATCCTCTTCTTTCACTCTCCCTTCAAGTCAGTTGTATTCACATCAGTCCATTCTATCAAGCGCACTGTCTTGGTGTCATATTTGATTTTAGCCTCACCTTTAAACCTCACATCCAGCATGTTACTAAATCTTATAGATTCCACCTTACAAACATAGCCCGCATCCACCCCTTTCTTATGTAAGATGGTACCAAAGAGCTTGTCCATGCTCTAGTAATTTCCCTCATGGATTATTGTAACCCTCTTCCCAAAAACTGTATTGCCCCGCTACAGTCTATAATGAATGCTGCCGCCAGACTGATTTTCCTCCCAGAGTAACCTCTACCTCACCTAACTGTCTCTTGCTCTCTCCTGAAAGGCAGCACTCTACTCTTTCCTCCAGCTCGGCTTCATTCCCACCTATTTTGATGGCTATTCCCTGTCCTATTGTGCTTTACACCCTACCTCCTATAGCCTGCTAGCTTGTTTGAGCAGGGTCCTCTTCAACCTATAGTTCCTGTAAGTTTTCTTGTAATTGTCCTATTTATAGCTAAATCCCTCCTCTTATAATATTGTAAAGTGCTACAGAATCTGTTGGAGCTATATAAATGGAAATAATAATAATAATTACAGTTCTGTCTATAAGTTGATACTAGCATGTGTTTACTGCATTAGAGTGTTCCAAAGAAAACAAAAATATCCACTAACAGATTACGTCATGTCTCCTAGCAAGTAAAACTGGTATATCTAGACTTTGGAACAAATACAATCAACCATGGAGAAATTTTGTAAGATTACATTCCATGGAGACTTTGTACTTTGAACATCAATTAGATATTGTTATATAGAGCTACAACATTAAGAATGGCAGTCATTGTATATGGTGGTATGACAAGTGGTGTACTAAGGGGGGGGGCGGAGGGGGCGGTCCGCCCCGGGTGCCACCAGGGTGGGGGGTGCCATGACCAGGGGCACCGGCCCCCCCATGCTGCAGCCGCCCCAACGCCTATACTCAGTGTGCACTTCCTGTTAGTCCGGCCGGGTACAGGAGACAGATGCTCCCTGTACCCGCGGACTGTACTGGGCTCAGCCACGCTACAGGGAGGGAGTGACAGGAGGGAGCGCTTCCCTCCTGTCAGCCCCTCTCCTCAGGCTGCGCCCGGGCGGTGCGGTCCGCCCTCATGGCGCACCGCCCGGGCAAAGCTCAGTGTGCACTTCCTGTTAGTCCGGCTGGGTACAGGAAACAGATGCTCCCTGTACCCACGGACTATACTGGGCTCGGCCACGCTACAGGGAGGTAGGGGGGCAGGGGAGAAAGAGAAATTGGGAGGAGGAGGGGGGGAGATTGAGAAATTGGGAGGAGGAGAGGGGGGGATTGAGAAATTGGGAGGAGGAGGGGGGAGATTGAGAAATTGGGGGGATTGAGAAATTGGGAGTAGGAGAGGGGGGAGATTGGATAAATTGGGAGGAGGGGGGGAGATTGAGAAATTGGGAGGAGGAGAGGGGGAAGAGATTGGAGAAATTGGGAGGAGGAGAGGGGGGGAGGAGATTGAGAAATTGGGAGGAGGAGAGGGGGGAGGAGATTGAGAAATTGGGAGGGAGGAGAGGGGGGGGAGAGGAGGAGAATTGGGAGGAGGAGATTGAGAAATTGGGAGGAGGGAGAGGGGGAGGAGATTGAGAAATTGGGAGGAGGAGAGGGGGGGGAGGATTGAGAAATTGGGAGGAGGAGAGGGGAGGAGGATTGAGAAATTGGGAGGAGGAGAGGGGGGAGGAGATTGAGAAATTGGGAGGAGGAGAGGGGGGAGGAGATTGAGAAATTGGGTGGAGGAGAGGGGGGAGGAGATTGAGAAATTGGGAGGAGGAGAGGGGGGAGGAGATTGAGAAATTGGGAGGAGGAGAGGAGGGAGGAGAACAACTCTCAGGTTTCTGATAACTTATAAAAAATAGGAGAAACACCATAGCCTATTGTATGAGTGAATCGTCTTTTTTTCCCAACTCCATTACCGGTCGGACTTTTCTAAACTGAGGAATTGATATATTAATAAAAGCGTTATCTTTATAATTAGAATGGAGACAGTACTAAGGTCTCAATTTAAAATTGTTTGATATGCTTTCTAAATGATCTAATACTTTTAGCATATTTAAACATCAAAAAAGATATAATTGGAAAAAATTTAGTATATAGACAAAAGTATAGGACACAACTGAATTCAGGTATTTTTCAATCAGACCCATTGCGACAGTTGTATTTCATCAAGCACCTAGCCATACAGTCTGCATTTACAAACATTTGTGCAAATATTGGTCATTATAAGGAATTAGTGAATTCAAGCATGATACTTTGATAGGATGCCACCTTTGCAATAAGTCAGTTCATGAAATTTCATCCCTTCTAGATATTCCATGGTTAACTGTAAGTGGTATTATTGGAAAGTGGAAACATTTAGGAACAGCAGCAACTCAGCCACGCAGTGGAAGACCACGTGAAGTCACATAGCAGGGTCTCCGAGTGCTGAGGCTCATTCTGCAGAAAAGTCACCAACGCTCTGCTGATTTCATAGCTGAACAATTCAAACTTCCACTGGCTTTAATATCAGCACAAAAACAGTGCAGCGAGAGCTTCACGGAATGGATTTCCATGGCCGAACAGCGGCATGCAAGCATCACATCACCAAGTACACTGCCAAGTATCAGCTTGAGTTGTGTAAAGCATGCCGACACTGGACTCTGGAGCAGTGGAAACGTGTTCTGTGGACTAATGAATCACGCTTCTCAGTTTGACAGTCTGGATTTGACAGATAATAGGAGAATGTAGCCTGCCTGATTGCATAGAGCCAACTGTAAAGTTTGGTGGAGGAGGGATAGTGGTATGGGGCTGTTTTTCAGGGGCTGGCTTTGGCCCCTTACTTCCAGTGAAGATAAATCTTACTGCTTCAGCATACAAAGACATTTTGGACAATGCTTGCTTCCAACATTATGAGAAGGCCCTATACCAGCATGACTGTGCCCCAGTGCACAAAACAAGGTCCATAAAGACATGGTGGGATGAGTTTAATGTGAAAAAGCGTGAGTGGCCCTCGCCAGAACCTGATCTCAACCTCATCGAACATCTTTGGGATGAACTGGAACAGAGATTGCGAGCCCTGTTTTTTCACCCAACATCAGTGCCTGACCTCACAAATGCTCTAGTGGAGGAATGGTCAAATATTCCCAAACACTCCAAAATCTTGTGAAAAGCCCAGAAGAATGGAAATGGTTATAGCGGCAAAACGGGGGACAAACTACACATTAATGTCTCCTATAACTATAAAAACAGGATCTTTTTATTTTTAGGGAAGAACAGGTTGGGGCAAATCTGGTCATCTATAGACGTTATATTGATGACGTGTTTATAATATGGAAAGGGGGTGAAGAATCACTTAAAACATTTAATACCCTAAATAACAATGAGTGGAATATTACCCTTGTATATGAAAACAGTCGCCAAAACATTAACTTTCTTGACCTGTCGATTTATATAGAGGAACAAAGAATCAAAAGTAAAACCTATTTTAAATCGGTGGACGTAAATAGCTTCATCGACTGTGATAGCTGCCACTTTAGACCGTGGCTGAATAATATTCCAAAGGGTCAGATGTTGAGACTTAAAAGAAATTGTACGGAGAATAAAGAATTTGTACAACAAGCAGAAAAGCTAAAGAAACAATTTCAGGAAAAAGGGCATAAGAGTGCTCCCTTAGAAAAAACCTTTAGAGAAATTGAAAAAATAGATAGAAAATAACTTTTACAATATAAGAGTAAAAACAAGGATTTGACTAAAACCGAACACGAGGAAGTACCACTTATTTTTAATTTTTGCACGAATAATAACGTTTTGAGGAAAATTATTAATAGAAATTGGCACATTTTAAGGACAGATGACAAGTTAACCAATTTTATAAGGATAAGCCAAAATTAATTTTTAGGGGGGCAAGGAATTTAAAGAAGGTTTTAACAAAAAGTTTTTTAGACATTGAAAAGAAAGAAATTTTTTTAAAACAACCGAAAGGATTCCATTATTGTGGGGAATGGAGAGGCTGCAAAATGAGGAAAGGAACACCCAGAAAATTTAAATCAAATGTTATGGAAAAAGAGTATGACATCAGTTCGTTCATTTCCTGTAATAGCAACGATGTTCTGCCGTCACATTCTATGTTTCTATGGTAGAGGTTAACACATTAAAGGAGTTTAAGCATGCGTGGGATAGGCATAAGGCTATCCTAACTATAAGATAAGGCTAGGGACTAATGAAAGTATTTAGAAAATTGGGCAGACTAGATGGGCCGAATGGTTCTTATCTGCCGTCACATTCTATGTTTCTATGTTTCTATATATATGTTAACTTGCCCATGTAGGCTACAACATATAGTAAGGACCTCTCGTTGTCTTAAAATTAGAATTAGGGAACACATTTATGATATCAACCGCAAATTTCTTAACCACAGTGTTTCAACACACTTTCTGGAATACTGTAACAGTGATCCCAAGGACTTAGAATTTGTAGGAATAGATCAGGTAAAGATACATTGAAGAGGTGGGGATAAAGAGAATTTATTGAACAGGACTGAAAAGATGTGGATTTTTTATATGGATACTCTGACACCACAAGGTTTAAACGGAGACTTTGAAATCACCCCATGTCGTGCAAAGGAGTTGATGTTCAAGATTTTTATATTGGTTTTTTATTATATTTATTTTTTATTTTATTATATATATATATATTTTTTGTTTATTAGATTCATTTTTTATATATTTTTTTACACAATTGGTATATACAATATGGTCTTAAATATATATATATTCATTATTTGATATTGATATTTTAAATGGGGGTCGATTTCAGTGTCCCCTTATTTTCTTCATGTACATATATACATATATAAGTGTTATAAGTGCATTTTTAATTTGTGATTAACCCGTTTTAACCGATATTTCCCTTGCTCTACATTTTTTTCCTCCAACATATGATGTTTTATGCTGATAATATGAGATTAAGCTCTCCTCACAATTTTTTATGGCAATATTGAGTTGTATTTTATATTGGTATTGATGGTCAACCGATTATGTGTTTATGCCCAATTTGGACTTGTGGGAATCCATCGTTGAGCATGGCAGGGACTTTCTGGGCGGATAGCTCCGATCCCAACATGTGCATCACGACGCTAGGACGGAGACAGCGTTGTGACGTCATGAGAGGAATGCGGAAGTGGCGCAAGAAGTGAGGATGCGATCAGACGCCGGAAACCGGAAGGGTGATGTGACGAAAAGGGCGCCAATTTAGAACATATTTAAACAACTAAGGAAGAAAATGAAGGATGAAGTTTTGAAAAAGGCTTTGCCGAAACATGTCAAGTTCTTTTCGTGCACAGTGGACTTTAGTACTTTATTGTCTTTTTATCCAGTTACCTGTAGTGTGTCCAATAAAGTGTTTTTGTGATACTTCCTGCACCCTGGAGTATTTAAAGTAGCAGAAACCAAGGACCACCAATGGGGGATACAGTTTGGAGCAGTCTACTAAGTGCATTCATCCGATAAGCTTCTAGTCTGAGCCAACTTTTATTAAGTGGCTCATGACCATGTGAGTGTTACCAATTCACAGTTTAAACTATATCTAGCTGCTACGTTATTACCCTATGTTGGTATTCTCCCGGTTTTTATATTTAT
Source organism: Pelobates cultripes (assembly GCA_933207985.1). Taxonomy (NCBI): domain Eukaryota; kingdom Metazoa; phylum Chordata; class Amphibia; order Anura; family Pelobatidae; genus Pelobates; species Pelobates cultripes. The sequence goes on from OW240916.1 coordinate 27,620,582, forward strand.
AGGAGGGATTGTTGTAATAACTCAACGTGCAATAAGGGTAACGTGCATTATTATATTTATTAGTGTGCTCTCACCATCCACTGATTTTGACTTACTGTAAGGGTTTGTTCCATGTGAATGAGTGACTCACATCGGTGATTGTAGCACCTATTCCTAACCGCTTTTACCTTATTTTTATTTTATCTTTACACATTAATGTCTATCTATTTAGAATGCAATGTCATACAAGCCCCTGTTGGTAATGATCAGAAGTCACAAATCTTTGTCCATGTAGTGTATATCTATATATGACAAATCGGTAAGATTCTATATATCAAACCCCATCAAAATGTTACATAATTAAAATATGCTACACAATATTAAAAATGTTAAAAGTTTACCCAACAATATAAAATCGAGGCTGGGTTAGTAAAAAGATATTTAGATGATCCTAGTGAATAAATGTAATTGTAGTAGCGTTCTAAGGGCAACTGTGTGTTTTGGATTTATGAATTATTGGGGACTAATGCACTAATTGGGATTTTAATAGTGACTAGTGTGTTTATTAAACGTTACATTTAAAACAATTCTGCATACAGCTTTTTTTGTTTCCCTTATGTTATACTTTGACTGCTGCCACGTATAAAAAAAAAAAAAAGAAGAATTTAGTACTGGCAAGGAGTAATGTTGGCTGCATTGTTATAATACTTTCCTTTGGTCATTGTGACACATGTTGCTTCAGTTTTTTTTGTTTTTTTTTAGGATGATTTCACAATTTTGGTTGCAGCATTAAGACCTTGATTCCTATTCTATCGACAAAACCCAGTTGAAATCTAACAACTGTGTGCACGAAAAACTTTTATTGAACTTTGTCTGATTTAATGCTAGCTGAATTTTAAGGAGCCGAATCTTAAAGAAATGAGTTGGCGATTGGAAATAAAACCATAGATTAATGACTGTGTTGCCCAATATTTTTCCGCCGCAACTGCTGTACATAACTGAATGCGAACACATATTTAAAAATACACGTTGTAGCCTTGACAAATCGGTAACATTCACAGATATTCACTGCACAGACCCTACATCCAAACACACAGCACTATCAGCACCATATTGAATTTGATTATTGAGCATGGTGGGGGCCATAGCTGCCTAGTTGCTAGATTTTTTATTACAGTGAGCAGTTGCTGACTGCTCACTGTTTAGTAGACATGCCCCCACTGTTTAGCAAATTTGTCTTTCCCTCCCGACTGTTGGGTGGGGTATAAAGGAGGTTTATCCTCCATTATACTAATACTGAGGTCATATTGATTCTACAGGGGATCTTTTTTTCATTTATTTGTCTGTGTTTAGTTTTCATGTTTGCATGCATGGAATCCCATTTTTATGTTATTTTTTTTTTTTGTCACTCTTTCTTTTATTGAGGCTTGAAACTGAAAGGATACAGAATGAAGAGAGGGAGAGGATATGAATACATACAAGTAGGGGTCATAACAGCTCAGTATATATCACCTCAGATAGTCATCTGCCTCTTTTTATATATTAAGTAGATGGATCAATGGCTTACACATAACTGCATAATAATAACAAAGAACAATAAAATAAAACTGTTTTTTTAGTAACTAGTAGAAATACTATGTAGTTAAGCATTAATCTGCTCACAAGATAGAAAAGACACTTTGCACAGTGAGATGTATATGATGGTTCTGCACCATGTTCGATAGGTAGTTACTTCAAACTAGGTAGGCCTCTCGGGGTCACATTAGTATATGGTGCGTTGAGCTAGTGTTATAGGCTATTCTGGCTTATCTGGCTATCTGACACAAAACTTAAAACATTTGCCTCAGTTGGTAAAAGTGATAGATTTGTTTTAACTGCAAAAGAAGCCACCTTGTTTCTTGAATCTGCCAAAACTATTTTAGGAGTGAACACACATAGCTCATTTGTGGCAGCTAAGTGAGGGTTCACTTAGCAAAACAGGTTAAGCAAAACAGGATAAGTGCTCATAGTAAAGGGATGTGATGCTGCCCCTGTTTGATGATTAAACATGTTTGTACAGGCTAAGCTCAACTGTGCCATACTGTAGTGGTGGGTCTTTTCCTAGGACAGGTCTGGGGAATGAAACAGGTGGAGTCTCTAGTGATTGAGTCCGATTAAACCCATTGTTAAACTGCGTGGGTATCTAGGAAGCAATGTCCCGTTATGGGTAACTAGTGCTGTTTGCTAAATATGTTGAGATACACGTTGGTTTACCCACCATCCCTCCAGAGCCATTCCCGGACACTCCATCCATGAGGCAGTAAAATAAACATGTCTGCTCGATGGAAGCTCAGTTGAGTGTATCCACATGGACAGTTCAGATTGTGTCCTCAAGAGTTCTCGGCTGGGGGAGGTATGAAGTGGGGCTGCGGGCCAACGGATTGTCCTTCAGCCGATGCCTCTGCTGGGGAGATTAGAACCTTGAGTTGGTCGAGTTAGCAAGAGGTTGTGAGTTGCTGGTACGAGGAGGGAGCATTCCAGCCCCAGGCCCGTATGAAGGCCAGCACCCGTGGGCCACAGACTTGGTTTCTCGTAATGGAGGCCGGGTCTACCCTCTGTTGGGCGCCATGAAGAGCTCGGATGGTCTGCCATTGCCTGCGATGGTCGGGCTTCCGGCTGTGTGGTTTGTGCTGTGGAGGTTTTCTCCGGGAGGCCTTCGGCCCAGGAAGGTTTGTCGGGCGGTCTGCGGCAGCAGCCCTGTGAGATTTGCCCACTGGAGGTTTATCCCAGCTCCGCACCTCGTCCCTCCTCACCGTTTCCACCGGGTCAGGTTGCTTCTGTTTGCAGGGTAGCTCCAAGCGCTCCCAGAACTTTTGAAAGATCCTGTCTAGTCGCTCGGCGTACTGCTCCTCTAGGTGAGTGCCCTGGCTGCCTTGATGGATCGACACCGGCTTCTGCCACTGAGCCACGGGCGCCATCCTGTGTGGCTCACTGGCTGTGTTGTTCAGGCTGCAAGGCATAGCCGGGGCCTGTGGTGCCTTGTGCCCTGGGTTGGTGGGGACCGGAATGACCCCCGCCGGTCCTTAAGAGGGGGAACGGGGACCCATGTCGTAATTGTAGCTTGGGGGGAACGGGGACCCATGTCGTAATTGTAGCTTGGTGTGGTCCCAGGCCCCAGTTTCTGCGGACGGGACGTCTAGATTCGAGCACCGTTAGGTGCCGCTTCTGGTGCAGATTAGCCCCCATGGTCAGGTTTGCTATTTTCTGGCTCGGTATGTCGTCGTTAGGCTTAAATTGTGCCCGCTGCCACAGGAGCTTTTAGCGTGTGCATCTGGCCATCTTGGCAGTCAGGCCCCGCCCCCTGGAATCCCATTTTTGCACATATTTTCTTAGAAGTGTTTTTTTGCAACTTTTAGGATATCCAATCGCTAGTAGCAGTAAAAAAAAAAAAGTAAAAACTACCACTAAACTACCATGACTTTTTTTTTGTTTTTTTAAATATATAAATCTTTATTTTTACATCATCTTAACCAAAGGACAACCATAAAGAGCAGTCAAAAAAAACATTTTTAACAATTGTTACTCAATATTGTTACTCAGTACAATTGTTTCCAATAACAAAGGATAAAAAGAAGAAAAAAATCCCTCAAAGTACATCAAAGAATATGGCCAAATTCGTCAGTTATTACAATATGAAATAATTTAAGACAGAACTTCCTTCCTTTCCCATCACATTATTTTCCTTCCTGGCCTTCCATTCCCCAGCTCTACTCTTCTTCCTGTAACCTTATGGAACAAGCGCAGCTTAGTGGAATGGGGCTTGTGACAGAGCTAGCAGGCGGGCATGGGGGAAGGCCCCCTGGGATTAGGAGTTGGAGTGTTAAGGGGTTGGCCCAGTATAAATAGACAGCCATTTTAGAATTAGGCACTTTTAATTCGCTTACCTGGCCTAATTTGTCCGTCCCTCCCTCCCATGTAAAAGGGTAAGGGGTGTTAGCTCCCATTTGGTCACAGCCGCGGGGCTAGAGAGAAAAAAGTTAGGGGACAAACAGGCTCTGGGTTAGTGTAAATAGAATAGGGCAGTTAGGCTGCTGGTTAAGAGTTTGGTTAAATGGTTCGTTATGAACTTTGGTAGGTTTCGAGCTCGGTGGTGACTCCGAATCTGATGGGTGGTAGGGGTATCCGGGTATACCCCTACTGTGGTTATTTAACAAAGTTTGGCACTTATATTATGTTTATATTGTTTGTTATTATTGTTATTTATATTTATGGGAAATATGGGTCATTGCCTGTTGTTTCGGGGACATATTATGTTATATGGTGGGATCGGGGGCTGGGCAATGACTTGAATTTTGTTATCAAACATTAATAAAGCTGTGGACATATTGACCCATACATTAGTGTCAGTGTGTTTTTGGGTGTAAGTTTTGGGGGTAATTTCACCTGCCCATATGGTAACTATGCGCCTGTCATGCCCTTTCCTCGTCCCCATTTCCACAAAACCATAATTTTTATATAAGCAACTGTTTAACATGTACAATTCATGCCAGATGGTTTCAAGATTATTATTTATAATTCTGCCTGACTAAGAAAAGGACTACTGCCGGTTTCCTCTGAGCGTTACACTGAAAGTGTATAATATTTTTATGATAGATAAAAATCCCTTTACAGAGTTTCTAGAAGCAATTGTCACGAGGAAGTGTGAAGTAGAAAAATTTAAATGTGCATCTGTTTTCTGATAAATGGGGAATTTAACAAAAATGTCAGTTTCACTACACACTATTTTTCTCTGTATCTTAGATGTGATTGCATGCCATCTTTTTCTGAAAAATCTTTAATAAAGTGTCAAAAGTGGCTTTAATGTATAAATAGTATCCATTTTCTCTGACAATATAAAACACTGCCACTTCTGAGAAATGGCAATGCTTACATTTGTCAGAGAAAACACAAAAGTAACTATCAGACAGCCTCCCCCTTAACCTTGCTTTGGATTACAAATGGTCCAGGTGGATGGATCCCATTGGATTAAAAAAGTGCATACTATTTATCAGTGAGAACCAAGTGCAGGCAAGCCTCTGTGTAGAGGTCACTCCAACTACAATTGTAAACAACAAAAACTCGAAAGTATTGTGCGCCACAATCACTATATCGGTGATATAAATAGGGGCTTGAAAAGGGAATATAAATGATGAGGTAAAAACAGCAAAAAATTTATTAATAACAAAGTATGAACAATCACAGTATTTGCTGTTTTTACCTCATCATTTATATTCCTTTTTCAAGCCCCTATTTATAATATCACCGATATAGTGATTGTGGCGCCCCATACTATTTATCTAAATGGACTCCCATTCATAGGCAGAGAGTGGTCCCCTGGCACAGAACCCTGGTTCTGTATAAAACCATTACCAAGCAGTCTGACACAAACTGAGGTTCCAGAACTCACTCTGAATATTGCTATTATGAGTGTTCCATTTCCACTTTGACGATATTCATTTTGTCCTAGTTAAGGCTGCATTTATTGTTTGGGTGAGGGTCTTGTAGAGTGTCACTTTAATAAAAATATAAATACTTTTTTCTTTCAAAACCTTTATTGGAAAATTAAAACAAAATAAGACTATTATAGTTACCAAAACTGTCCATTTTTCTTTATATTTGATAAATGTAAAGAGATGCATTATGGGAACTCTTAACCGTTTTCAAATTAAACTGTACCTTTTCCAAAACAATTAGTGCTGTACAGGAGGATTCATTTTTTGTCTTCGTCTTTTTTTGTGTGTGTGTTTGAAGTAACAACCTCTAACCTTACTCAGATAAGTTGGCTCTGAACCCTTCTTATGTTGCCTTTTTACTAGCTAGTGAGATGTACCGAGTTCACCTTTCATTCATTAACAAAAGACCTATGTAACACAGCACCAGACCTTTTTCAATTTCAAAGTAGATAATACTGATAGGTACACAACATAATCCTCAACACATGCTTTTGTCTTAGGTCTAGCACAAGAGTGTTCTCTTGCTAATTCAATTGCCTAGGATCTATTAACAATACTTTGAATTGTGGATACTCTACAAAGGGATTTAACGTATCAGGTCTGTAAAACAGGTTAGAATGCTTGGCATAGCTGTGTAATGGAAAATTTGTTCTGTCTTACTAAATAATTACATAATAAACTAAAAGGATTGGGACATTTTGATTCACGTTGGAGTCTCTGAAGTACTAACAGTGCATTTAGCTTAAAGGTAAACTCCAATCACCATAACAAAGAGTGTTCCTTTAAGCTTAATGTGACATTCCAATTACCATCTGAAATTGTTGTGGTTCCAGAAAAGCCAAGGCGTCTCTTTCATTGTAAATAGTCAAATTGTTTTAGAACAATTTCACTTACCTGGTTATCTGGGGTCCACCTCCACCACTAATGACACAGAGCTGGAAGCTATCGGAGCTAAGACTCCTTATAATAGTGGGGGGCTCTCCTTAAACCATAACCACAATACAATTACATGTTATATAGATAGACATTTCTAAAATAATGTGTTCTTGTGGACTTGCATATATGGAAAGACAGAAACCACATTAAATGAAGGAATTAGAGGATATAATATATGAATAGGGTAGGGAAATGGTGGACCAGAAAAAAAAAACTGTTGCAAGACACTTCCTGAAGATGAATGAAGCACCAATTATCAACAATTAAAATTGACAGGAAGTGATCACTTACCAATTCCAGAAAGAAGGGGTGATTGAGCAATACTTCATTTACAGAGTGAGACATTCTGGTTTCATAAGCTGAGTGCTATTGTATCAATAGGTTTGATTGAAACGCTAGCATTTACTTAATTTTGGGAATAATGTGAGTTATATCAATTACTTGCAGCTAGTAACAAGAAAAGGTTTCTTCTTCTTAGAAGCTCATATACATATATGACATAATTTGCAATTCAAACATACAACATTTATACCTGGATGGGCGGGAGAACTACCACTTTATATAATATATATAACACATTTTTCGTTTTTATATAAAATTATCAACTTCAGATGTTACTTTCAATAACATTTTGCTAGTTTTTAAGAATACAACTTTCTGGTCTTGCCTTAAAGGACCACTCTAGGCACCCAGACCACTTCAGCTTAATGAAGTGGTCTGGGTGCCAGGTCCAGCTAGGATTAACCCCCTTTTTTTTTTTATAAATATAGCAGTTTCAGAGAAACTGCTATGTTTATAAATGGGTTAATCCAGCCTCCAAATCCTCTAGTGGCTGTCTTATTGACAGCCGCTAGAGGCGCATGCATGCTTCTCACTGTGAAAATCACAGTGAGAACACGCCAGCGTCCATAGGAAAGCATTGTAAATGCTTTCCTATGAGACCGTCTGAATGCGCGCGCAGCTCTTGCCGCGCATGTGCATTCAGCTGAAGAGGAGGATTGGAGGCAGAGAGGAGGAGGAGAGCTCCCCGCTCGGCGCTGGAATAAAGGTAAGTTTAACCCCTTTCCTCCCCATCCAGCCCGGCGGGAGGGGGACCCTGAGTGTGGGGGCACCCTCAGGGCACTATAGTGCCAGGAAAACGAGTATGTTTTCCTGGCACTATAGTGGTCCTTTTACACTTGTCCAAAACAATCCCTATTCCATATTACATTGAAAGACTATTTGTTCTCTTATCTGTAGCCACTGAATCTTATCCATTTGACCCAATTTCTAGCTATTATTATTTTAGTGGCGACAAACAAAATGAAATGTTAGCAGGAAATGTTTTTTATTTAGCGTCGTCCATTTCAAATGTAACAAAGCAATTTCAGGTTTTATGTCAATAACAACGTTACCAATTAAACAGTTTTTCAAAACCAATTACCACTTTTTTTTGGATTCCACTACCACCTGTACGCTGATGACACCCAGATACATCTCTCCTCCCCGGACCTCTCCTGTAGATTCCATCTTACAAACATAGCCCGCATCCGCCCCTTTCTTACACAAGATGCTACCAAGGAGCTTGTCCACGCTCTAGTAATTTCCCACATGGATTATTGCAACCCTCTCCTAATTGGTCTTCCCAAAAGCCGTATTGCCCCGCTACAGTCTGTAATGAATGCTGCTGCCAGACTGATTTTCCTCTCTAGTCTGTCCTCTCACACCTCACCCCTCTGCCAGTCCTTACATTGGCTTCCTGTATCCTATAGAAGTCAATTTAAAGTGCTAACCCATATCTATAAAGCACTGAACAATTCTAGCCCCTCATATCTCTTCAAAGTCTCAGTCACTCCGCTCTGCCCGTGACCTTCTCCTGTCCGCTACTCGCAACTGTACGGCTAACTCGCACTTGCAGGACTTTTCATGGGTGGCTCCCTGTCAGGATTACAAGTTGATCCAGCACGTATAACCGGACCTTAGAATGGCCGGACTTAACGTATCCAAGAATAGTCAAAATACTTGCTGAAGTCAGGAACACAGAATCAGACACAACGATGAGGTCAAGGATACCAGAATTCAGGGAAGTCAAAATATAGCCAAAGTTAAATACCAGAAAATCAAGATCAGGAACGCTCGGATTACCATCAGGATGAAACCACGACAGGGCAATGAGCAAAAGGAGAACTGGGTTTAAATACCCCTCTTGTGGATCCGACTGGCATGGGGACACAGAGTCATGGGGACACAGACACTGGGAGACATGGGGACACTGAGACACTAGGGACACTGGCTGGGAGACATGGGGACACTGGGAGACGTGGGGACACTGAGACACTAAAGACACTATACACACACTTTTATTTCCTATATATGTATATTATAAAATAATGAAAGCATTTTATAATATATTATACATATATAATGCATTGATATGATTACATAATAAGAATATTTTAAGATATAAGTGTATATGCAGGAGCATCCTGTCTGTGACTAAAGTTACATTTACAGAACAAAATATAAAAACTTCTAACGCAAGTAAACAGCTGGTTGAAAATTAAACTTTTTTCATGTAGGCTGTGTGAGTTACAGGCATGGGGGAGTGCTGTATTTACCATGAAGCTAACAAGGAATTTGCCTTAAGCACTTTTCAGGGGTCTGGCAAAATACGCCACCCCCAAACAACCCAGCCAATGTATTGTTGCCACTTTAGGCTCCCCAAATTCGCCTTTGAGTGAGTATGGCAGTTTGGGTAATAACATTTCCACCGTTATGGCATACCATTTTAAAAAGTAGGCAACCCAGAGTATATCAGTAGAGTAATTTGAATGGTTTGGTCTAGCCACTTTATCACAAATTCATATTTTCTTTTGTGTTTTTTCCACACACATTTAAAAAATTTTCTCACGAATATAAAGGTGTCCAGGTGTACTGGCTTTTAATTTTTTTTTTCTGTAATCACATGGCAAATATATTGGATGCCCTTTACAAGTTTTAAAACTGAAAGTGATTTTCTGGGCGTATGTTTCCCTTGAGAGAACATGGCACCCTAAGAAAGAAAATTGTCTCCATGATGGCATACCATTTAGCAAGTATTTTAAATGTAGTATTTTTAGTTGTTTAATGTAGCTACTTTATAATGGCTGGGCTTAATGTAAACAAGGACAGGCCAAGGTCAGGAGAATCCAGAAGTTTTAGTAGTCGGTATACCAAGCCAATGAGTCGGTACAGGCAGCTAACAGAGTAATCAGGACAAGCTGAGGTCAGAAATCTAGAATGAATCAAGCAAAGTGACAAAGACACATACAGAGTGATTCAATAGTTCAGCTCTAGATTCTGGAAATGTGTTATACAAAGGGAAGGTCATGATGGGCAGTCCTTTTTGGACTCATTTCTTATAGCAAACACAACACTTTCTCTGGAGTGACTTTTTACAAGGTGTGGAGAAGGGAGGTTCCAGGCGCAAAGTGTTTGAACATCTTCTGATTCTAAAGAGGGAGGATTGGGGGGCTGGATAAATAAAATGTCGGGACAAAAGTTTCAATACAAAATCAAGAAATGGGAATGGCTTCCCTGTGGCTGGTTTTTGTCCAACACATAGGAATTGAAAATTGCAACCTGGCCTAAATAGATTGTCATTTTCTTGTACCAGGACATACTTTTCCGGTTTGCCAGATAAGGCTGTATAGATAGGTCAGTTAATTATACGTCCTGTAGTCTACAATGCACTTTAGTTTTTCCAGCTACCCAGTTGTTCCTGTGACAGACTCTGGCACTGTATTTTCATTGTGCATTGTAGACAGCATGTATACATCTTCCTTATCTGTGAACCGGAGGGACAGCACCTCATCCTGGCGTCGAGCTGAAGATGAGTCTCTACTGCAGCTTGTCAGGGTTTGGGGGAAACCTCTGCATGTTTTACGCACTGTGCCACATGCTAGTGTTTCAAAGCACATTACATTTTTAAATCAATCAATACTGGTATACTAATTTTTTTTTTTTATTATTCTTTATTATTGTGGTGCATTGATATACATATAGGTTTGTACTGACATAGTAGTTAAAGGGACTCTCCAGTGCCCCTCTCCCTTCCACCCCCCATCCCGCAATGCGGTGGCCATCTTGGATTCGCAATGCGGTCACAGGAGCTGCAGAGCTCTATTTGATTACTGTAGGGTAGTGCGTATGCCCAGCGGGGACCGGGATAACTCCCACCGGTCCAAAATGGGGGGTGACGGGGCTTCTGTAGGTTAATTGCGGGATGCGCGGCTCCGAGCAGGAGATTGGCCGTCTCTCCCAGCCGATGGGGCAGTGATCCCAGTAGGCCTCAAAGTCAAATAGCAGAATAGGTTTGTAGGAGCAATGATTTAGGGACTTTCAGTGTCCCCTTTAGTCAGGATGTCTGCGGTGCTTAACTCTAAACTGTTTGCTGTGAGAAAAATGTAATTTCAGCTGGATTAAGGATTTTTAAGGCAGGAGCTTAAGGAGAACACGTCTGGCCAGCATGAGAGTAAGGCTAAATATTAACACATAGATAACTGCTATTTAACAAGGGGAGCATCAGATCACACACAATCTTGCCAAACATTGCCACAGAACAGTGCATCATGGTGGGTCAAGATGGCTATCCTTCCCTTGATAAAGCCGAAATACCCATGTATAGCCAGTTGCGGATTCACATAGATAATATAATTTGATGCCATATTGTGACCAATTTAATCATTTTTATTTTATCCATTTATATTTAATTTTCACTGAGTTAGATTGTTCTCTGTACTTTCAAAGTTTGTGTATTTGTAATTGAGGTGCCGGAAATCAAGTCTAATAATATATGACAAAGTTTGTTTTAAAAAAAACCCGGTGGTTTTTCTTTTTTTTTTTTTTTCTTTTTTTTTATAATTCTTTATTTTTGTAGTGCAGTTATTAGGTACAAACAGGCTTGAGGTACCCCAACGGCATTCCTCGAGCTTTGTGACATATTTCACAAGTGGGGTTAAAGTAGACAATGCACATTTTTTATAAAACAGGTACATGCGAAAACATTAAGCTTTTGTTAGTGTATGTTGCATTGAGATGACAGTAGTTGCTATGTCTAAGATGCTTTCCCAACCCTGTGCCGTAGAAAGCGGAGCGGTGGAGGTGGTACAAGTGGGCCCATGGTGTGGTGTGTCAGCGTATGAAATGCCTGAGTGCGTGCTGAAGGTGTAGTACCTGTACTCGTGTTTTGGAGGATTAACATAGAGATCCCAACTGTTGTTTAGTGTCTGTGATGAGGGGTGACGTATGGTTTACACGTTTTAAACAGGCTTATGTGAGTTCTAGTCTATTTTTCTCTGACAGGCTAGGCAGTCTGACCAAGCTAGGTGCATATGTATATTGGGTTACTCCAGCATGTTAGGCAAACATATTATGTTGAGAGCGATTATAAATTAGGCTACTCTGGCCGGCCAGGGAGACAGATCAAGCCAAAATATAAAAAAAATAAAAATAAAAAATTTATATCTTAGGCCATTCTGGCGGGCTAAGCAAACGCTTATGTTGCATAAGTAAAAGCAAAACATTTATGCCTTAGGCCACTATGACAGGCCAGGGCAACTTCTAGCTAAAACCAACTGTATATGCATTTATTCTGGTGAGTCAGGAATCGGCAGTGTCCAAGTCCTGGTGGTTGTCTCCATTATTTTATCAGGGCAGGCAGGGTTTTGGTGGTAGCCTGTGGCATCCCGCCTCTGCGCGTTCTGTGCCGGCTGTCAGCCCACTCCAGTTCGAGGCTGGGTTGTAGAGTCCTTCGCTGCAGGGGAGACAACCAGAAATGAGGCGGCAAAGTAGTGGTGTCGGGTGGGCTCACGCTTCTCTGATGCGCTGGAGCGGTTTGTGGGCTGAGAGGTGCTCCGTCGCTGATCTGATGTCCGCATGTAGTGCGGCGTCTTCATTGCTGGTCGTGGCGCGGTGTGTCGCCATCTTGGTGCAGGGTGCAGCATTAGGTATGTGAGACCGGTTCCCTGACGTGTCAGAGGTTCCCGCTTCTCTGCCTTGTTTTGCAGTGGGTTCTTCCGTGGTGCAGGAGTTGGCTTATTGCCACCTTGAGGTGAGCGTTGTGCTGGGATGATTTGACGGGTGTTTACCGGTGATCGTTGTGGCGTGTTGGTTTGCATGCGCCCGTTTGCTTTGCCGTGTGTTGTAAGCGTCTGTGGACCGCATTTTCTGATATTGACGCACGTGGCGTCCGCCATCTTAGGTAGGGTGCCCTGGATCAGGCTGCTGATGCTGCTGGGCCCAAGCTGCCTTGCTGCTTTCAGTGTCACAGGGTGGGGACCGGGATCACCCCCGCCGGCCCAGAGGGGGGGGAACAGGGCCAGGTCCTCGCCGGTCCGGTCCTCCGGCCGGGCACTGTCAGGCAGGATAGCGGGGCAGCGGCCGTCCGCCCTGCTCACCGCCGAAGAAGGCCTCATCTGAAGTGGCAGTTTCTCCCCCAGGGGACTGCAACTCTGGGAGTCAGCCTCTCCCTGGGTCCAGTGGTCTCAGCACACGGAGGATTAGTCCTGTCGGTCTGCTATCCCAGGGTAAATCATGTTTTAAGGGCTTATAGAGTGAGAAAGTGCAGGAGCTGAGGTTGCTTGCAACCATCCAGCTCGGCGGTCCAGCCCCGCCCCCTTTCTTTTCTTTTTTTAAAACTGGTGCTAAAATGTATATTCTTAAATATCCACAAAAATATTTAGAAGCTCGAATAAACGTATTATTCTATATAAATATATATATTCATTCAATGGCAAATAGCTATATTTAATAGCAAAAAAACCCCCCCAATATTTAGAGATAATAGACAGAAAGCCAAGATGGAGGCACCCAGTTTTAGATGATGTGTAGATTTCTGAATATAATTTTATTTTGAGATCTCGCAGAACCATATTTACTAAATGTAATGGCTGCGTCAACTTATTAAATATCCTGAGTAAATGACAGTTCCCCTTTAAAAAAAGGTTTTGTCCATGTTAATAAATGGAACGGAGGACCCTTTTTTAACAGTGTCCCCACCCGCTTACCAGTGCCCTGTTCACTCCTCATTATTCAATTTTAAGCCTCCACCCGATTACCATGGGTGGGGGCATGGAGGGAGCTGGTAATTTTCAGAAAAAGCAGCCACTGTTTTACATAGATTACTACAGTTGATATTGTCCCCAAAAAGCGGTTACATACTGATTAAAATCACGGTAAATGCACTAAACAATTAGGCCAAACCCCGGAGCGAATAGGGAGGGGAGAGCATGACTGCTGCCCTGAGGGGTTGGTATAGCAATCAAAAGGATACAGTTAGTTTTACAGTTGAAAGCATGAAATTCTGGGAAAAATTACCAGACTACTGGTAAACAATGCTGAGGGAGTCTGACAGTGTCTTTCCCCACCCACACTCCACAATGGTTCTATTCTGGAATTGTTGTTTTCTGTTGTGTTTTCTCTGTTTTCCATTTTGTCACAGCTGCGGGTTTCCTGCGCCAGCAAGTTTGGTAAATGAATAATGCCCGGATGGGCTTGGGGAGTCGCAGCCTGAATTTGGTTGATGTCGAAGGACAGGCTGAAGAGGCTCTGGAAGAGTGGGTAAAACCAGCAGCTGACAGTATTTGGTATGCTGGTTTAAATAAAACTGTGGCCGTTGCCCTTACCCGCTTAACATGGTGTTGCGTTACTTATTGGGAATGGAAGTGTAACGGGATTTGGTGATCGAAGGAGTCAGCAGTCAAGATAGAATCTATGTCTTATCATAATTTGAGAGTTACCCCTTCATTAAGTAAGAATGATTACAGAGAGCAAAGAAGAAATATTTTAAATTCTAGAACTAATGTTTTATGGATCACTTAAAAAAAAATATTTCACCTATACCCTTAACCTCTATGTTCCCAACATGGTCAACATGTTTTTCAATGAATAATGAATAGTAAATCGTCATTGGCAGAGCAAAACCTGCTGAACAGGGCCTGACTTCAATATAGTAATTAATCCCTCCACTAATTGGTCAGTTGGAACACTAACTACAGTTCCCAGGTTAACAACCAGCCTTACTGTGTGTTTACAAACAGTGTATCCAAGATATCTATGGAGCTTCCACCAGGAAAATGAAAGGTTCATCAACTTACCATCTGAACCACCTGAAAGTCAATACTTAGTGGGCAAATAACTAAAAACCATTGTCTTATAAAGAGCAAGATCTATGGTGGAATCCTGCAAACACAATTTGTAGCTCTATGGAGAACATTCCAACGATCGTATTTCTGTAATTATAATTCTGGATTTAAACCCATCACCCACTTTACATTGTTATGGGCAATATTGTTTCTCATACAACGTTTCTTTAATAAATTGACTTCTTACCTAGATACATTAATAAGATGTTTAGACTTTAAGATGTCTTTTTGTCCTAGGTTAATGGGACACCAAATCAGGGCCCTGTATACATTATGTTTTACCTTAAAATTCTGTCCAAACAAAAATTACAATGTCCAGGTTATGATAAGAGACGGATTAAGATGTGTTCCTTTAATTTTCACATGGGAACTGCTTTTTACACAAGAGCTATAATTTTCCTTACATGACCCAATTGAAAATCTAAGGTATAAATATTTGTACTTAATAATATTAGTCAGAATGGAGAATTTGGAAGCAGAGATACTGCTACATTTTACAAGACTGAAAGGGTATGTTATTCTATTTTAGTTATACTGCAAGCATTTACTTTAATCTTATAAATGTTGCTGTATATTATTATAATGATTTGTTATGATTTTTTTTATAGATCTATATTTATATTTAATATATATATTTAAATATTTTAAAAGACAAAACAATATATTTTTATTGTATTCTCAATCATTTTAATATTTTAAATAGAGAAACTATTACTAACTATACATTATTTTTGCTAAAGATATCTGTATGATCAGCCTTGTTAAATTCTACGCTTCAAGACTTTATAGTGGGAAATAGGGGTACCAGCAGTGACATCTAGATATAACTATAAAATATAAAAAAAAAAAAGCTTTGTCTTCTATATGTTGTATAGTATATATATTTATTGTTGTTTCCTTAACAGTAATACAACTAAAAGTTATAAAGCAATATGATACAATTGTAATATTGAGACAAATAAACTCCATAGTGTGTCACTTGTATAGTTGCTCAAGAATGCAATTAATCTACAAGACGACTGAATAGCCAAAAAGCTTGCAGAAGTTGAAGGAACTCATTCTAGGCACTGCACGTAATCTATGAACTTTTCAGAGCACACAAAAATAGCATAAACAATGTGGGTATCTGGTTTTCTGGGTGCAAAGTTGCACTTAGTAGCATCATATGTACCATCACTACAGCTTGGATATCCCATAGTTCTAGGTGTAGGTGTTCTAGGTGTAGGTGTAAATCTCTTGTAGATCCTCAAAAGGAATCCGGCAAACCAGGGTGTGACGAAGTGCCCTTTGCCACTTATGCCTGGAGAGGACTAATTGCCAGCCTCTTGCCATGTGACTATGGTCCCTGGGAGACTTTGCCAGTTAAAAACACTATTTGGACTTATAGGTGTTTAAAAGACTGTGTTGGCTCTTTAATTGGAACTGGCACAATTCTGCACCTTTGATTCCATGGGAGAATGTGCCTCTTCCCCTCCCTTGTTTCCTGTCCTATTGTTCTCCAGCAAGGCGTTGTCCCAGGGACACTGCCAGACCAGTTGAAACTGGCTGTTTTGTTCCTACTCAATCTCTCATCAGCCTTTGCTATTGTTTAACCCCATGGCGATTTGACTGTGTTCGTGGGATCTGAGCGCTGTTCGGCTATATTGAGCGCTCAGATCCAAGCTATCTGGGGATGTTTAGTTCTATAGAATATTAGTCATGTATTTTTATGTGTTTTGTTGCAGTTGTAACTTAGTGATATTTTCTGTACCTGGAGATAATTGAGTTTACTACAGTTACTTAAGCCAATTATCTCCAGGATAGAGGAGAAGATTGACCGGCTGCACAGCCTAAATCTGTGGAACTATTTGGGGCATGAAAGCCATGCTTGCAGTCAGTCAAATAGGACTTCCATCTAACTTTTGAATTTGTATGATTTTGACATATGTTTGTATACTGCTTATGCTTGTTCTGAAAATGTGTTATGTGAATGTGATGTATATTTTTAAAGTTATGAATATTGTGTAAAACTGCATGTTTTCTTGCCTGTGATAATTAAGTTATCCCATTGTGTTTAGTAATTATATCACAGGCAGAGGGGAGGGTGTGTGTGCCTTGGCTGGGAGTGTCTGACTGTATTGTAATGTGTTTGATTGGCTGTTCCACAAGACCACGGGGGTGGTAACCTTGTGGAAAATATTGTATAAAAGAAAGTCCTTTGGTGCTCATTAAACAGACCTGCTTGACCCTTTCATGAAGCCTTGGCTCATGCTTGGGGGATGGGATAACTACACTCTGGGGATTGCTATAATCACACTATACTCCCCAGGGTAAGCTCTTGTAAGAGCTGTTCTTGTTCCGGCTACGCTCTCTGGAATAGGAGAGGTCTACCCACTGGAAGCTGGATCCTGGTCTTGGGTCCAGGGTGAGTGGAGGACCACGAGACCCCGACGCAGCTGCATCGCTGGAAGTGGGGTCTGCAGTGCTGATGGTGTCTGTTGGAGTGCTTGAGTCCTCGGCAAGCACTAGGAGCATCGATTGGTGGAGGTGCCAGAGTTCCGTCACACAGGGTGGTTACAGAGTTCCGTGCTGGCAATTTGACTACTCTTTCTGTAATTCCTGCTATGTCAGTGTCAACAATCATATTGGTGGACTAACCAGGTTGACTTACCATGCAGTTCAAATCATTTCCAATAGGATTGGGCACATTCTTGAAGGCTGGATTAACCACCATTAGCGGAAAGCCAGAGTGGCTAAAATGTGTTACAGTAACTGGGAACCCTAAACCCCAATACAATAATATGAGAGAAGGACAGCTGGGCCTTAGAAAAGCCAGACTTAATGGATAGAAAAATACACACAAAGGTCAAACGCATGAGAAAACAGGATAAACAATAGACAAGACAAAAAGTAGGTAGTACGGAGATCAGGATAAACGCTATACAAGCCAAGGTCAAAACCAAAGAACATGGAGAAATATAACAACAAAAAAAATCACTATTGGGTGATTGCCAAACAGTCATACTTTTCCTCTCTCATTAGTTCATGCTCCCGCAATCCCAGACATCTCTTTAACACCCTTAATTCTCTTCTCCGCCCTGCTGTGGCCTCCCTTCAAACTGACCTAACAGCTGATAGCTTTGCATGCTACTTTACCGACCAGATTTAACAGCTAAGGTAAGAATTCTCCCCTCGTTGCCGTTCTTTCTCAACCACATGTAAATCATGCCTTTCCTACCCTTCAGACTTTCTCCCCGGCTACTGAACAAGAGGTGGCTGCGCTTCTCCATTCCTCTCGCCCCACCACTTGCCCGCTCGATCCTGTCCCGTCTCATCTCCTCAGATCTCTCTCCCCTTGTCTTGTGCCTCCCTAACACATCTTCAACTGCTCTCTCTCTTCTGGCACTGTTCCTGCTGACCTTAAACATGCAACTGTAGTACCTATCCTGAATAAAAACATCTCTTGACCCACCCTCCCCCTCTAACTATCGTCCCATATCCCTGCTCCCTTTTTCATCAAAGCTTTTGGAAAGACTTGTCTTTACCAGTGTGTCTCGCTTCCTCAATTCCAATTCTCTCCTTGACCCTCTTCAGTCTGGCTTCCGCCCTCTCCACTCTACTGAGACTGCTCTTATCAAAGTTACTAATGACCTAATCGCAGCTAAATCCAAAGGTCACTACTCCATACTAATTCTCCTTGACCTCTCTGCTGCCTTTGACACCGTTGATCATGCTCTTCCTTCAAATTCTTCAATCGCTCAGTCTCTGTGACTCTGTACTCTCATGGTTTTCCTCTTATCTCTCCCAACGCTCATTCAGTGTCTCCTTTTCCCCAAGGATACCTCCTACCCTCGTCCTGTCTCGGTTGGAGTTCCCCAAGGCTCTGTCCTTGGTCCCCTTCTATTTTCTCTTTATACTGCCTCTCTTGGCAAACTTATTGCCTTTTTTGGATTCCACTACCACCTGTATGCTGATGACACTCAGATATACCTCTCCTCCCCGGACCTCTCCCCTGCCGTCTTACAACGTGTCACTGCTTGCCTTTCTTCCATCTCTGACTGGATGTCCTCGCGCTTTCTGAAACCTCTCTAAAACTGAACTCCTTGTCTTTCCTCCTCCTAATACTGATCCTCCTCTCTCACTCTCCCTTCAAGTCAGTGATATCCACATAAGCCCATCCTTGCAAGCATGCTGTCTTGGTGTCATACTTGACTCTGGCCTCACCTTTGAGCCTCACATCCAGTTTGTTGTCAAATCCTGTAGATACCATCTTAAAAACATAGCCCGCATCCGTCCCTTTCTTACGCAAGATGCTACCAAGGAGCTTGTCCATGCTCTAGTAATTCCCCACATGGATTATTGTAACCCTCTGATTGGTCTCCTCAAAAGCCGTATTGCCCCGCTACACTCTGTAATGAATGCTGCCGCCAGACTTATTTTCCTCTCTAGTCGATCCTCTCACACCTTACCCCTCTGTCAGTCCTTACATTGGCTCCCTGTATCCTATAGGAGTCAATTCAAAGTGCTAACCCATACATTTCAAGCACTGAACAACTCTAGCTCTTCTTATATCTCCTCACAGATCCAAAAGGTTTGCCCCTTCTCGTTCCCTCCACTCTGCCCGTGACCACCTCCTGACCGCTGCTCGCACCTGTACGGCAAACTCGCGCTTGCAGAACTTCTCACGGGTGGCTCCCTGTCAGGATTACAAGTTGATCCAGCTCCCTCCCTATGGAATAGCAGCATGTATGATGTCAGAGGTGTGCTCCAAACATTCACCTAGAGTTGCATCAGAATGACATGACACTAGAAGCACATTAAAGCACGCATGTTGGCAGTGTGCAGCACCAGAAATAATGCCGGAATGGCACAAGAGAGCCTCAATGACCACGACACAATGGGTGAAGGAACAGCCATCTCCCATTAACTTATGTTAATGTTTCCAGCATGGATGGCCTTTTGGCGGACTATTACTTCAGATCATATTAAAATCACTTTATAACAAAATCTATATTGATTGTGATTCTTCTCTTCCATTAACATTGCTTGCAGCATTCTCACCCCCAAACTGGAGATTTCCTATTCACGAAATGTTTCACTTCAACATGGTGAGTCAACATGGTCTTACTTAATGACCCCCACTGTGACCTGTCAACTACCTTTCCAGTTTCTCCACTTGAGCACTTCAGAGACCAGCATGATCACCATATCCCTTTACTTTTGCCTCTATATTCTGTTCATATTTCTGAGATATATCATTCCAATCTCTGAGCACTGTGTTTTTTTTTTTTTTACCAATGATATCTTTCTAATTGTTTTTCTTAGTTTAGATCACATGCAGGGAATTGTGACTGGAGCTGCATAAACAAAGTGATCTAACTCCTAAATGTCAGAGAATTCAGAATATAAAATACAATAGGTGACAACTCCCAAATGTAGAGAACAGGTGCTTCTATCACCTTAGTGGGCCACAATAACCACCAAAGATTACAGTAAAATAAAATATAAACAAAGGGTGAGAGCACTCAAATAAAAATACAAAACAGTACATAAAATATACTACCCAAAATGCAGTCAGTCTAATGTAATGTTTGGGATGGGCTAGGAGAAAGTAGGGGAGGGGTTTGGCTATATATAGGGGCCATTTTAAATTCGGGGCCATTTTAACTAATCCTCACTTGCCGGTTGTTGTCCCACCCTCCCTCCCTTTGTTTTGAGTACCCGTTGGTCACGGTAGCGGGGGATGGATAAAAAAGTTTGGGTGTAGGTAATTTGTTCATCTGTAGGATAGTTTTAGTTCACTAAGAACAGTTAAGTTGGAATTGGTAGGTTCGAGCTCATTGGTAGCTCCGTACCTAGTGTGTAGGGTGCATCTTGGTAAGCCCTTACATTGTAAAAATTGGGGGGGAAATGCCCTCGGTGGCAATGGTTTATGTATTATTGTATTATATGTTATAATGGGGTATCAATTATTTTTTATGTGGGTCATTGACTGGGGTAGAGTTGTGAAAAGGAATTCACTTTGATTTCATGACACTTTGTTAAATAAAACTGACAGTATACTCTCTACAGCGAGTATAAACCCCATAAACTGAACCTCCTTCACCTCTTAAAGCGGCACTGTCATGCCGAAACCCGTTTTTTTTTTAACCCCCCTCCCGCCTCCACTACATCCAATTGACCCACTAGTCACCCCCAAATGCCCCTAAGCCCCCCACATTACCTATTTTTTATTCCTTATTTTCTCCCCCGATCTTGATTCAGGGCGCCGCCATCTTTGTGTGGGTAGAGGAAGTCCCTGTGGGACACGTCATCTGCCCACACTAGGCAGACACTGAGATTCCCGCACATGCCCAGTGAAACACCTGGACATGCGAACGGGAATTTCAGCTATTCATTCATTCATCAGACAGACGAATGAGTGAATAGAAAGATCAGCCGAACAAACAAACACAATGTATCAGTATGAGTTTGTTCGTGCAGGTTATTACAAGGAGGGAGCTACCGGCACGCAGCTCCCTCCTTGTAATATGTAACTATAGAAGCGGCAGGGAGCAGTGCTCCCCACCACTTCATAAGCCCCCCAGTACCCCCTCTCACTCTATGGGGGTCAATATGACCCCCATAATAGCACAAGAGAGATTTAAATCTCCCAAATGCCCCTACCCACTATACCGCG
>OW240916.1:27641887-27661493 GCA_933207985.1 Pelobates cultripes
TTTTACTAGGGCCCCCACCGACCGCGCAGGGGTGGGGGCCGGGGGGGAGGACAGTAGGTCCCCCCCCTTATTGTTTTATTAGGGCCCCCACCCACCCAACGCGCAGGGGTGGGGGCCAGGGGGGGAGGACAGTAGGTCCCCCCTTATTGTTTTATTGGGGCCCCCACCCACCGCTCAAGGGTGGGGGCCGGGGGGAGAGGACAGTAGGCAGTAGGTCCCCCCCTTATTGTTTTACTAGGGCCCCCACCCACCGCGCAGGGGTGGGAGGACAGTAGGTCCCCCCCTTATTGTTTTATTAGGGCCCCCACCCACCCACCACGCAGGGGTGGGGGCCAGGGGGGGGGCCAGTAGGTTCCCCCCCATCTTTATTTAGGGCCCCCACGGGCATGGGGGGGGGGGTTTATTAGTTTTTTTTGTTTTGTTTTTTTACAGTGAGCATTTATAAGTTGCTCACTGCTTACTACACATGCCCCTACTCGCGATATAGCGAGTAGGGGCATATTATTTACTAATACTAAGTAATCTTTACTTAGTATTAGTAAAGTTGGCTGTTAGACCAATTTAGGTCTTTCAGCCTTTTAGTAGATAGCTCCCTGATACCGTGGGAATTAGGGAGTTATCTACTAAGCGGCTGCAAAATGCAGCCACAGCAATGAATAGGATCAGAGTTTCATTCATTCGAATGAAATTCCGATCCGAATAAAATGCCGAATTGCGTTCTAAAAGGAACGAACAGACTGTTCTCATTCAGTTAGAACGCAATTCGGCAGTTTAGTGTAAAGTGACAGGAAGCATTGTGGGAACACAGAGGGAAGCTAGGGATCATGGGAAAATTGCTCTGACCAGCGGAAATGAAGCACACTTTGCTCCTCCGCTGGTCAGAGCTGGTCAAGCAGAGGAATCCTCCATAAGGCAAAGAGTCCCTACTTTGTCTTATGATTTTAAAGAAAACTAAAGAAGACAGGAAGAAAAGAAGAACAGATCCTGAGAGAGGGGGAGAAGAGGAAGAGATTGAGGAAAGGTAAGTTCGGCATGACAGTGCCGCTTTAATGGTCCATTAAAAGGAGCAAAGACTACCTTCCAATTTTTTTTTTGCTCTGCTTTATGTTTGTCTTATTTTTAATACGAATTGTTAATAGCATTGTATCTATACATGTTCAATATTTTGTTTCCTTAAAACAATCAATATATGTAAAAGGAAAAAGGCTACCCCCTAAAAAGATAACCTCTCCAACAGCATAATAAATGTCCTTACATGTACGCACTCACATATAGTTAATGATTTAAGATCTATTACTTTAATAGGCAGTTTAGATTTCAAACACTGTAATTGTTTGTTACACTGTCAATTAAATCATGAGATTTTACACTGAGCAGGGCTGGTGAATGACTATTTTGCACCCTAGGCAAGACGAGATAATTGCAGCCAAAAACAAAAAAAATTGTGTGTCTCCTTCTTTCATTCCTAAGCTCCTCTGTGTGTCTCTTTGTCTTCCATAGCCCTTCTGTGTGCCTCTCATGTTTCTGCTGCCCCCTGGAATGTGTTGCCCAAGGCAAATGCCTTCTAAGCCACGCAATAGCTTGTGGCTACCACCATCATTGTCCGTGTTATTTACTAAATTGAGAACTCAAGGTGAATTTCAAATTTAAGGTCAAAATAGAAAAAAAGGAGAAATTATCCAAGTCAACTATACTTCATTTAGACTACTCTACCCTGTATATGCTTAGTGGTCCTTTAGGGAGTGCACATGAGGCACAAAACACATTGGCGTCCATTGTACATTGCTACCCCTCTTTTGAATCTTCTACTTTATGTATAGATTGTCTATATTGCTACATTCCACTTATAGATTCCACATTTTATTCTACTTGGGAAGCGGTCCCACTCAGGTCTGAAAGCCTTGCTACCAGGAGAGAACCTGTTTGGACCTTCGAGGTGGTAATAGTAAGGAACACTGCTTTTTGATTGTATTGCATATGAAGAGTGAAGACCTTCAATCATCGTTTGTATTTAAATATGAGAGATATACTGTATACTTAAATATAGTGACTTACAATTTACCAATTGGTCAAGTATATTTACATACGCCACCAGAATTGCACAATTCTTCCTTTTCATTATATTATTCCGCACATTTGGTGGAAGTTTATCTGTCTTGTCAAATATTGGAAGACAGTCAAGAAGGAAGATTAATAGAAAAGTAAAGAAATACGTAGGCAGAATATTAGAGTGGGCATATTTGATAATTTTGCCCTTAAAATTAATCCGGATTTTCCCTCTTCCTCTAAGAAAGGGATTTTTTTTGTTTGCTTTGCAGAGGCAAAACTGTATGATCTCCATATTTTACTATAAGAACAAACAAATAAAGTGCACATCTAACATGTACTCAATGTTGTATTAATTGAACAAAGTTTCCCCAGTGTTAGATTGTTTTAGTATTTGCATATCACTACTGAATGAGACAATTTTATCCTTACACTTTATTAACCAGCTGACAAGAGATGAACATGTTTTATCCATCAACTGTCTGTTCTTTATAGAACATAAACTATGCCAGCTGGCACACACAATGTTCGCATCTCTAAACAAAAAAACATCACTTTTTCAATTAGACTTTGGCCTTTTTTTGTACATTATGGGATGTTTGTTCTAAAAAGCACTAACTTGTGTAAGGCCAGGAGTTTTTACGTTCGGAAAAAAGTTCAATTTTATGGTATTTTACAGCAACCCATGAGCAACAATGAAAGTTTAATAAATAACTTTTATTACAAATTGAAAAAAAGTGAAGGGTGCCAATTAAGCCTCTATATAACCAATGTCAATCTCTCTCTTTCATCTAGAGCAGGATTACCATAAGTAGGCATAGTCAGCAACCTAGGTCCCTGTCTATGAGGGGGTCTTCAATGATCCAGAGCACTATAGCCAGAGCTTTGAGTTATTTTCTGAGCACCAGAACCAAGAGGAAGCTGCTGTTAACCTTATCTGCACAAAATTAAGGGTCGTCCACTAGACCACCAGGAATCCTTGCTCACTAGTGTTCCCTCCAGTGGACCACCAGGGATTATATCCCCCTTCCTGCAAAAATGTAAACGGTAGGGGGGCTTCCCCATATACACTTAACCTCATACCCCAATATACATAACACTGAGACACCACACAGCTCAGCTCCCCCTGCACATACACAGAATGCTCTGCCACACTCAGACACACATAATCCAGCCACCACATACACAATACTCAACAGCACACATAGGCACACTCTACCTCAACCCCCATGTACAGACAACACACAGACACTATGCATGCTCTTAAACGCACAACAGTCAATCATCCGCACACACAGCACTCTGTCTGTGCCATACACATACAACACTACCACCACACACTACACTCAGTCGCCCCAATCACAGATAAAACCCAGGGCTCTAGGAGGGGCCCCCAATCTGGCACCCTGTTTTGTGCCCTTGGCAACCTTAATCCGGCTGTCCTTCCATCTCTCAACCCAGTCTATCTGTTCATTTTACAAGGCCCGTCAGGATTACAATTGATCCAACACGCAGTATTAGTTCCACACTTAGGAATAAGGATAACATCTAACCGGACCTGACAGGACTTAACGTACCAGAGAATAGTCTAAATACTAGCCGAGGTCAGGAACACAGAACGAAACACAGTAGCAAAGTCAATAACCAAAGAAACACGATCCAGAACGAAGCCAAAGTCAATAACCAAAGAAACACGATCAGGAACACACTCTCGGATAACCAGCAAAGGGAAACCATGACAGGGCAATGAGCAGAAGAAATGAGAGTTTAAATATCCCTCTTGTGAATCCGATTGGCGGGCCTTTGACCCAAAATGCGCGCGCACATCCTCTGCGTGAAGTCACCTGCACATCGACGTCGCAACCATCGTGGACAGACGTGTGGCTACATAACAGTATGGATCCGCAGCGGCCGGTGTCCACAGGCATGTCTCAAAAGCCCTGCCCTATGGCATTGGACCGCCTAGCAGCACTTCTCCTATTCCTGGAAAGGTGATTTATGTTGTGCATCGTATATGGAGAGGATGTATACGTGACAGTCCCACAGCTCTAATCTCCCCCTCTCACTAATTCCAAACTCTGAATCCTTTCTACTTCCCTTCTTAATAGCAGGCAGAAGAAAGTTTCTGGTACGCAGCCTGTTACAGAGAAAAAGAGGTGGATGTAGCAAGTCTAGCAGAAAATGTAATATACCACCACACTGCCACTTCTTGATCATGGGCTGTTAGAGATATAAATGCAGTAATAATGTTTGCACAGTGCACAAAGTAATCGATGAATGAATGTTTATAGATAACCATTCCACCTTGTTCTTCTGAATAAAGATTAAAAACAGGTTGGAAGCCACGATTTGTAATTAATGGCGCCATGTATAGTAACAAAATTATACATTTAAAATAATTGGCTCCTTCTGCCTAAATTTGTCAGCTTCTCCAGATAATTCTCTCTACTTATCTCCCAAGTAATTTCCAACAAGGAGAGTTATTTGTGGTGTTGGTTTTTCTCATGTGCCAACAATATAACAATATTTTTCGATATAAGTTACTTGTTAGAAAAGCATTCTCAAATCTTTAAAGATGGTGATATTGCTAAATATTTGATTGTCCCGTTAAAGCGTTTGTAACACCTCTGCAGCAAAGTTGTGAACGCTGAAACTTGTATGCTTAACATAAAATGTAATGCCCTTTTTCACTGATCCAGTTATGGTAAAAGTGGCAGAGAATTATCAAAATGGTGGAATTGTGATATTTTAGACAATGTTAGCAGGTCAACGGCAGCTGTTAAAATGTCGATACATATTGGATATGAGATTTTCATTTCTGAATATGTGTTTTATTTAAAGCAACATTTTAAGCATGATTCCACTAAAGTGCACAGTAGTGGTTATGGTGCCAGGAATGCCTTTGCACCACCCAATGTAAGTAGTCAAACCATTTGGTAACTGCTTGACTTCCTACTTGGGGTCCTCTGGTTGTTAACTCCTTCCACTCTCCTTCAGGTGCTGAGAGCTGAAGCTCTTGTTAGCTCTCCTGACGTAAGCCCTGCTGATCACTCTCAGCCAGTGAGCTATGACCGCACCTCCAGCTTAGCTCAGACATAGTTTCCTGCTCCAGAAGAGGCTGGGGGAAGTGTGCGGCAAACCACAGGCATCAAATGGTTTGTCTTATATGGAGTGGGCTCCATGGCACTATTGGCACCATGACCACTACAGCACAGTTCAGTGGTTATGGTACTTAGAGCTTTCCTTTAAGATTTAATAATTCTGCAATGATAAATGCAAGCCCCCCCCAAAAAAAACCTAACAAGAGATATTAAAATAGTGCTATTTTTATATTTGAAATGTATATTCAAATCTCTTCAACTGCACTTATTGGGGCTGACAACATTCCAATTACCTGGACTGAATCCTCTCTTTGAAATGTAACTGAATTGTTACCCTGGCAACTAAGAAAGTTTGGCAGCCCTGTGCCTATGGGCATCCTAAGACTTTGTTGCCACTCTTTTATCTTAAAATCTATCCTAATCATGGAATGTTCCTCGCATGTGTGTGTGGAGTTGAGTTGTATCACTGACTGACTTCTATTCAGTGGCGTACACATGACCCATGGGGCCCCGGTGCGAAAATTGATCCGTGGCCCCCCCCCCCGCGCGCGCGGGCCGCAACACATGGCTGTGGGCACCTGGTCGCAGGGGTTACAGGGCTGGGACCCCTGCGACCATGGTATGTACGCCAGTGCATGCAGATGCACACACACTTAAAGGACCACTCCAGACACCCAGATCACATCAGCTCAATGAAGTGGTCTGGGTGCCAGGTCCCTCTAGTTTTAACCCTGCAGCTGAAAACATAGCAGTTTCAGAGAAACTGCTATGTTTCACTGAGGGTTAATCCAGCCTCTAGTGGCTGTCTCACTGACAGCCGCTAGAGGAGCACACTGAACGTCCATAGGAAAGCATTGAGTAATGCTTTCCTATGGGCGGTTTGAATGCGTGCGCGGTCGCATTCGGAGCTGAGAGGCTGAGGGATCCCCAGCGCCAAGGGAGTCCGGCGCTGGAGAAAGGTAAGTGCTGAAGACACACACACTCTCACTTACAGACGCATACACACTAGCTAACAGACACACACATTTACTGAGACACACTCAGCGACAGACATACATACACACTCACTTACAAAACATACACTCTCATTGACCAACACACACTCACTAACAGACATCAAACAGACTCACTAACACACACACTCAGTAAGACACACACAGTAACACTCACTGACACTCACTAGCAGACACACTCACTCACTCTAACACTCACTAGCAGACACACTCACTCACTCTAACGCTCACTCTAACACTCACTGACACTCACTAGCAGACACACTCACTCTAACACTCACTGACACTCACTAGCAGACACACTCACTCTAACACTCACTGACACTCACTAGCAGACACACTCACTCTAACACACACTAACACTCACTAGCAAACACACTCACTCTAACACACACTCTAACACTCACACACATTAACACTCACTAGCAGACACACACACACTAACACACACTCTAACACTAACACACACTCACTCTAACACTCACAGTAACACACACACACTCTAACACTCACACACACTCTAACACTCATACACACTCTAACACTCATACACACTCTAACACTCACACGTTTTTTTTTTGTTTTTTTTAAATGTAACCCCCCCAGCCTCCTTACCTTTTGGAGTGCTGGGGGGATTATTCCCTGGGGTCCAGTGGCCCTGCTGACCCCAGCGGGCGGGTGGCCGGTCGGGCAGGCGGGCGCGCGAGGGAGCACTCACTGCTTCCTCTTCAGCTCCCTCGCGCGCCGCGTAGGGATGACGGAGCCGGAAGATGACGTCATCTTCCGGCTCCGGCATCAGTGCGGTGCGCGAGGGAGCTGAAGAGGAAGCAGTGAGTGCTCCCTCGTGCGCCCGCCTGCCCGACTGGCCACCCGCCCGCTGGGGTCAGCAGGGCCAGCCTCGGGGGGCCCTGGGGTGGCCGGCTCCTGGGCCCCCCAGGGGAAGAGGCTCTCCCTGTGGCTACATACCGGGTCGCAGGGGCGGCCGGGCCCCCTGGTGGGCCGGGCCCGGTCACAGTCGCGACCCCTGCGACCCTGGTATGTACGCCACTGCTTCTATTGATGTCATCAATGCAGCGATTAATGCGCATATAGTTTTGTAATTATCTTACATAGTAGGTCATGTAATAAACAGCTGTATTGAAAAAATACAATAATCGTAAATATTAACAGTGGGTGGAAAATTAAAATTTGCAGTAATTTTCCTCTGTACATTTTTTTTAAATTTTGCTTTAACTGGCAAAAATCAGTGCTATTATTTTATTATTTATATAGCATCATCAGACTCTGTAGCGCTGTACAATGGGTGGACTAACAGACATGTAATTGTAACCCGACAACTGGACTTAGAGGAACAGAGGGGTGGAGGGCCCTACTCCATGAGCTTACATTCTAGAGGGAGTGGGGTATAGTGACACAAAGGGTAAAAGTAGGGGTACGAAGTAGGTTGTTAGAAAAGTATTAATTGAGAGCTTAGTAGGTAATTTTTGATGGTTGCAGGGGAGGAGTCATGGAGGGTGGGGGATGAAAACCTGCTAACAGTTTATAATTTTTTTAAATGAGTGGAGACTGGGTGCGCGCGGACAGGAAAATGAGCCTCGCTCATTATAGATTGCAGCAGTGCAATCTGGGAACACGTAAGACTACTGAGAAGAGGATTGCAGTAGTCCAAGCGAGAGAGAACAAGAGCATGGGCCAGCACCTTAGCCGCATTCGGGGTTAAATAGGGGCGGATGCGTGCTATGTTTTTGAGATGGAAGTGACAGGATTTGACGATTGATTGGACATGAGGGGTGAAGGAGAGGTTGGAGTCAAAAATAACATCCAGGCAGCGAGCCTGCGAGGTAGAGGTGATGGTAGCGCCGTTGTCTTGGAAGGAGACAGACACTGTTTGTAAGAAGTGAATTAAAATTACCATGATTTTTAAAGAAAGCTCTGCCAACACGCTGAAAATACATCATGTTCAAAACGAACACAGAAATAAGTGTTATCAGTCAACCTTCCCCTACAAATTTCTCAGGGTAGGGAAATTTGATAGAACACTGGGGCTCTATGTAAAATCCTATCCCCGCCCCCATCCACATACATTGACAGTCTGCATTTTATAAAGGAGTTTTTAAAAAATACAGGGATGGCTGGGGTGATCTGCTGATCTTACCATTTGGTCCATAACTTTTACTGCACCCAGGCCCCTGACTGCCACAGACCCTCGGTCACTGCTCGAAGTGCCCAAGTGGTCAGTCCGCCCCTGTTCACAAGCTTATGCATGTGATTTTCCCAGCATCACACATCGCCTGCACTAACGCTGGGAAAATAGATTCACTGACTGAGCATTGTAAGCCAGCCTACAGCACATGATATTGATAGTGATGTCCCGAACTGTTTGCGAACGGTTCGCCACGAACGGTTCGCCGCGGACTCATCATTGAGTAAACTTTGACCCTGTACCTCACAGTCAGCAGACACATTCCAGCCAATCAGCAGCAGACCCTCCCTCCCAGACCCTCCCACCTCCTGGACAGCTCACTAAGAATGCAGCTTCACAATGGATGCTGTCCAGGAGGTGGGAGAGTCTGGGAGGGAGGGTCTGCTGCTGATTGGCTGGAATGTGTCTGCTGACTGTGAGGTACAGGGTCAAAGTTTACTCAATGATGAGTCCGTGGCGAACCGTTTGTGGCGAACCGTTCGCGAGCCGTTCGGCGAACAGTTCGGGACATCACTAGATATTGAATATCATGAATATTTAGATTGACTTCCAAGCACAACCGATTTCAACAGCAGCGTCGCTTTTTGCACTGGTTAAAGAATCAATATAAATGTGATCGACAAACATTGGCATGTGGTCTTTACGGAGTTAACATATTAGGTTTCTTCCCAGTAAAAAGGTAATAAAAGCTCCATAAAGCAAATATCACCTACAAATATTATGCACACATACATTTTCTACGTGCAAAGTACACTTTGGATAGCTTTTGGTAGTTTAAAGTACCTCACTCCTTTTGTACATTTAACCTAAATTTCAAGCACAGAAAAATGAAAAAAGTAAAATGAAGTGAAAAGGAACCTTTTAAAAGCTTGTTTTTAAGACAAGAACTCTTGCAGCAGTGTTGTTTGTTAAACTACATTCCTGTAACTAAAGGCATCTTTCCAATAAATTAAAATGCCATCCAGTTTTCATAATGTCTGGCTTCATAATATACTGGGGGGGATGGGGCGGGACATAACTTTATTTTTAGTATAAAACTAGACTAAATAACATATACAGATATCATTTGTAGTTCATTATTCTCTGCGGTTCCTTGTTGCTTATCACACACAGCAGATGAGTGGTTTTTAGTGTCCTTCAAACCTAACAGATAGTAAATTATAATAACACTCTTCACTAACTCCAAACATTTTGAGTTCTGAGAAAAGACCTTGTATAGAAATTGTATTAAATTGCATAATATGGGCTAAAGTTATGTTCTATAAAGGAAAAATTTTAATTTTTATTTCATTTTATAATTGCAAATAATCTTTTTTTCCCCTTTAAAGGACACAATAGTCACCAGAATAACTACCCGTTATTGTTTTTTGTTCTGGGGAGTATAATTATTCCCTTCAGTCTTTTTGCAGTAAACTCTATTGTGACGGACCACCTGGCACCCCAACCGGGTACCTCTGTCAATCGCTGCTTCCTAGTACTTCCGAGCACCATAAGCACTGTACTGGAACAACATAACCACCGTAGACTCCCACAAACCGCCGCAGCTTGGTTGGGGAGTTTGCCGTCCTCCACCCACCCTGTACCCAAGACCAGGATCCAGCTTCCAGTGGGTAGACCTCTCCTAGTCCAGAGAGCGTAGCAGGAACAGCTCTTATAAGAGCTAGTGATTATACACAGGGGAGTATGGTGATTTCGCAATCCCCAGGGTGTATGTAGTTCTCCAATCACCCAAACATGAGCCAAGACTTCGTGAAGGGGTAAACAAATCTCTCCGCTCTGCTTGGGAGATAATTGGATCAGTAACTGTACTAATTCTAATCCAATTATCTCCAAGCACAGAAAAAACACACTTTTTTAAAAACACCCTAAAATTACCCTAGAAAGACATAAAACCCCACAAATGTTACATTCCCTATTAGCCCTGATCTGGGTGACCAACATATCCAAAAATCACCCAGATCAGTTCAGGGGTTCAGAAATTTTATGGAAGTCATATTTTTTACCGACCACAGACATGGTTCCATAGCCGAAAATAGT
The DNA here is from genome assembly GCA_933207985.1 of Pelobates cultripes. Lineage (NCBI taxonomy): Eukaryota > Metazoa > Chordata > Amphibia > Anura > Pelobatidae > Pelobates > Pelobates cultripes. The sequence goes on from OW240916.1 coordinate 27,652,288, forward strand.
TCTATAGAATCACGGCTAAGTGCCGCTGGAGGACCGACCAGGAACCGTGAGGTTTTCATGCTGAAAATAGTTCCAGGGCATTCGCGGCTAAGTCCCCCTGAAGTCTATTTGCGGTTTTCGTCCGTGCAAACAAGATGCCCGCCACCTCGTGGTCATCCATATGAATTGCGGCCACCCAGAAAAACACAGACCACAGAGGTGCAAATTGCAACAATGTATCAATTAAACTTAACAAGCTCCAGAGTGATCTCCAGTTCGTGCGGCTGATCAGTTAATGAACCATATAGTCCCAATTGCACGAAAAGAGCCTGTTTAAAGTATTTTTGCAAGGTCTATTCCAGGGGCCATCGTCACAGGGTAAGAGGCAAACAGGCCCCTCCAAAAACTCGTGGTAAACTCACGGGAAAAGGGGAGTTTGTCACACGGCCCACCTTACTTTTTACCTAATCATTCTTATAAGGATGCTCAAATATGTATCGTGTCACTTGTTTTTGCCCATCAAAAGAGTTCTAGCAAGGAATTGGAATTAAGTGTTGATCCCATTTCCAAGTCTTGGAAATGGTCCAATTTCACAAATGGAAAAAAAATTTCATTTCCTCAGGAGGAACAACACTGTTCACTTAATTCACAAAATATGGGGATGTTGGGACAAGCGTTCGGTTACATAATTTGGTCCTACTTGATTTGTGGCCCCTACAAGCCACCCCACGTATCAAACACCTACGTTACTAATAGTATATTTTTTCCTCTTTTGGTAATTTTGTGTTTTGTACTTTTAAACATCATTCAGAGCTGATCCAGTGTTTTCTTTAATTTTCACATGTATGGTTATTTAATGTGTCAGTACAATTGCATTGTAACATTTCTGTAATATGGCAACCTCTATGTATTATGCATTTATGGTGTAATTATTGTGATGTGCATGAACACTTTTATCATAAAACATTTCAAGTGGGGAAAAAAAACTGATGTGCAATAGTTCAGAAGCCTCATATAGAGGCCAAAATTCTGAGTAGGATTAGACAGGTAATTATTAAAACTGTCTTGGGAGATTTGTAATATCATGAAGGAACAACAAATTATCCATAAAAAACAAGGAATTGTTTTATCAACTCATGTCTGATGAAGCTCATTTTCATTCAAATAGTTTCACCAATAAGCAGAACTGTCATTTCTGATCATAGCCAATTGCACCCTACCAAATAGGGTGACCTCGGAGGAAGGGTTTCAGGAATAAATTCAAGCACTAGAGCCCCAAACATTAACTAATGTTATTACAAGGCAATCGAAAGAGCACGACTTTGCGAGGCAGCAAATGGAATTCATCAAACAAATCTCCATACATTAAATATTCTTTGTATGTAATATCAATGAAATTGGTTCAAGCCCACAAACCCTACTATTAATTTTGGCCCACCCTGTGTGTAATATATATATATATATATATATATATATATATATATAAAAGTAATAAACTCTTGCACTCCAACTCAAAAAATAATAATACCCGGTGCTCTGGTAGCTAAACACTATATACAGAAAAAATACCGGCACTCCAAGGTTTTCCAAAGGATAATCTTCTTTATTATTAATAACATCAACGTTTCAGCTCCCTTACAGAGCTTTCATCAGGATACACAAACTACATTAAAATGAAACAAGCTTATAAAGGACATGCAATACAAATTAAATTACAGGGTACTCACTTACAGGTGATCTGCATTTCCGTTTGCCGCCGGGTTCACCTAGATCGCCGACCTGCTCGCATCTACTTCCGGGTTCCGGCAGTCTACCACATGGTGCGTTGCATCAGGCGCGACGTCACACGTCGCCGAGGCAACCGTAGATGCTTGCGTCTCCCTGGCTACCTCTGCGTGTACAGGCGCCGGTTTAGATCAAACGTCATACCTTCTCGATTTGAGCATGATGTTGCCATGATGACCATGGCGCGCCTGGCAATCAAACAAAGAAATTACAGGTTATTATAACTTATATTCAGCAGGAGATCTATAGCCATTGGGAAGAGAATGCATAAAGTAAAAACACCCTACATCAATAAATAAAGTAAATAATGATGAACCTATTTACATAAATGAAAAAGTACAATAATTATGAGAAAATCCTAGTCTAAGTCTATTTTCAACAATCCAGTAAGACCCCAAAATTCAATATGGGGGAGGAGGATATTTAATCGTCTTACTTCAGTGTATTGTAAAGATTATTCAAATCTGTGTGGGTGTATTATACTAATGTAAAAAGATAAAACAGTAACGGTTAGTGCCCGAAGTGTCTCCCCATGAAATTAAAAGCGGATTCGAAGTGAGGAAAAAGTGAAAGAAATGTTAACATAGAATCCTCCGAGATAGAATCCACCCTGTATCTATATACCTGAGAGTTAGTGCCCACGTGTATCTTATAGATTATATCAAAGTTTTAAAATTCAACAGTAAAAAAAAGGTTTCTTATGAACTAGACCATGGATAATATATGGGGCACATACTGAAATTTCCCCCTAATAAGGTGTTGGGGCTAATAATTATCACCATTACCCCAGCAATATTATTAGAAAAATATTGAGGAATCCCAAATATGGCCGTAGAATTAACAATTATTTACAAGGACATGGCATAAGAACACTTCTCATTTAAGGCCCTAGGTGACAAGGTTCCCAGCTGGAAAATCCAGTAAGCCTCTCTTTGTAATAAGAGTTTGCCTCTGTCTCCCCCCCGAGTCGGAGTGGGGATGTGCTCAATTGCAACACATCTAAGGGTTGACAATTGATGTCGAAATTCCAAGAAATGTCTGGCCACTGGTTTATCTGACTTGCCATCACGATAGGCAAGCCGGATGCTAGACCTATGGCCTCTAATTCTCTCACAGAGTGCCGTCTCTGTTTTGCCAATATAATTGAGGCCACATGGGCACGTTAGTTTATAAATAACAAAGTCAGTCCGACGGTGAATCCGTTGTTGGATTTTGTATAGCTTTCCTGTGTAAGGATGGGAAAGGTTTTGGAAGGGATAATGTGACCACGCGTCACACACCCCAAACACCTTACTCATGCGACATTTGTCTCTACTTTTTTAACAGGGCTATAACAATGAAATGGGTCAGTGTTGACCAGTAGGTCCTTCAGATTCTTGTTACGTCGATAGCAGAACATGAGCTTCTGTTGAAAAATCTCTGGGAGAGATGGGTCCAATTCCAGTGTTTTCCAGTTGTTCCGGAATGAAGAGGTCAATTCTGAGCTGGCGGTGTTAAAAAACATTGGGAAGATGGGTCTGATGTTGGCCACCCTCTGAGATTGAGAGGAAGGAAATGAGTAGGTTGTTTTAGCCTTTGTTAAGGCTTGGGCCAAAACATTCCGAGGGTACCCCCTAGCTTGAAATTTGCTATACATGAGGAGTAGTTGTTGATCTAAATTAAACACGCATCTTTAAATAAAAAGAAAAGAGGGGTTGCAATAATATTCTCTAGAGACATTGACGTAGATATAAAATATCAAGAATCTGATGAATCGGCTAGATATCTAATTTTGGTGTGTGAAATAGATAAGACCCCTTTTACTTTGGTAAATATATATTTGCCAAATGTAGTTCCAGTCTCAAAGTTAATGAATAGGGTACAGAACATAATGAAAGGCACATTGATTATAGCCGGGGACTTTAACTGTGTAATGGACCCTAAATTAGACAAAATATCACAGAGTAACTCTAAGAATAATAATATAACTGAAAAACAATCTAAGAGACTGATGGCCCTCCTCAAAAGGTATGATCTTTATGATGCATGGAGGGCAAAAAACCCTATGGAAAAGGATTATACTCATATATCTAGTGCGCACGGATCATATTCGAGAATAGATATGTGTTTGGTTAATGCTAAGACGATTCCGATTATTAGTAAAATTATAATAAAAAATAATTTTTGTTCTGATCATAATTTTATATTGATTGATATTGGGAAATCTTATAGATACCCAATGCACTCTTGGAGATTAAATAAGTTAATTAAAAATGATACAAATAAAAAAGGACTTATCAAATTTCTTAAAATAGTTTTTTGAGGAAAATAACCCAGATGATACTTCACATATCACAAATTGGTGTGCACACAAGGCAGTAATGAGGGGTTATATGATTAAAGTAGATCATATACAAAGGGAAAAAATAGGGAAATCATTAACAGACATATATGGATTATTATAATCTATCTAAATTGAATAAATTGAAACCATCACAAGAAAGGAAAATAAAATTAAACCATCTACAAAATTTAATAAATATAAAAATAGAGGAAAAAATAAAAATAAATATAAATAAATTAAAAATAAATACTTATTATACGGGGAATCGTGCAAATAAAAATTTAACTAGGAAATTGAAAAATCAGAAATCTAGAAATAGAGTGGAAAAACTTGAGGATGACCATATGATTTAAACTTCTCCATAACAAATTGGACAGAAATTCAATAAATTTTATCAAGATCTTTATAATTTAAACTTAAAATCGAAAAATATAGAAATACAAAAATATTTAACTGATTCAAAAATTACGAAGATTCTAGATGAAGATCTTTTAATATTAAATCAACCAATTTCGGTGGAAGAAGTAGATATGCAAATTAATAAATTACAATTAAATAAAACTCCAGGTCCTGATGGATACTCAAATCTATATTATAAAATGATGAAACAAATATTAATTAAACCTCTTACAGATCTCTTTAATGAGGTCGTATTAAATATTGGAACTACTCCAATCGAATATTCTTCCTATTGCAAAATTAGGTAAAGATACTAGATTTGTAGAAAATTATATACCAATTTCATTGATTAATGTCGATCTTAAATTGTATGCGTCAATTATTGCCGAAAGATTGAAAAATATCATGCCAAAAATAATACATATAGACCAATCCGAATTTATACCAAGAAGGTCTACAACTAATAGTGCCAGGACAATTCTGGATATATTAGATCAATCAGGAAAGAAGAAAATCCCCCTGCTGATCCTGTCATTAGACGCAGAAAATGCATTCGACAGGGTCAGCTGGAGTTATATACAAAGCCTTTTGAAGGAATATGGATTTTGAGGTATGATTTTCAATGCTATTATGGCACTGTACTCGGCTCCAACAGCTAGGACTGTTGGCGCCAATATAAGTGCAGAGTGGTTTGAGTTAAAAAAAATGGTACAAGGCAGGAGTGTCATTTGTCTCCCCTGCTTTAGGTATTATCAATGGAGCCTTTGGCAATTAATATAAGGGATAATTGTAATATTAAAGGTTTTTATACTACTATAAGGGAAATTAAAATTTCGCTATATGCGGATGACACTACAATTATAATGACTTTTCCTGAGCAATTTCTACCAGAACTAATGAAAGAAATTAATAAATACGCATTGGTTTCAAATTATAAATTAAATACATTAAAATCTACGGCAATGTATAAAAATATGGATAAAAGGATAGTAGAAAAATTGAAAAATGAGTATGAATTCATTTGGGACAAAAAAGTAATAAATCATTTAGGAGCCTTAATTCCAGTTAAAGTTGAAAAGGCTATGGAACTGAATGTACTGGAACTATTAAAATACACTAATAAAACATTAAAATCGTGGAGAAATGTGCAAACATCATGGTGGGGTAAAATAAACGTGGTGAATGCATATATAGTACCTAAACGGTCTTATTTATTTGCAATGATTCCTCTTAAAATGTCGAAGAGCTGGCTGGATCTAATTCAAGCCAGTTTATCTTCTTATATTTGGCAAAATAAAAAGCCTAGGATTAGATTAAAGATATTATCCAAAAAAATAAAACAAGGTGGTTTAAATTTCCCCAATATAAAACTTATTTATTATGCGAATATAATTAAACATATATATAAAATGCAAGAGCAACATGAGAATGTAGACCCCTGGTACATTATCGAAGCAGAAGCAACGAAAATTACTAATCTGGAGTATTTTTTATGGTTGAACAGTGATAAGAAATATATAAAGGCCCTTACAGATAAATCATTGATTTTATATCAATTTATACAAATCTGGGAGGAGATAAAAAAAAGCTTTGGGAATTGCCAAAAATATACCAAAAACCTGTAAACTGACTGTATTAGAACAAAATATGAAAGATTTATCATTAAAGAACTGGCCGAATAAAGATACAATTTCAATTTCACAAATAATGAAGGATGATAAGATAATCTTATTTCAAGAAATGGTGGAAAAGTTTCAAGTTCCTAGCAGTGAAATTTTTACTTACTTGAGAATTAAAAACTTTATAGATATCAACGTCTTAAAATCTTCTCTTCAGCCAACAGGTTTTTTGGAAAATTTATTTGGCAATAAATATGTAAACAAAATAATTTCTAAAACTAATCTCCTCTTAGATTTACTTAATGATAATCCAACGAAAATAATAAATTACTGGGAGCAAGAACTTGGACTACCAATAACGTTGGATGAGTGGTGCTCCTCTATGTTATATACCTCGAAGTACATACATTGTTTAAATTTGATAGAGTGCCATTTTAAAGTTATAAATAAATGGTTTTTAACACCAAATAAATTAGCCAAAATGTATCAGAATTGTGATCCTACATGTTGGAGATGTGGAAGCAATCCGGGTTCATATAGCCATATATGGTGGTCCTGTCCAGGCATTGTTGACATTTGGATATGGGTCTTTAAATTATATTATAATTTGACAGGTATAAAATTAATATTCTCACCAGTAGTTACTTTATTACATGTAAATTGGAATTTAAAATCTCAAAACGATATTTGTATTGCTGTGCACTGTTTTATAGCTATGAAAATAGTAATAGCCAGAAATTGGAGGTCTTCATTACCTCTTCATAAACAACATATACTACTTCAAATTAAAACTCAATTGAATATGGAAAAAAATCGCTTACGATAAATCATATTTATCAAATTAAAAGAAATGTTATGTACGAAAACTGGTTAAATAAATTGTCAATTATGTAAGATATACCCTGAACTTGGAGTTAAAAAGTTTTCAAAACTGTGGATTTGTAAAGTATTAGCCTTGGAACCCCCAGGAATGAATGTTAGTACAGTTATGTAATGTAGCATTATGTATTTGTGTCTGAGTGATTGAATTTTTATCTTACTTTTTGAATTTGTATACTGATATAAATTGTATTTGTAAAAATTTAACTAAAAAAATATTATGATTAAAAAAACAAAATCCAACAACGGATTCACAGTCGGATTGATTTTGTTATTTATAAACTAACGTGCCCATGTGGCCTCAATTATATTGGCAAAACAGAGACGGCACTCTGTGAGAGAATTAGAGGCCATAGGTCTAGCATCCGGCTTGCCTATCGTGATGGCAAGTCAGATAAACCAGTGGCCAGACATTTCTCAACAGAAGCCCATGCAGGGGCGGACTGAGAACCCTCAGGGCCCCCGGGCAAAATAAATCAAGGGCCCCCTTACAGGCCCCACCCATACTCTGCAGCAAGCGCCACCCTTGTCCCGCCTCCAGCCACACCCTACACAATCTTTAGACACAAGGAACAAAAGGGCAATAAGCCCTTCGAGGCCCCAGTAGAGACTACAATTGAGGGCTAATGGGCCATGGAGGGGGGTCTTTCTAGCGGAGGCTATCTCAGTGTCCTTTAGAGGGTCTGTTAGAAAGAATCCCCTCCAAGCCCCATTAGAGACTACAATGGAGTCTAAAAGGCTTGGAAGGGGGTCTTTCTAACAGAGGCCATCTCAGCGTCCATTAGATATCCCCTGCTGGAAACAGTCGCCTCCAGGCCCCAGTAGAAACTACAATTGAGGGCTAATGGGCCATGGAGGGGATTTCTAGCAGAGGCTAGAGTCTAATGGGGCCTGGAGGGTGGTCTCTCCAACACTCTGGTTCCTATTCACAATATAGCAACACAACATAGCTCGCTGATACCTAAGCCAAGTTGGCTCCTCTTACCTTAATTACTGTTGCTGGCTGGCAGTCTGTGGGCTTGCTGGCTGCGGCTGGCAGGCTGTGGGCTTGCTGGCTACTGCCGGCAGGCTGTGGGCTTGCTGACTGCCGGCAGGCTGTGGGCTTGCTGACTGCGGCTGGCAGGCTATGGCTTGCTGGCTGTAAGCCTGTGGCTTGCTGTAGGCCTGTGGGCTGGCTACTGGCCTGTGGGCTGGCTACTGGCCTGTGGGCTGGCTACTGGCCTGTGGGCTGGCTACTGGCCAGCCTGTGGGTTGGCTGGCTGGCTACTGGGGCACTTGTAGATTATTTAAAGAAATAATCCATGCACAATAACCACTACTGCTCCAGAGTAAGTAGTCAAACCGTTTAAGAACAGTTTGACAACTTACCTGGGGTCTGCTGGGATATGAGGCTGTAGTAGGGAATAGGAGCAGTGGTGCAATGTGTGTGAAAGGTTCAGTGTGTGTGGGGGGGTGTAGTGTGTGAATGTGTAGAGTGTGTGGGCAGTGTATGTGTGTGGCAATGTTAGTATGGGGGGCTGTGTATGGGGGTCTGTGTGTATATGGGTGGGCAGTGTATGTGTGTGTGTGAGGCAATGTGTGTAAATGTGTATGGTGTGTATGGGGGCAGTGTGTGAATGTGTATGGTGTGTGTGTGGGGGCAGTGTGTTTATGGGGCTAGAGTTCACTCTCACCACTGCGACCACCAGGAATCCATGGGGGTTACAGTGTTGAGAGTGAACTCTAGCCCGTAGCTCCAGGGCTAGAGTTGACTCTCGCAAGAGCAGTAACGTTGCCATGGTAACCGCTGCAACGCTCTGTGCTCGCGCAAGAAGGACCCAGAGGAGCTGCAGGGTGAGCTCCCAGGTCCTCTCTTCCTCCTGCAGTGCCTGCGGACGGGGGAGAACGATCTTCCCTCTCTTTCTCCCCCCCCTCCCCATCTCTGTTCCCCTCTCTTTCTCCCGTGTCTCATTCTTCCCTCTCTGTCTCCCCATCTCTCTATTCCCCCTGTGTCTCATTCTTCCCTCTCTGTCTCTTTCTCCCCCTCCCCATCTCTCTATTCCCCCTCTTTCTCCCCGTGTCTCATTCTTCCCTCTCTGTCTCTGTCTCCCCTTGTGTCTCATTCTTCCCTCTCTTTCTCCCCATCTCTTTATTGCCCCCCCTTTCTCCCCCCTCCCCATCTCTCCCCTCTCTTTCTTCCCCCTCCCCATCTCTCCCCTCTCTCTCCCCCCTCCCCATCTCTC
>OW240916.1:27661593-27708952 GCA_933207985.1 Pelobates cultripes
GGTCATCATGGCAACATCATGCTCAAATCGAATAGGTATGAGGTTTGATATAAACCGGCGCCTGTACACGCGGAGGCAGCCAGGGAGACGCAAGCGTCTACGGTTGCCTCAGCGACGTGTGACGTAGTGCCTGATGCAACGCACCATGTGGTAGACTGCCGGAACACGGAAGTAGATGCGAGCAGGTCGGCGATATAGGTGAACCCGGCGGCAAACGGAAATGCGGATCACCTGTAAGTGAGTACCCTGTAATTTAATTTGTATTGCATGTCCTTTATAAGCTTGTTTCATTTTAATGTAGTTTGTGTATCCTGATGAAAGCTCTGTAAGGGAGTTGAAACGTTGATATTATTAATAATAAAGAAGATTATCCTTTGGAAAACCTTGGAGTGCCAGTATTTTTTCGGTATATATATATATATATATATATATATATATATATATACACATACATATACATACACACACACACGCTAAAGAACATTTATATAGTGTATATTTTTGTATGAAAGAAAAATACTGAACAAAGTAAGAAAAGCCGTAAGACGTCTTAATGTAAAAATATTAAAGGGAAACCTTTGTCAAAAATAATTCTTCGTGTATGATGCATTATATAGATAATGAAATGAAACAATTAAATGAAAACTATACTCACTTTCAAATGTCTGGAGCTGAATAGTTTGAAGAGAGTATGTAGCCAAAAACAGACCCCTCTATCACCATGAAGACTTTCAACCAGTTAGAAGCCCCTCTCAGCAATAATAGGGTGTATGGTACTCTCCGCACTACAACAGTTGCAATCACGCAAATCTGTTATTATGATTAGACGCTTTATAGAAGAGCTCATGACGTTTGGAGTAATTCTTTAACTTCATGATGCCGACAGACGGCCAATGATGGCTTTTTAATACATACCTCCCTATTGTGCCTATTTTGAAAGGCTCCAATCCATCTGTCCCTCATTACTATTCCAATGTCTTTCAGGTAGCTCCATATTGTTGGTGTATCTGTGTGTATAACAGAGCTCCACAGCAATAATACTCCCAGTAATGTGTCTGAGTGTATAACAGAGCGCCACAGCAATAATACTCCCAGTAATGTGTCTGAGTGTATAACAGAGCGCCACAGCAATAATACTCCCAGTAATGTGTCTTTAAACTACAATAAATGTGTTTAGAAATCAGGCTGTGAAAACAAGACGCATGGTTATTGTTCTAAATTACAGTTCAGTTGCATTAATTAGTATGTCACCTAAAATTTATCAGAACAGCCCCATCCCCTGACCTTACCCCATTCACACCCCTAAACTTAAAGTGTCCCCCATTTTAAATGTTGAGAGTTATGCAAGCATATGTTCTCGTCTGCTTCTGTTATTCACTTTGATGTGATGTAAGTAGAAATTCTAACCAAGGGGTAGATATAGTTTTAAAATATCTGGGTATATCTTCCATGTTGATTTCTCATTCTGAAGGCATGCAAAGCATCATGGGAGTTTTAGTTCTACAACATCTGGGGAATCTACCTCTTAGGCAGCCTTGCTCTAACTGAATACGTAGACTTGCATGGTCAATTTATTATCAGGAAGCTCCAAAAATACTAAACAAAAACAAACAACTACAACAGCAACAAATTTAAATCTGCTCTACATAATCTACATAATCAGTGGTCCCATTAAGGTATCCTGTCAGATACGAAAACGAAAAAAATAAGTTGATTTATTTACTGAGCTATGAATTGTGGTACACTTACAATGATTTTGTAAAATCTAAAGTTACGGTATGTAATATGGAAAAAAAATGGTGATTTAGAGAAATATTTCTACCCAGTCATTTTGCTGTAATATGTAATATGTGATAATATTTCCTTGTAACTGCGCCACAATTCACATGATATGCACATAATCGCCTTTTCGGCATATCCAGCTTAACCTTAATACCCATGCCAAATAAAACACAGACTACCATTTTGACGTTGGAAAATTTTGTCCACAGCTTTATTAACACATCTTATAACATAAGGTCATTGCCAACCCTTAACACACATACTAAAATACCCCTCTCCCACCCAAGGGTAATTGAAACCCTGTCAATGACCCCTAAGCATGAGCATAAACCATAATAATAATCACACAACATACCAACCAAGTGGCATGTTTACCAATATACCGAGATACCCCTACACCCCCAGATTCGGAGCCACCGACGAGCTCAAACCTACGAAACCACTGTAACCCCTGTGAGTATTTTCCACTTAAACTAACCCTGCATGTTATTGACTCCCTTTATCCCGCCACAGCTCAGGTCTTCACCACCTCAACCCACCTGAGCACCACCACCCAGGAAAATAGCGCCTTACTGATACCCTCCTGAAACCCAAGGTTAAGTAGATCATTCCCCAACTCTGAGAGATGCACCCCATCTGCCCAATAATACCCATGCAGCATTCCTTCCAGATCCCGATGCCTCACCACAACCCTGCCTGTCCGCCGTATGAAAACTGACATCGTCTTATTGACCTTCCCCCGGCACCGAGCCACCGCGGCAAGGTCCCTAGCATGTCTCCAATGCAGCCGAGGAATCATCTCGGACCACACCACAACCACTTCGGGAACCAATTCCCGTATCCGGTCCACGTCTCTTCATTAGCTTCACTAACTCCCTCTGGGGAATAAACCCTAAATCATTCCCACCGGCATGTATCAGTCTAAAGTTTGGGGATTGACCCATTCTCAAAATGTCCTTGCTCACACTTGACCAATTTCCACCCCGAAAATCGATCCATCACAGGGAAACCACGACAAGGGAAAACCAGCTGCATTCCATGATTCCTAACTACGGCTCTCCGCAGATGGATGGATAGATGGATTAAGTGGCTGATCAACCATGCCACCCAACCTGTAATGAGAACAAGAAACGTAACCAATGCTAGACAAAATCCACACATAAACATCCCCTACCACTTTAAACAAGCCGATGAGGACGTATGTAAGACCCAGAAATTCAGCCGTGCATGAAGCAGGACATAGAGCCGAAGCTGGCAAGGAAAATAACCTGACCCAACACACCTTTCCAAACACGTCCATCTTGGAACTTCACAAAATAATCTGTACTTTATTCCGTGACAGCCCAACATTCTGCCTGCTTGTACCCCGCCAGCACATATCCTGCTTCTATTCACCAGTTCACCAACTTGGAACGCACCATAAAACGCCCACAAAAAAGCCACGGTGAACAACACCACCTCAAAAACAGAATAACACAGTAGGTAAGGCCCCCACCAACTGTTTCAGGACCTCAAAGGATACCGGACGCCTACTATCCCCTGAAGACTTGCCCTTCCGAAAGTCTTTAAGAGCCTGCCTAATGCCGAAATGTTTTGTCAGGTCTTCCAATCCATTCAACTTGAAAAGGAACGCCAGTGCCGCCATGGTCCGATCAACCGCCGATGGAGACGCCTGACCTGCAAACAAACAGCACGAAAACCCCAACAAATCCAACCACCCATCCCTGGAATGCCGGCCCCCAGTATGCCCCACTATGCCCCACAACCTCCTCCCATGCTCGCCATACTTTGACATAAACTGCCCACATTCCCGGCACCAAAGACTTCCTTATTAGCCCTCCAAACAGGACATCCTGAGCCGCCACATCTACTCCGGACATTCGTGCCCATACCCTCGGGGCTGCCATTCAAAAACGTTCCCACTGACAACACATCAGCCACTACGTTCAGATAACCTGAAAACAATATTCAGAGACATGCATAACACAAATCGCCGTAGCAAATGCACTACAGGAACCGAACATGCCAACAGACGAATAATGGCATGAACTACCGCCATATTATCAGTGAAGAAGACCACCCTTTTGTTCTGCAATTCCTCGCCCCATCACCGAATTCCCCATCCAACTTACCGGCCACTGTGCCGCACACCACCTACCTGCAAAGTACGTGCCAAAGCCCACGCTGCCAGACGCGTCTGTGAACAACTCAAGATCCTCCGAGGACGTCGCTGGGCCCGAAAGAAGACCTTCCTGTTAAAGTCTTGGAGAAACATGCCCCAAACCCTCAAATCCTCCTTCATGGAATGAGAAACCCAAGCATAATGGTGAGGGGATCGTATCCTACATATGGACCTCACCAGAAAATGGTTGAAAACTCTGGCCATTGGGAAAATGTGACAGGCGAAGTTAAGGCTTCCCAGCAGCGACTGCACTTCCCGCAGCGTCACCTTCCGAGCACTCCGAACCGCCCTCACTTTCGCCTGAAGCGCAGCCAACTTATCCGCTGGTAAACAACATTCCCCTGCCACCAAATCAATTTCCAGGCCTAAAAAAACTGAGACAAGTCATTGGGCCCACAGTCTTTTCAGATGCCAACGGAACCTCAAACAAATGAGTTACCCATTCCAACGAGTAACTGTATGCCCAGAATCGGCGGGTCCGACGAACAAAAAGTCATTTAGATAGTAAACCACAGACCCAACACCCGTTTTCTCCCTAACCACCCACACCAGGAACTTTCTGAATTTCTCGAAGTAAGCGCATGATATTTAGCACCCCATGGGTAAGATCACATAATGAGCATTGTTGAAAAAACAGCCCAGGAGATGACAGTCCGGGTGGACTGGCAACAACCGAAAAGCCAATTTATAATCCACTTCCACTTTTTCACTTTCGCCATGAGGGAGCAGGAGCTTGCGTTCCTTACCAACTCAACCGCATGTTCGAATGATGCATAGGAAACAGAACAGAGCTCTGTGTCGATGTCATCATTAACTGATGACCCCTTAGGGTACGACAAATGGTGGATCAGCCTAAATTTACCCACATCCTTTACCCACATCCTAATGGCGAAATCCGTAAGTCCCCAAAGGGAGGTTCCACAAACGGCCCCGCCATCCTTCCCAGCTGAACTTCCTTAAACAATTTGTCCCAAACAACCCCAGGGTACTGAAAACCGACTTCAAGTTGTGAAAATGACAACCCTATCCTTGAATGAAAAAAAAAAGCCCTCCCGCAACAAGCGTGCATCATCTTGGTTAGTGTAGAGGATTAACCAAGGCAACATTGTGTCAACCTTCACCAGCGTTGGCCCCCGTGTAAGTGACTTTTTCCCCCAGTACACTTGCCAAGATATGAAAGGCCCGCAGCCAATTACCAAAAGACTTCGGTATCTTCCGATACTGCTGTCTTTTTTCTTCCTCCTCCTTCAGGTCCTCTTCCTACCAGTCAAGATTTTCCTCTAGCAGAAGGAGGGAAAATATCTCTAGAAATTCCCCCCACCAAATCCTTTCCCTAATGTCCTGTTTAATATGACACCCTAATGGGCCGGCGAATGATATGTGCATGCTCTGCCGTGAAGCATCATTTATAAACCCCGGCCAATTCGCTCCGCTTCCCCCGATGCCACGGAAGAAACCATCCAAGCATCTTTTTTGCCTAAGCTTGCTGATACTGTGACCCCATCCCCTTTTGTGCACCCACCCCTGGAGGATCCCAAACTCTCCCAAATTGTGTCCCCTGGATCTCCCCTTCACTCCAAGTATTTAGTAAGGATCTCAAGCTATCCAATAAACCCTTTGTTTGTGGTGCAACTGACTGCCGTGGACCCCAGCCGTTCCTGACCGTGGGGAAGAAGTCCGTCCGTCAACTCCCAGAGAGTCCGGAGCATCCCATGGCAATCCTTGTCCCTCTTCCTGGCACCCTCCAGACACTGCAGGCGATGAGTCAGGAGCACTGAAAGAAGAAACAGTAAACTATCCACAGATATCCTTCTATTTTCAATCCTATATCGCTCCGGGAGCCACCATTGCCGACAGCGTCTTGACTTCCTTTCTGCCTGCTGCCTCCAGGCAGGGCGCACACCAACGCTGATCATGTGTTTCCAGGCATTCTGGCCCCATGCCACGGTCCCGGAGCAACGCGGGCCGTGGATCACTGGCTTCCCCTGACGCTCCGCCTCCAGCCTCATTGCCGCGATCGCCATACACTGCTCCAGGGCTCCTTCTCCGCCTAGCTGGTACGGCACTTGGGCTGAGGCTGTATGGCGGCCAGGTACTCCACGATGGCAGTCCTCCTGGCACTGATGAAGGTCCTGATGAAGGTCCCCGCTCCTGGATCCATACGACGCTGTGCTAATCCACCATTGACCGGTCATTCACCAAGAAGGCCTCCAACGCATGGGCGTCCGCAGGGGGGGGGAAGGGGGGGCACTTTCCCCCCCCTGGATTTTTCAGCTTGTTCTGCTATTTTCGTGTGAGATTTAGAATGAACTGCAATACCGGCGCCGGCCATTAGGTGCTGTGTATGGAGAGAGACAGGGATAGGAAGCTGCATCTTATCCCTGCTTCTCTCTGCTGATTGAAACCGCAGGGGAACAACACATGCAGCCAGAGAGAGCCTACAGATCAGGTAAGTGGGGGGAGGGTTTGAGATAGCCTATAGATTTTTTTTGGGGGGGCAGCAGCCTATAGATTTGGGGGGGCAGCAGCCTATAGATTTTTTGGGGGGCAGCAGCCTATAGATTTGGGGGGGCAGCCTATAGATTTGGGGGGGCAGCAGCCTATAGATTTGGGAGGTGGCAGCAGCCTATAGATTTTGGGGGGGGCAGCAGCCTATAGATTTTTTGGGGGGCAGCAGCCTATAGATTAGGGGAGTGAGGCATGGGGGGGCAGCCTACAGATTAGGGAAGTGAGCATAGGCGTGCGCAGCCTATTGCATTAGGGTGTGCACCCTAAAGCACAAACACACGCCATGTGTATATGTATGTGTGTGTGTGTGTATATATATATATGTGTGTGTGTGTGTGTGTGTGTGTGTGTATATATATATATATATATATATATATCTGTTATATATATGTATACACACACACTGCTGTGTGTGTGTGTGAGGGTGCTGTTAGTGTGCTGTGTGTGAGGGTGCTGTTTGTGAGGGAACTGGTAGTGTGCTGTGTCTGTGTGTGTGTGTGTGTGTGTGTGAGAGGGTGTTTGTGTGTGCGTGTTTGTTCGGGTCCTGTTAGTGTGCTGTTTGTGTGCGGGTGTTGTGTGTTTGTCAGGGTGCTGTTTGTATGAGAGTGTGCTGTTTGTGTGTGGGTGCTGTGCGGGTGTTGTGTGTGGGTTTTGTGTGTTTGTGAGGATGCCGTTAGTGTGCTGGGTGTGTGTGGGTGTTGTATGTGTGTGGGTGCTGTGTGTGCGAGGGTGATGTGTGTGTGTGGGTGCTGTTTGTGGGCTGTGTGTGCTGTATGTTTGGGTGGAGGTGGGGGCAGACTAGTTAATATCCCAGTCCTGCTGCCTTCCCTGGTGGTTCAGTGGAGAGTGAACTCTAGCCCGGGTTCTCTGCTGCCTCCCTCCATGCTGCTGTGGACCGGTGAGGTAGAACTTTGATCTCCCCACCGGCCCATGGAGGCTTAGACCAGAGCCGCCGCTCAGATAGCGTCGGCTCTGCATGAGCCGACCGGGGAGATCCAGAGATCTCCCCTGCCGGTCTCAATCCATTGGCGTGCCGCGGGGATTAGGGTGTGCCCAGGCACACCCGACACACCCCGTGCGCACGCCTATGGAAGTGAGGGATGGGGAGACAGCCTACATGAAGAGTCAGCAAGGAGCAGGAAGGTAAAGTAAGAAAAGGAGAAGGAACAGAAATGAGCAGGAAGGGACATCAAGGAGCAGAAAGGGGCAGCAAGGAGCTGGAAGGGACAGCAAGGAGCACAAAAGGTAAAGTAGGAGAAGGAGCACAAAGGAACAGAAATGAACAGGAAGGGTCAGCAAGGAGCTGGAAGGTAAAGCAGCACAAAGGTAAAGTAGAAGGAGCAGAAAGGGTCAGAAATGAGCTGGAAGGGGCAGAAGGAGCACAAAGGTAAAGTAGGAGAATGAGCAGGAAGGGCCTGCAAGAGCAGGAAGGGGCAGCAAGGAGCAAGAAAGGGACAGCAAGGAGCAGAAAGGGACAGCAAGGAGCACAAAGGTAAAGGAGCAGAAAGAATCAGAAGGAGCACAAAGGTAAAGTAGGAGAAAGAGCAGACAGGGACAGCAAGGAGCACAAAGGTAAAGTAGAAAAGGGAGCAGAAAGGGACAGCAAGGAGCACAAAGATAAATTAGAAAATTGAGCAGAAAGGGTCTGCAAGGAGCAGAAAGGGTTCAGAATGAGAAAGGAGCAGAAGGGCGCAAAATAAGCAGAAAGTAGCAGAAAGGTAAAAGAGCAGAAGGGGCCAAGGATAGAAAACAGTGTCAGAAGAAAAAAAAAGACTGTCAAATGAAGGAGAGGAAAAGGAGATTGGAGCAGGAAGGACAAATGAAGTGAACCCTCCACTTTATTCTGGACACCACATCATAAGGCTTTGGTACCTGGGCCAGGCAGGGAAACGCTGGACCTTCTCATCTCCAAAGGTAAAAAAATATCAGTATTAATGTGTTCACTTTTATTTACTGAGTGTCAGGAAGCACAGAGTGCCGTTGGGTAGGGGTGTTGCTGATTGGCTAGAGCGGTCAGCTGGCACTCTAAGCCAATCAGTAGCTCCCCATTCATAAAAAAGTAAAAATATTTTATGAACCGGGAACTAGCGATTGGCTTAGAGCGTCAACTGTCCACTCTAGCCAATCAGCGGCACCCATGCCTGACGTCAATCTGCACTTCCTGACACTCTGTTTCAGAAGCCAAATACCACTGAGCGACCTGGAGCTGGAGGAAGCCTTTGGGGTTAAACCATTTGAGAGCGATTTAACCCCTTAAAGGAAAGCGAGCACCCAGGGGCTTCCTGGCATCATAGCATTTTCATTTAGGTGAAGTTGTTATGGTGACCAGAATGGTCCTTTAATTTGCTTAAAGGAACACTATAGTGTCAGGAATACAAACATATATTCCTGACACCATAGTTGTGAAAACGCTATTCACCCTGGCTTTATGTGATAATGGCTATGCCCCTTCCCTTTCATGACACTGTCAAAAAGGTACCAAGCATGGATGTCATTACAATTATGCCCCCCCCGGAAAAATTCCTGCGGACGCCCATGCTCCAACGTGTCCATCTGTAAAAGAAAAGAGGTAGACACTGACCCTACAACTACAGGTAAAGGTAGGCACATTAAATTGCCACTACCTGTCAGATATTGTGTAGGAAAGAAATATGTATATAGTGTGTCTGAAAGATACATGCATAATAGCAAAAAAACTATTTAGCCAATATGCCATGAGGTGCTAAATTGAAGACACAAGGTGTTTTTCTCAAAGTATGACCCTGTCAGCTAAAAGAACCAGACAGTGAGTAAATACATCTGTGTCAATAATAGATAAGAACACAGATAAGACAAGTATGTGTTAATTAAAAGTACGTGTTCAGTAAACACACATATCGCTACGAAGTGTATACATTTTAAATTTTTTTAATTTTTGCAGTGCATATGCATGTAACAGTCGCTTATTAGGTACCCCAACAGCTATCCTCTAGCATGGTGTAGTCATTTGTTACATTGAGGTATATGAGAAAGCTTGCACAATTTTATAATTAGGTAGAGGTTAAACAAGAGTAGCATAGTCTAGGTATTATATAAGACAAGTGTAGTGCCGTTACTCCAGAGGTATAACATAGGAAAAAAGGCAGGGTTAAGGCCTGCAGCTTGTGCCACTGAGTGCCCAGTCGTGACTAAGTTAGGTGACCGGTTAGCCATAGAATATGTCATATGTACCACGGTTTATTAAGAAGGGTCAGTAGCCGTGTGGCTCAGAGTGGCCCCTGCAAGGTGGGAAGTTAGTGATACAGGCTGAGCGTTATCTTGGCATTAGTGGTACTTAGCCTGTGTATGGGAGTGTTTCCTGAGCCATTTTTGTGACGGTCAGAGAAGGTGGTGGTTAAGTCTGACCAGGCTTGGCAGGGCTATGCAATCACAATGCAGGTTGCGCCCGTTAGTAGTGGCTCTGGGTAGAATAAAGGCATGTAAATAAATTCTGGTGAACTAGACATGGAAATAAGAGTATACAAGAGTAAACAAAACAGAAGAGTAAAACTAAATTGCAGTGCATGGGTTTGTTACATGATAATCCGTCCGGATTTGCACCATTCGCCTCCTGTTATTGTGTGTGGTCCAACGCCATCCTTGAGAGGGCTTGGCAATAAAGTCCTGCGCTGTCCAGTGCTATGGAAAAACAGGCTCGCCCCCTCCAGCCTGTACTCTTGACAGTCAGCCAATGCCCCTACGGGGGTCGCCTCTTGCTTTTGGACTCAGTTCACACTGAGGGGCAGTGTGGCAATGTGGGGGAGGGGTGTCCCTCCAGCCCCGAGGTTGATCGACAGCCAGTACCCTTGTACCACGAACCTGGAGTCCTGTGAGGTCCAGGGTGTTCCTGTGAGGGATGTTGCAGTGGGTGTTGCTTGTAGGTAGTGTGGGGCCCCAATGGCATCTCGTAACCCTCCGCTTGTGTAGTCCGTACCTTCTGGTCGAGACCTTCTTGGCTCTCAGCCCAGGTGGACAGCTTGTGTTGCTAGTGGAAGCTGGGGACAAGTGTGCACCCTTGAAAAATTTCCCACTCTTCCCGGCCATCTTGTGCTCCTATGGGTGTCAGTCACTGAGCTCCTGCATGTTGTGTGCAGTCCAGCAGTTTTGCCCAGAACCTGGCAAAGATTACGTCGAGGGTGTCTGGTGCTGTAGTACTGGGCTCTATTGTGCCGTGCTGTATCCGTGTTATGCCGCGTGTGGTAAAGCCTTGGGCATCCACCATTCTGGTTCCCTCCGCTCCTGATCTGCTCAAGAGTAGTACAGGGACTCTGGGATGGTCAGGCTGCGGTAGCTCGGAACGACTGGGACCGGGATATCCCCCACTGGTCCACGTGTGGGGGGGAGGGAGGGGGTAGGAGACTGACTTCATGCAGGTCTCGTGATCGCAGGAGGAAAGCGGCCGTCTTTCCCCCACGCTCTCTCCAGTAGGCCGCACCTTGTTGCCACGGTTCCTGGTCGCTTGGAACTCTAATCCCTCTAATCTTGGAACTCTAATCCCGGTACCAAAAGATGCGGGTGAGTTATTGCCGCTGGTAGGGCTCTGTGGGAACCTTTGTCCAGCACCTGGGCCTGAAAAATCATTGAATTTCTAGTTTTGTTTCTATTTGCCGATTGTCTCAATCAATAGTATATGAAGAACATATTCCATTTACTAACCCGGTTGATTGAATTTGTCATGAACTGACAATCCTATCACTCTAAAGAGCTTAAAATTGCTTTACAGTGATTGTGATACTGTACTATGCCATATCTTGTTCAATATTATTGAAAACTATTCACTAATTACCATGTATAATTATTGACAAAATAAATATAATTTTTAAAAAGTTGTGATATTGATGTATGAAATATCAAATTCGAACAACGTACTCCAGGTCCAAAGAGTTAAATAGTGAGTAACTTTTCGCTTTAAATAATAATTAGGAATAGCGCCAATAAAATATCAACCCCTGATATTTTAATAAAGATTATACATTTTAATGATTTTTATGAAAATATTTTTAATAAAAATTAATTAAAGGGACACTATAGCAGGGCCGGACGAAGCAGCCCTGGAAAAAAATCCATGCCAGTCCCATAAGTCTTTGCTATGTAGGGTGTTTTTATATATATATATATGTAAAAAACAGATAAAATTCGCATCTTGTAATACCTTTTTTATTGGACTAACAGAATTTGTTAATGACAAGCTTTCGGGAGAACCTCCCTTTCTCAAGTCTAAAGCATTTCTGAGCAAGACGACACATAGAATTCAAAGTTGAGTTGTGATACAGGGGTTAAAGCGACATGAGTGCAGATAAGACACAGGTTTGTTAGAAAATAGACACCATCTTAGCAGAGGGTCATTAATATCTTGTTGAAGAGCAGAGTGAGGGGGAAGAGTGTCTGTGTATGAGTATGCTTTACTGTATAATTTAGTTACCCTAAAATAACTAATATTTTGAATTAGAAGAAGAAATGTATCAATAATTATATATATATATATATATATATATATATATATATATACACACATACATATATACATATATACACACACATATACATATACATACACACACACACAATTGAAATAGTTGGCTGCACTCTCGGATTTCCTTAAAAAATGTAACTTTTATTGAAATATTTAAGAGAAGATCAACGTTTCAGTCCCTCTTGTGGACTTGCATTAGGATCATGACGAAAGTCCACAAGAGGGACTGAAACATTGATCTTCTCTTAAATATTTCAATAAAAGTTACGTTTTAAGGACATCTGAGAGTGCAGCCAACTATTTCAATTGCCTGGATACTGGAATCCTGGTGATGCAACAGTATATATATATATATATATGTATTATATATGTATTATTGATACATTTCTTCTTCTAATTCAAAATATTAGTTATTTTAGGGTAACTAAATTATACAGTAAAGCATACTCACACAGACAATCTTACTGATGTACACAAATAGGCTCATTGAAAGACAATCACAATGACACACACAGACAAGGTTACTGGCACACACAAATTTAGTACAGACAAACTCTGATACACACACACGCTTACTACAGACAAGCTCACTGTCACACACACACCTGCTCACTACAGACAAGCTCACTGATGCGCACACACTCTCCCTACAGACAAGCCCATTGACACACATATGCTCCCTACAGAAGAGCTCACTAACACACAGATTCACTACAGACAAGCTCACTGACACACACATGCTCACTACAGACAAGCTCACTGACACATATGGTCACTACAGACAAGCTCACGATCACACTCATGCTTACTACAGACAAGCTCACTGTACACACATGCTCACCACAGACAGGCTCTGACACACCCATGCTCCTTACAGACAAGCTCACTAACACACACACACACACACACACACATATGATCCCTACAGACAAGCTCACTAACACACACACACAAACTCACTAGCAGGCACACACACACAGGGGCTCCCTCACTAGCAGATGCGCGCACACACACACACACACAGAGGCAGACAGTCACTGACACCAAGGCAAACATCCACACATACAGAGACAGGCAAACATCCACACAGGCAGACAGCCACACACACACACACACACACAGGCAGACAGCCACACACACACAGCCACACACACAGTCACACAGACACAGACAGAAACAGACAGTCACACACTCACAGGCACACACTCACAGACAGTCAGACAGACACAGACAGTCACACACTCACAGGCACACACTCACAGACAGTCACACACACACAGGCAGTCACACACACATACAGTCACACACACACACAGTCACACACAGACAGTCACACACACACAGGCAGTCACACACAGACACACTGACCTGCTTCTTACCTCCTGCTTGGAGCTCCTGGAGGCTGGTTGTTGGGGAAGCAGGGACTCCTTCCTGCTTCCCATGCGGCATTAACCAGGGCCCCGCCGCACGCTAAGCCCCACCCCCGCCACACACTAAGCCCTGCCCCTGCTGCACACTAAGCACCGCCCCCACCGTAGTTTTTTTTTTAAATAATCCCGACCGGCCATGTGTGAGCTGTGCCGGCCACCTGGCTCCCCCTGCTCCCATGGGGCTCTGTGCTGCCGCACAGCTCACACATAGCCGGCCAGGATCACAGGAGCCTGAGCAATGATTAGGGCTGTCAGCCCAGCACCAGGTGCCGCGGCCCACCAGGAAATTTCCGGTATCCCAGTGGGCCAGTCCGGCCCTGCACTATAGTCACCCAGACCACTTCAGCTCAATGAAGTGGTCTTTGTGCCAGGTCCCTCAGGTTTTAACCCTTCAGATGCAAACATAGCAGTTTCGCCTCCATCGTGCAGAGCGTCCATAGGAAAGCATTGAGAAATGCTTTCCTATGAACACTTTGAATGCGCGTGTGGCACTTGCCGCGCATTCGGCTCCGCTGACGGACAGGGGAGATGACGTCGGCAGGGGAGGAGAGGTCACCAGCCCTGAGGGAGCCCGGCGCTGGATTAAGGTAAGCTGCTGAAGGGGTTTTAACCCTTTCATTGCCACGGTAGGGGGACCCTGAGGGTGGGGGCACCCTCAGGGCACTATAGTGTCAGGAAAACTGCTTTGTTTTCCTGACACTATAGTGATCCTTTAATAATCATTAATCCACCTAAATAACCTTGCATACCTAAAATGGCCGGTATATATTTACATGCCTTAAGCCCACCCCTATTAACACCCATAGCCACCTCCTATTCGCTTCCTATGGCTGCCTCCCAGCTCTATCAGGGCCCATTCCAACAACTATGTCGTTCCATGGGCTACAGTTTAGCGAGTAAATCTCCAAATCAGGGCTTTCTTTTCATACTATTTATCCGTATATTTAATTTCAGACTTCTCTCAAATGTCATCAAGCCAAGACTTTAATTACTTGCAAGTAAACATGCAAAGATTATTTACTTTATGATTTGGAAACGTACAGATGTTTATTTTAATAATAAAACCAGGATAAGCAAGCTTGAATGTTGGTTATCCTGCCAGGACATTTTTTTTTTTTTTTTTTAATTAAGAGAAAACTCATGTTTCTTTTAGATGCTAAATAAAACAGTCTAGTACAGCGGCGTACAGGGCCGGACTGGGGAAAAAATTAGGCCCGGGCATTTTTCAATCAGAGCGGCCCCCTAAGAAGGGGGCGGGGCCAGAGAGGGTGTGTTTTGTCATCACTAATGACAAGCACGCCTCCTCTCAAAGTGAGCATGTTGGTTCAATGCGCAGAGCTGCGCTGAAGAGCTCTGGCATTAGAAAAAGGCCCTGTATTTGTTCTGCGCAGCGCAAGCAAATTTAATAACATGCTTGCGCTGTGTTTGCTTTTAAATTGTCTCTGGTGTCTCAACAAGTGGGATACCAGAGGACAAAAGGGCCAGGAAAGTGTATGGTGCATGTGTTTGGAGCCTGCTTGTGGGATTGCGTGTGTGTAGAGTGTGGTGTGGTATTGTGTAAATAGGTCAATTTCATATGTGTTTGTGGTGTAATATGTGTGGCTAGGGGCTGTAGAGAGTGTGTGTATAGGTGGCATAGTGTTATAGGGGATGTAGCGAGTGTGTGCATACGGGCTGTAGTGTGTGTGTATAGGTGACGTAGTGTGTGTAGGGGTTGTAGAGAGGGTGTGTTTAGAGAATGTTGTATGTGTTTGCTGACAAGGAATGTAGTGTGTGTGTAGGTGGTGCAGTGTGTGTGTAGGAGATCTAGTGTGTAAAGGACCCAGAGTGTGTATAGGAGATTGTGTGTGTGTGTGTGTGTGTGTATAGAGGATTAAGAGTGCATATAAGGTAAGGGATCTAGCGTGTATCTGGAGCGTAATGTATGTAGTGCTGTAGTGTGTGTGTGTGTGTGTGTATATATATATATAACATACATATATATATTTGGACGTATTGTATGTGTGAGGGGCGCAGTGTGTGTGTATGTAAGAGGGGTGCTGTGTGTGAGGGTGTTTTTATCTGCCGTCACATTCTAATTTTCTTTGTCTGTTAACTCACTGAGGGTTATTTTATATATTATATATATATATATCTGTAAATATGTATATATATATATATATATATGTGTGTGTGTGTGTGTGAGCGAGGGTGCTGTGTGTGAGTGAGGGTGCTGTGTGTCTGAGTGCGCTGTGTGTGTCTGGGTGCGCTGTGTGTGTCTGGGGGTGCTGTGTGTGTCTGGGGTGCTGTGTGTCTGGGGTGCTGTGTGTCTGGGGTGCTGTGTGTGTCTGGGTGCTGTGTGTGTCTGGGTGCTGTGTGTGCTGTCTGGGGGTGCTGTGTGTCTGGGGTGCTGTGTGTGTCTGGGGTGATGTGTATGTCTGGGGTGCTGTGTGTCTGGGGTGCTGTGTGTGTGTACTGTGTGTCTGGGTGCTGTGTGTGTCTGGGGTGCTGTGTGTGTCTGGGGTGCTGTGTGTGTCTGGGTACTGTGTGTGTCTGGGGGTGCTGTGTGTGTCTGGGTGCTGTGTGGGGGTGCTGTGTGTGTCTGGGTGCTGTGTATGTCTGGGGGTGATGTGTGTGTCTGGGGGTGATGTGTGTGTCTGGGGGTGCTGTGTGTGTCTGGGTGCTGTGTGTGTGTCTGGGGGTGATGTGTGTGAGTGTGATTTTTTTTTAATTTAAATTATTTTTATTTTTTTTAATTAATAATAATAATTTTAAAAAAAGTTATATCCCCCCCCTCCCTTCTTACCTTTAGCCTGGGAGGGGGGGGCCGTTTTGCCTGGGACGGGGGGGGAGCCGTTCTGCCATGGGAGAGCCATGCTGCCTGATCCCTGGTGGTCCTAGTGGTGAGCGTGAACTCTAGCCTGTAGGTTAGAGTTCACTCTCGCGAGATCTGAGCGTTGCCGCGGTAACCGCGGCAACGCTCAGAATCCCGCGAGAGGACCCGGCGGAGCTGCTGGATAGAGCTCCGCCGGTCCTCTCCTCCCCCCCTCAAACCCCAGCAAGCGGCCGCCTGGAAGTGTCTCTGGGCCGGTAAAGGGAGATCTTTGATCTCCCCACCGGCCCATGGAGGCACACAGCGGGGCCGGCGCTCGGGTAGCGCTGGCCCTGCACGGGCTGGCAGGCGAGATCCTGTGATCTCCCCTGCCGGCCTCGGCCCCACGGCCATCGCGGCCCACCGGGCATTTGCCCGGTATGCCCGATGGCCAGTCCGGGCCTGGCGGCGTACATACCGCGGTTGCAGGGGTCGCAGCTGCGACTGGGCCCGCCACTCCAGGGGGCCCCTGCCGCCCTGCGGACCCCTGTGACTGGGTATTCGCTGCCATAATCTTCTGCGGCCCCGGCCCACCAGGCAAACCGCCAGGGCCATCATCCAAGGGGTACATCGGGTGGCCCATGCTGTCAGGGCCACCCAAAGGATATGGATTGTCAGGGGGCCTGGTCAGCGCTGGGCGCTTTAACAGCGCGACTGGGCCCCCTGTGATGACATCATAGTCGTGCACAGCCTATTGTATAAAGGTGTGCACTCTAAAGCACAAACACACACGCTGCACACATATATATATATATACGCACACACACACACATACACACACACTGCTGTGTGTGTGTGTGTGTAGGTGCTGTGTGTGCGGGCGCTGTGTGTGTGTGCAGGCGCTGTGTGTGTGTGAGGGTGCTGTGTGTGTGGGCGCTGTGTGTGTAAGGGTGCAGTTAGTGTGTGTATGTGTGCAAGGGTGTTAGTGTGAGGGTGCTGTTAGTGTGTGTGTGTGCTGTGTGTGTAAGGGTGATGTTAGTGTGTGTGGGTGCTATTTGTGTGTAATGT
Source organism: Pelobates cultripes (assembly GCA_933207985.1). Taxonomy (NCBI): domain Eukaryota; kingdom Metazoa; phylum Chordata; class Amphibia; order Anura; family Pelobatidae; genus Pelobates; species Pelobates cultripes. Next base: position 27,678,846 of record OW240916.1, read on the forward strand.
GTGGGGTGGAGGGCCGTTCAGTTCATATCCCCCCTCCCTTCTTACCTTATGTAGGGAGGAGGGACCGTGCGGCTGCCATCCCTGGTGGTCCAGTGGAGAGTGAACGCTAGCCCCACAGAGGGCTAAAGTTCACTCTCGCAAGATCTGAGAGAGGAACTTGGCGGAGCTGCTGGTTAGAGTTCCCCAGGTCCTCTCCTGCCTCTCTCACTGCCTCTGTGTCACTGAGGGAGATCTTTGATCTCCCTCACCGGCCCACGGAGGGAGGCACATAGCGCAGGCCGCGGGGATTAGGGTGTGCCCAGGCCGTGCGCACGCCTATGGATGACATCACAAGCTGGGAGGAAGTGACCGCACATCACTCCTCCCAGCATATAGAGAGCCGCGCGGGAGGAAGCAGAGGGAGTCAGAGTGGGAACTCTGACTCCCGTCCACCTGAGCCACCACTGGACCCCAGGGAATGTCACCCTCCTGCACCTAAAAGGTAGGAAACAGGAGGGTGACAAACATTTTGTGTGTGTTTGTATGTCTGTCTGTGTGTATGTCTTTGTATGTATCTGTGCCTGTGTATGTATATGTGTCTGCCTGTATGTGTGTGTGCTTGTCTGTTTGTGTTTCTGTGTCCCTGTCTGTTTTTTTATGTATGTGTCTTTGTGTGTCTGTATGTATGCGTCTGTGTGCCTGTCTATATGTGTCTGTGTGCCTGTCTGTGTGTCGGTCTGTATGTGTCAGTCTGTATATATGTGTGCCTGTCTGTTTGTATGTATGTGTGTGTATATGTGTCTATGTATGCGTGTGTGTGTGCACGCGTGTGTGTGTCTGTCGGGGTGGAGGGGGGGGAGGATAGGGAGGGAGGGCCCACAGATCATTTTTGCACCTGGCCCCACAGATCATTTTCGCACCTGGCCCCGTGATTTGTGTGTACGCCACTGGTCTAGTACATCAGTAATAATTTCACAAATATTTATCTGGCTTATCTGTAGAAGATTTCAATTGAGACTGCAGAAAAATATTGTAAACAGTTAGGGTTAAAAAAAACCTTGTCTTCACAAACTTGATTCTAGCATCAATGTCCCTATGCGGGGGGTTTTTCCCACATCATCTGACAGGGGGGCCTGATGTGCATTGTCAAATGCTTTCTTAGGGGGATTTCACAGACGCTGAATGTCCTCATGCAAAGTGAGGTAAAACTGCATTGTTTAATATTGCAGGACTAACGGGGGACAGGGACAGTGCACCCAAACCACTTCAATGTGATGAAGTGGTCGGGGTGACTATAGTGTTCCTCAGAATGTAGGTATGATCAGGGATGGAAAGATCCCCCAAGCACATTGGCTGTACCCAGCAGTATTTACACCCAACAAAACATCAATGATGAAGACCAGGCAGGACTCCACAAAGAGTCCAAATGGCTGTGATACAAGTCAGTAAAGAGCCGGGAGAGACAAATGTAAATAATATGTGGACAGGCACAAGGTAACAAGAGTGTCGAAACAGTGGGTGGGGGAATGGTGAGATGCATTTATAAACAAATACTAGGCATGTGCATGGGGAAAATTTTCGGTTCGGTTCGGTTCGGCTCGGCATCCTGAAATTCGGGACTTCGAACATCTCTTGTAGCCGCTTGGTAGATAACTCCATAATTCCCACGGTATTAGGGAGATATCTACCAAAAGGCTGAAAGACCTAAATTGGTCATTCAGCCAAATTTACTAATACTAAGGAAAAATTACTTAGTATAAGTACATTTTGCCCCTACTCGCTATACTGCGAGTAGGGGCATGTCTATGAAACAGATTTGTTAATTTATTTTATTTTTTTAAAGTTCCTATTGCCCCCCCCCCCCTCCGGTCCCCCTCACCCCTGAGCGGCAAGTGGGGGCCCTAAAGTAAAAATAATGGGGGGGAGGACCTATTGTCGTCCTCACCCCCCCAGCCCCCACCCCTGAGCAGCGGGTGGGGGCCCTAAATCAGAATAACGGGGGGGACCTATTGTCCTCCCCCCTTGCCCCACCCCTGAGTGGTGGGTGGGGCCCTAAATACTAATAAGGGTGGCCTTATGTCCTCCCCCCCGGCCCCCACCCCTGAGAAGTGGGTGGGGGCCCTATATTAGAATAAGGGGGGGACCTAATTTCCTCCCCCCACCCATGAGCGTTGGGTGGGGGCCCTAAATAAAAAATCAACCCCCCTCCCCCAGGTGACTAGGGGTCCCCAAACCCCTATTCACCCCCCTCCCCCCAAAAAAACTAACCCCTACCTACCCCCTCATCCTACAAATAATGAGGGGGGGACCATTAACTAAGTACCTGGGCTCCGCGCAGACTGAGCTCTGCAGGGTGGGGGAAAGCTTATAAAGCCTTGCCCCACCCTGCAATTAGGCTCAGAGCACTGATTGGTGGGTTTAAGCCACCCAATCAGTGCTCTGACAGGTAAATGAAGAGACTGACAGGTAAGTCTCTGCATTTACCCCTCACAGCACTCTGATTGGTTGGCTTGAAATCCACCTGAGTGCTCTGTGTCATTTTACACCGCGTGGGAAAGTTCTTTGGAATTTTCCCACGCTGTGTAATTTGACTCATAACTCTGATTGTTACTTTCAATCCATCAGAGTGTTATGAGTCAAAATAATACAGCGTGGGAAAATTCCAAAGAACTTTAGGTCTCCCCCTCCTTATTCTAATTTAGGGCCTCCACCCACCGTTCAGGGGTGGGGGACAGGGGGGGAGGACATTAGGTCCCCCCTTATTAATATTTAGGGCCCCCACCCACCGCTCAAGGGTGGAGGCCAGGGGGGAGGACATTAGGTCCCCCCCTTATTCTGGTTTAGGGCCCCCACTCGCCGCTCAGGGGTGGGGGCCGGGGGGGCAATAGGTCCCTCCTTTAGTTTAAAAGCCCCCACTCGCGTGGACCTTTTTTTATTTTATTTATTTATTTATTTATTTTAACAGTGAGCAGCCACAGGCTGTATCGCGAGTAGGGGGCATAATTTACTAATACTAAGTAATATTTACTTAGTATTAGTAAATTTGGCTGAAAGACCAATTTACCGTATTTTTCGCTCCATAAGACGCACTTTTTTCCCCCCAAAAGTGAGGGGAAATGTCTGTGCGTCTTATGGAGCGAATGTGAAGCTTTACTTACCTGTCTTGTAGCGTGGTCCGGCAGCACAGCGCGCTCCGCGGTAGAGGAACTTCAATTTCAGGTTCCGGTTTCCGGCGGGACTGAAAGGAAGTGCACACTCAGTGTGCACACTTCCTTTCAGTCCCGCCGGAAACCGGAACCTGAAATTGAAGTTCCTGTAGCTCGGAGAGCGCTGTGCTGCCGGCCCACGCTACAAGACAGGTAAGTAATTATGTGACAAGGGGAGGGGGGACTCTATGGGACAAGGGGAGGGAGGACTCTATGGGACAAGGGGAGGGACACACACTATGGGACAAGGAGAGGGTGGGACACTATGGGACAAGGAGAGGGGGACACTATGGGACAAGGATAGGGTGGGACACTATGGGACAAGGGGAGGGGGACACTATGGGACAAGGAGAGGGTGGGACACTATGGGACAAGGAGAGGGGAACACTATGGGACAAGGAGAGGGGGGGACACAATAATGGGACAAGGGGAGGGGGGACACAATGACAAGGAGAGGGTGGAACACTATGGACAAGGGAGGGGGACCAATTAAGGACAAGGAGAGTGGGGACACTATGGACAAGGAGAGGTGGGACACCAGGCAAGGAGGGACACCATGGGACAAGGAGGGGACATGGAACAAGGAGAGGGTGGGACACTATGGGACAAGGAGGGGGGACACCATGGGACAAGAGGAGGGGGGACACTATGGAACAAAGGGAGGGGGGACACTATGGAACAAGGGGAGGGGGGACACTATGGGACAAGGGGAGGGGTGGACACTATGGGAGGGAAAGTGCACTATGGGGGGGGGGACACTATGGGATGAGAACACTATTGGACAAGGGGAGGAGGGGTTAACAATCACTATGGGACAGAGGAAAGGGGGGGTTAAAATAACTATGGGACAGGGGAGGGGGGTTTAAAGATAACTATGGGACAGGGGAGGGGGGACACTATGGGACAAGGGGAGGGGGACACTATGGGACAAGGAGAGGGGGACACTATGGGACAAAGAGAGTGTGGGACACTATGGGACAAAGAGAGTGTGGGACACTATGGGACAAGGGGAGGGGGACACTATGGGACAAGGAGAGGGGGACACAATGGGACAGGGGGGACACTATGGAACAAGGGGAGGGGGGACACTATGAGACAAGGAGAGGGTGGGACACTATGGGACAAGGAGAGGGTGGGACACTATGGGACAAGGAGAGGGGGACACTATAGGACAAGGAGAGGGTGGGACACTATGGGACAAGGAGAGGGGGGGACACTATGGGACAAAGAGGGGGACACAATGGGACAAGGAGAGGGTGGGACACTATGGGACAAGGGAGGGACACTATGGGACAAGGGGAGGGTGGGACACTATGGGACAAGGGGAGGGGGAAACTATGGGACAAGGAGAGGGTGGGACACTATGGGACAATTGGAGGGGTGGACACTATGGGAGGGAAAGTGCACTATGGGACAAGGGGGGGGAACACTATGGGATGAGAACACTATTGGACAAGGGGAGGAGGGGTTAACAATCACTATGGGACAGAGGAAAGGGGGGTTAAAATAACTATGGGACAGGGGAGGGGGGTTTAAAGATAACTATGGGACAGGAGAGGGGAGTGGGTGGTAAGGAACAAAAAATTCCTTAAAAAAAAATATTCTGAACAAACTGTAAGAAACACTATGGAACAGTTCAGAATATTTTTTTTTCTGGGTTTCCTCCTCTAAAAACTAGGTGCGTCTTATGGTGAGGTGCGTCTTATGGAGCGAAAAAAACGGTAGGTCTTTCAGCCTTTTAGTAGATAGCTCCATAATACCGTGGGAATTAGGGAGTTCTCTACTTATTCATTCCTGTCATTACATTGTCTGGCTAAGTAACTTACATTTTATATGAATGTGTGTTAATTGATTGTTGTAAGTGTTGCAAATGCTTACAGCTGAATCCTGGCTATGTTTGTATACTTTTTATTTAAAATTGTATACAGTGTAACATTCTTCATTCTTCCACTGGGCAGTATATTAGTTCTTAGGCAATACTGTGCGTCGGAACTTCGGCAATTCATCTATTCAGACATTCGGAAGTACCCGAATGTCCGAATTGCCCAAAATTCGTCCCGAAACGAATTGCACGTGTCTAACAAATACTCTCTGTACATACATGTGCACCTTTATGCACACAAAAAGATACAATTAACATTGCATTTGAATGGTATTTGAACTGTGGTGAATAGACCGGCTGCACAGCCAAAATCTGTGGAATGGTTTTGGGCATAAAAATGTGCGTGCGGTCGGTCAAATGAGACTTCCAGCTATCTCCCGAACCACTGGACCAATTTGCATGATTTTTGGATATGTTTGTTCCCTAATTATGCTCGTTCTGAAAATGTAAGTTTTATTGGGATTGAATGTATAATTTAGAAGTTATAAAAATTGTGTAAAAAGTAAAATTATCGCTTGGACATAGTTGAGCTGATACAGCAATTAACTCAATTATCTCCCAATCTTATTGTAGGGAACTGCTTTATTCACACTGGGGGATTGCTATACTTTGTATACTCCCCTGAGCTCTAATCACTTAGCTCTTTTAAGAGCTGTTCCTGATACGCTCTCCTGGAGGAGAGGTCTTTCCCACATGGTCCTGGAGGACAGAGGTTGATCCAGGGTGGAAGGAAGACGGCGAGACTCCAGTTAAGCTACGGCGGTTGTGGAGTCTGCGGTGGTTTTGGTATCTGGTGCGGTGCTTATGGTCCTAGGCATCAGCTAGAAAGCGTCCGTCAGCAGAGGTGCCCAGTTGGGGGGCCAGGTGATCCATTACAGTGGTGCCAAGCAGTGGGATGGCTTTCTAATGAGATGAACAGCACCCTAGAGACACCGGAATTATTACGGAGCGATATGGAGCCAGCTAGTCGCTGGACAGCGCTCGAAGTGGAGGATGAGTTTGACTGTAGGTTACAGAGCCTCTTGGGCCCACTGGATGGGCCATTATCAAAGGCGACCCGGTTGGACTGCAGAGTGCATCAGAAAGGAGATGTGGGACGAAACCCTGGAGGGTGTCCAGCGTTGGCTAGGTGAGAGTCTCCCCAGCGAGGAGCAGCGACTACAGATCCGAGTGGCAATGCAAAGTACGACAAACCGGAGGGCGAGGATTACAATGGCCCTGGCCTATTATGGGACGCCTTTGCCGGACCACGGTTCGGGGACGCTGAAGAGTCACGGCTCTGGGACATACATGAATACAGAGCAGCCATGCTGGATCTCCCTATGGCTGAAGACCTAGAGTCAGACCTGATTAATTTGGCCATCAGGGAATGGGATCTGGAGCAGGAGTACCAGGACCTCATATAGAAACATAGAAACATAGAATGTGACGGCAGATAAGAACCATTCGGCCCATCAAGTCTGCCCAATTTTCTAAATACTTTCATTAGTCCCTAGCCTTATCTTATAGTTAGGATAGCCTTATGCCTATCCCACGCATGCTTAAACTCCTTTACTGTGTTAACCTCTACCACTTCAGCTGGAAGGCTATTCATACATCCACTACCCTCTCAGTAAAGTAATACTTCCTGATATTATTTTTAAACCTTTTCCCTCTAATTTAAGACTATGTCCTCTTGTTGTGGTAGTTTTTCTTCTTTTAAATATAGTCTCCTCCTTTACTGTGTTGATTCCCTTTATACATTTAAATGTTTCTATCATATCCTCCCTGTCTCGTCTTTCCTCCAAGCTATTCATGTTAAGATCCTTTAACCTTTCCTGGTAAGTTTTATCCCGCAATCCATGAACCAGTTTAGTAGCCCTTCTCTGAACCCTCTCCAAGATATCAATATCCTTCTGAAGATACGGTCTCCAGTACTGTGTACAATACTCCAAGTGAGGTCTCACCAGTGTTCTGTACAATGGCATGAGCACTTCCCTCTTTCTACTGCTAATACCTCTCCCTATACAACCAAGCATTCTGCTAGCATTTCCTGCTGCTCTATTACATTATCTGCCTACCTTTAAGTCATCAGATATAATCACCCCTAAATTCCTTTCCTCAGATGTTGAGGTTAGGACTCTATCAAATATTCTGTACTCTGCCCTTGGGTTTTTACGTCCAAGATGCATTATCTTGCACTTATCCACATTAAATGTCAGTTGCCACAACTCTGACCATTTTTCTTGTTTACCTAAATCATTTGCCATTTGGTTTATCCCTCCTGGAACATCAACCCTGTTACATATCTTAGTATCATCAGCAAAAAGACATACCTTACCATCAAGACCTTCTGCAATATCACTAATAAAAATATTAAAGAGAATGGGTCCAAGTACATATCCCTGAGGTACCCCACTGGTGACAAGTCCAAGCTTCGAATATATTCCATTAACTACAACCCTCTGTTGCCTGTCACTCAGCCACTGCCTTACCCATTCAACAATATTGGAATCCAAACTTAAAGATTGCAGTTTATTGATAAGCCTTCTATGTGCAACAGTGTCAAAAGCCTTACTGAAATCTAGGTAAGCAATGTCTACTGCACCACCCTGATCTATAATTTTAGTTACCCAATCAAAAAAATCAATAAGATTAGTTTGGCATGATCTCCCTGAAGTAAACCCATGTTGTCTCTGATCTTGAAATCCATGTGTTTTAGATGTTCAACAATCCTATCCTTTAACATGGTTTCCATCACTTTCCCCACTACTGAAGTAAGGCTTACTGGCCTATAGTTGCCCGACTCCTCCCTATTACCTTTCTTGTAAATGGGCACAACATTCGCTAACTTCCAATCTTCTGGGACTACTCCTGTTAACAATGATTGGTTAAATAAATCTGTTAATGGTTTTGCTAGTACACCACTAAGCTCTTTTAATAGCTTTGGGTGTATTCCATCAGGTCCCATTGACTTATTTGTCTTTACTTTTGACAGTTGAAATAGAACCTCTTCCTCTGTAAACTCACGTGTAATAAATGACTCATTTATCCTTTTTCTTAACTGAGGTCCCTTTCCTTAATTTTCATCTGTAAATACAGAACAAAAATATTCATTGAGGCAGTCAGCTAGACCTTTATCCTCTTCTACATACCTTCCTTCTTTTGTTTTTAATCTAACTAATCCTTGTTTTACTTTTCTTTTCTCATTTATGTATCTAAAAAAATGTTTTGTCCCCCTTTTTTACTGACTGTGCTATTTTCTCTTCTGTGTGTGATTTGGAAGGTCTTATAACTTGCTTAGCCTCTTTCTGCCTAATCTTATAGATCATTTTGTCTTCCTCACTTTTTTTTATAATTCCTAAATGCTAACTTTTAGTTTTTAACTATTTTGGCCACATCTGCTGAGTACCACAGTGGTTTCTTGAATTTTTTGCTTTTACTTACAAGCCTAATGCAATTTTCTGTTGCCTTCAATAGTGCAACTTTTAAATAATCCCATTTCTCTTGGACTCCATTTAAATTGCTCCAGTCTGATAATGACTCCTCTACACATATTCTAATTTTAGAAAAGTCTGTTTTTCTAAAGTCTAAAACTTTTGTTTTTGTGTGGTGTGACTCAGTCACTGTTCTTATATTAAACCACACTGACTGATGATCACTGGATCCTAAACTTTCACCTACAGTAATATCTGATACCAAATTTCCATTTGTTAACACTAAATCTAGTATGGCCTCTTTACGAGTTGGCTCCTCAACAACTTGTTTTAGAGACAATCCCAGTAGGGAGTTTAGAATATGTGTGCTCCTGGCACAAGTAGCTAATTTTGTTTTCCAATTTACATCAGGAAGATTAAAGTCACCCATGATGATAACTTCCCCCTTCATTGTCATGTTAGCTATTTCCTCAACTAGTAGATTATCAAACTCTTCGATTTGTCCTGGGGGCCTATAAATCACACCTACACGAGTTACTGTGTGATTACCAAATTCTAGCGTAACCCAAGTGGACTCTATGTTTGCCTCACTAACTTTTATTAGGCTAGATTTTATGCTATCCTTCACATACAGGGCCACCCCTCCCCCTTTCTTGCCTTCCCTATCTTTTCTATATAAAGAGTACCCTGGTATTGCTATGTCCCAGTCATTTTTCTCATTATACCATGTCTCAGTAACAGCGACTAAATCTACACTATCAGTTGCCATTATTGCCAAAAGTTCATGGATCTTTTTCCCTAAACTGCGAGCATTTGTAGACATGACTCTAAGCTTATCATTTTTTAACACACTTGCTACAGGCACCTTCTGTCCTTGTTTTGGGGGACAATTGGATTGATGTTTTATCACCCTTTTGCCCCCCCCCCTCCTAGTTTAAATACATCCTAGCAAAACCTCTGCACTGCTCACTGAGAACATTTGTTCCCTTTTGAGAAAGATGCAAACCATCTTTTTTGTACAGCTTATTTCCATTCCAAACAGAGCTACCATGAGAAATAAAGCCAAATCCTTGCTCCCGACACCATTCACCAAGCCACAAAGTCCCTAATACGCATCCGCCTGTCGTTCTGAGTGTTATGCACAGGCAGAACTTCAGAGAATGACAGTGTGGAAGCAACCTGCCTTATATCATTGGCAAAAACACTAAAAACTTCCTTAAACTCTGAAACCTCATTGCAAGCCAAGTCATTTGTCCCTAGATGGACAAGTACATCCAATTCCCCTTCCTGCTTTGCTTGCTTAACAATATTACAGATACGTCTCCTGTCTCTGTGAGCAGTAACTCCGGGAAGACACCTCACAAGACCACCATTGTCCATCTCCACACCTCTTATGAACGAATCCCCCAACAACAACTGCTTTCTATTAGGCCTCACCATAGTCTCCAAGCCGGTCTCCACAACACCACTAGCCTCAGTGCCTCTCTCCACAAAACCACTAGCCTCAGTGCCTCTCTCCACACCACCATTACACTCTGAAAGTGCAGAAAATGAATTATGCAGAGCAACAGACTGTGCAAAATGCCTTTTATCCACAACACTAAGTCTACCAGATCCTATAGTAATCCATCTGCCATTCCTAGTATGTCTCTGCGGCAGTGGCTTTGCAGCAGTTCCAGTCTGAGTTTGTTCACCAGATAATTTACAAATTTCAGACTTCAAAAATACAATCTCCTGCCGCAAGATAGAGAACTGTCTACAGATTAGACAACAACCAAATCTCCAAAAAGTGGAACGTGAAACAAATGCATAGCAACTATTACACTGAACTAAGTCTGCCATTCCAATGAGGAAAATAATTTAACTCAAACTAATCTTAACTTTTTTCTTTATCCTCCTAAATACCTCAGATTACCTCCAGTTTCTTTCCAGAATATCTTCAACTACACACTTAGAAGCAACACTTAGATGAAGCAACCAAGCTATATTAGCCAAGCTAATGACAACAAGCCTTATATAACTCCTAAAATCACCACCCACTAGGAATGTTTAACACCTGGGTAGGCCTCTGCTTATTTGCAAACAATAGCTAATTTAAACAGCAATCATTAGCAAGTAATCTAATCAAATCTAATCAAATGCCTTATAATTACCAACAGGAATTCAAACCTTGTGCAAAAGTAACCTTTTCCTACAGATGAATCTTACCTGTAACAGTAGAAAAGAAAGCTCTTAGCACAACTCTTAGACAGTTGAAGCTTCTGTAAAACTCTCCAGAATATATCCAACTACACACTTAGAAGCAACACTTAGCTGAACCAACCAAGCTATATCTTGGTCCCAGGAAGACCCCCAGTCAGCAGGTGGAGATGGGACCGAGCTCTCTCTACCAGCCCTACAAGGATGTTGTGCAGCTGACCCAGGTCCCCAACCACAGTGTGAGTTTCAGGGAGAGGAGACAACCGGTCTGTTGCTGACAGAGACTTTTGTATATATGTCTCATGCAGCAAACTATTCCTTGATGGAAGAGACCAATCAAATGTTAGTCTCTTTCAATTACTCAATGAAGACCTATTTCTGTTCCTGGCAGAGACTGTAAGTTGTGTGTCTCCTGCAGCTTCCCAATAATATCAAGTAATCCAATTTGTTTAGCACACACTGGAAAAATGTCTGAACTGTGCCTTCAAGGGCACCTGGACTTGCCAAGTGAGCCAAAACTAACTGACTGGATTCGGTGGTACTAAAATTGGGACTGGCTAGATAACAAGAAACAGATGAATGCTGCACTTATCGGCCAGAAAGGAAAACTCCACTGATCTGTGCCTTCAAGGGTACCTAAGTAGTGCACTTCAACTGTCTGTGCTAATTACGTGTCTGAAGTTCATATAAGACTGCACATCTCAGATAGCCTGGACTGGTGAAGGAGGATTCTTCCTATCAACCCTCTGAAAATCGTGAGTAGGATAATGTTATGAAAAAAATTTACATGAGGCAGTTCGAGAGTAAGTGAGCCCCAACGCGTGTTTTGCCGGTTTGGGTGGCTCTTCAGGGTAAATTAACCTGGTTTAAATGTGTATACAAATTTGTTCATTGGTCTGGAGGTTTAACCAATCTGGACTTATAGCAGTTGATTGGCATTAGTAACAGCCAATCAGAGCTCCACTGTGCCGAAAGGGAGAAAACAAGGGGAGTCAAGTGTCTTAATTATTAACCCTTTAGTGTCTAAGAGTGGTTGTTGAAAAATGTGGGAATATTTGTGTCACTTGGGTGAGGTGTAAAAGAAGAGATTGCCATATCATATAAGGAGCTGTACCATATAAGTTGCTGGAGAAAGGTAAGTGACTGAAGGAGTTAAAACCCCTTCAGCCCAGCGGGAGGGGGCCATGAGAGTGGGGGGGACCTAATAACCCTATAGTGCCAGGAAAACAAGTTTGTTTTCCTGGCACTATAGTGCTCCTTTAACAGTTTGTGCTAAACAAATTTCACCATTGGAAAGCTGCATGAGACACACACTGTCCAGTGCTTGAAATAGCAACATTCTACCTTATGAGTCATATCGCAACATTGTTGCTGTAGACAATATAGTGCTTTATCTTGCACTTATTAAAGTGGCACTGTCATGCCAAACTTACCTTACCCCAATCGATTCCTCTTCTCTCCCTCTCTCAGGATCTTTTCTTCATTTCTTCCTGTCTGCTCTAGTTTTCTTTATAACACAAGACAAAGTAGGGACTACTTGCCTTATGGAGGTTTCCTACGCCATGACCAACTATGACCAGCGGAGAAACAAAGTGTGCTTCGTTTCCGGTGGTCAGAGAAATTTTCCCATAATTCTTAGCTTTCTTCCCTGTTCCTGCAATGCTTCCTGTCAGTTAGACAGAACGCCGTCAAAACTGCCAAATTGCATCCTAACAGAATGAGAACAGTTTCTCCATTCGTGTTAGAACGCAATTCGAGACTTTGTTCATAACGAAATTTCATTCGAATGAATGAAACTCCGATCCTATTCATGCTGTGGCTGCATCTTGCAGCCACTTAGTAGATAACTCCCTAATTCCCACGGTTTCAGGGAGCTATCTACCAAAAGGCTGAAAAACCTAAATTGGTCTTTCCCCTGAGCAACAGGTGGGAGCCGTAAATGTGAATGTGGGGAGGGACCTATTGTCCTCCCCCCGGTTCCCACCCCTGAGTGTCGGGTGGGGGCCCTAAAGGATAATTGTCCCCCACCCCACAGGCTGCTCACAGTTTAGTAGACATGCCCCTACTCGGTATAGCGAGTAGGGGCATTCGGGAGATTTTAATCTCCTTTATGCTATTATGGGGGTCCTATTGACCCCCATAGAGTGATGGAGGGAAAGGGGGGCTTATGAAGTGGTGGGGAGCACTGCTCCCTGCCGCTTCTATCTTTACATTTAACAAGGAGGGAGCTGTGCGCCGGTAGCTCCCTCCTTGTAATAAACTGAATGAACAAACGAACACTGATATTCAGTGTTTGTTTGTACGTCTGAAATTTCTATTCATTCGTCTTTCTGACAAATGAATGAATAGATGAAATTCCCATTCGCATGCCCAAGTGTTTTACTGGGCATGTGTGGGAATCTCATAGCGCTATGTAGAGTGGGCAGATGACGTGTCCCACAGGGCCCTCCTCTACCCACACAAAGATGGCGGCACCCAGAATATAGATCTGGTCAGAAAATAAAGATAAAAAAATAGGTAATATGGGGGGCTTAGGGGTGTTTGGGGATGACTAAGGGGTCAGTTAGATGTAGTGGAGTTGGGAGGGGGGTTAAAAAAAAAAAAAAAAAAACGGTATCGCAAGATACCAAAATCTTTTTGGGAACTGGTTGAGAGCGTTCTGCGTCCTAGCCAGTGTGATAGGGGAGAAATCGCCAGGCACATGTTCTTCCCTGTTTTGCTACTTGGACGGGATTTGGGAGGCATACCGCACCTATGGCGGACTGGCCTGGTGGCGGTATGATGAAAAGTTCCGGCAGCGGTTGGCGGCCAATCCGGGTATGAGGTGGGACCAAATGGACCTGCCTCTCTTGAAGAAGCTGATGATGGCGCAGAAAGCGCAGCCCTTTCAGCACACGGCTGGCGCAAAAGGTCAGTCCGCCTCGTCGGCCGCCTTGCAGAAGGGCTGATGCTGGCTTTTCAATGAAGGCCAGTGCAAGTCGGGTGCTTCCTGTCACTTTAAGCACAAATGCTCTGGCTGCGGGGGGCACACGGGCGGCAGCGATGTTTCAAGAAAGGTAAGTCGGGGGGAGCGGGAGCTCCTTCAGCAGCCGGAGGCAGGTGGGCTTCCGCTGCCCCGGGGCCTCACCCCGGTGAAGCTAGACGCGATGGAGCCCTGGCTAAGCTGCTACAGTAATAGGGTGGACGCCAAGCTGCTCAGGGCTGGGTTCGGGCGGGGGTTCTTTATCCCGTTCCGGGGCAGGGACGGTACGGTATGTCCGCGTAATCTGAAATCGGTGGCGGAATTCCCGGGGGTGGTGTGGGACAAACTGGGCAAGAAAGTGTTGTTGGGTAGGATGGCAGGACCGTTTTGGGCGCCACCATTAGAGGGCCTCCAGGTTTCTCCTCTCTGGGTGGTCCCCAAGAAGGAGCTGGGGAAGTTTAGGCTCATTCACCACCTATCCTATCCTAAGGGTGCGTCGGTGAATGACGATATCGATAAGGAGCTGTGCTCGGTCTCTTATGCATCATTCGACCAGGTGGTCGAGCTGGTAAAGAGGGCCGGGCGTGGGGCTCTTATTGCCAAGGTTGATATCGAAGCCGCGTTTCGCATGCTCCCAGTCCACCACCTACTGGGGTGCTTCTTCGATGGGGGCCATTTTGTGGACTTATGCCTCCCAATGGGCTGTTCCATTTCTTGCTCTTACTTCGAGAAGTTCAGTTCTTTTTTTGAATGGGTGGTGCGGGTTGAAGCGGGGGACAGAGCGGTGGTGCACTACTTGGATGACTTCTTCTGCATAGGGCCAGCCGACTCCCCCGCATGCCTGCACCTGCTGAGGACCATTGAATAGGTGGCAGGCCATTTCTGGGTACCACTGGCGGCAGATAAGACGGAGGGCCCGACCGTGTGCCTCAGCTTCCTGGGGCTGGAATGCCGGCTGCCACTGTCCAAATTGGAGGGCGAGCACGCAAGGTGACGCTGCAGCAGCTGCAATCGTTGATAGGGATGCTCAACTTCGCCTGCAGGGTGATACCAATGGGCAGAGTGTTTAGCCGCAGCCTGTCGGAGGCTACCGCGGGGGCGCGTTCCCCGCACCATTTCATATGGGTATCTTCGTCCATGCGGGCCGACTTGGTAGTGTGGGACACCTTCCTACGGGATTTCAACGGGATGGTGTTCTTTCGGCAGGAGGGCATGTCGGCGGCCAAATTGGAGCTGTTCACTGATGCGTCTGGAAGCGCGGGGTTTGGGGCCTACTTCGGTGGGAGTGTGCGTAACCTGGCCTTCCTGGAATTGTTCCCGTTGGTGGTAGCATTGGCTCTGTGGGGGGATAGGCTGCGGGACTGGAAGATGGTCTTTTTCTTGGACAACTTGTCCGTGGTGCATGCGGTCAATAACCAGTCGGCGGCATCAAGGCCAGTGGTGATGTTATTGCGGCGCTTTGTCTTGCTGTGCATGTCCCTTAATGTGGTATTTCGCGCACGCCATGTGCCGGGGTACTTGAACGAGGTGGCTGACGCTCTGTCTCATTTTCAGTGGTCCAGATTTCGGACGGTGGCCCCGGAGGCACAGGATGTAGGCCAGGCATGCCCGGACGAGATGTGGCAGCTAGGAGCATCCTGCTTGGGGGACTCGTGAAGGCTTCGCTCGCGCCGGCCACCTGGGCCGCCTACAATAGGGTCTGGGGTACATGGGAACGTTCCTGGGAGGGGCTGGGCAGACGGGCAACGGGGGAGCCGCTGCTGGACGCCTTCCTGTGGTTCACCTTTCACTTGTTGGCGGGCGGCGCGTCTCCGGCAGTGGTGGACAGGACCATGGCAGCAATGGCCTTTTGGTTCAAGCTCCACGGGGGGGAAGACCTTACCAAGGCTTTTGTTATCAGACAAGCACTAAAGGGCTATCGGAGGGGCCGGAGGGTTCCTGATGCTAGACGCCCGGTGTCGGTATGGGTCCTGGGGGCTTAATCCAAGCGTTACCGGAAATCTGCTTCAATGGGTTTGAGGTGTCTCTGTTCTGGGCAGCATTCCTTCTGGCCTTTTTTGGGGCCTTTAGAATTGGGGAATTGGTGAGCGCCACGCGGTTGGCATCAGGGGGCCTACAAGCATCGGGGGTTCGCACACTCGGGGGGAAGTTGGTGGTGCACCTGGCCAGGTCCAAGACGGACGTCCAAGGGATGGGCCGGGACGTGACCCTGGGCGCCCTACCGGGTTCCACTTTGTGTCCAGTGTCCGCGGTAACGCAATACTTTGAACGGAGGCCGGCAGTTTGGGGGGTCGCTATTGGTGCATGCAGACGGCTTGTCGCTCTCTCGCTTCCAATTTAACAAAGTTTTCTGGTTAGGTTTAGGAAGGTTGGGGTTGTGTGTGAGCACCTACGGCACTCACTCTTTTCGCATCGGGTCGGCCATGGAGGCTGCGCGCTTGGGGCTGGGGGACGAGTTAGTCAAGAGGATCGGGAGATGGGAGCCGATTCGGTTCCACTCGTACATTCGTTTGGGTTTGTTGGATCACTAGCCGGGGCCCGTGGGGGACTCCGGTGGGTAAGTGGGTATTTATACTCTGTTTTTCCTCCTTCCCCAGGTCATGTTGCATGGATCGTGGGCCATTCCTATGTCTTCTGGGCCGTGAGGAGGGCTGCAGCTCGAGCTCAAGGCCAGCAGCTGGGCTTTCCAAAGGACCAGTTGGCGGTGCGATGGCTCGGGTACAGGGGATATTGCTGGAGGGACGTGTGTGGGGCGGTGTTTCGAATGGTAACAGGCGGGGTGAGACCGGATATGTTGGTCCTGCATGCGGGGGCAACGACTTGGGCCTCATACCACAGCGGAGGTTGGTCAAATGGATGAAGCAGGACCTCAACAGGCTGGTCGATCTGCTTCCCGGGGTAATGCTGGTGTGGTCGGAGATGGTCCCGCGGCGACTTGGACAGATGCAGGGGTAAGGTTAACAGCTTGATGGCGAGTTTCGTGAGGAAATTGGGGGGGGTAGTGGTGAGGCACGGGGAGTTGGAACGCAGTTTGCCAGGGTATTACCACCCAGACACGTTCATCTGTCAGGAGTGGGTTGGGACTTGCTGAACCTGGGTCTACAGGAAGGGATGCACTCTTTCTCTGGGGTGGGGGAGCTCAGACAGCTTGAGGGGTCAAGGTCTGAGCCCATGGCGGGATAGGGAGCTGAGGAAGAGGAAATAGGCTCCCATGAGGAACGTGATGAACATGGAAAATTGTGGTCACTGGTGGTTGGTAGGTTTCGAGTCCTGGAGGTGGCTCAGAACCTAGTGGGGTAGGGTTATCCGGGTATACCCCTGCAGTGGTTACTTATGGTTGGCACTTAAATTGTTATGTTGGAGTAAGGTTGTAAATTGTTAGAGATATATATGTGTTAGTTATGTTGGGGTCATTACCTTTTATATTAAAAGAAGGATGCGGATGCGAGGGCGGAGTATGGGGGCAATGACCCATGTTTATATGTTAAATTATTATTATTATTATAATTGTTATTATTAATAAACTTATTATCGTTATTATTATAATTGTTAATAAAAGCTGTGGACAATTTTACCCATATACCCTAGTGTCAGCGTGTTATTGGGATAGGTATGTGGGGATTTTGTCCTAGGTTCCGACTGCCCATATGGCGACTAAAAAACGGTCAAGGTTCCCCGCACCTCTGCACTGCTTTAAAAAGGTTTAAAACAGGGGTCCTCAAACTTCAGCCCGCCCAGATGTTGCTGAACTACAACTCCCATGATTCTTTGAATTACATAGATAGCCAGAGAATCATGGGAGTTGTAGTTCAGCAACATCTGGGGGGGCCGGAGTTTGAGGACCCCTGGTTTAAAAGGTAAGATTAATTTATACGATATCCCACAGCCCACTGGTCTTAACACAGCTGCACCGCCACCTTGGCTGACATGTCAATCTTGATGACCTCAATGATCAGCCAATTGAAAGCTTCCAAAAAGGGATAGCATTGACTGGCCAGTGCGCATGCACAGCAAATCAAAGGCTCTCTTGAAATGCACTGATTGAATGACTGCATCAAACTTATTGCAACTGAAGCACCTCTAGTGGCTGTCAGGAAGACAGCCACCAGATGTGTGTAACTCTGCAAAACAGCAATATAGTTATAATACAAGTATTGCACCCAGACCCCTTCATTGAGATAAAGTGGTCTGTCTGTCCTTAGTGTCCTTTTAAAGGATCACTATAGGGTCAGGAACCCAGACATGTATTCCTGACCCTATAGTGCTAAACCCACCATTTAGGTGGCTTGCCCCCTCTTAACCCCCTATAAAAAAGTTTAAAACTCCGCCCATTTGTGACATCATCAAAATGGCAGATTTTTAGCCAATCCAATGCTTTCCCATATGGAGGTGTCCCTAGGGCCAATGCAAATACTGCATTTTCTCTGAAAGTGCCTAAAGGAAGCTATTATACTCACCAGAACAACATTAAGCTGTCGTTGTTCTGGTGACTATAGTGTCCCTTTAAGCATTGCCTGTTAAAATTAATAAAAAAAATTTACTGCCCAGAGCATGCCATGAAATGGACTTTAAAATGTAACAAAAACCATAAATGGTGCCCAAATAAAGTCAGAGAACCAGCTTAACAACATTACCTCTTCCTTAAATCTAATAAGTCTGCATCAGATATCATCTGTTGGCTTCGCCAGACGTGCCCAAACTAGCTCATTATTAAAGAAAGCAGGGTAATTGATGTTGGAAATAAAGGAAATTCATCCATTAAGCGAAACCTGTCTGTTACCACAATCTAGATGAAGAAAAAGAATGAATTCAAGCACTTTTCAATTACATTTTGAAAATGGAGAAAAGCCATTCTTCCAATTTGGACTTAGTAAAACTAAGAATGGGTTCTAGCAGGTAAAACAGTGGTGGAGATTGTTTTTGGAAATAAATGCACAAGGCTTTCTTTAAAAAAAAAAAAAATAGAAATAAATTAATTCTTTTGATATACGCACTTTATACATATTCCATAAACAATTTCACCAGAAAATTAGTTTGTCAGTCGAAGAAAACAGAAAGGTGAGAATTGGGTTCTCAGACGTATAACGTTACACAGCAGTGCTGTGTGATACCCAATTTTCCATCAGTCCAACCAAATCACCCGACAGCCCAACCTTGTCAGACTGTGTCAGGAGGACCAAGGGAAAGTGCAGGGCAAAATTAACCAGCCTTCTGCTACAGTTCTAATTAAATTCAATGCATATTTAGCCCATACACACGTAGCATATTAATCACCCAGATGCCTCACCCCCCCTCCTGCGTCTGATACCAGACTTGACAAAGGTAATTAGTATTAAAGGGACACAAAGCACTTTCACAACATTTAGCACATTGCCCCAGAAAATTGGTTTTACTGTAGAAATATCTTGACCCCAATCGTCATCTATAAACAACGTCTCTAAAATGTTGGAGATATTTTATATTATACATATAGACTTTTTTTTATTGCAGAGGTGTATGTTAACCTTCCGGCAGCATCACCAGCTAGCCCCAGTTCTGTACATATTCCACACACAGCGTTTCATTAAATGGCTGGGAATGGGCAGCTGATGTCTCAGTCAATGAATGACTGGCCGGATCAGCCGATTTGCATAAACCGCATGTGCGTCACGAGTCATTAGAGAAGGTTCAGCGCCCAGCAGCATCCTTGTAAGAGGCAAACCATTGCTAAACGATTTGCCTTATTGCCTGGCTATGGTGCCCAGATGCACTAAGCACAATAACCACTACAGCAGGTTGCAATGGTTATGATGCTTGGAATAACCCTTCAAGGCCAACATAGCCAAAGTTAAAACTATCCAAATCAGCTATGATTCAATTTCACCTACTTTGGTCTTAATTTTGAAATTCAATTTAAATTCAATATGACTTACTGACAATTTTCACTTTAGTGATAAGCCTGAAAATGCAATAAATATTGTAAATTAGAAGAAAAGCTGTAACAAACTGGATATACAACAGTGCCCTCTACTGGTTGGTTGAATAATTACTTACTAGACTTGTGCACAAATCCTTTTGACCTGTGTTGAACTATGCTGAAAGGAATCGATCCATGGTTAATGTGAGATTGCTTCGTTCTGGCGTAGAACAGGAGATTGATTTGTTTTTTTACACGTGAAAAGGATATGTGCCCTAGTCGATTAATCACCACTATTCAAAAACAGCAAAATCACTACTGAATCACGATCAAAAAAGGAACACCAATAGTGGTATTCATTAAGTCTGAATTCTCCATAATGGACTAAGCAAAGATAATCTAGGACTGTCCTGCTCCATTAGGACTGCAAAATCTGGACAATATCCACACAATTACCAATGATTTTTCAAAGCAGTCTCTGAAATAAATGGACATTCCAAACACTTAAAGTACTTTAGCTTGCCAAAGTGCTTTCAAAGTGAAGGGTGTCCCCTTTTTACTGTCAAAAAGTGCAGATATCAATAGAAATGTGCACTTTTATGAATTAACCTTGTTACACCCACCTGGCTGTCAATCAGACAACGGTCCTGTTACTTCCTGGGTTTTTTTAGCTTAGTTTAGATTTTAACTTTGAATAGACCTCAGGCAAATGTGATTTTTTTTTGGCTTACCTAACCATTATACTGAGTTGTTCTTTACTGAGTGGTTTAAATGGGGGACCATGAGAGGAGCATAATACTGTGATTGGGATTGTCAATAACTGCACATGTTCTATGTTCATTTGGTTGAGGGGGTCTCATGAATGTTTGGGAAGGAGCACATAGAATATAGTTGCTAATAGACATGTGCAATTCTGTACGGTCTGAATGGAAATTGGGCTGAATTTTGGACATTTGGACCGAACCGAATTTCTGAATTTCCGAAGTGTCGAAGTGCTAGTTTGCTTTATCGATGGAGGTATGCCCGCTGCGTGGGTGTTCGGTCATACTACCCACTACTCCTTGTATGTGAAATGGAGATCAATGCTTTAAAAAGACCTTCCCTAATAATACATTTCTATAGCACTTTTCTGAGTAACTAATTTAAAATATGGTTTTGCATCCACAATATAAAACCAGGAATTTATTGTAGGACTCTTTGACAATACACTGAGAGCAAAATGGTGGGAATTGCTATTTTTTTCTCATCCCACATCCAATATCAGGAGTTGAGCTGTAAAAGGGATCCAGAGCGCAGGTACATCTTCCTGAAGGTCTCTGGTGTAGGGCAGAAGTATACTCAAGATTTACATGACACTTAAAACTTGTTTAGGGTATCTTGGATGTTGAAGAACTTTAATGTTGCTATGGACCCTAAACTGGACTCATCTGATATGCAAAGTATCATTTTTCCAGCATAAAATGGATTAGGAACGCTCTTCAGGGTGTGCTTTTAGTGGATATCTGGAGAGCATTAAAGACCATTAGCAAAGTTAACATACTACTACTCTCTCCACAGACACTATTCCCGAATGGACTTCTCATTTGTGTCAGGCCAATCTCCCTCACCTATGCTCTGTGGTAATACACGCTTACACTTGGTTATATCATGGCCCGCTTAGATTTCTTTGCAAGCTCCACTATATAGAACCAGGGAATGGGCATGGAAATGAAATCAATCTTTACTCAATGACTTGGGAGTGGTCTTGCAGATCTGTTGGGTAATATAAGGTTCTAAGTTCTATATGGAACAGAGATAATACCTAGTGATAGTCACACACACATACAGCCTTCAGGGACCCTGTAGTTCTTTAATTGAAGCGGTGATATAAACATTTATGAATGGCAGATGGCAAATAGAGACTTTGCTTAAAATATATATGTTTAATAATACCAACTATAAAACCCAAAGCAAAACAATACAATTATAATCAATTTGCTACACCATATATAGAATTTAAATTCATTTACTTGATAAGCCTAAGGGTCAGTATTGCTCCCTTCTTACATTTACAACTTATCAGTAAAAGACAATAAAACAGATACAAACTTCACAGCAGAACCCTGCACACAGAATTAACAATATGGCACCCCTTGAGTTAATGAAACAATTGTTGGTTTATTAATCAGTTTGTATATCAACCAACCCTGCCAGGTCTATGTAAATAAAATGTTGCTAAAGTAACCTGATTTAAATCATGTAGATTTAAGGCCATTAGGCCTGAATTTGTGGGAGGAGTAAGTCCCCTACTTAAACTCCCAGCCCCTACTACCCTATGCCGGTAAAGTTGATTGTTGTATCTCCATAGCAACCAGCACTTCCGGTCCGAGCTTCCCGCCAAACAGCTCCAGTCCCCAGCAGCAGAGGTGTCCAGCTGAATCCTCCATCCATTCTGCAGCCCTGCCACCCGGCTTCTCCCTGGTTGCGGTTTTTGGCTTCCGGTCACGAGACTGGCACGCTCACGTAAGCTTGTGAGGGAAATAGCTTTCGGCTTTTCCCTCTGTTCAGGCCTAAAACCTTAGGGGTATGCTCCCTTTTTACTTATACATTACCTGTTTGTGCATACTTACCCGTTCGTGAACTTCCACATTCGTGCATCTAAATTAGACGAACGTCGGCTATACTTACGTTTCGTGGGTACTTCGTATGGTCTAAACTGCCGACCTTTGTTCAGGTAAACTCTGGTGCAATTTCGTAAAATTTTGGTATACCGTTCGTTCATGCGAACGAACTATGTACATATATACTTACCCGTTCGTTAATTTAGCAATTCGTGCAATATTCTGTTCACCCCTCGCATACTTACCCATTCGTGCGGAATTAGGCGAGTGCACACTATACTTCGCTTCAGTGGGCCCCCCGTGCAGTCTAAACTGCCGACCACTGTTCGTGCTAATATCAGCTTTTCGTTCATACGAACTAAACAATCACATACACACACACACTTCCCGTTCGGTTATGTAACTGTTAGTATTAAATCTGTCAGTATTAGTTAAAAAGTCTGATTAGTTACTTAATCCACCAATCAGAGTGGTATGAGTCAAGTTCCAAAGAACTTTCCCACGCTGTGTAAAATGACAGTTTAACAGTGAGTAGCCACAGGCTGCTCACTGTTTAATAGACATGCCCCTACTCGCGTTATAGCGAGTAGGGGCAAAACTTAATAATGCTAAGTCATTTTTACTTAGTATTAGTAAAATTTGTCTGAAATACCAATTTAGGTCTTTCAGCCTTTTGGTAGATAACTCCCTATTACCATGGGAATTAGGGAGTTATCTACTAAGCAGCTGCAAGAGAAGTCCCGAATTGCGGAAGTTCCCGAATTGCAGAAGTTCCCGAATTGCGGAAGTTCCCGAATTGTGGAAGTTCCCGAATTGCGGAAGTTCCCGAATTGCGGAAGTTCCCGAATTGCGGAATGCCGAACATGCCTAGTGGATTTGGGCATCAAGTACGGTGGCTCATCTTTTTATGATTATCACAAATCAGTATCAGCGAAGGCGGCAACCCATCTGAAGCAGTTTAACATTAGAATTAACTGGTGTCATATGGATGCTGAATTATTCTGTCGTCGCTGGTCTGAGGCCCCCGTCTTGTGCCAGATGTAATTCCACATCCCATACGGCCGATTTGTGCCCCTCTGAAGCTGATCCATCCACCTCCACTCCCACCCCTCAAACCACTTTCACCCCTCACACTAAACAAGCAGATAAACTGGGTAGACCCATCTCCTTCCTAGGCAAAGCGCAGGTGTGCAACAATTTTAATGCCGGGTCCTGCAGCTTCAGCGCCTGTAGGTTGTTGCACATCTGCTCTATCTGCTTCAGGGCACACACAAAGACCATGTGCCCAGCCAGGTTGTCCCCTAACAAATGACTAACTGACATTAATGTCGACAACCTGTTTTTTTATTCGAGACCTCATCCAAGCAGGCATTTGGTAGAGTATTTGACCATGGGGTTCACACAGGGTTTTCTCATGGGTCTCGTAGCCATCCCCCCAGGCACGCGTGAATGTCCCAACCTCTTGTCAGCCTGCCAAGACCCATAATCCACAGACACTCTCCTTTCCTCCGAAATCTCACACTGTTTCATGATCGGCCCCTTCACCTCCTCACCTTTTTCCTCCTGGTGCACTAATCCCATTGGTATAGCTGTGCACAAAATACTCTAATAAAAAAAATTCTAATTATCGATTTATCTGCACCGCACGCCTCTTTTGTTCCCAGCATTAACTTACTCATACCAGCAGAAGAATTTTCATAACAGTACGTTAAAATTGACAAAGCTATACAATCCATCATTTCATCAGGTAGAAACGCTTGGCTAAGCAAAACAGACATTACAAATGCATTCAAATTACTACCCATGTACCCATCACTCTGGCATCTGCACGGTGTTACATGGCGAGACATACTATTTCTCCACACGCCTCACTTTCGGGTCTAGAAGCACCCCCAAACTGTTTGATATATTCGCAGAAACACTATGCTGGCTGCTTCTAAACATTCTCAGGTGTGAGTCATTCACTATTTGGACGACTTCCTACTGATAGAATCAGGCGCACGTACACCCACTAATATCCTCAGCACTTTTTTCCTCACTTGGGGTACCCTTATCACCCTCCAAAACCATCGGCCCCACTAATAAACTTACCTTCTTGGGGATCGAGCTGGACTCTGATACCTTCCGAGCCAGATTTCCCCCCGACAAATTGAGAGGGGAGATAGACATGTTCCTGCGGAGTGATGCATGCACCAAAAAGGAACTTCAGTCCCTATTGGGGTCCCTGAATTTTGCGCATCATTCCGCAGGGTAGGTCTTTTGTATCCAAAATGATCCCACACCAAGATTCAAAATATGCCTTTTGAAATACCCTGGGATTTCTTCTTTAAGAAATGGTATGCCTTTATGGGGTAGTTGGATTATATAGCCTGCTAAAATACTCTAAAATGGGACATGGACACAGTGTAAAAATTCAAAGTTTAAAAAAAAAAAAACTGGAATGGCTGTGTCTCAAATGTGCCCCTTCAATGTCCACATATACCTGCCAAAGGTACATACGGGGGTATTGCTGTACTCAGCCGACATAGCTGAGCAACATATGAAGTATTATACAGTCGTAGCACACATAAGGTTTGAAAAATATACTGTGCAAATTCACTTTGTGTGCCAAAAAGGCAGAAAAGAGGAAAATTTATTCATACTTACCGTAATTTTCTTTTCCTGGCTATTATTCATGGCAGCATTTAACATATGGGTAGCTCCTCCCTCCAGCCAATAGGACAGGAATACTAATTAAAGACTTCAATTATCCCTGAGGTATAAGAGATCCCAGAATGCTAGGTTCCTCAGTCTAGTAGCAAGCTGATCCGACATAATAAATGGGTTGGAAACCCAAATGCTGCCATGAATAATAGCCATGAAAAGAAAATTACGGTAAGTATGAATAAATTTTCCTCTTTCCTGGCTAATCATGGCAGCATTTAACATATGGGGAATACCCAAGCAGTAAATACCACAGGGAGGGAATAGATGCTCAGAAATATTTATTTGCTTTGAGAAGAACAAGAATTCAGAACCGAGAGACCAAATTGCAGGTGAGGATCTGAAGAAATCTCAAGTTTGTAATGACTAATAAACGTCCTTATAGAAGACCAATTAGCTGCTTCGCAAATGCTCTCTGGTGATACTCCAGACTCTGCAGCCCATGAAGTGGCAATCGATCTGGTAGAGTGAGCCCTTATACCTTTTGGAACTGGAACACCCCGGACTTTATACGCTCTCGAAATAGCGGAAACAGTCCAGGAACGGAGGCTAGAAACGGAGGCTGCTTCACCCTTACGGGAGCCCCAAGGGACAATAAATAGTTGGGGAGACTTCCTCCAAGGCTTAGTTCGTTGGATGTATAATAAAAGGCACCTCTTAAGGTCTAGCATGTAAAACTTTTCTTCCATCTCGTTTGAAGGATTTTGAAAGTAGACCGGAAGAATAATTTCTTGATTTATGTGAAGAGGAGATACCACTTTAGGTAGAAATTCTGGTCTAGCACGGAGAATTACCTTGTCATGGTAAAAAGTGGTATAAGGTTCTTCTACTGAGAGACCTCTAATGTCCTCCATCCTTCTAGCTGAAACTAAGGCTAATAGGAGAAGAGTCTTTTGCGTCAGGGATAACATAGGGATATCGTTCAATGGTTCGAAAGGTTGCTCCATCAAGGCCTGTAAGACTAAAGGTAGATCCCAGGGACTCTTGTAGATCCTGATCGGTGGTCGAATCCTGAGAACTGCCTTCATAAAGCGGATTACCATGGGTTCTTCCGCCCATCTGATAAAAAAAAAAAAAAAAAACACTTACGCTCATCCAAGTACCTGTACAACAAATCAAGGTATAGTACTCTACTCATTACGGGGCTTTTTATACAAGACCCGACACGGTCTCTATTATCACACGGTCCTACGTCCTTGTTGTGTTAAAATTCTCTAACTTTTTCTACTTAGGCCTACGTTCATACTGCCATCGGGCAAGAACCTACCCAACCTAGTACCCCGGAACATTACAAGGTATTTGCATTATTACTCGTTAATAGCACTTGCTACCATAAGGCCTCAATCAGCCTCCCTCTATAGCATAAACTCGTCCCAGTCTCAGACTAATCATTCAGATCCCTCTTCATGATCTCACGTTGCGCTCCTATAGCCCCTTACTACTAAGCATACGCCCCTACGTTACGCTCAAATACATCAACATCTGTCTTACCCTTAGGCTTCTTCTACGATACCAGCAGCGGCCAAGCCACTCTACTTAAACACTTGAAGATTCAAGTTACCTGTTATAACCACTATCAAGGTTAGTATCCACTCATTACACCATAATTGCCATTTAACCCAAAAAAAATAAAAAAAAAAAAAAAAAACTTACGCTCATCCAAGTACCTGTACAACAAATCAAGGTATAGTACTCTACTCATTACGGGGCTTTTTATACAAGACCCGACACGGTCTCTATTATCACACGGTCCTACGTCCTTGTTGTGTTAAAATTCTCTAACTTTTTCTACTTAGGCCTACGTTCATACTGCCATCGGGCAAGAACCTACCCAACCTAGTACCCCGGAACATTACAAGGTATTTGGCAGAGATAGCACAACAATGGACCTTGAGTGTGTTCAGACTCAGGCCTCTATCTAATCCAGCCTGCAAGAATCCTAAAACCTGGGAAATAGAAGGTGACCTTAAATTCATCACATCAATATGAAGCCATTCTGCGAAGGCCCCCCATATCTTATAGTATGTAGTAGAGGTAGAAGTCTTCCTGGAACGTAGCAAGGTGGAAACAACTTCTTCAGGAAACCCCTGCTCGCTTAAGGATTGCCTTTCAAGAGCCATGCATGAAGACGCAGTTTGTGAGGTTCTGGGTGTACCAGAGGGCCCTGAGAGAGAAGGTCCCGGAAGACTGGAAGTTCCCATGGATCCTCTATCAACAGACCTTTCAGGAGGGGAAACCATAGACGACGTGGCCAGAACGGGATGATGGCTATTATCCTGCATCGTTCCTTGGAGATTTTCTTCAGAAGGGCAGGAATTAGCTTGATCGGAGGGAACACATATGCCAGCTGAAATGGCCATCTTGAAGAAAGGGCGTCCTGGGCATATGCCAGTGGGTGAAATCTCCTTGACATGAAGCATGGAAGATGAGTATTCTGAGCAGTGGCCATCAAATCCACCTGTGGGAGACCCCACATCCTTACTAGTTGTTGGAAGATCAAGCTGGATAGCTTCCACTCTGTTTCTTTTACTTGATGTCTGCTCAGGAAATCCGCAATCGTATTCTCCTTCCCAGGAAGGTATAAGGCCGAGAGACCGTCTACATTCCTTTGAGCCCAAATCATGATTGGCTTGATTTCCTTCATTAGTGCGCCGCTCCTGGTACCACCCTGATGGTTGATGTATGCTACTGCCACCCTGTTGTCTATTCTCAGTTTCACCCATTGATGCTGAATGAGATCTTTGAAATGTAGAAGAGCCAAAAAGGCTGCTCTTAACTCCCTTATATTAGAAGGAAGTTGTCTTGTGTGTAGGGGCCATAGTTCCTGGACAAAGTGGTCCTTCAAATGTGCACCCCAACCCTCTTGACTGGCATCCGTGGTGATGATCATCCAGTCCACCTCCTTCAGAGGGAAACCCTTGGATAGGTTTTCCCAGGAAAGCCACCAGTTGAGGGATCTTTTTATATGATCCGGAATGGACATCTTCATCTCCCATTTCTGGGAGGTCGAGTCGAACATCTGCAGGAAGTATTCTTGCAAAGGGCGGAGGTTCCACTGAGCCCATCTCACTAGGCCGATTGTGGAGGAAAGGGAGCCTAAGATTTTCATAGTCCTTCTTGCTGTAGTTACTTCTTGTATCTGAAATTCTCGAATGCGGGAATATATGTTTAGTTTTCTGTCGTGGGACAGAGACACTACTGCTGAAGCTGTGTCGAATTGTGCTCCCAGGAATACCAGCCGTCTGGCATGCCGAAGTTGACTCTTCTGTTAGTTGATTAGCCAGCCAAAGCGCTCTAGTGTCCTGAGTACTATTAGTCGATGATTCAGTAAATCCTTGTATGTTTGAGCAACTACCAGGATATCGTCTAGGTAATGGAATATTATTATTCCCTTCTTTCTGAGCAATGCAATCACTGTCACCAGTATCTTCGAGAAGGTCCTTGGTGCTGTACTGATTCCGAACGGTAAAGCCTGGAACTGGAAATGTTGATCGTCTATACAAAATCTGAGGAACCTTTGGTGATGAAGGGCTATTGGGACATGGAAGCAAGCGTCTTTCAGATCTATTGAGATTAGCCAATTTCCTTGGTGAACTGCCGGTATAATAGAGCGAAGAGATTCCATCCTGAATTTCTTTATTCTCAAATGGATATTGAGTCGATGCAAATCCAGAATGGGTCTCCATTTTCCTCTGGGTTTCTTGACCAGAAATAGAGGGGAGTAGAAACCCTGAAACCTTTGCCTTACTGGAACAGGAACAATCACCTGTTGTCATATGAGATCTCCAGTGTACTGGATCAGAGCGTCTCTTTTTGTTGAATCTAAAGGAACGCTGGTCCTTATGAATCTTGCTCGGGGAATGTCCATAAATTCTAGAGAGTAGCCCTCTGTAATTATAGATCTTACCCAATTGTCTGGGATCTCTGCCCAAACCCTTTGGAAATGTAAAAGTCTTCCTCCCACCCAAGGCGTCTGGGCGTAGTAACCTTCAGAACTGCTTGGAAGGATGAAAGGAAGAGGTATTAGGTTTACCTCTAGTGGACTTGCTGGTTTGACCACTTCTCCAGGAGGTAGGTCTGTAGTATTCACAGCCTGGTCTATAAGCCTTACTGTCTCTATAGGAAGGGTGTTCTCTATAAGAGCGACGTTCTAGTGGAGGTCTTCTTGGACGTCTAACCTGTGAAAGCAGGACCTGCTTGACATCCAGGGCTCTTTTAATGGCATCTTCAAGCGGTTTTCCAAATAATAATTCTCCCAAAAAAGGAAGGGAACATAAGTTATGCTTTGATGCCATATCAGCCCCCCATGATCTGAGAAAGCCATAACCTTTGACATAACTTTAATTATATCCGTAGAGGCTTCTAAGAGCCATTCACTGGCCAGTCTAACTTCCCTTAGGGAATCAGCAATATGTTGCCTTTTGACACCTTTGTCTAAATCTTCTTCTATATCCAGGATCCATACTCTCATAGCTCTGGACATAGCTGAAATAGAGACCGCTGGGTGACATCCTGTTCCAGCTGCCAAGAAACATTTAGAAATGTCCGCATCTATTCGTTTCTCCATAGGATCTCTCAGGGAAGCATTGCAGTCTATCGGAAGGATAGAACGTTTGGCTACCTTGATAACTGAGGCATCAACCTTTGGATTGGAAGTCCAAAGCCTGGCGTCCTCTTCACGGATGGGGTATAACTTAGGCAGACGGTTCTGCAGAGAAAGTCTCTTTTCTGGAGACTTCCATTCATTACTTATGAGATCCTTGATGGACCTGTGGACCGGAAAAGAAGGTTTTCTTTTACTGAGATCCCCAAAGTGTTTGTCCGCTGCTGAGGTTTCCAACACTTCTTCGGGTAATTCTAGAGTTCTTCTCACCAAAGAGATCAAACGCTCTGTTGCTTTAGAGTCAAGGGGGCAGGAGTATTCTTCATCACTAGAAGACATCTGTTCAAGGTTTATTGAACCTGAATCCTGTCCGAAATCTTCATCTGAAGAATCAATATTCACTTGGTGATATTCACATCTAGGACGTTTGCCTTTTTGTGATTCAGCAATACCTTCTGCCACAGCCTGCTTAATCCACGAGGCTAAATCCTGGGCTGAGGTGGATGCTTGTGGTTGTTGCTGGAAGTCTGGTTCACCTGCCACTCTAGTAAGATATTTTTTGCACAGTCTGCAATTGTCCAAGGGCCTGGATCCACATCCAACGCAGGCAGCCGGTTTATCCCTTCTCCTAGAAGGAGATCTAGGGCCTGTCCGGTCTTGA
>OW240916.1:27709052-27729295 GCA_933207985.1 Pelobates cultripes
TGGCCAGCAGAAATGGACGATCGGTAAGGTCCACAGTGCGATAGGCTTTACCTTCATTATAGAAATCAGAAAAATGGAGGACAGACATAAAAGGAGCCGATATGAGATTTAAATTTAATTTCATGCACCAACTATGCCATCTGCTCCAAGCAGATTTATAAGCCTGTCTCGTGTTGGGTGCACCCTTGATAAGTTGGGGAGTTGATTGCAAAACTCCCTTGACCGACCAAGGTTCCCTGAAATAGACTACACTATGAGATGCAAGAGACCTTGGAGAACAAGAGGATGAGGTACACCATCTGGATCCTGAAGAAGGCACTCGAGAGATGGAAGGTCGATAACCATCTCCTGAAGAAAAGAGAACTATGGGTGGGACGGCGATAGAGGAGCCACGATCAACAGGTGCCAGACTGGCGATGTAGATGGAAAGGCAAAAAATCATAATTCCTTGGAGAAAACATTCATAGCCAGTGCTATCGGATCTGGTCTCCAAGTGAAAAAACGGGGAAGTTGAGCATTCAAATGAGAAGCGAAAAGATCTATTTCCAATAGACCCCATAGGTTTCAGATGTCTTGGAAGACCATGGAATCCAAGTGCCAGTCGCTGGAATCTCCGAGTTGGCGTGAATACCAGTCCGTCGTAGTGTTGGAGAGACCTTGAATATATTCTGCCATGACTGAAATGCCGTGTCTCAGGCAAAATTGCCAGCAATCACGAGGCATGTAGGTCAGAATTTTGTATTTTGTGCCTCCAAGTGATTCATGTAGCGGACTGCTGACACGTTGTCCATCTTCAGAAGGATAGCGTATTGGGCTTGAGTTGGGGAGAAACTATGGACTGCAAAGGAACTGGCCAGATGTTCCAAACAATTGATGTGGAATGTTGATTCCAGGTTTGATTCTCTGCCCTTGGTGGAAATAGTACTGCATTCAGCACCCCAACCGTGCAAACTTGCGTCGGATTTGATTATCAAATCTGGAGCTGTACAAAATATGGTGTGCTTATTCCAAGCTTCCATGTGAAGAAGCCACCATTGGAGTTCATTCTCCGCTTCTGAGTCCAGAGTTGCCATATCTGTGTATGATGTGCTGCCCTTGAGATTAAGTTTGTAATCGTTGTAGGGCTCGATAGCCAAGAAGACCTGTAGAAATGGCCTGTATAGATGCCGCTAGAAGGCCTAACATTCTCAACAGTTGTTTGAGAGAGAGTTGAGAGGTTGCTAGTGTTCGCCTATCTCCTTCTTTATATTGGCTAATTTTGCCACCGGAGGGTGTAGAGTTTGAAGGGTAGAATCTACAATAATCCAATATAAGCCAGAAATTTTATTTGTTGTGTGGGAACGATAAAAGATTTCTCCCAATTGGTCAGGAAGCCTAGGTTCTCTAACAGAGTCAAAGTCCATGCAAGGTATGTCCGGATTAATTGAATAGACTGAGCCAGAATGAAAAATGCCATCTAAATATATTATAAGATGTGAGCTTGGTGAAGCACCATGGAGCCGAAGACAGTCCGAATGGGAGGCACATGAACCTCTATTTACTGCCCTACCATGTAAATTGCAGTAAGTTCCCGATCTTGATGTTGTACTGGGATAGGCACTGTGAGATATGCATCCTGCAGATCCAATTTGGCCATCCAATCTGCTGGTTGGAGAAGATCCCTTAAACAATGCTCTCCTTCCATCTTGGAAGTGCTGATATGCTCATAACTATTGAACAGTCTCAAATTTATCACTGGACGGATACCTTTGCCTTTTTTGGGAAACAAGAAAAGGTTGCTCACGTAACCCAGGGTATGCGTCAGAATCTCTACAATTGATTGTCCACAGAGACAAGGTCTGTGTCTCATTGGGAAAAAAACAATTTCCCTTGATGGGGAACATTGAACAAGTAGAGAAAGGAAGTCTATGCAATACCCTTTCACAGTGTGAAGAACCTAAGCATCTGATGAAATGTGGGATCATACATGGGAAAAATGTGTGAGCCTGCCCCCCACTATCAGTAAGAAAGAATGGAAATTGTGAAGACGTCTTAGGAGCACCTCTTAGGCCACTAACAATCCAGGGTCGGCCACTTTGTGAGAAGGAGGTTGGTATAGTGCATTGTTCAAAGAAATCGGCTCGGCAAGTATAAGAGCCTTGGTTCTGTCTAAAAGAACTTCTGTTTGTTTAGCAGGACAAAGGAGCCCAATTCTTTTACAAAGTTGTCCCCAAAGAGAAAACCTTTTGCCTGTGTTATCTGGCTCGTTCAGAGCCATAGTTAAACGTTTGGGCTCAATCTTGAGCAAGATCGATTTGTGGCGTTCTGTGACAACCGCATTGTTGGCGTTGCCAACTTAAATCACTCTCTGGATCTAACCACTTAAGATGGCGCAATCTAATTCTAGATCATCCTCCACTGCTTCAAAGATCTTGGCTGCTGAGCCCAAGATGCCCAGGATTTTATCCTGATAGTTTTGCAATGAAATTCTAAGCCTTTAGATGGCTTCCATCCTGTCTTACTCAGGAATTGAATGATTTTAGGATTGACTGATAGCATTTAACATGAGTCATCAGGGACTGTTCGGCGTGGCCATTCAGCCCGCAATTTATTTCACTTTGCCTTCTCAAAAGGCTTGGGTACTCTGGATGCAATATACTTGGCTACATGGTCTGAGGAGACCACTGGGTGACATAGGTCTTCAGGTTCGAATAGGGGTTCACATTGAGTGTCCAAGATCCTATTGGTGTCCCTGAGTCCGCATAATCTACCTAAATCTTGGTAGGTTTAACAGGACGTGTATCCCAAATGGGATTAGCATCCTCTTCATCAGTAATTTCATAATCAGGATCAGAAATATCCTCTGAATCCTTCATATAGGACCCAGGGAACTCCTCCTCAATATCACTGAGCTCAGATTCAGAGTTCAGTTGGGCTTTTGCCCTTTTCCAGTCTAGTCGATTTTGCCCGACTAATAGCTCTTTTGCGCGGTGGTAAATTAATCGCGCCATCCGTGACAGGTATGGAACTGTCCATCTCTATTGTTTTGGAGGAGTGTTTAGCCTTATATGAGGCCTTGTGGCCAGGCTGAAGCAGAGCAGGTGTGAGTACAGATACACCTCCATATAGTACTCAGGGAAACTCCTCCTCAATATCCCTGAGCTCAGATTTAGAGTTCAATTGGGCTTTTGCACTTTTTCAAAGTCTAGTCGATTTTGCCCGACTAGTAGCTCTTTTGCGCGGTGGTAAATTAATCGCGCCATCCGTGACAGGTTTGGTACTGTCCATCTCTATTGTTTTGGAGGAGTGTTTAGCCTTATATGAGGCCTTGCAGCCAGGCTGAAGCAGCGCAGGTGTGAGTACAGGTACACCTCCATATAGAACTCGGGGAACTTCTCCTCAATATCACTGAACTCGGATTCAGAGTTTAATTGGGCTTTTGCCCTTTTCCAAAGTCTAATCGATTTTGCCCGACTAGTAGCTCTTTTGCGCGGTGGTAAATTAATCGCGCCATCCATGACAGGTATGGTACTGTCCATCTCTATTGTTTTGGAGGAGTGTTTAGCCTTATATGAGGCCTTGTGGCCTGACACCAGGGCCTTGTCATTGCTTTTGCCATGGAGGTGTCAATTAAAGCCTGCATGTCAGCAGGATCAGTAAAGCAGAAATTCAGCCTCATCTCCAGAGATACCTGGAGAGGCTTCTACATTAATCTGCATGTTTGCTGTAGACCCAGAAGGCACAGAAAGATCCTGCCAGACTGCATCATAAATATACAAACAAACCTAAGGGGCTGAATAAAGCAAAATAATACCAAAAGTAAAGGGTTGAGTAACCCTCAAGTAAAAAATAAATAAATAACTAAACAGGATAAAGAAATGAAAGTACTCACAATAGTGAAAAGAAATAGCAATTGTAATATAAAAACAAAGGAGCTGCCCGGCTGCCACTATAACTAAACCCCAACTTGGATTTCTGGCAGTTGGTGGCAGAGCAGCAGCCAGACAGATAAATGAAGGGAAAAAACAGCACAATGGCCCTGTGCAGGGGATAAAGATCCTCAAAGACGTCCCTGAACCCCAATTGATGGTATTCTTGGGGCCAGGGAGGTCAGAGGGGAAATACATTATCAAAGGATATACAATAAAGCATATAACAGACGCAAATGAAGTAAATAAATCAAATTACGTTAAAATGAAGTAACTAAATATATTTATAAACATGAAAATATTATAATTAAAATGTAATAACTATAATAACTATATTAAGCACAGTAATGATATGAATAAAGTAAAGTAAAAGATCCCACAGTTAAGAACCGTGGGACCCAGTGTCACTTTACTGAGGTAGCAGCAAAGAAAGAGGAAGTAGTATACTGGACACTGCCTATTATGCTATAAAGAGGATGCTGATTGGCTGTTGCTGTTGCTAGGAAGATATACCTCATGTTATTTACTGGTTTCTTTTATACTGATTTAATGTTATTTTTCTTTGCTGCTGAGGTAAATAAAGAAAGAGTGCAGCATAATAGGAGCCTCCGTGTCTTAATAAAATCATGGGAGTTGTAGTTCAGCAACATCTGGAGGGCCGGAGTTTGAGGAAGCCTGTCCTAATTAGTGCTATACAGAATATTCATAGACATACCTCCCAAGTGTCCCTATTTAGGATGGACAGTCCCTATTTTGGTCCCAAAACCCTCTTTTCTGTCCTAATGTCCTTCTTTTCTAGGAGCTCCATGTTGCTGGTGTGTCTGGGTGTATAACAGAGTTCCACAGCAATAATACTCCCAGTAATGTGTCTGGGTGTATAACAGAGCTCCACAGCAATAATACTCCCAGTAATGTTTCTGGGTGTATAACAGAGCTCCACAGTAATAATACTCCCAGTAATGTGTCTGAGTGTATAACAGAGCTCCACAGCAATAATACTCCCAGTAATGTGTCTGAGTGTATAACAGAGCTCCACAGCAATAATACTCCCAGTAATGTGTCTGGGTGTATAACAGAGCTCCACAGCAATAATACTCCCAGTAATGTGTCTGAGTGTATAACAGAGCTCCACAGCAATAATACTCCCAGTAATGTGTCTGAGTGTATAACAGAGCTCCACAGCAATAATACTCCCAGTAATGTGTCTGAGTGTATAACAGAGCTCCACAGCGATAATACTCCCAGTAATGTGTCTGAGTGTATAACAGAGCTCCACAGCGATAATACTCCCAGTAATGTGTCTGAGTGTATAACAGAGCTCCACAGCAATAATACTCCCAGTAATGTGTCTGAGTGTATAACAGAGCTCCACAGCAATAATACTCCCAGTAATGTGTCTGAGTGTATAACAGAGCTCCACAGCAATAATACTCCCAGTAATGTGTCTGAGTGTATAACAGAGCTCCACAGCAGCTCCATAATAATACTCCCAGTAATGTGTCTGAGTGTATAACAGAGCTCCACAGCAATAATACTCCCAGTAATGTGTCTGAGTGTATAACAGAGCTCCACAGCAATAATACTCCCAGTAATGTGTCTGAGTGTATAACAGAGCTCCACAGCAATAATACTCCCAGTAATGTGTCTGAGTGTATAACAGAGCTCCACAGCAATAATACTCCCAGTAATGTGTCTGAGTGTATAACAGAGCTCCACAGCAATAATACTCCCAGTAATGTGTCTGAGTGTATAACAGAGCTCCACAGCAATAATACTCCCAGTAATGTGTCTGAGTGTATAACAGAGCTCCACAGCAATAATACTCCCAGTAATGTGTCTGAGTGTATAACAGAGCTCCACAGCAATAATACTCCCAGTAATGTGTCTGAGTGTATAACAGAGCTCCACAGCAATAATACTCCCAGTAATGTGTCTGAGTGTATAACAGAGCTCCACAGCAATAATACTCCCAGTAATGTGTCTGAGTGTATAACAGAGCCCACAGCAATAATACTCCCAGTAATGTGTCTGAGTGTATAACAGAGCTCCACAGCAATAATACTCCCAGTAATGTGTCTGAGTGTATAACAGAGCTCCACAGCAATAATACTCCCAGTAATGTGTCTGAGTGTATAACAGAGCTCCACAGCAATAATACTCCCAGTAATGTGTCTGAGTGTATAACAGAGCTCCACAGCAATAATACTCCCAGTAATGTGTCTGAGTGTATAACAGAGCTCCACAGCAATAATACTCCCAGTAATGTGTCTGAGTGTATAACAGAGCTCCACAGCAATAATACTCCCAGTAATGTGTCTGAGTGTATAACAGAGCTCCACAGCAATAATACTCCCAGTAATGTGTCTGAGTGTATAACAGATAACAGAGCTCCACAGCAATAATACTCCCAGTAATGTGTCTGAGTGTATAACAGAGCTCCACAGCAATAATACTCCCAGTAATGTGTCTGAGTGTATAACAGAGCTCCACAGCAATAATACTCCCAGTAATGTGTCTGAGTGTATAACAGAGCTCCACAGCAATAATACTCCCAGTAATGTGTCTGAGTGTATAACAGAGCTCCACAGCAATAATACTCCCAGTAATGTGTCTGAGTGTATAACAGAGCTCCACAGCAATAATACTCCCAGTAATGTGTCTGAGTGTATAACAGAGCTCCACAGCAATAATACTCCCAGTAATGTGTCTGAGTGTATAACAGAGCTCCCCAGCAATAATACTCCCAGTAATGTGACTGAGTGTATAACAAAGCTCCACAGCGATAATACTCCCAGTAATGTGACTGAGTGTATAACAAAGCTCCACAGCAATAATACTCCCAGTAATGTGTCTTTAAACTACAATAAATGTGTTTAGAAATCCGTCTGTGTGAATATACATTGTTTTGTTCTAAATTACATTTTAGTTGTATAATTTATTAGTAAGTCACCTAAAAGTACTCCGAACAGCCCCACCCCTGGTCACACCCCCACCCCAAAATTAAAGTGTCACTCTTTGCTAATTTGCAATGTTGGAAGGTATGTCTATGGCATATCATCATCAAAATCCCTACATTTTCATAATTTTTGCACGGTGATATTAGCCACTATTACTTTTCATACTTTAGAAAGGGGATTAGGCTTCTTTTTAGTCCTGTTTTATTCCTTTGCACAGGTTATACAGACTATTGTTGTTTTAAATGAAACGGTCATGCCGTACTTTACATATCTACCTTAAAACATATTATTGCTATAGTAATGTGTAAACTATGCCCTTGATTGATATAGATGTAAAAGGAATCCTATATAGATACTAGTTATCTGTCATGTGATTTTCGTATAGATAAATATATTTAACAGTTATTCATACAGGTTAGATGGATTATTGATACAAATATTATAATGATATATAACCAACCTGTCTTTGGTATATAATATGCATAACTAAATACAGATATTTAAAGTGACTTAAATGTCAATTCATTTATTCAACTAGGTAATCAATGATCTAATTAAGGTCTTAATACCTGGGGAAAGAGTGTCATCTCCTATATCAGAGTCCCCATGGGCCCAATTCTGATATCCCCTCCTCCCTGCTTACCTTTGCCTGGGAGGGGGACATTTCCTGAAATCCCTGGTGGTCTGGTGGGAATGCCCTGGTGGTCCCAGTGGTGAGAGGGAACTCTACAGCCTCAGGAGCTGCTAGATTTAACTTTCGCGAGATTCGGAGCGTTGCCGTAGTAACCACGGCAACGCTCCGAGCTTGCGAGAGGGGAACCCGAAGGAGCTGCTGGTTAGAGCTCTCTCCCTCCCACCCCTGTCGGCTGCCAGCAGTACACTGTGAGCAGGCCAGAGAGGGAGATCTATGATTTCCCCTCCGGTCCTGCAGAACCGCTAGGGGAGAGGGAGGCACATTTCCCGGTGCTATAATCATAATATCATAGCACCAGGGAAATATGTCACAGCAATTTATTGCCGTTCTGCAAAAGCTTTCACCCAATGGTATAGTCAGGTGAAAACTTTTGTGGACCGCTAATAAAGTCTTGCAGACTGGCGCCGGTACGCAGCCCAGGGGTTGGGGACCCCTGTTTTAGCATATTTTATTATTTGCCGTTTCGTTCAGGTGTGATTTTAAGCAAAATAACGAACTCGTATAGTATTTGTCCTAGAATGTGGGGGTAAAAGTGTATTTCAACTTATGTGGGGGGAAGGGCACCTACATACACATGTGGTGGGAATGCCCAAAGGTGGCGACCTACTGGCGCAGCATAGTAAACTTCAGCTCCCAAATCTTACGAAAACGGATGACACTAGATCCATGGGCGTGCCTTTTATCTAGACCCACGGAGGGCCTCCCAAGACACGAACAAAAACTCCTCAACATGATCTACCTAGCGGCCCGCAGGGCCGTAGCACAACACTGGTCAAGCCCGGACCTCCCGCAGTTATCCCTGGTCAGGACAAAACTACGTGATAATTATCTGATGGATAAACTCACGGCCCAAGTGCGGAACTCGTTGACCACATTTCACAAGGTGTGGGGTCCATGGGAGCAATACAACACATAGACTCATGGCCCGGGGCGCGGGGCGGCATCCATGCGGTACATTTCAGTAGCGACAACTGGGGCTCACCCAACGGTCACCATCATACCATAACCCGGACGGGTGGAAGC
The DNA here is from genome assembly GCA_933207985.1 of Pelobates cultripes. Lineage (NCBI taxonomy): Eukaryota > Metazoa > Chordata > Amphibia > Anura > Pelobatidae > Pelobates > Pelobates cultripes. The sequence goes on from OW240916.1 coordinate 27,717,635, forward strand.
GGTTCCACTGCAGGACGGGTACCTGGTTAAAGCCGGAACAAAGGCCGCAGCCCACTGGGACGGGCGGCACAGGGTTCACGGTCCCAGGAGATCACCTCATCTCCATACTTTAATACGCTGCAATCTCTTCTTGTCTATATCTATCTATCCTTTCCTTGTATGTTTTTATCTCTTGCAAGCACACCAGACAATGTAAACAAACAGGAGGAGAGAAAAGCTCCAACACTGTCAGACTCTGCCTGATTACGCATATAGCGGAATGACAGCACACAGGGGGTGGCATGGACAGAGCAGACAGGGAGGGCACAATGCCTGATCTACCTGGGCAAGATCAGAATACCCCACACATACGCCTGGGCCACGACAACACAACACACTCATCAAAGCCAACCTGAGAGTTCATGACACTGATACCGGAGAAACTGACGGAAGCAAAGCACAGAGGGATGGACACAGGTTTCTTCAGGAAGGAAGAGATTCTTTATTGGATCACCGATCGGGACTCAGAGGGACTAATGTCACCAAAAATACAGCAAGTTCTGAGCCCTGAACAATAGTGCAGGCTCCCTATATAGGCACATAACTCCTCCCATATTAAGCTCCACCCGCACATTCTCTTGACCAATCATTTACAAATAAGAATTAACTTCCTGCTTGACCGCATGGCTTGTCCAGCACAATGGAGGAGGGGAATACTACATCCTGTATTCTTGCACATGCTCCGTACACTACTGATCGTATCTTGCCTCGTGCAACCAACTGATCGATACGTCAGCATATGCACGTACACATGCCACGTGGTAATCTCGGCCTACTAAATTTATTTTTACCGAGATTCCACCACATTCCCCCCTTTGATGCCTCTTGATATTTTACAATTACTTGAGGCATCACTTAACCTTGGTTTGCATACACCACAAGTTACCTTTGAACCAGACCAGACTTATCCTACGATGTGAATCTTCAACACTCGTCTTCCTGCATTGGTTCTCCCTGATCTAGAGCCTTATATTTATAAATTGCCATTATCTGTGCAGCAGCCTTCCTCTCTGCTATATTTTCTATCAGGCTTTGCACAGACCTAACTACTAAGGGTATAAGACACGGCAGGAGTAGACACAACATTAAAATCAGTAGGACTCCACCTACCACTGCCTTAAGCCCTCCAAACCACTCATACCAGCTACCAAACCAACTACTTGGATTGTACCCTTTCCATACCTGAGTAGGCACATGCGCTAGTTTAACCATATGGCTAGTAAGCTCAGCTATTGCTTGCCCTTCGTCATCTATTTGAAGACAGCAATTGCTCAGGTTAAACTTCCCACATACACCTCCCTCTACTGCCAAAAGATAATCCAAGGCTAATCTATTTTGGTAAACTGCTGTCCTCATCCTGGTATTATGCTTCGCTAGAAGATTGAGCGCTTGTGATGTCTCGTTAGTAATGATCTCAACCACCGCCTGTAACCTTATAATGCGGTTGAGCATATAAATAGGGGTTCTATAACCAAAGGTACCATCCTCTGCCCACGTGGCTGGCCCATAATAATCTATAATACGCTGGGGAGGCCATTCATTATCTTCCCAGGCACCTATCTCTATGGGTCCCCTTTTCTTCCTATGATTCACATCATACACTTTAACACCTAAAGTCTCACCTGTTTCAATAGGCAACAAGAAGAAGGATGGTTTTAACATACCCAACACACATGCCCCTTCCCAGTCCTGTGGTAACTCCGAATAGGCCTTCTTACCACAGATCCAGTACAAATTCGCTGGGGCTCTCCAGTTAGATGTGATGGATAGATCAAACCATACGTCCTTTAAATTGGCATATCTTGCAAACGGGTTAGATGGTTCTGAGACATTTGAAGCCGACCACCAAGTTGTATTCTTTGTATCATCATCATAAGCTTTTTGCCCTAGACAAGTTAATTCTCCTACAGAAGTATTATACATCATTCCTTTCCTCGCTATGCAAACATAACCTATGATGGAGGTCTTCAATCTCCACTCAGATTTACCTCTAACACTCATATGATAGTCGGCTTGTGTAGATATTAATTGGTCAACTGCCTCAGAACCGGACATTACCTCCTTTGCTTCCCAAGGCCATTGGTCTCCCATGTTAGTACCTCCACACACATAGCAGTTGGTAACATTAAGACTACCGGCAATACTCTCGGCTAAATCAATGAACAAGTTTTTAGCATTATGGGGGATCTTATTATCTATGCTCATCTCTTCATAAAAGGAATGGTATACTTGATGAGTTTGGGAGGTTACCGTATCAGTCTCTATCCCTATAAACAATATTGTCCCAGGGTCTAAACCCGTCCCATATATTTGAAACCCAAATAAATTACCATATTTATCTAAGAACTTGTCAGGGTTATTTATAAGTATATGGATTGGATTGCATTCCATAGACTTACAATATGGATTAGTAGGCAACTTAGTCACAATCATGTCCTTGTCTGCTGTCTGTCCCCAAGTCGCCCACCCCACACAAGACCAATATGGGCAGAAGTTATAATCTCTATTTGGGCATCTTGGACTTACATATTTATTTTTACTACTGGGACAAATATATTTATCGTTAGACCCATACGTCCTCTCCCATCTAAGATCCCCACATACATTCCACGGCTTTCTACCACTTGATATTGCTTTACACGCATCAAATAGCAGAGCACCTGAAGAATATACGGATTTTAATACCGTCTTATTAATTAGGGTCCCCTGAGAATCTCCATTTCTGAGAGTCAACCAAATTGTACGGGGTTGATACTCAGGACTGAAGCACTTAGGTTCTCCTACTCCTAAATGACACACACTATATTCTATATTTAAGTATCTACATCTTGATACATCTCCTTTACACTCATATTGCGAATGCCAAATTAGGGTCTGGGATATATGGTTACCTGTTCTTGTAGTCTTAATGCATACCTCACAGCTAGGAGTGTTGGTACCTCTACCTTCCTGAATATAAAAATACACATAAATAAACATTATTAAAAATACATCTTTCGTCGTCATCCTCAGTCTTCGTCCGTGTGAAGGCACCTCAGCTTCCAGGATGTAAGGACTGCAGGGAATGGAGTTCTGCTCGTCTTCACAGGGGTCCCCTCAAGACTTTCCCTGACTTATACACTCGTTGGTGAGTGGACAGGCTTTATTATGGCCTTCTCACTCACTTACCAAGTCTCTGAAACAATAAAATTTGTAATCTACAAGGTTCCTCGTCACTCCGACTGAGTCGTGCGTTTTAACCGGATCTTGCAGGGATTCTCTGGATTTGCTGTAACTTGCCAGGAATCGGCTGCTGCTGGTTTAACCCTGGAGTGATGTATCCACGGAGCCACTTCGGCTACTTTTATCGCTGTAGGGGTAGACAGAAGAACAACATAAGGACCTCTCCACTTGGGCCCTAACGGCACATTATTCCACTCTTTAATCCACACTTGGTCACCTGGGTGGTAACTATGAATTGGGGGATAAATATTCACAGGTAATCTATCTTGTACCCATTTCTGTACCTCCTCCATAGTCTTACCCAACTCTACAACCTGCTGCCGGGTAATTCCTTCTCCCAACTGACTCAAATCCCCCCTTAAGTTACCAAGCACGGGAGGTGGTCGCCCGTACATGATTTCAAAAGGAGAGAGGCCCATCCTTCTGGTAGGTGTACTACGGATTCGCAATAGAGCTATGGGCAAGAGAACGTTCCACTTAAGTTGGGTTTCCTGACACATTTTAGCCAACTGATTCTTAATAGTTCTATTCATTCTCTCTACCTTACCAGAACTCTGGGGTCTATATGCCGTATGAAGCCTCCACTTTATACCAAGCATATGAGTCAATTGTTGTAGGCACTGATGAACAAAAGCTGGACCATTGTCCGATCCTATAGAGCAGGGTAGTCCATATCGGGGTATTATTTCTCGTAGCAGGAATCTCACGACTTCTCCTGCTTTCTCTGTACGAGTAGGACATGCTTCTACCCAGCCTGAATAGGTGCACACCACTACCAGCAGGTAGCGATGTCCACCCGATTTAGGCATCACTGTATAGTCAATTTGTAAATCGGACATGGGAAGTCCCCCCATAAACTGGACTCCTGGTGGCTTTACTGGTCCTTGTCTTGCATTATTTTTAGCACACGTTACACATCTACGTACAATGGCCTGAGTCAAGTTGGACAATCTTGGTATGTAGAAATGTTTTCTGAGAGATTCTTCTGTACTGTCTCTCCCAGAATGTGTCCCGTTATGATAGTTTTGGACAATTTCTACCGCTAGTGATGCTGGAATAACTATTCTTCCATCTTCTAACTGATACCATTTGTTCTCCAAATACTTTCCAGGTTCAGTCCTTAACCACTCCTCTTCTTGAGCTGTATAAATTGGAGTCCATTGAGACAGTGGAGTTGGTATAAGAGCAGCTATATGCCCCACATATTCCTGTCTTCCTGATTCAGCAGCACGCTTAGCTGCACTATCTGCCATCCGATTCCCTTTGGTTACATCACCATCTCCTCTCAGATGCGCCCGACAATGTATAATACCGACTTCTTTCGGCTCCCACACTGCTTCCAATAGTTGTAGGATCTCAGCTGCGTATTTGATTTCTTTGCCTTCTGAATTCAATAGTCCTCTTTCTTTATACAAAGCTCCGTGGGCATGAGTGGTTAAAAACGCATACTTGGAGTCCGTGTAGATGTTCACTCTTAAACCTTCAGCCAATTGTAACGCTCGTGTCAGTGCTATCAATTCTGCCTTTTGTGCTGATGTTCCTTTTGCCAGTGGCCGAGCTTCTATCACCTTGTCTATCGTTGTTACTGCATATCCTGCATAGCGGATCCCTTCTTTTACATAACTACTGCCGTCGGTGTAATATTGAACATCAGGGTTCTGGATGGGAAAATCACGAAGATCTGGTCTACTTGAAAATACTTCATCCATTACTTCCAAACAATCATGTTGACTTTCAGTAGGTTGTGGCAAAAGGGTAGCTGGATTTAAGGTATTTACAGTCTCTAAATGCACTCTTGGGTTTTCACACAACATTGCTTGATACTTGGTCATACGGCTGTTACTAAACCAATGATTTCCTTTGTAATCCAACAACGTCTGTACTGCATGTGGAACTCGTACATAAAGTTCTTGACCCAGAGTGAGTTTATCGGCTTCAGCTACTAGCAGGGCGGCTGCAGCTACAGCTCTTAGACAAGGTGGAAGTCCGCTGGCCACTGCATCCAGTTGCTTAGACATGTAGGCAACAGGTCTTTGCCATGATCCCAAGTACTGTGTCAATACTCCCACAGCCATTCTTCTTTGCTCATGTACATACAGGTAGAATGGCCGTGTGTGGTCAGGTAGACCTAATGCTGGGGCACTCATCAAAGCCCTCTTCACATCTTCGAATGCCGTTTGCTGTTCTTGAGTCCATAAGAAGGGGTCGTGCTCTGTACCTTTGATAGCTGCATACAGAGGTTTTGCCAGTATCGCGTAGCTGGGAATCCATATCCTACAGAAGCCTGCTGCCCCCAAGAATTCTCGCACTTGTCTTCTATTCCTGGGTATCGGTATTTGGCACACAGCTTCTTTTCTCTCTGGCCCCATAATTCTTTGACCTTCAGAGATATGGAATCCCAGATATTTGACAGTTGGCAAACACAACTGAGCCTTCCTTCTTGACACCTTGTATCCTGCCTTCCAGAGAATGTGTAGAAGATCGTGCGTTGCTTGCTGACATACTTCCTTTGTAACTGCTGCTATCAACAAGTCATCTACATATTGTAATAATACACACTCTCCTGGGATAGACTCGAAATCTAGTAGATCTTGACTTAGAGCTGAACCAAATAGGGTAGGTGAATTTTTAAACCCCTGGGGCAATCTTGTCCAGGTCATTTGGCGTTTCGAGCCCGTTACAGCATTTTCCCATTGGAAAGCGAAGATACATTGGCTTTCTGCGGCAATTCGGAGGCAAAAGAAGGCATCTTTGAGATCTAAGACTGTAAAGTAAGTAGCCCCGCCCGGAATTAAAGCAAGCAGGTTATATGGATTGGGCACGACTGGATGTATACTAACAACCGCATCATTGACTGCTCTCAAGTCCTGCACAGGTCGATACTCATCTGTACCGGGCTTTTGAACAGGCAGCAATGGGGTGTTCCAGGGGGAAGTACAGAATTTTAGGATACCATACCGTATGAACTTATCCAGATAAGATTGGATGTTCTTCTTAGCCTTCTGCGGAATATGATATTGTCTCAGGCTTACTGGATAAACCCCAAGTTTTAGTTCGATTTTAATAGGTGGAATATTGCGGGCCAGTCCTGGTGGGTTGTTCTCTGCCCAAACTCCTGGTATGTTAAATAAGGATTCATCACTCCTCGGGTTTTGGCTAGTCAACACTGTATAAAGTCGCCACTCTTCTTCCTTTGGTACGGACAATGTCATAATACCTGAGGGTCCATTAAACTTTAAGGATGTTGTTCCATTTGGTAGGAACGTAATCTGCGCTTGTAATTTGGATAGCATATCACGCCCCAGCAATTGGACTGGACACTCAGGCATATAAAGGAATTGATGTTTTACTACGTGGCCTCCCAATGTACAGAGTCGACTTTTAAGAACCGGTTTTTCAGCACTTCTTCCAGTTGCTCCTATTACAGTAATAGTTCTTCCAGATGGAGGAGCAACTTGATTAGTCACCACCGAATGTTCAGCACCAGTGTCGATCATAAACGCACTCCTTTTTCCCCCTATTGATACATCGACCATAGGCTCCGCTCGACCAAGGGGGATGGAGCCCGGTCGGTATCAATAGTCCTCCATGACCGTGTCAGCCAATCCCACAAAGTCCCTACCTTCTCTATCGCGGGACCTTTGCGCTGCTGGATAGTACCTATCTTCCCTTACACTTCCTCTGTTCCCATTACTCCCTCTATTACCATTACTCCCTCCGGGGCCTCCTCTACCTCTCGCTCTGCCTCTAAAGTTTCCGTAACCTGCCCTGGGTAAGTCTCTCTCATACTGCTCTCTTTGCGGACACTCGTTCCTCCAATGCCCTTCTTCCTTGCAGTACGCGCACGGATTCCTACTCAAAGGCTCCCTATTCCATCTACCATCGCCTCTATCTGGGCCCCGTCTATCTACGCCTGCGATCGCTACCGCTAGTATATCTGCCTTTCTACGCATCTTGCGCTCTTCCTCTTTCTTACTTTCTGTTTCCCTATTCATATATACTTTGTTCGCTACCTCCATTAGTTGGGTGATAGACATACCTGCAAACCCTTCTAATTTCTGTAGCTTGCGCTTAATATCTCCGTAAGCTTGGCTGACAAAGGCGGAGTTTACCATTCGGGAATTATCAGCGCCTTCCGGATTAAAGGGGGTATACAAGCGGTATGCCTCCAATAATCGGTCATAAAAGACACTGGGCGCTTCATCACTTTTCTGAATCACCTCAACTGTCTTCGACATGTTAATAGCTTTCTTCCCTCCGGCTTTCATGCCAGCAATTATAGCATCTCTATAGGCTTTAAGTTGAGCCATATCTGCGCCATTTACATTCCAGTCAGGATCGGTGTTAGGGTAATGTGTTGCGGCCCATGCTGCCGGATTGGCTTGATTTAAAGCACGGGCTCTCTCCTCTAGCGCCTTAATGGCCGCTTGGTTAATCCTTGTCCTTTCCTCATTATTGAACAATGTCATTAATAACTGCTGGCAATCAGCCCATGTCGGGTTATGTGTCTGAACTATCGAGGTGAACAGATCGGTCATAGCTTGTGGTTTCTCAGTGTACGAGGAATTGTGGGTCTTCCAATTCAAGAGATCGGTAGTCGTGAACGGGACATATACGAAGACTGGGTCAGCATGTGCCATTTGACCTGCGGCATCGATATAGGCTGACCCAGGATTCAGACGAAGAGGCATCTGATAATGTTTTAATTGTTGGGTACCGGTCAGTTGTCGGGTTAGTATGGGGCTACGTGGAGGGGCGTCAGTTAAAGGTTCCGGTCGAGAGGTAATAGGGCATGAGGATGTGGGAACTTGATTTTGGGAAAAGTTAGTGAATAGTATACTCCGAGCCGAGCTAGAAGAAGCTTGACCGGAAGTTTGAAGTGGCGCCAAATCAGGATATTCAAATCTAATGGGGGTTGGTCCTGGTTCCGGAAGGGGAGTTTTAATACGAGGGGGGGTGGATTCTGTACTGGAGGAGGAAGCGGAAGTGGATGGGGGCAATAGGGGAAGGGGTGCAGAGCTTCCTGCATTCGCGTCACTTCCTCTTAAAGGAAAGTAAGGAGGCGGCAAAGGGATCTCGGACTCAGGGGGCGTGTCCAAAATGGGCCTAACACCAGTCCTAGTGGACAAACAAGTCCTGGCCACCATGAGGCGACATTGCTCCTCGTGGCATATCCGGATCCATTTTGGCGAGTCGTTTACGGCCTGCCCCCAACAATCAATGTATGGAAACTGTCCGTAAAGTTCAGGCCTACCTGACACAGCCACGTGTACACGCTGTACCAGGGTTGGATCCAAACTGCCACGCGGCGGCCATGCCGCAACCAAAATAGGCCACTCCCTAGTGCACAAAGTGACCAAACGTACAGGAGACATTTTAACCCCAAAATCACATGTTTTGAATCCCTTTTAAAATTCTTTACCATACAACCTAAGGGATCCGAAATCGTTGACTCTGACGCGCCCATACTTATCAATGGAACGTCGTTGACAACGAATACTATGCACGCGTTCTTATTCAACAGTCACACCCGTTTCCTCTGGCAACAGCACCACGTGGTACAGTTACCGAGTGAAACGTACACAATAATCACTCAGGGAATTCCCGTACACACACAGCTGTTACACCAGTCACTAAATAATCAATATTATGCCCTTTGGCGAAACTATACAGTCACCCACGCTATAATTCTCTATATATGAATTACCCGTCTATAACACACCCCAGTAACATCGCCTTTTACTAGTATCGGTTACAGTACGGTTAGCATAGGTCAAAGCACAATTTAAGGTCACAATACAATTATTAGTGGTTACGGTGTTAAACATGCAATAGACGACAATGATTAGTACTTATATACAGTGTCAGTAAATATACAGGGTTATGGTACCGTGCACTATGATACAGCAACACACTATTAACACTCTCGCTAGACGGCTGAGCTCGCGCTATCTAACAAGATATACACTTTACTAACAATCTTTAACACATTTACAATCCCAACTAAACTATTGGCCAGTACCTTGAATGGACTACCTAAAACTATATACACCCGTTTTGGTTAGCCACACTGCCCAAACACCACATATAGCGAACTAGAGGGCGAAATTTACAAAATTGCCCTTCTAGTCTATTTACTCTATCAAAAGTCTAGTGGGTTCCAAATTTACACGCCTTCCCACTTAGCCAAGATAGGTTGAGAGCTAGCGAACCGAATTTACACAGGCGCCGCTTAGTCTCCCGGTCCCTCCGACCTAGCGAACGTAATATACACCCTAGAACGCTAGTCTAGACAAGACACCGGTGTCCGGCTAGGGCTATTTACACAGGACCCCGCCTGACTAACCAGATCAAACGGTCTTACTAAAGAGCGTTCGATCGAGCGGTGCGCCTTCGCTCCTTCCCTCCGACAGAGGGGGCAGATTCCATACACAGATTTAAACCCCTTTTGGGCCTACCGCACAATCGGTATACCCCTAGTGGGTCTGCCGTCTAAAACAGCAGTTGTCTTACCTCCTCGTTCCTGAACCTGAGTTCACACTCATCGACGGGGACACCCCAGCACTTCTTACGTAGAGGCCGATGATCTCCTGGACAACAGACCAGTGGCGCCGAGACGAAGGGAGGTCCACGCAGAAGTTCAGGGGTGCAGCCGTAGAGAACGTGGGCAAAGATAGACCGTCTCACGCCTCTGCCTCTCAGCTACCGTTGAACGATGAGCTTCCCGGCCAATGCACCAAATGATACCGGAGAAACTGACGGAAGCAAAGCACAGAGGGATGGACACAGGTTTCTTCAGGAAGGAAGAGATTCTTTATTGGATCACCGATCGGGACTCAGAGGGACTAATGTCACCAAAAATACAGCAAGTTCTGAGCCCTGAACAATAGTGCAGGCTCCCTATATAGGCACATAACTCCTCCCATATTAAGCTCCACCCGCACATTCTCTTGACCAATCATTACAAATAAGAATTAACTTCCTGCTTGACCGCATGGCTTGTCCAGCACAATGGAGGAGGGGAATACTACATCCTGTATTCTTGCACATGCTCCGTACACTACTGATCGTATCTTGCCTCGTGCAACCAACTGATCGATACGTCAGCATATGCACGTACACATGCCACGTGGTAATCTCGGCCTACTAAATTTATTTTTACCGAGATTCCACCACAACACAGCACACTCCTCAACAATTCTACCATTGTACATAGTTATTTTTTTTTTTTTTTTTTCTGCTTGCCAACACAAAAGAAAAACTCTGGCGGCAACGCACCCAAAGTGCACAGTATGTGACTGACGCCTGTACTAACTATGTTACCCTGTATTCTGTACTACAAACAAACAAAACTTGTACAGTCGTTTATCCACCTCTGTCTGCACTATTGTAACAATAGATGTATTTATGATCAATGTGAGTATTCAAATAACTCCACAAAGGGCTTCCATTTGATAAAGCGGAAATCTAGGGGTATTTTTTCACCAATTTATGCCAACATTTGTGGTAAGGGTGAAAAAATTGAATTTTTACATGTATGTTGCATTTTTGCTGAGTATTTATTACACTTGATATGTACCACTGTCATAAAAAAAAAACAAATTGGTAAAACAATGAGCCCAATGTATGACCTAGACACTATTTTGTGAAATTACGGTGCTGTAAAAGAGATGTGACAAGTTCAGGTTTTTAAGTGTGGATTTTCATGGGGGGTTTTGATGTGTCCGTGTCCCATTTTGGAGCACTTGAACAGGCTACATATTCCAACTACGATATAAAGACATACCATTTCTCAAAGAAGACATGCCAGGGTATTTCAAAAGGCATATTTTTAACCTTAGCGTGGGATAAGCTTTGCTCTAGCTTGTACCAAGTGTAGTGGTAATAAGCATTTTCCCTGGCTAATCATGGCAGCATTTAACATATGGGTAGCTCCTCCCTCCAGCCAATAGGACAGGAATACTAATTAAAGACTTCAATTATCCCTGAGGTATAAGAGATCCCAGAATGCTAGGTTCCTCAGTCTTTTTTTTCCTGTACTCCAAGCCAGACAGACAGGACACTTTTGTATTTATTACAATTATTAACTTTTTATTTTATGCTCACCTGGCTATGTATTTCAGCCCTTAATCCCTTAGAGGTCAGCCTCCCTCTATAGGAAGACCAGGCACATGCAACCCACCTCTTGGTAGCTGGGGACCCCTGGTAGCCAGAGGAGTTAGTGTTTCCTCCGGCATTCTGTGGAATCCTGCTGCTCTGCCTGTCCCTGCAGGTGAAACTGCTCTCCATTCTGACGCCAGAATTCCATTCCGAGGTTCAGGACGCCCGCACATGTGCAGAGGTAAGAGGTCGCGAGTAGCCCTTAGTTTACCACAAACAAAAATGGCGGCTTCGGGTGCT
>OW240916.1:27729395-27966393 GCA_933207985.1 Pelobates cultripes
CAGTTTAAGGCTCGTATACCCTCTAATTGGAGCCCACTTTTTATTTGGATTTGTTGTCCTTGTTCGGGATCGCAAGAAAGAGGAAGTAGTATACTGGACACCGCCTATTATGCTATAAAGAGGATGCTGATTGGCTGTTGCTGTTGCTAGGAAGATATACCTCATGTTATTTACTGGTTTCTTTTATACTGATTTAATGTTATTTTTCTTTGCTGCTGAGGTAAATAAAGAAAGAGTGCAGCATAATACTCGCCTGCGTGCCATTAATAAAATCATGACTTTACGTCATGTTAATAGTAAAATCTGTAAATTCTATGAATGAAATGGGAGTTGTAGTTCAGCAACATCTGGAGGGCTGGAGTTTGGGGAAGCTTAAATTAGGACATGGACATGGTAATTTGTTGCAATAACACTACAACATTATAATAATGACCAAAAAATAAATAAAAATGATTATTTACACAGAAACTGACGCTTGTAGGGGAAAGACTGCTTCTAGTTCACGGTCAGGAAACCTCTATTCCTATCAGAGCACTCTGGGGAAAAAGTAAGGAACAGACAAATACGATTCCAAACTTGTTCTTCGGTTTATTAAAGGGACACGATAGTCACCCAGACCACTTCAGCTCAATGAAGTAGTCTCTCCCCAGGTTTTAACCTTTCACATGTAAACATAACAGTTTCAGAGAAACTGCTATGTTTACATTTGGGTTAATCCAGCCTCTAGTGGCTGTCTTCCGGACGGGTACTAGAGGCGCATCTGCAGCGCCGGAGGCGAATTTCGCCTTCATCGCGTAGAGCGTCCATAGGAATAATTGAGAAATGCTTTCCTATGGACACCTCGAATGCGTGCGCGGCGCTTGCCGTGCATGCTCATTCGGCTCCAGTGCAGTCGGACGGGGGAGCTGACGTCGGACGGGGAGGAGAGGTCACCAGCGCCGAGGGAGCCTGGCGCTGGATTAAGGTAAGCCATGGGAGGGGGACCCTGAGGGTGGGGGCACCCTCAGGGTACTATAGTGTCAGGAAAACCGCTATGTTTTCCTGATACCATAGTGATCCCTTAATACAGCACAATATTTATACAGCAAAAGTAGCGAGCGATTGTGGTGGGCTGGTTTCTAACATTGCTGCATACAGCTTGTCCATACGCACATAGGAAATGTTACAATTGCAAGTTTGTCCTGTAAACACATACCAGAGATAGTGAGTTACAGTTCCAGCATAAAGTTTAAAGCTATTTCAGCATAAAATGTCAAACTGTTCTGCAAGCATGGACTAACCCTTCAACAGTTATGTGTGCTGCTGTTCTGAAGACAAAGCATTTTTACAAATAAACTATTTTCATTAAATATGATTAAACATTGTGTCTGTGAAAGCTAATTAATTGTAGTGACCCATTTTCCATCATAGGGTGGGCTACATTATTACTGGACTAGTGCTCAGCCAACCAGAAAAATGGCCGCCTTGCAACCTCTTTCGGCGACAGTTTCGTGACGTCACGCATTTTCCCACCAGGAGGGCGGGACCTTCTCAGGACAGCGGAAGTGACGACATCCGCTGCGCCGTTTGTCTCCTGGGAGAGAGCGAGAGAGACGGCGCAGCGGATGTGACGACGGTGTTGCTGCTCCCGGATTTGGTTGGTGTGCTGATCTCGGCCGAAGGGAAAGATGTCGATAGAAATCGAGTCCTCAGAGTGAGTTTATTGCAATGCGTGTGACACGAGTATTATAGGTGGCTTGGCCACAGGGGGACATGGAGCTATAAATACCATTACCTGGCTCAGCCATGGGGGCCAGGGCAAGCTGCTATAAATACCATTACCTGGCTCAGCCATGGGGGCCAGGGCAAGCTGCTATAAATACCATTACCTGGCTCAGCCATGGGGGCCAGGGCAAGCTGCTATAAATACCATTACCTGGCTCAGCCATGGGGTCCAGGGCAAGCTGCTATAAATACCATTACCTGGCTCAGCCATGGGGGCCAGGGCAAGCTGCTATAAATACCATTACCTGGCTCAGCCAAGGGGGCCAGGGCAAGCTGCTATAAATACCATTACCTGGCTCAGCCAAGGGGACCAGGGCAAGCTGCTATAAATACCATTACCTGGCTCAGCCATGGGGGCCAGGGCAAGCTGCTATAAATACCATTACCTGGCTCAGCCATGGGGACCAGGGCAAGCTGCTATAAATACCATTACCTGGCTCAGCCATGGGGACCAGGGCAAGCTGCTATAAATACCATTACCTGGCTCAGCCATGGGGGCCAGGGCAAGCTGCTATAAATACCATTACCTGGCTCAGCCATGGGGACCAGGGCAAGCTGCTATAAATACCATTACCTGGCTCAGCCAAGGGGAGCAGGGCAAGTTGGTATAAATACCATTACCTGGCTCAGCCAAGGGGACCAGGCCAAGCTGCTATAAATACCATTACCTGGCTCAGCCAAGGGGACCAGGCCAAGCTGGTATAAATACCATTACCTGACTCAGCCAAGGGGACCAGGGCAAGCTGCTATAAATACCATTACCTGGCTCAGCCAAGGGGACCAGGGCAAGCTGCTCTAAATACCATTACCTGGCTCAGCCAAGGGGACCAGGACAAGCTGGTATAAATACTATTACCTGACTCAGCCAAGGGGACCAGGGCAAGCTGCTATAAATACCATTAGCTGGCTCTGGCAAATTGACCAGTGCAAGCTGTTATAAATGCCATTACCTGCCTCTGGCAAGGGGACCAGGGCAAGCAGGTATAAATGCCATTACCTGGCTCAGGCAAGGGGACCAGGGCAAGCTGGTATAAATGCCATTAGCTGGCTCTGGCCAATGGACCAGGGCAAGCTGTTATAAATGCCATTACCTGCCTCTGGCAAGGGGACCATGGCAAACTGGAATAAAACAAATTACCTGGCTGTGGAAAGGGGACCAGGGCAAGCTGCTAGGGTGGATAGTTTATTTTTTAATTTTATAATTAAGGTTATTCCTCCTTCTTTTGGTCAAGGAGGAGGGACAGAAGGTTCCTTGGTGGTCCAGTGGCAGTGCCTACTGTGTCCTGTGAGAAGGAGGCACAGAAGTCTAATTTTCCCCTCCTGCAGCTTCTTGTCCTCTCTCTCAAGCTGTGTGAGTGTTTCCACGGGTTGCCATGATAACGCTCTGTGCCGCAGGTAATGCATGCCGAAGTATTGCCATGGCAACCTGAGGCAATGCTTTCGTGGCTTGTGAGAGAAGAGGACATGAAGCTGCAGGAGGGGAAGATTAGACTTCTGGGCCTCCTTTTCATAGGACAAGGTATTGGGAAACTGCAACCACATATATAGCGGTAAATGCTGCTTGGATCCATGGTCCCACTGGGACCAATGGACGGGGCTGGCCCTGGACATTGTTAAAACTGAGGTGAACTATGGAGATCTTCGTTCTGATGAAACTGCTTGAAAATGAAAGATGGGACCCGCAGCCTAGTAGCACCATAATTACTACTTTGGCATGGTAGTGGTTGCAGTGTGTGTGTGTAAAAAAAAAAAAAATAAAAAAAAAACAGGCTCAGGAGTGGGGTCCGTGGGGGGCAATAGGTCCCCTGTTCAGTGTAATAGCCCCCACTTGCGCAGCTCGGGAGAGGGTGACACTAGGGTTTTTTGGGTGGGGAGGGATTTAAACAGTGAGCAGCGGCATAACGAGTAGGTCTTTCAGCCTTTTGGTAGATAGCTCCCTAATACCGTGGAAGTTAGGGAGTTATCTACTAAGCGGCTGCAAGATGCAGCCGCGGCACGAATAGGATCGGAGTTTCATTCATTAGAATGAAATTCCAATGCGAACAAAGTCCCGAATTGAGTCCTAACTCGAATGGAGAAATTGTTCTCATTCTGTTCACAATTCGGTAGTTTCGCCGGCGTTCTGTCAAAATGGCAGGACGTTCGGGAATACTGACAGGAAGCATTGCGAGATCACGAATCAAATGTGAAAATTGTGGGGAAATTGCTTTGACCACCGGAAACGAAGTACACTTTGCTCCTCCGTTGGTCAAGCGTAGGAAACCTCCATAAGACAAAGTAGTCCCTACTTTATCTTATGTTTTAATGAAAACTAGAGCAGACAGGAAGAAATGAAGAACAGTTCCTGACAGAGGGAGAGAAGAGGAATCGATTAAAGAAAGTTAAGTTCGGCATGACAGTGCCGCTTCAATACTGACTAGGCATTTGTCACAGAGTACTAGTCACATTGCACCTTCACTGAACTATCCACAATATAGGTAAATATTAACTATTTTCAGGTATCCTCCATGATGGGTAATAACAAATGAATATTTTATTTCTGCAGCGTCATACGTCTTATCATGCAATACCTGAAAGAAAATAGTTTGCATCGTACATTGGCAACACTGCAAGAGGAAACGACTGTGTCTTTGAACACTGTGGACAGTATAGAGAGCTTTGTGGCTGACATTAACTGTGGACATTGGGATACAGTCCTGCAGGCCATTCAGTCTTTGAAACTTCCAGATAAGACACTCATTGACCTCTACGAACAGGTAAAGTAGACAGATGTGTTGTTTGTGCACCTGTAACAGAGCAAAACAATAAAATAACATTATTTTATACTGTTTAATATTGGACCACCTCCCACCCCTATTGCTGCTGCTGTTTACAACATGGAAACAAAAACAAGATAACTCTTTATTTTTGGACTTCTTGTGTTAGAGAAAGCATCACCACATATCTCTCTTCAAACTCCAGCAATTCAGGTTCAAGATGGGTTTTACTCGCCCAGTGTCAAAGATTATAATCTGTAGAAAATATGTTGTTGTTCTGTGAATTGCATTCAAACCCTTACACATAGACGCAGTTAAATACGCAACATTATTGCCA
Organism: Pelobates cultripes; assembly: GCA_933207985.1. Classification (NCBI taxonomy): domain Eukaryota; kingdom Metazoa; phylum Chordata; class Amphibia; order Anura; family Pelobatidae; genus Pelobates; species Pelobates cultripes. Next base: position 27,734,253 of record OW240916.1, read on the forward strand.
GCATTCGTTGTGAGCATTGGCCCAATCCAGTTGATAAACTTTTGAATTGATCTAACAGGCTTCAGCATAGTTCCATGTAAAATTTACTCAGAATAAATTGTGATTGCACTAAAGTAGATTCTAATCTGCAAAATAGATCACTTTTCTACTCAACCTCACAGTCGACAGCCTTCTCATAGCTTCACCTAAACTCCTTAAAATGGATTTCAAAAAGCATATTATTTTTAAATTTATGTAATTAACCATTGCAAAAAAAACCTGCATTTACTATTTGCACAAATATTTCATAACCCCTAAAATGTATCATTCAATAGTTAATCTCTATGAATGTTCCAAATACCTAAAGCACTTTAGTTGTTGAAGTGCTTTTTGTGTAAAAGTGTGTACTCAGACAAGAGATGTGCAGCTTTTCGTGCTGTTTTTAGATCTACACCCAATTAAAAAATGCATAATTAATAGTGTGCATATTTTTATTAAAGCTATAGCTACTAAAAAGTGATTTTCTATTTTTTGGGAGAGACTTAGTGTCCCTTTAATGCAGATCCCACCCTCTTACTTCATTTTTAATGTTAAGCTTTGTGCAATCAAATTCTTCTCTAGTCTAAAGCTTCTCAGAGTGAATAGGTGGTTTAATTTAGATTAAGGAAATAAAAAATAAAATCTTTAGGGCGTTGTTAGTTAAATTGATATTTATAAATATTAAAGGGTTACTTCAACCAAAAAGTGTCTTGTTAAAAACCTGTCTGTACTGTATGTGCTAACTCCCACTGGTCTGAGCCAGAATCACACTGAGAATATTAAGTAGTGTAGTCTAGCAGAGGCAGGGAACAACTTGCACAATGATGTAAAATAAGCCTTTTTGGTGTGTTTTATGTGATCTATTTTAACAGCCTGACTTGTTAATTCTTAAAGATGTACTGAAGATGAAATTTAACTTTTTGAAGAAAAAAAAGCTTAAGAGCAATCCTGTCACACATACATACATTTGATTTTTGTAAGTTCTTGAAATAAGACGTCTGTAAGAATCTTTACACATTTGTTTCCTTTCCTATTCTACAGGTGGTTTTAGAATTGATTGAACTTCGTGAGTTGGGAGCTGCCAGATCCCTTCTGAGACAGACCGATCCAATGATCATGTTAAAACAAACACAACCTGAACGATATATTCACTTGGAGAATCTCCTAGCTAGATCCTATTTTGACCCCCGTGAGGTATGTTTGATGGTGTAAATATTTGAAGTTTCAGTGAAGCGCGTGCTTAACTTTTGTGCATAGAGCAAACCTTAACAAGGGTTGGCATGTGAAATTACTCCTTGTGTCTTGTCTACTGCTAGCGTAAAGTGACCCTTCAAACAAAGGTGCAAAATATACACAGGGCTCAAAGTTTTCACTAGCTGTTTGTGAGTGACAATTTAACAGTAAAAAAAAAAAAAACCTGGTGAAAATGCCATGGGGTATCCAGGCTTGCTGTTACAAGTAACATGTCAGGCCTTGCTTGTTGCTTAGGAATTTAAATTTTTATCACTCATATACATAACAGAAAAATAATATATTGTATACATCTTTCTATACATGCAGGGCTATAAAATGCAGAATGCTCAGTGCAGGCAGTCTTGCATTAGTTATGCACATCTTTAACTGGGCCCTATTCATTCAGGCTACTATAAGTAACCTGGTAGCACTTTCAGTATGACTGCTATCCTTTGCCAGAGCAGTTCCGCTCGTCCTGTGTGGCGTGGGGTACTGCTCTTGGGGATTAACTATTTATTTATAAACCACTTCAGGACAGAGAGGGATATGGGAGCAGGTTGACCCTATTGACCAGAATTAGATGTTCCTGGTGAGGGGTGTTTTCAGGGTTGATACTGCTATAGGACTGTCAATAGAGACTCTCTCTCTTCTGGAGAGAGAGGATTCCACCTGTAGTTTTTTTTTTTTTTTTAATTTGCATTAGTTTTTTTTTAATGCAAAGGTTTACCTTTCAGTTTATCTAAAGGCTCACATATGTACTCTAGTATTGCTTTTTAAATGCATGGGTTAAGACCTCAGAGGGACTTAGAAATGTTAGTTAAATCTCTTGTTGAGTTGGATTAATTTTCTTTTCCATATAGGCATATCCTGATGGCAGCAGCAAGGAAAAAAGAAGAGCAGCAATAGCCCAGGCTTTGGCTGGTGAAGTGAGCGTGGTACCGCCATCCCGTCTGATGGCACTGCTTGGACAGGTAATGGTATTTGGTTACTACAGGGAATTCTATCCAATCTGGTAATACTGTTATTAGTGATTACTCTATAGAGGACAATGAATAGCAATATGGCAAATCAAAGACAGTTTATTGTAGGAACATCCAGCATACTGTGAGACCTATTGTACATATATATATATATTTACACCAGTGGTAATGTAGAACACAAAGGGAAGGACTGGTTACAAAGTGATTCATTACACCGCAAATCCACCCTGACAACAAAAGGTTATCTTGATTGGCCAGGTACATATCTGGACCCACTGTTCCTTCAGAGCAATCTCTGATTACGTTAACACTGCCATTTGTTGTAGTAGATAACATGGAATTACAGGTGTCTACTTTCCAGCTCCAACATCAGGTGGTCACTTACAGTACAGAATTTAACTTAATTAACCTACAAAATATATTGCAAACAGTATCTCATAACATCTATTTTAGAATCCTGACAACACCAAAGTGGTGCTGTGAAATTACAGCTTGTTCAAAACAAATCAGGGGATTGGGACATTCCTATAACCTATATATATCTATAAATTAACATGATAAATGCAATTCAGAAAAAGCAATGTTCAAAATGACGAAACCATTAAAGTGATAGTGCTTTTTTATATATATATATATATATATATATATATATATATATATATATATATACCACACTCACAATGCATATTATATCTGTTGTATGAAAATTATAATAACAGTGACATTACAATCCAACTGAGGTGATTTTAAGTAGCCTTATCAAAGTGTAAATAAAACTATGTTCCTTAATCTGTATTGTGTATGAATTTTGGTCATTGCGGCAGCACCATTGCTCCAAAATGCATGTTCTGGGTGTACCCCCTAATTCTCTTTTGTCTTTACTATCCAATGAATCTTCACCATTTCTACTACAATAAGGTATAGAGCTTATAGTGCTGAAACGAACACTTTAGTGTTATGGATACATCTTTGCACAACTAACCCTAGTTGTTTTATTATTTAAGGACTTTGTACCTTTCTGTATATCAAAGTAAATGTTCTGTTCCATTGTAACTATATTGATTTAATATTTGGCCGTTATCTCTTTGTTTAAAGGCTTTAAAGTGGCAGCAGCATCAGGGACTTCTTCCACCTGGTATGACCATTGATTTGTTTCGCGGTAAAGCAGCCGTGAAGGATGTGGAAGAAGAGAAGTTCCCCACTCAGCTGAGCCGGCATATTAAGGTAAGGAATCGTGATGTTGAATGATAACTTTCATGCTCTGTTCGTATATCTTTTAGCATTAAAGAAACATGAAAAGAAATACTGCATGTTTTTAAATTATTTATAGCAATGTTTGTTGTTCTACTTCGGTCTTTACTGCATTATATGGTGTATGTTGAAATGCTCATGATTGTTTTTGTTTTCTTTAGTTTGGGCAGAAGTCGCACGTAGAATGTGCTCGCTTTTCACCAGATGGTCAGTATTTGGTGACTGGGTCCGTTGATGGATTTATTGAAGTATGGAACTTCACCACAGGAAAAATCCGAAAGGTGTGTACAAAACAAAAGTCACACACATTTTCATAACGAAAAAAACCAAAACATTGTCCAAACACTCACGTACAAGGCCATTTGGCCATACAGATATTAATTTGATACATTGTGATTTGGCTAGGTTTGGTTTCAAAATGTTTGTTCTGCCCCAGTTATGTACTGTATTTGTTAAAGTCCCCATCATTAAACCTGTTCAGCTTTTCAGTACCTAATTAAAGGACAACACTCATTCAATTTTAGCGTCTCGTTTTTGTATTTTTAAATTTATTTATTTTTTAAATTAATTTTTTTTTATTTTTGTTTTATTAAAATTTGATCTGGCTGAGCAGTGGTGTTATCTGACGAACGGCTGCTGTTTGCTCTGTGTGAACATGTAGCAGGCATGTTAGGTTGAGCAGTAAAATCTGATCCAACGTGATTACTCAGCCAGATAAAGTGACATGTTTTATTAAATGTAATAAACTTTAAAATCAAAAAATGAGAAGTGAAAATTGGTGAAACTCGTCCTTTGAATTGAGTGTTGTGGTGATGAAATGTAGCAAGTACAATCCAGCTCTGACGGTGATCTAAAACTGCAATGCAGTATTATTGACAGTCACATTTTGGTTTTGTCTAATCTTTTAATCTGATGTTGGTACCCTATACTCTATAGATGGACATGATCCGCGTTTGCACCAACTATCACTGCTGGTAGTCACCATATGTCATTTTTAAAGGGCACTCTAAGATCAATAACCTCTACAACCTGCTGTAGTAGTTGAGGTAGTCGCATCCCCCGTGTGCCTCGGGTTCTGATATTTTCCAAGTTGTTTAATACAAATTATATGTACAAATCAGCCCCACACTCTGCGTTTTACTATTGTGGAAGTTACTGGCAATAGAAGTTAGAGAAAATTTTAATTAATGCTGCAAATGTAACACTTTTTTTCCCGATTTAAAACCACTTTTGTCATGGTGCAAACACTTTAACTATCAAAATAACTCTTTAGAATTAATTTATGGCTTCTATTTTTTTTTTTACAGGATCTCAAGTACCAGGCTCAAGATAACTTCATGATGATGGATGATGCTGTGCTATGTATGTGCTTCAGCAGAGATACCGAAATGTTAGCTACGGGTGCACAGGATGGCAAAATCAAGGTACTTACTGATTTGGTTCATGATGGTTTTTATCCGCTTGTCATAGAGCAGTAAGACTGGCAGTAATTGGATTTAAAGTTTATATTTCATCTGGCCTTGATCATAGCATTGATACAATATACTGCTTAGCAAACCAAGATGTCTTAAACTTTTGTAACATTCTGTATGCTTTCCTTCAGGTGTGGAAGATTCAGAGCGGCCAATGTTTAAGGCGATTTGAGCGTGCTCACAGTAAGGGTGTTACGTGTCTTAGCTTTTCTAAAGACAGCAGTCAGATCCTAAGTGCTTCTTTTGATCAAACTATAAGGTAAGATATTGTGACGAAGTAGAAGTTAAAGGTCCACCTAAATTGTATACACCTTTTTGGTGAGATGGCTTCATATTCATAGTGTAAGAAACCTTAACTGCTTTATGTCATTTTGTCCTAAAATATTATTAAAATGTTTGCCACAAATCTGGTCTTTCGTGTCTGATTATTATACTCAATTCAAATTCTTTTCTTAGAATCCATGGTTTGAAGTCCGGAAAAACACTGAAGGAATTTAGAGGTCATTCTTCATTTGTGAATGAAGCCACATTCTCACAGGATGGCCACTACATCCTTAGTGCGTCATCGGATGGTACAGTCAAGGTAATTAAATTAATCCCATCAGTGTGGAAGTGCAGTTATTGTAGGCTATTGAAAATATTTAGAGTTTTCATTAAAATTATTTTTCTCAAATTAATTCTCATTGAGAAAATATTGGAAAACCTGATAGTACTAGGCGGCCATTTTAAAACTTGCTCAGAAAGAAAGAAAACTTGTATCTTGGGCAGTCTGATTTGTATAAATGAAGAATAACGGTCTGCAAAATGATGGTTTGCATTAAGCCAGATCTATAGAAGTCACCATTAAAGCCTATGGAGGGTTTTGTTGATAAATCATTTGTAAAGCTTATTCAAAGATATTAAATCACAAAGCCATTTTGTCTTTGTAATCTTTGTGTTATGTTACATGTTTTTAGTTACTCTTTCCCTCTTTGGCCCGAATAATTTAAACTATTGTATAAGCAATATTATTGTGATACGAATACTAAATCTTCATTACAATATATTTTTATTATCACCGTTTTTGTTTAACCTGTGGAAAGAACGTATAACTAGAAACTGTCTTTGGTATACTACTTTCCATGTTTATATTTTATTAAAGGACCACTCTAGGCACCCAGACCACTTCAGCTTAATGAAGTGGTCTGGGTGCCAGGTCCTTCTAGGGTTAACCCATTTTTTTATAAACATAGCAGTTTCAGAGAAACTGCTATGTTTATGAATGGGTTAAGCCTTCCCCCTAATCCTCTAGTGGCTGTCTCAGAGGAGGAGGAGAGGAAGCAGAGAGCTCCCCGCCCAGCGCTGGAAAAAGGTAAGTTTTTAACCCTTTCCCCCTTCCAGAGCCGGGCGGGAGGGGGACCCTGAGGGTGGGGGCACCCTCAGGGCACTATAGTGCCAGGAAAACGAGTGTTTTCCTGGCACTATAGTGGTCCTTTTAACCCATGAATTATATGGTATACTATTGAAACATCTTACATTTTGGCTATAGCAGCAATTTATTTTTAAACTTGTTTATGTAATTTGCTGCTTAGCTCATTTAAGTATTTTGTTTATAAAGCACTACTTTGTTTTGTAGCTTTGTAGCAAGAAAATGAAGCAAATAAACACGACAAAACAAACTAGGCCTAGAAATGCGCACACACAAAAAATAATTTTGATTCCAATAAGGCTACTTGAAATTATCTGTTATAGTAAACAAATATGGGGATTAAATTACACCATATGACAGTATTGTGTAAAGCCCACCACTAAGTCACAGTACCGCAATATCGGTGGGTACTACTCTAATTGTAACATAAGTGATAAACCTGCTAACTGCAATACTTAAAGGGACACTATAGTAACCCAGACCACTTCAATGAAGTGGTCTGGGTGCCAGGTCCCTCAGGTTTTAACCCTTCAGATGTAAACATAGCCGTTTCAGAGAAACGGCTATGTTTACATTACAGGTTAATCCAACCTCTAGTGGCTGTCTTCCTGATAGCCACTAGAGGCGCATCTGCGACGCTGGATGCAAAATTCGCATCCAATGTGCAGAACGTCCATAGGAAATCAGTGAGAAATGCTTTTCTATGGACAGTTTAAATGCGCGCACTGCACTTGCCGCGCATTCCGTTCCACTCAGGAGCTGACGTTGGTGGGGGAGGAGAGGTCACCAGTGCCGAGGGAGCTCGGCGCTGGATTAAGGTAAGCTGCTGAAAGGGTTTTATCCCCAGCGCCACGGGAGGGGGACCCTGAAGGTGGGGGCGCTTTGTTTTCCTGACACTTAGTTTAAGTCTTAAACTTTTTTGCTGACTCTCTTCAAATCTGTGGTCACTTGCAAAGGGATACCTGCAGTGAGGGACAGATTGCTCAACCCAAACGAAATCTTGTCTGGACTCCAAGTATACACAGTGGAAAAAGTGGTGGTGTTGTAAAAACCCAATTACAGACACACTACAGATTCATGTTGAAAAGCTTATTAAATCGAGGCCATAATTTTGTGATGAAGTTCTTCCATCTCAGAAGAAACTTCCTGGTGTTCCTGATTATTATTCTGGTTATATCGTCCCATTATATCCTTAATGCTACAGCTACACTGTAGTTTTAATGCAAAACAGATATCCTGTTTCAACTCTACTACACCTAAGTACAGGAGTATAATAATCCTTAAAGCCATAACAGCCTATGCGATTTTCCTCTTTGAACCATATTCATCATATTAGTCAGTTTCCAGCATGTTTTTCTTACTCAGATTTGCTTCTTCTGATTGTTCTTGCTTTTTCCTAAAGGTGTGGAACGTGAAGACCACAGAATGTTCGAACACTTTTAAATCCCTTGGAAGTACAGCTGGAACAGACATCACAGTCAACAGTGTCATTCTCCTGCCTAAAAACCCTGAACATTTTGTTGTGTGTAACCGATCGAACACCGTTGTTATAATGAATATGCAGGGGCAAGTAAGTATCCCACAAAGGTCATATAGCTGTTTGTTCCTATATTGTTTGAATAGGTGTTTAACCCTTTAAGGACACATGACATGTGTGACATGTCATGATTCCCTTTTATTCCAGAAGTTTGGTCCTTAAGGGGTTAAAGGGGGCTCTTTAAGTACCATAACCACTGCATCATGCTACTGGGGTGCACAGACACTATTGAAATTTGTACTTCCAGTTCTGTAATATTCCTAAAATGGAAATTCTCATTCCAACTTGGCAATATCTGTTTCGTCCAACTTTGGATTGACTTGATTGACTGAGGACTGTTAATTGACACTTTTCTGAATAATATCTGGTCAGCCAGGCGAGTGTAAAACCACTCAAAAACAATCCTACTCCTGGCAACAGCACACTCTAGTGGTTAAGATGTTTATCACGCTTCTTTAGTCTTGATTGTAGCATTAGCTGATTCAGGACTGTTTATAATATTTTGCTTGCTGTCTCTTTTCTCCTTGTAGATTGTTAGAAGCTTTAGCTCTGGTAAGAGAGAAGGTGGTGACTTTGTTTGCTGCACTCTGTCACCCAGAGGAGAGTGGATCTATTGTGTTGGAGAGGACTTTGTGTTGTATTGTTTCAGCACAGTGACTGGCAAGCTGGAGAGAACTCTCACTGTGAGTATGCCAAGTATTATTCTGTTTTATAAATATTGTGAAACTAAACATCAAATGTCCTGTTGTCCATCGCTTGTAGTTGTGTACTCTCCCTTCCAGCAACACCTTTTTACATCATTTTAAAGGTATTCTTCAGTGGAGGATCCTGTAGTGCCCCCACCTCCCTCCCACCCTGTTAAAACCCCTTCAGACACTTGCCTGAATCCAGCGCCGATATCCCTCAGCGCTGGGTCAGGCTCCGCCCATGCTCCTCATCCCCCGGCGGGGGAGACCTAATGCACATGCGTGGCAATGGCCGCGCGTGCATTACACCTCCGCATAGGAAAGCCTTATTCAATGCTTTCAAATGGGGATTCCGGCGACGCTGGAGGTCCTCATGCATAGCGTGAGGACGTCCAGCGTCATTTAGACGACCAAAAGTCTTCTAAAAAGCCGGAAGTCCCTCTAGTGGCTGTCTGGTAGACAGCCACCAGAGGAGGACTTTACTGCAAGGTAAATATTACATTTGCAGGGTTAAGGGCGGTGGGAGTTGGCGCCCAGACCACTTCAATGAGCTGAAGTGGTCTGGGTGCCTACAGTGTCCCTTTAACTAGCTTTTGCGAAACTTTCAGAAATTAGCTATTATAGTGGTGGCACTGGGTCCAACCATTTTACATTAGTCTTGAAGCAGCCTTGTTCACACTATAACTAACCGCACACTGCATCACTTTGTTCAAAGCAAATCTGACTGTTTTCATTAATTGTTGTTTTACAGGTTCACGAAAAAGATGTCATTGGGATTGCTCATCACCCTCATCAGAATTTAATTGGCACCTACAGTGAAGATGGACTTCTTAAATTATGGAAGCCATAATAACAAGAACACCCCATTTTTTAGATGTTTTTGTTTTGCCCTGTAATGGGACCAGGGCATTGTACATTATATTTAGTTTTGGTAACAATAGTAAATGGAAATACAAAACTTATTGTGACTATTTGATCTGCATTTTTACACATATATCATTTCATTTAGTGTACTTTTTCAGCTTTAGGAAGGTCTTTGCTGTTTGTTAATTTTTATTTGGGGAGGGTGCAGGGGGGTTATTTTTCCTTAAAGTTGTACAAATGAACCTTTTTACTGTCTATAAAGGGAGCCAGCCTGTATGTCCGAATCAAACAGTCACTTTAAATTATATCATGCCAAAAGAATGGCATTAATGTGACCATGCAGTTACTTGTGCAGTATTATTGATTTTTGGTTCTTTCTAGACAAAGATCAGTCAATATAAATCAAATCCTGCACATTCTCAAACCACAACTGCAATGTAAAAATAGTATTTTGGCTTAGTTTTCTTTTAAATTCAATTTTATTCGTCCATTGTAAGTAACATGTTTTTCAAATGGTTATTTCTCGTGCTTCGTTATTCACTGGCCGTTTCCAAGGGCTATTAATTTGCTAGGTTTTCAGAATACAGATGTAGAAATACTTGATATTGCGTACCTCGCTCAAAAAATGCTTACATACAGACACCATAAAGTGAGCTTATAGGAGAAATAAAAATCTACCACATTACTGGCACTTGGGTTAGACAATTCTGCTATTTTTGGTATGCCTTTATCAGATTTATGTTCTTTTGAAAGCAAAAAAATTACCTTTAAAGTGTTGTCATAATTCTGAACTTTATTAAACACGGTATACTAAATATTAACTTGCCTTGTGGTGTTGGTTAGCCAACAGAAAGCTTTCAAACTGCATTAAATCTTTCATTATATATATATATATATATATATATATATATACACACACACACACACACACACACTTCTCAGAAAAGTGTTCACTGGGTTATCCTTCTCTATCGTAAATGTCATTACCATTCTTATCTGTTTAATGGCTCTGTTTTGTGAAGATTACTGGGGTCTCTGCAGCTAACACAGCTTTTTAATACAGCCAGAACTTATTTACTAGTTGTATGACGTTTCAGTATGTTCTTATTGCTTTCATGAATTTGTCTCTGAAATTTAAGCAATTTATTTAAAGGATCACTATAGTGTCAGGAAAACAAACTTGTTTTCCTGACACTATACAACCCTTAGGTCCCACCCACCCTCAGGGCCCTCTCCCCACTTACCTTTATCCAGCGCCGGGCTACCTCGGCACTGGTGACCTTTCCTCCCACGCCGATGTCAGCTTAAGAGTGGAGTGGAATGCGCATGCGTGGCAAGAGCCGCGCGCGCATTCAAACAGTCAGTAGGAATTTCTCAATGCTTTCCTATGGACATTCTGTGCGATTTTCACATCCAGCCTCGCAGAAGCTCCTCTAGCGGCTGTCAGGAAGACAGCCACTAGAGGCTGGATAACACCACAAAGTAAACATAGCCGTTTCTCTGAAACGGCTATGTTTACATCTAATGGATTAAAACCTGGGGGACCTGGCACCCAGACCACTTTATTGAGCTGAAGTGGTCTGGATGACTACATACAAATCATAAAATGTTTTACTATAATTTTTATTCCTAGTATAATTATTACTTATATTGAAAGAACAGAAATACAGGCCACAATAGATACGCCATATTCTATTTCTAGGCCACAATAGATGTTGTTGCATCTTCCTTAAAACCTGTTGCATAAATATGGCGTTGAATCCTGTAACCTATTACTTTTAAGATGTTTTTTTTTTTTGCCTTGCAAAGGTTCTTTCAAATTCCTAGTTCTGCATGTGTAATTTGCCGATTTCCTGTTCATTAGCGTTGAAAGCTTAGAGCGTCAGCCTATGAGCTAAGCCTTACACCACCAGGTTAACTCTGAGCAAAGAGCTTCTGACTCCCATGTAAGAGGTGACTCAGCCCAGTGGGACCCCGTCTAAGTGGTTTAACCGTTGGAGAATGGTTCTTGGAGTGTTCATTTATGCATTGGGAAAATTAAAGGAAGTTTGCCTTTCTGTAGATTAGCTCTGCTTGCTAAAAGCTCAGATCGTTGGATCTTTTTGCATTGGTTATATTTGTCGTCAGAAATTTCAGTCACAGCAGCAATATTGTAGTGGTCCTTTTTAGTTTGCTGTATTTCAGCATCCTGTTGCGTAACCTATCTGTTTTCTTATAATAATTACTTGCCTTATTTCTGGGCAAACTTAGATGGCTCCTATTCAATGTTCACCCATGGCAGCAGTTTGGATAGTCCAGTAACACATAATATTCAGTAGCCAGTTTTTCTGAACTGCACAAACTTTTTTTTTTTTTTTCTCATGATGATTTCATACCCATTACAACACATAAAATCTCTCTGCTGGATTGGATTGACCAATGCCTGGCCAATGAACATATTTCACTTAACCCCTTAAGGACACATGACATGTCACGATTCCCTTTCATTCCAGAAGTTTGGGCCTTAAGGGGTTAAAGGTACACTATAGTCACCAAAACAACTTTAGCTTAATGAAGCGGTTTAGGTGTATAGATCATGCCCCTGAATTGTCACTGGTGAGTTCCCTGAAATTTAGGAGTTAAATCACTTGGTTTATGCAGTCCTAGTCACACCTCCCTGCATGTGACTTACACAGCTTTCCTAAACATTTCTTGTAAATAGTATTTAATGGTTTATTAAAAGTATGTTAAAGGGGGATATTAAATATTAAAGCAGTGCGGTGGGCTTGACCGCGAAGATGGCCGGACATGTCTGAGTAGCTCCTGCACAAAAAAAGCGACTAAATGCGTTATACCGCACAAAACGACCAGCAAATTTGTCACTCACCGGTGCCGTCGATAGTAGCCCAGAAAACCCTCAAACCGGCGCTCAATTCGGCTGTCCAGTCCTGCGGCCTACCGACTTGTCTGGGGAAGCAGCCGATCTCCCGACACCAGTCAAATGGCTCCCAACAACTTAACCCCCACCGGTCACAAGGGGAACGGGTGACAATTATCCCCACTGAGAAAAATTAAATCTTTTCAGCACCGGTTCTCAGTCAACCTCCAACCACGAGGCAAGTCCACTATGGCCGCCACGGAGAAATGCCTACCAACCCAAACTGGCTCAGCAGGCCAGGAATGGAGAGTGCTGACACTCGTGTCAAGCCGCTATGCCGGGAATTTTGACAATGTGTGAACTGCCGACCACGTCTCCCTACCTTGCTTATCACACCGCTGGCTCCCATTGGATCCCATTTTTGTTTTTAGATGATTTGTACCCAGTGGCATTAACCTCATGCTATGTTAAGCCTACAATGCTATAATCAATTTCAAGGCAGTGCACAGGTTTTGGTTGGTGTAAACCACAAGCTTCTGCTTTTGTCTCTTGCACTTAAATCCTAACACTGCTTTACTAGGGATGTGCATGATCAAAACATTTTGTTCAGTTTGGAAATTCACCAGTCCTGAATTTTGGAACATCTGTAGGGCTCCCTTCCTTTACCCTAACCCTACCTCTTATTTTGCCACTTTTCAGAAATCTAAATCACTTCTGAAATTTGGCACTTCGGAAGCATCCAAATTGCCCGAAATTCGTCTGAATTTAATTGCACGTCTATGCAATACTACTCTTGAACTCCTTTTATTCTACCCTGTTTAGCAACTGTCAGTATTTATGCCATGACTCATTCTCTAATAAATGTTGATACCAGCTTTAATTTGGCAATTTTTTGTGCCTCCATCAAGGTCATGATTACCCAGGAATAAGGACAGTTTTCACACTTATTTTCTATTCCTGCCTATTATTCATTGCAGCATCAGGTACCTGTCCAATTATGATTTCCTCTTGAGTGTTTTAATTAGTAATGAGGGACTTTATTCCTAAAGTCTTGTTAATGGCTTTCTGTCATGGTTGTGGGTGGAACTACCCCTAAGTGATGCTACCATGAGTAATAGCCATACGGTAAGTAAAATATAAATTTTCTTTAAAGCTTTACCCTGTTTAGGACAAAAAAAAAAAAAAATTATGAACACATACATAGTGTTTACTTAGAATTACTCTAACCCCATATAGCTATACAGTCAAAGAGCTTCTTAGCATACCAATGGACACTTTCTACAAATGAGTGCTACATCTGTGAATAATTACACAAACACACGGTAGGCAAACCTGTCTAAGCATGGAACTTTCATATGGATGGAGAGAGTTTCAGGTAACAGTTACATAGCCTTTTTTGTAACCCATTAGAAATGGCCATGCCTTCCATGAAGCAATTCACATGGGAAGACGTCATTAAGAATTCCTTCTTGACACCAAACTTACAAACATGGTATTGAAGAACGGGGTTCATGCACTCAGAGTTTAAAGATAAAGCAGATTAGAGCAACTTTTTAACCTAAGCAAAAAGGTGTGCATCAGCTTGCACTGTTGCATTTTTTTTGACCAAAAAAAATCTGCTTTGTCTTTGAACTGAGTGCATGAAGCCCCTTCAATCTACCATATGTCAATGAGTTTCTGGTCCTACCTCAGCTAGCATAAGTAGCCAGTACAAAATTAACATAGATGAGTCGGATCAAGCTCGAGGCCTATACATGTTCCATTGCATCCTAATGTGGACATCAGGCCTGAGACACTTTCATTTGTGGAATATTAGAACCCCAACTGGATAGGTAGAATCAATCCCAGAAAAACCTTGCAGACAGGGGTTTTGCTGTAACATTTGTGTGTGCACCAATCACTATAGACAGAATAGTCCAAGCCAAAACCATTACAGGTCACTGCAGTGGTTTAGTGCCAACTGGGGCACTGCTCCACAGAAAGATGTCAAACCATTTTAGCATGGATTGAGAACTTGGCTTTGGTTCCTGGTCAACAGAGAACCCACTAAATTCATTTAGCAATAACCAGACAAAAACCTAAAACCGTTAAAAATAAAAGACATAAGCTCAGATGTCTTCACAGGAGCTTGTATGGATTCTCTTCTATCCACCTCTCTTAATACGCAGGTATTTACTAGTCTTTATGCGACATTCATTTTTAAAAGCCAGTCACTTTCTGTGGCCCAGTTCCTAATAATGTATCTGAATTGCAGGTATCAATATATAATCTCTTGCAGAACCACAAAAACACTTTTATTGTTTGCATGTGTAATTTAAAAAAAAAAGTTTTTTGTATGTTCACATGTACGTACATAAGTTAATTTTAAATGCAACTTTACATAAAAAGCCATTGTTTCAGACATCAGTCCCGAGACTACAAATATTAACTTACTGTATAACACATTTTATTAATTTCCTGTATCAATTAAATATTTGAGGTTTCAATAAGTGGATTGTGCACCAGTCAAGTCTTTGTGGTAGCTTTATACAAAACAAATGTAGTTTTGTTTATGCCTTCAGATTTACATAGGCTCAAAATGAGAGTTTTTCTACATTTCTCTTCAGGGACAGACATGTGAGAGCAGAGTTCTTTATAATGGCTTGTTGCAGTAGTCATGGATGGGTGTCAGACAAGGATAGCAAGAGCAAGGTTTATGCTGCAAGTGCCATTACGGACTGGCTTGGTTTAAGAGGTCTGGCACTGCACACCTCCTCTTGGATGGTCATCATCTTCGTGATAGGCTTCTCTGTAATGGTTTTGCCGCTGCTGGGAAGGATCAAAATCCATTAGCTCAGCCTGCTCCATGTCTTCAGCCTCTTCAATAACTTTTCTTGCAGGTAAGAGTTTCTCTAACATAGGAAGTTTGTCTGGCGAGATGAAGCCACTTGTTGGAAAGTTAACCTAAATAAAGGGAAAGATCGCATTAGTAAATGTCACATTAGCATGATAAGTTTCTTCACATTGATCAACTGACCGGAAAGTATCTAGATGTTAAATGCTTACCTGGAACTCAATGATTAGACGTCCCTTTTCATATGGCCGGCGATAGATTGGCATTCCTTCACTGAGCACACATTTCACATCCCCATGTTTAACAATCTGACCTAAACAACCACAAAATAAAGAAAAACTGTATTGAACACAAATGCCACAGAGAGCAAACACACATACTATGGTTTATGTCTCAAGACAGGTTTCTTACCAGGATGAGAGGTTATTATTATAGTTCTAGAATCCAGTGTGACTATTGGTTTCTGGAAGCCACACAGAGCCTCCACAAGTTCAATTTCCATATGCATCAAGAGATCTTCGCCTCTCCTGTAATTAAAAAGCTTTAAGAGTAAGACTCAGCATATTCACCTCGAGGTTATAAATGTAGCAATTACAGTTCCATTTATATCAAGAGTTAGGTATTCCAGGCAGTTATAAATTGTTACAAAAACAAAATCCTGGGTGGTGGAGCCTGCTAGGATATTAGTTTATTGGAGCATAATCACAAATCAGGATGTTTGTCAAGTTTATAAATTAAAGAAAATGTTACAGATACTGGATGTGCAAAATTAAAATGAAAATAAAAAGGTCCAGAAATGCTCAGAATCCAAACTCTCTCCAAAAAGACAATGTAGAGATCATGGTGCAAAGTCACATCTTTGAAATCTAAAAACCTCGCACCAGTTATTCTACAATGGAGCTCAGCATCCAAAGCAGGGGTACTCAAGCACAGCATGAAGTAAATCAACAGAATCACGAGACAAGCAAACATCCAAAATCATGTAGAAAGCAGATGCAGTCCACAATAAGACAGAACCTTTATTGAAATAGTACAACAACAAAAAAACGAGACAATTTAAGGATATAGCAGAGGAAAACAAAACCACTTAAAAGCATATCCCAGTGAGACACCTTCATGCAACATGGCTCTTAGGCATGCTTAAGACCAAGTGCCATGTTGCATGAAATGCATTGAGGTGTCTCCCTGGAATATGCTTGCATGTTTTTTGCTTCTTTGTCCAATAGTAAAAAAAAAAAAAAAAAAAGTTTTCAATAAATGGTATGTTCTATTTTATCATAATTAGATCGGCTTTCTACATGATTTCGGACGCTTGCCCTTGTGAGTCTCAGAGTAAAAAGATGCACCATGCACGGTTTTGTAGTTTGATACATAGGTCAATATTATAGGATCATCAAACTTTACCTTGTAAAAACAGCATGATCTTTTTGGTCCAATACAATAATAATATCTCCTGGTTCCAGTCCAGGTTCCTGATCTCCTTCACCAGCAAATGTAATTTTTTGACCATCCTTCATTCCTGTTCAAATACAAATCAGCAGTGAGCAAGACTACTGCATGTTTAAACATTCTAAAAATGGTCTACTTCAAACATTTAAGTCTGAATATACGATCACAGAAAAAAGTTATATATGATGCCAGATGAGAAATCTTAAAAGTTTTAAATGAGATGGAAACTTAATTGTTAAATCGCGAGAGGAGACAAACAATATAAATAAGAAAGCACCTACAAAACTAGGAGCAGTCATTGCTTGCTTTCTAGATCTACATCTTTTGTATGTTGCATCTGCCATAAAGCTCATGCAACAGCTGGGGAAGCTGCAGAGCAAAGAGAGGGCTATTTTACCATCTTGGCATATGGCCATCCCAGCAGGTCAGTGTTTGTGAGGTTAAGACACACTAGCACTAGAAACCAATATATTCCAATGAGAGGGCTTAAAGCCATCATTTGCATGTTTTACCACAAGTATAAGAGCCATATTACAGTTTGTGCCATTTACTGAGTTAGTCCAATTATGGTCTCTGAAATCTGCACAGAAGTTTCAATAGAAAGCCAGGTAGGCAACATGATTGGCTATGTACTAGGACAGGAAAGACAATGGAGCTTTTTTTTTACATTTATTAACTGTTCATTGTAATCTTTAGACTGGATTGATATATGGTACATGCAGCATTAAAGATTCCAAAATCAATTTGTATGCTAGAATGACAAAGTGTAAAATGCATTTTTGGGGTAGACCGCTACTTGTTTATTTTTATCAGAATGTCATTCATAAATTGCAGTGATGTGAAGCTAGATTGCTCATGCGGAATAGTGCCATACACTGATGTAAAGACACATACAGAAGTTTAAAAAGGACCACTATAGGCACCCAGACCAATTCAGCTCAATGAAGTGGTCTGGGTGCCAGGTCCCTCTAGTTTTAACCTGGCAGCTTAAAACAGTTTCAGAGAAACAGCTGTTTACACTGAGGGTTAATCCAGCTTCTAGTGGCAGTCTCACTGACAGCCACTAGAGGCCGCTTCCACGATTTGCACAGTGAAAAATCACAATAAGAACACGCTGATGTCCATAGGAAAGCATTGAGTAATTTGGCGCTGATGTCGGCAGGAGAAGGAGAGTTCCCCAGCGCTGGAGAAAGGCAAGTGGGAAGGGGGACCTAATAATCCTATAGTGCCAGCAAAAACTTTGTTTTACTGGAACTATAGTTGTCCTTTAAGATATCAGTTACAGCAGAGTAAAGTCTCATATCTGAAGTTACCAATTGTGCAGTTTTAGAGCAAAAATAAAATAAAAATTAATGATAAACCTTTGTCAATATGGACTTCAAGGATTTTCTTCTCTCTGACAATCTTACGACCAACACAGCTTTTACAGCGGTCCTTAGGATTTATCCTCTCGCCTTGACCTTGGCACTCTGGGCACACAGACTGAATCTGTTGAACCATTCCAGGTCCTATTTGATGAATCCTGATCTGCATGCCAGTACCTCTACAGCTTGGACAGCATTCAACTGCTCCCTTCTTGCCACCACGACCTAGGTTTAAAACAAACTTCATTATAAGAACTCTTCAATGGAAGATAAAATTAAAAATCCCCACAGAAGACAGTATGCACCAGAAAGCCAAGGTCCGTAGCAATCCATGAAATCACATACCTTCACATTTGTCACAGATTGTATTCTTCTGCAGAGCCAGTTTTCTAGTTGCACCATTATACAAGTCTTCTAGTGATACAGACAACTGATGAACTACATTTTTACCTGAAAAACAAACCCAAATTTCAGAACAGAGCCATCAACAAGGCTTTTGAACAGTTAAAGAATGTATTACAGCAATTAATTACCTCTCCGTTCTCTCTGCATTCTTCCACCTCCTCCAAAGAACATATCAAAGATGTCCATTGGTGAGCCAAAGCCACCTCCTCCCATTCCACCTTCTTTAATGGCCTGCTCACCACCCTTATCGTACAAGTCTCTCTTTTTGGTATCAGAGAGAACTTCATAAGCCTGCGAAATCTGTTTGAACTGAACAGACAATTATCATTAAGAGATTAAAAACGAACTGTAAAGTGTATATTTTTCCAGAAGAGCAGTAATCAAAACGAGGATTTGTTTCACTTTTCTGTGATTGGATCAAGTGTAGTCTAATGCACAGAGCACACACTACACTTTTCACAACATCAGCAATTGAACACCATAAATGAAGATCCACTTGCATGTACTTCGAACATATGCAAGCTTTGCAACTTTTCAAGGAGCTAAATAGGGGCCACATTCTATGTAGGTTTTCTCCCCCAGTCTCTAGATTGTTCTATAGAAAAAGTGCATTTACTTCAATGGAAGAAAAGGGCACTCAACTTCAATCTATAAGGGGAGCATGCCAGTAAAATTACCAAAAGATATGAAGAAATAATAATACCGAAAAACTTTGACATTACATTATAGCCTTTCAGAACAATGTGAACATCTTTTATTTTTGTGAAAAAGCTATTTTGGGATCACCAATCACACTAGATAGTTTACAACTAGCAACTAAACATTTACATACCTTTTCACCTTCATTTGGATTCTTATCAGGGTGATATTTTAAGGCAAGCTTTCTGTAGGCTTTTTTGAGTTCCTCTGGGGTAGCATTGGGTTTCACGCCCAGAATATCGTAGTATCCAGTCTCTTTTACCATTTTCAAAGTGTATACAGCAACAGGCTTCCTTCAGACCTAAACACAAAAATCAAAGATTAGGGGTTTCCCCATGACAACAGCAAAACAAACATCCCACTAAAGGTAGGAGTTTCTCCTTGGAAACTGTAAACCAAATATATTGAAGCATCAACTGGTAAGCAAGCGTTACTAAGACACATGTAATAGATTGAGAATATGAAACAAGGAACGACCACTCAGTCCAGTATATGCAATCACTTAAAGGGATTCTCCAGTGCCATTAAGACAGTTTTCCTGGCACTGCAGGACCCTCTACCTCCCACCGCAAGTTGCTGAAGGGGTTAAAACCCCTTAAGTGACTTACCTGAATCCAGCACCGACGTCAGCCGAGCCCTACTGCACATGCGCGGCCGTCTGAGACCTAATGCGCATCAGACGTCCACATAGGAAAGCATTGAATAATGCTTTCAATGCTTTCCTATGGGGATTTCGGCAACGCTGGAGGTCCTCACATAGTGTGAGGACACCCAGTGTCGTTTTAAACCACTTTTCGGGTTTCTATGAACACTGAAGTCTCCTCTAGTGGCTGTCTAGTAGAGAGCCACCAGAGGAGGACTTAACCCTGCAATGTAATTATTGCAGTTTATGAAAACTGCAATAACTACAACTGGAAGGGTTAAGGGTGGTGGGAGTTTGCACCCAGACCACTCCAATGCGCAGAAGTGGTCTGGGTGCCTGGAGTATCCCTTTAAATACTAAGCACTCAGCTAAAATAGAATGAAAGTTATGCCATCACACAGGGATTTTTTTGTAAACCTGTTACTTTATTAACTTGCGCTAAAATCACCAGCAGATAAGTTGAATAAATCACAAGGACACATGATGTATTTAATGTAAAATTGTAACACATGTTCACTTCATCTGCGATCCAATGCAGACACTTCCTCAGCTTTGTGGGTGTAACACCCAACTCTGGTCTGCCTGGCCTCTTAGATTTACCATGCTTGGACACTTTTACTCAAAGCAGGGCAAACCACTCAGGATTTCGACATACTGGCTTCATTACCAGTGTCTGAACAGAGTGACATATGTCACTGTTCCTATACTCCCTAGACAGCTATTAGGGAGTTACCATAGTAACCCCATTGCTATAAAATGCTGCACATATAGAGTTTAACCTTTTTACTGCCAGTGGTATAACCACCTCCAGCAGCATCATCAGCCAGCCTAGAACAAGAGTTCTGCATTGACGAATGGCAAAAATGGGCATATTGGAAGTATTTCATCAGCATGTACAACATGCTGGCAACAGTTACAACCCTCCCCCCATTCATCAGCCCAAAAACCTGACCTTTACGCCTTCCGTCTGCAGAGATGCTCATGTAATTAGTATATTGCTGCAGCTACTTCCCTTCCATATTATTTTAAAACATCCTTAATGGAAACACACGTCATACTTAATTGTGTAGGCACTATAAACATTAAAATGTACTGTAGTATTCAGGAAGCATTGAACCTGTCAGCAAAGACATCTGGGTGTCAAATTTTAAATGGCTATTTAAAAAAAAAAAAAAAAGTAGAAAATAACACTTTTGCAACAGCAAGCATTGGCCCATCCAACTTTGGGCTGTTGTTGCTGGGCTAACCAAGCTCAAGCTAGGACTAGCATCTAGGTTAGGCCTCTTTATAAAATTGAAGTAATAAAGGGTGGGCTATGAGTGTTGAAGAGGGTCCTGATTAACTATGCAACTCCAAATCAATATGACTAATAGTTAAAGATTATAGTGCTTTTAGAGGACCTTTAAATTCTTATGACATTCCATGCAACTGCTACTTTTCTGAGTGTAAGTGTGACATCCCCATACTAGGGTTTACCCATCTAGGGGTCTGCTGTCAACAATAATATATATTATTGGCCCCATACATTAAAACACACAAAGATGAGACTACACGGCCAAATTTCAATCACACCTAGTGACATCGTTTGTGTCAATAGATCCTGGCCCAAAACAAAAAAATGGAATAAAATACAAACTATTCTGGCTAAAGTGATTTTAGGAAGAGATTTAATTCTATTGTTTTTACGCACGAGTCATAGCGGATTGAAACCTGAATGGTAGTATGTGTACGCTAAACAATTAAGCCGGTGAAGTGCTCTAGTTTACCTATAATTGAGCTTGGGCCAATTAAAAAAAAAAAAAAATCCAATATGTTACAACCTGGGATTCAAGTTTATGTTGTAAGGAGGTCCTGGAAGCCAGCTCTCCTCAAGGAGTTACAGTAGACGGTTTAATGTGTAGGTGTTCAGTCAGCCACCCATTATCTCTGCGCCTCAACCGCCTATTCCTCATCAGAAGCGTCAGACCTCCTCGCACCATAACAACTTCATTCCAATAAGAGTGGTTACGACACCCGGGGAATTCCTTGAACATATATTAGTTTCCAATGAAATGAGAGATGGGAAAGCTATGACCTCAGCATCTCAACTCCCTCACGGATATCCCTGAAACCTGGCTCCCACCCAGCGCCATCTTCTACCCATCGTCCATGACATGGAATGGCTGACCCTCCTGAGGGAGAGAATGAGACCACCACAAACATAATAATTATAAATAAAAATATAATATATTCCCTGGGGGGGGTGGGAGAATGAGACCACCACTGTGGTGGTCTCATTCTCTCCCTCAAGGAATAGATTATATTTTTATTTATTATAATATATTCCCTGAGGAGGGGGGAGAATGAGACCACCACAAACATAATAATTATAAATAAAAATATAATATATTCCCTGGGGGGGGTGGGAGAATGAGACCACCACTGTGGTGGTCTCATTCTCTCCCTCAGGGAATAGATTATATTTTTATTTATTATAATATGTTCCCTGAGGAGGGGGAGAATGAGACCACCACAAACATAATAATTATAAATAAAAATATAATATATTCCCTGGGGGGGGTGGGAGAATGAGACCACCACTGTGGTGGTCTCATTCTCTCCCTCAAGGAATAGATTATATTTTTATTTATTATAATATATTCCCTGAGGAGGGGGGAGAATGAGACCACCACAAACATAATAATTATAAATAAAAATATAATATATTCCCTGGGGGGGGTGGGAGAATGAGACCACCACTGTGGTGGTCTCATTCTCTCCCTCAGGGAATAGATTATATTTTTATTTATTATAATATGTTCCCTGAGGAGGGGGAGAATGAGACCACCACAAACATAATAATTATAAATAAAAATATAATATATTCCCTGGGGGAGAATGAGACCACCACAAACATTATTTAATTTATATTTATTATGTCTGTGGTGGTCTCATTCTCTCCCTCAGGGAATAGATTATATTTTTATTTATTATAATATATTCCCTGGGGGGGGGCAGTAACACGTGACATCACAGCCGCCGACATTTTGAAGGGAGAGGCAGACATGGAGGCTGATGACGTCACTGCTATCACGATGGATGTCGCCCCCCCCCCCGGTATAATAATGACACAGGGACCCGGGGAATGCGGCCGATCGTGTCCCCCCCGAGCTCGGATTTCCCAGCCCGGGTTGCCATGGTTACCCTCCATACCCACCCAGAACACAGACGGTAAGTGCGGCTCCCTCACAGCTCGGCTCTCTGCTTCCTGCTCCACCAGCGGCTTCTGGAAAGATCGAGCGCGAGAGCCGCATCCGGGGAACTTATTCTAGAACAGGAGGCGGGGCCAACGGCCGTGACGGAGCAGGGCGGGATCCGGAGGGGGGAATGGGCGTGGCCTCTCGTTCACTCGCTGCGCAGCGAAGAGTTCTAAACACTAGAGGGCGCCCACGAAATAGAAGATATACGTCTTCAGAAAAATGGCGACGCTTCCTTGACTGATGACGCGTATTAAAAAAACAGATCATGGGTCTCTAGTGCTTACATCTCACCTCCCTGACCTAGCCTTTTACTGACTCACACTCCAAATCAGATTTCTAGTAAAAACAAACAATAAAACATCCACTGTAACACTGGATTTAACGCTAGGTTTGGGATTTTTATGAGCTCCTTTATTATGGGTTTACAGAGCTAACCTTGCCAGAAACCAAAATGGCCGCCAGACCTCGACTGTGGGCAAGAGCATCTTCTGCTGTACCTCTCCAGGATCACATGCTCTTTGTTGGCACATTGTTGGGAGTGGGTGAGGCGGAAGTAGGTAAGCAGCTTCCCATTGTGGGCAATATGCACCCTCTATGGACAAAGTGAAGGAGCTCTGGGTTATATTCTGAGCACTGTCAGTGGTGCTGGTGTTTGCCACCATGTTGAAGTATATGTTAGTTATAGTTTATTGGTCAGGGATTAGAACATAGACAAAAAAAATAAATAAATTGGGAAATATTTCCATTTCAGCCTTTTATCAGACATGGCTTTTTTGGGTTTTGCAATTCTCAATTCAATCCAAAATGTTTCTTTGAATGAACACATTTTAGACAATACCAGAATTAACCCCAAATAGCAGTTTTGGTGTACTTTTATTTTGTTTGTTTGTTTTTTAGATGTTTTTTAAAGATTTTCAGTTATGGGTTGGCATCCTTCAAAATAAGCAAATATGTATTAGAAAGGTCTGAATTCTATACAAAGTGTAGACCCCCTGGCCACTAATTAAATATCTGAATTCTATACAAAGTCTCAACCCCCTTCCCCCATTAACACTGAATATCCCTCACTTGTGCATATCCAAAGATATAGCAACCCATGCTTTTTGTAAGTGAAATAGCAAAAGCAAATACTGTGCAGTACAGTAAGTAGTGAAACCATTATGAAAACGTTTAAGCAGGACCTCCGTTTTAAAGGAGGCATCCAAGCACCATTAGAACTATACCATACCATATAAATACAGTTTGACTATCAGATTGCTCCAGGGCACTCCTGGCACTATATCCACTACAATGGGTTGCGATTATGGTGCTTGGAATGTTTAACTGGTGCATTAACATTATGACCCCCACTACCATTGCAGGGGTGTTAGGGTGAAAGAATCACAATAGCGTTAGGAATACAAATATGTTATGATGCTTGACGAATGTCACATGATCGAAAGACACTAATGCTCATTATTTGTACCATTATTCAACTTGTTTCTATGCACATGTACGCAGTTGTGGTTTATGTATGTGTTTTGTACTCATCTGAACGACAAAATAAAGAATAAAAAAAAAAAAAAAAGGAATACAAATATGTATTCCTAATGCTATAGCGTCCTGACACCTACATAATTCCCTTATGTTAGGGTTCGAAAGTTGAGTATTACTTACTTTTCAGCCCTCGCTATGCTGTTCTCCACAATCGCGCTACTCACCACTGGAAAAGATCATCAGTGAAGATGCCATAAGCCAATCCGGTCTTTCACATTGGTAGGCTAGTGCACATGCAATGCAGAATGCTATGCTGAGCCAATCTTATAGTCTCTACGAGACCATCAGTTTAATTCGGCTATTGGGGCGGAAATGCCTCTAGTGGCTGTCTTCCTGGCAGTCATTAGACTAGAGGCATGTTAACCCTGCGATGTAAACATTGCCGTTCCTATAGAATCGTAATGTTTTCAGTTGCAGGATTACTCAGAAAGCAACATGGCAATCAGACCACTTCATTGAGATTAAGTTGTCTGGGTGTTTATAGTGTCCCTTTAAAGTTTTGCATCTTTGCAGTAATTTCAAAAGCTGCTGCATCTACAACCCAGCCCCAATTTTGTCCAAGGTGCATGTGCAGCATCTGAATACCACCTGCACTGCCAAAAAGTTTCTCTGGGAGAGCCATGGTTGGATTTACAGATTGGCGAATTGTATAAAATGTTCATAGTCAACGCATGTGTGTGAATAGGGCTAACCTTGAGGCTGATCGACAACTTCAAGGTCAGCTCTATTCTGTATGGATCTAGTGTCCGTCCCCCCACGGCAGGAGTGCATCTAACGATGAGTTCATGTTGTGCTGAATGAGGACAGTTTCGTGCCGGACACCAGGGAACTAAAGTGGGACAGTGGAACAAGACCCTAAAATAAGGTCCAACCCCTTAAAAATCAGGGTTTTTGGGAGGCCTGTCTTGCACTTCAGTTCTATTCAGGTCTTTGCGTGCTAGATAGGAGTTTATGGAAAATGTTTAGACTTGGCCAGAATTGGATTGGTTGTAAGCGTTTGTCAATGGTTTAGTAGACAAAGCCGGTATGCAGTAAAAGGCTGAGTGGAAATAGAGGCAAGGTGACCGGCAAAGATGAGACAAAGACATGGTCAATGTAGCAATAGGCCAAACATCACAGTATCAGAAACAGCGTTCAGGCCAAAGGTCAAATACATGGAAGGCAATATATATATATTTATATATGAAGCAGGAGTAAAAAGGGTCAACTTGTATGAACAAAGAGCACAGTATTAGCGAGCAGGGATGACTGGGAGAGCAATCTATTTGTAGGGAGGAGGAAGTATATCTCCCCTCCACCCCCCATTACATGCTCAATTCATCAACACACCCCCTCCATCAGCATCTCCCACCCTCCCTTTAAGATGCACATGGCTAGGATTGCGCACCTAAGTAACATGGCGGCACGAGGATCAAGCCACAACTCTCAGAATTGGATTTCAACCGGGCCAGAGTGCTAGTCATGGCATCCTGCTGAATGCCATGCGAATGTTTCCAGCCGTTGTAAGAAAAGACTGAGACCAAACAGATGTTCTATCAAATTTCCCTACCCATGAAAATCCCCTACCCTCGTCACTTCTGGTTGAGGGGAATCAGCTAGATCCTGTGCTGCACAAGCCTGCTAGCACTCCAGCTGGGGAAGGGAAATCTGATAGAGGCTCTGAGCATGTCCTGGGAACTCCTCAATATCAAGGTCCTGGAATGTAAGTAAAGCTAGTTTTACACATTCATTATAGTTAGTGCATTCACTAAGCTCAGGACATGGGACATTTAGGGTTAATGTTAGGGCTCAAATTAGGGTTAGATTTAGAGGGTTAGTTTAACACCAGCGACACTCCTCAGCCTGGCGTCTTGCAGAGAGATAGAGGAGGGACACGATGTGGGAGCACGAGGTGATTGAAGATCAGAGTGGGGACCGGACAGCTTTTCAATTACTTCATGGTCTGGGCAGCGTACACTGGGAGTTTGGCGCAAATGCAAGAAGTTCAAAGTTTAACAATTTTTGAATATTGGGTTTAAAATTCATTATGTATAATCCATTACAATTGTTGTCAACCATAGTCTAGGGTGCGTTGGCACTATTCATTTCAAATGGAAATTCAGATGGTATGAAACATCAGGGATGAGAAAAACTGCAAATATTCTTGACATTGACAATACAAGGAGTCCTTGGGTGCGTCTTCCTGCTTGTTAACCAATGTCAATTATTCAACTCCACACTCTCTATACATAGACAGTGCATCTATCATGAAAGATAGCCAGCTAGTTTTCAATCTCTATTCTCTGTCCTTGGGTGATTGATAGCAGTTTTCCTTTGAGCAGGTTCCCCTGGTGTGTTGGGGTCTTTTAGGTTATTCCCCGACTTCACCCTTTTAAAACAAAAGAATGCCATTAAATTCACTGATAATCCAGCACCAAACAGTCTCCACTGGGAAAGCAATAGGTATCCTGCTAAGCATGCAGGGGGTGTTTCAGCACTCAGCCAAGTGTATACTTCTCACTGAAAAACATTGACATCTATGCTTCTCTATGTGAAGTATTAACATCATTTGGTACTGTGTTAGGTACGTCAACTTTCCTTGTGTTTTAGTGCCCATATATCTTGGATTTAATTAATTCACCACTGTCTATTCTTTTATATTTCTATTTCAAACTATTAGAATTAGGACCTGCCTTCCTATCATCATTCAGTCACTGTGCCATTGCTCATCTACCCTTTCTATCTTTTTTTTTAATCTCAGACCAAAAATGCTTGAATGTTGGTTGGTGAGTAAAGATAAGAGACATGGTCGTATTAAACTACCACATGCAGAGAATCTAGTGATTGGCCGTGGACCAGAGACCGAGATAGTGGACAAGAAATGCTCTAGACACCAAGGTAAATTTTTATAATAAATTTAATTATTTGGTTATAAACTGTTGCAATATTGCTCCAGGTATGGTTGTGGTCAGCTGTACACAAACAACAGACAGGTCAGCACTAAGTAACCAAATGGTTGTGGTCAGGGCCTTCTCTCAAAGGTTTGTAGCAGATTTTTCAGCAGACAAAACCTCTGCAAAAATGTTTTTTAAAATGTATTCTTCTTTACACAGCAAAGGCATTCAGTAAAAATAAAGTCTAACTCCAATTATCCAGTTATCTGGGAATGGATTTCAGTAGTGATGGGCAATTGCATTTTTTTTTTTGTGTAAAATACTTACACCAACTAAAAGTCCACTTTAAATCGAAATTCTGCATTGCGACATGTACAGTATCCCATTAAAATCATACATTTTTATCAATTCATATGAATTTAAAGGGACACTCTAAGCACGGAACCTTAGCTAAATGAAGCAGATTTAGTCTACATGTCATGCTCTGCAGCCTCACATCTAAATTCTCTACCATATGCAAGTTAAATCACTTTGTTTATGCAGACCTGGCCACACGTCCTCCCAAACGGTAGAGAATTGAGCAGGGAGACTTCAGGGACCTAATCTATTCACCAAAGCCACTTCATAAAGATTAAGTGTTTTTGGTGCTTACAGTGTCCCTTTCACATATTTATAACATTGTATTGCTGTTTTTAATCAGTTTCTTTTTCATATTTTGTTTTATCCTTATCACCTTACAAAAAAAGTACAAAAAATATTTTTGAATGTGAAAAATTTGCTCTGTTACGATTAGATCACTGTTGTAATGGGGAAGGTAGTAAAACAAATCTCTCTTTGATTTAAACAGTTCAATTGACAGCAGATTGTAACAAAGGATATGTGAAGGTCAAACAGGTATGTGGCTGTATTCGAATATTCTAATTTATTGTTTATATTAAAAGAATTCCAAGGCACCTTGATAACGACAGCTCGCTGTTTTAAGCTGTTAAACCATTTTAGTACGCATTGACTTCATATGTGGAGTCTGTTGGGTGCCGCTCCCTGCCTTCACTCCTTTACACAGAGAGCCAGGAGCACCCTGTCTGAGCTAAGCTCAGTGGCGCAGGACTAGGCTCACTGGCTGGGAGTGATCAGCTGACACTCTCAGCTAATCAGCTAGTCCTGCACATCAGGGCGCAGCTCAGGAGACCAGGTAATCGGCTAATCCGTATGTAGATCCCTTGCTCACTGTTCCTAAAGGGGCATCAGCAGCACCTTGCTGATGAGGCCCAGCAAGACCGAAAATAATATCTGGGGTTTCTGTATCTCTTGAACAGAGAGAACTGGACAGATCTGGACAACCCTTTTGAGAGGGATCAGTCTGATAAGCAAATAATTTAGGTTCTCTCTGTTAAGGCACAAGATGAGCTAAAACCAGTTTCAGAACTGAGGACCCACCAAAGCTAACTGTGTTGTTGACAATTCTCAGTATTCGCTTGCGCCCTGTTTTGGTAAATTTTAACAAATATATCCAGTTTGTTTTCTATAAGACACACATCATCTCCGCTTTCCTATAACTCTCTTTAATGTCATTTTATTCATTGTGTCATTTTCCTTTTATTTCAGCACTATATTATACCACCCTCTTATAATATGTAGATATTGAATAATTCCTTTGAAAAGTGTCTATCCCTCTGACAATAGTGAGGAATAATTAGTGCCATCTGGATCAGAAGAAACAGTAATTTGTGCTTCTTAAAAATAAAAAAACTGATGGTTGCTAGGAAGAAAGAACATTTTCACATAGCAACACAGATTCTGACATTCATTAAAAGTAACTGATGATGCTTCACAAGTAACCCCAAATCACTCGTTGTTCCTGACTGCCATTGACCAAGTTGTATTTTATACTTGGCATCTCAGCCTATTCTAAGTATTCTGAGTCTTGCAATATACACCCTCTCCTTGTAACACATGGATCTCGTTTAGGATGGCAAACTGTAGTTGTCCACTTCCAGAGCTTTTTTTGAAGCTGTCTGTCAAGCAGAGTAGATCCCTACTGCAAATAATGATATAAAATGCCATAAAATATGAATATTTGGG
Source organism: Pelobates cultripes (assembly GCA_933207985.1). Taxonomy (NCBI): domain Eukaryota; kingdom Metazoa; phylum Chordata; class Amphibia; order Anura; family Pelobatidae; genus Pelobates; species Pelobates cultripes. Next base: position 27,763,682 of record OW240916.1, read on the forward strand.
GGATGTCACTGGAAGCATCAGACAATGGCTGTAAAATGCTGATAAAATTATCAGCCAAAAACGTTATTAGCATGCTTTATTAATTTATTAATACAAAAAACAGTACAATATAAAATAAAAAGATTTTATTAACTTTTAAAGTCAAAATTAAAACATGATCATCATTATGGTGAAAGTCTAGTGTCGCTGCATTTATTATAGCACTGTTTGTAATGACCACCTATGTTATGGCACTGAGTACCCTGCTGTATTGATGTAGTGTATCTGGGCATTAAGGTTAGGGGCGGCTCTGGATTAGAGGCCAGGGCTTCTAAATCATCTTACTGTTACTAAAAACTAAACACAACAACCTACTGTACTCCAAAAAGTGCAAAATAAATCAATGCTTTTTCTTTTTTTTCCCTTCTTTTTATTGATAGTTTATTTTGTCGTAGCTTGTCTGCCACTAACATCCTGCTTCCCTTGTTGTAGATAGGGTCTAACCCAACAAGCGTCGATTCAGTTGACATCGGTAAAAATCAAGAAGTTAAGCTGAAGCCTGGAGAAACCTTGCATATGGTGAATAACCTGTATCCGTATATGGTTGAGTTTTTGGAAGGAACTAGTGCGGCATTTCTGAAAAAAGGGGAAGAGAAAAAAAGTTGTAATAAGAGGCCATCTGAGAGCGGTGATGGTCCGAAGAAATGTGGGAGAATGGACACAGAGACAAGTGTTTCCAGTTCTAAAACAAGTAAGAACACCGAGCCCACAACATCTGAGAAGCCAAACCATGTTCCCGAGGTATGTAAAGGAAAGCTTGAGTTCTGTGTTGGTGGGAAAAATGCTCTACACATGAAAAAATTTATTTATTTTTTAATTTAAAAATGTTTTTATTTTTTTTATTTTTTTTACCATTACCAAAAAAAAATTATCCTAATTAATTTCCAATCTACAAGATAGTGTTTCAAAATTGTGTTTAAGGCTTGTGTTGATAGGTCTCCATATAGTAGTGTAACTGCCTCAACATATGGAAAATGAGGAATTGTGAGTATTTTTTATTTTTTGTTTATTTTTGTGATACGTGCCACCACTACCTTACAACCTTCAGTGGCTGAGCTGCATTGGTCCCCAGTCTCTTGTCCGGTTGTACCTTCTGTTCTCAGACTGAGTCGCAGAATAAATATTCATATAATGCACTGTCTCCATAATAATGTCACTACCTGTTTTAGTAGATGTCGGCAATGATCATAAAGTCTACCGTGCTCCCCCGTGTGTCTTCTACTTAGCACTGGATGGTGTGGACCTCCATTGATTTCCCGGTACTTGCTTTACTCTTTCACTGCGAGAATACATCTGGCCTCTACTTCAGTAGAGTATTTTTTTTTACATTTTTAGCAAACTTGCAAAAATTGCAGCTGGTATGTCAAAGGTATCCTATCTTTGACCTGTAATATTCAGTTATGGAGAAAAAAAGTGCAGTTAATCCTGGACACTTGATTAGCAGCACCAGTCTGCTACTTCGCCTCTTAATTCCTATGGAAGCAGTAATGTTTTTCACATGTGGCTTCCTAATTTTTAGATTTATTTTTGTTAAATAAATCACGACACGGTGTAATATGTCATGTGTTGTTGTTCATCTGAGGTTATATTTACCTCATTTTAAGACCTGCTATGGAAAAGGCGATTGTTATTATGTCCTGATATGTAAAACCTTAGAATTCAGAGAGGGTGTACTTTCTTTTTCCCGTGACGGTATCTAATCCACAATACCAAAGAAGTATGGGCACTCACGGGTCTTGTTTGCAAATCAATATTTACACTTTTATTCTGTATCACCAATAATGAGAAATGTCAACATTTTGGAACTCGCCAGGTCCTTTCTATTCTCTTTCTCATGACACAGGCAGCATTCATGCGCATATAATCAACAGACAAGTGAGTTTACAAAAAACACAGTGATGGCTAGTGATCATTATCAAACATCAAAATATAAATTCTCAAATTGTCATTTGTACTGCTCAGGACCATAACAAAAAGGCAGAAATATTGGATAAGTAGGGAAAGGCTTGGTGTCGGTAGAGGCAGTAGTAGGGGGACACCCTATAATAAACCTGTCTGACACAGATAATAGAGTGTTGAAGGGGTTTATAAACTCCGAGCTTGATTTTATCCAATCTACTGTGTATCGGAGTACCCATGCAAGGCTAAAGAATTTAATACAGGGACCGTTTAGACCTCCCAAGCAATGGGGTTGTTGCAACTTCAACATCTTATTCTGGGACGATTACCTGTCAAGATCAACTGGCAGACTTGGAAGGCAGTTTAGTATTCTATGTTTTTTTTTTGTTTTGTTTTTTTAAATCTTTATTTTTGTGTTGACATAGAAGTAAACCATCAGTACAGTATACCAGAGCTTGCGCAGAAGCCATATTGAGGCAGGGTGTCTCTTAAGGTATATCATAGTTTGGGTACATTTTTCTTAACATTCCTGCGGTGTTTCTTGATACAGTACAGCGTCTTTTTATGTAGTCAACATTTTGTATTGTTACATATAGTATAAACAATAATCAAACAACAAACAATAAAGTAACATGTTATATAATTAAAAATGTTGTTCTCTATGCGTTTAGAGGTGTATTCGTTTTGCTCTTGCTGCTGTGAGTGGTTAGGTCTCGTTATATGGGAGGGCACCATTGTTTGTGTGTTTGTATACCCTTTGACTCTCCAGTTTACGTGTCCTATTGTTCCCACAACTCCCATGTCCTACTAAAGCTGGAGGTGGTGTTACGCACTTGTGCTGTGAGTTTGTCCATAAGGTAATTGTCCCTGATTTTGGTGATTACTATAGACATGTGTGGTATTTCTGGGCTTGCCCATTTTTGTGCCAGTGCTCTTCTTGCTGCTAAATTTATCATGTTTAGTAGTTTTTGCTCATATCTGTTGAACCCCTCTTTGGGTCTGGAGAGGAGGCAACTCTATAGGTCTCTGGAACACTTGGGTGCTTATAGCTGTTACTCTTTCCCAGTATTCCTTGACTTTTGGGCAGTGCTACCACATATGTATAAAGCTCCCTTTGTTCCCGCATAGATGCCAGCAGGTGTCTGTGGGGCTCAATTGCATGTGATATTGTCTTACTGGCGTCATATACCACCTAAATAGCATCTTGTAACTGTTCCTGTTATGTAACACACATGGACATTTTGGTGCATGCTTCCCATATCTCCTGCCAGTCCATCTCCTCAAGCGTCTCCCCCAGGTCTTCTTCCCATTGCTCTGTATATCTAAGTGGTCCCCATTCACCTGATTCTGCACCAATGTGCTGATATAGTAATGTGATCAACTTAGTCTGTGTCGACTCTTTGTAGCACAACCTCTCAAAGAAGGTCGTCGTTAGTTTTGCTGCAGTTCGTAAAGTGTATTCTATGGTTTTAAAACAAGGGGGAGGTATTCTTTTTAATAAGGTTTACTTAACTCATATAAGTGGGTGAGAACTTTACATGAGTGAAGTTGTGACATTGTTTTGCCGATTGTAGGGTTGAAGTTTAAAGAGTACGGTATATCGTCATGGATACACAAAGGCTATATCAGTGCCGCACAGTACTTGAGCTTTGGTGAAGTTAACAGAAAAATCCCTGGACTTAAAATCCATAATGGTTTGTCTAATACACTGCCAGGAGATTACAGGGTCAGACACATCGAAAAGTATGTCGTCATCAAATGCTGTAAATTTTTGGAGTCATTCTACCCACACTGACTCTGTTCTGTTTAAGCCATCAGGGGCAAATGAGAACAAAAATGTCTGTGCCCAGATATTTGGCACACTACATATCTCCACACACTCTTCCTGTAACCAACCTTCATCATCAGTTGCCTTTTAAGCTATTATATTATGCTACGAACATCCAACAAACTGCCAGGACCTAGTATAAAACAAGCAAATAAACATTATGTAATGTATGCAAGTTTTTTTAAATTAATTTATCTTTGTGTATTTTCCTTAAAGGTTAAAAACCAAGGGCATTGGAGTCAAGGGTTAAAGGTGTCCATGCAGGATCCAACAATGCAGGTACTCCTTCAGTTTTGTAGAAAATATATTATTTGAGACATAAATTCTAATTATGATGTTTGCGTTAGTTTTTTTTAAATGTATTTATAGAAATTGCATAAGCTCTATATTTCAGTGGTAGATAACAATATAGAGGAATAGTTCGAGAAGGCAGATATTTATGACAGGAGGGGAAATAAAACAACAAAATCAGAAATAAGGCCTTTTTTTTTTTTTTTGAAAGGGGTATGAATAGATTATATGGGTCTGTTGGCTTTTATTTCTCAACTAAATCTATGTTTGTATATCTAAGTGATTGCTATAAAATCTAATATGCTTAAATATTTTATTTTGGAGGATACATTTCAGCATTTAGTATTTATGTTTTTTGTTTTTAAATACATAGATATTTAGTTTTTGCCTAGATCAGATTGAAGTTTGTGTGAATATGTATTAAAGGGACGATATAGTCTCCCAGACAGCTTTATCTCAATGAAGTGGTATTGGTGCTATGTTCCTCTCGTTGTAATGATGCAATGTAAAAAACATTGCCGTTCTGCAGGGACATCAATGTTTACATTGCAGGGTTTAAATGTCTTTAGTGGCTGACAAACTAACAGCCATTAACAGCTCTTTCACGGAAATAGCCGAGTAAAACTCAGCTATTCTAATCATATGGTCTCCAGGAGACCATCGGGTTTGCGTAGCGCTGCGTTTTGCCATGCATGCGCACTAGCCTCCCAATTTAAGATAAGTAAAATACCTTTTTATCCCTTGTGGATGGGGCAGGGGGTCATCGAAACTACGATTAGGACACTACACTGTTAGGAATACACATTTGTTTTCCCATCCCCATAGTGTTTCTTTAAGGCGTAGACTATGCAATGTGTGAGCAGAATTGCCAATTGGTATATACTTTAGAACATGCGCAAGCTCCCTCCGTAATGGTCTCCACAGTGGATGTGAGCAGGTGTAAGTAGTATGGTCGCTCATGGCAAATGGAGAGTTAATGAAGGAGGAGTGATTGGCATTTAGACGAGTGGGTTCGGTTGAATTTAAGGGGAGATGGAATGAGGGGACTTGGAGAAGAAGTGATCAGATTGCATTAGTGGAGATTGCATTAGATTTAAGGGCAGTAGCAAAGACAGGAAAAAATAGGGTAATTGTACAGATATGTATTACGTGGAAGTCTAACTCGCCCGCCTCCCCCAGCATGTTGGTCAGAAAAAAACAAACTGTCCCTCGCTATACTGATGAAGCAGGAAGGTGCAATTCTAAAATTAACCCCTTAAGGACACAACTTCTGGAATAAAATGGAATCATGACGGAATATTTCCGTCATGTGTCCTTAAGGGATTAAGCTAATTACAGGTATTTAAAAATAGATTTTCTAGAATATATATCTTTAAATAGAAACATTCCAAATACAAGTTCTCTAGTCATATTGCTATGTGAAGTAAACACTTTAAAATCAGCTATCTTGTTATGTAATTTCACTGGGCATTGACATTGACCTTATCTCTGGGAACAGAGCAATCACATTGGATGTTATCACTCCATACTACCATAGACCTTGTATTCCCTCTGAGCTACCCCAGAGAACGGCCTTGAACATGTACCCATTCGGTGCTAATATTTTATTATCTGTGACCTTTTACTTGGTGCTTACAAAGCTAGAGGTAACATGATACACGTAATGAGCATTTCATTTTACCAGGCAATTTGTGACCAGAGCCAACTGGGTTTTTCAATAAACTCCAAAACATCTCCAATCTTACTACAGTCACATCATGGCTATTTTAGCTTACATTTTAGCAATTTCTGCCTAATCTTAACACCCATGAGCCTCTTATTATTATTATTTTATTATTTGTATAGCGCCATCAGATTCCGTAGCGCTGTACAATGGGTGGACTAACAGACATGTAATTGTAACCAGACAACTGGACGTACAGGAAGAGAGGTGGATGGCCCTGCTCAATGAGCTTACGTGCTGGAGAGAGTGGGGTATAGTGACACAAAGGGTAAAAAAGGTTAAAATGTTATCCCCACAGAAACAGTTCTGCTTTTCTTAATAAGCAAAAGTTTACCAGCTGATGTAGGTAGAAACAAAGTTTATTTTTTGGGAGTGATCATTATACTATAAATGACTGCTATTGCACTTTTACAGTTTAAAAAATATATATTCCTTTAGCATTGCTTGATTATGACTATTTGTGTTTTTTTCTCTTAATGTAGGTTTTCAAGGATGATAAATTAGTGGTGATTAAAGATAAATACCCAAAAGCTCGTCACCACTGGTTGGTCCTGCCGTGGGAATCGATATCAAGCCTGAAGGCACTAAGGGTTGAGCACTTGGAGTTGCTGCAACACATGCATTCTGTAGGCGAGAAGATGATACAGGAGCACACAAAACTCTCTAACACCAAGTTCAGATTAGGGTACCATGCCATTCCGAGCATGAGGTGAGCAATCAAGATGTTCTCAGCACACAGATTTAAATGGACACTCCAGACCCTTAGAGTACTTTAGATGCTAAAAAGCTTTCAATGTGAAGAGGGTGTCCTCTTTTTTTTTTCATTTAGCAAAAAGTACAGATTTGAATAGAAATTGACACTTCTATACATTATACGCGTTACACCCCCCTTGGCTTTCAAGCAGACAAGAGGTCCTGTTACTTCCTGATTGTTTAGCTCAGTGGAGCTAAACTCAAGAGGCAGCAATTGCTCAGAGCACCTGCCTTGCAAAGGCTTCTCAGTGAGCTACATTGGGAGGTCTTTGATTGGGCGGGGTTAGAAGGGGGGGATTTACAAAGGTAGCAGAAAAGAGAACTGCAGATTTTGCAAGTTGTTTTTAGCTATACCCCCAATAAAAAAAATGCATAATTAAATACGTTTATGCTTTCACTTGGGGTATATCCAAACAGTGCTTTTTATTTAATTTGTTTTTGGGCAGTGGAGTGTCCCTTTAAGATTAGATCAGATTAGAGACTGTATATGTGGAATCCTATAGGCTGGAGGGTTTGTCTGCAGTATTCACTCAGCATCTCAGTCGTAACCCAGCAGTTTTTAACCTGTTTTGCTTGGTACTCAAATTATATTTGCAGCATTAGTGTTGTACAATTAGCTCAGTCACCCGTTTTTCTTCTAACCTGTAAAACTCCTGGCACTGGACACCTGTACTACACTGAATTTATTTAGAGAACAAATATGAGCCAACAAATATTTTCTCCATTCCCTAACTGTGTTTATTAAAACAGGAACATTTTAAAACCGGATAATTCATCTTTACCATTTCAATTTGTGTACTGCGAGTGCTAAAATTAGATTAGATGTGATAGAGCGTACAGATCACTGATCTTTTTGATAAATGTAGCATAACTCAAGCAGTGGCACATTACGTTCCATTTGATTAACTCTTCAGTCTGTGAAGGCTACACTTAAAGTGAATGCTTTTAGAATGAGTATTGCCAGTATTTAACTACATAGACATCTTGCCTGAGGGGACAGTGAGCAATGAAACACTGTACCAGTTTCTGTGACACCTATATAGTTACATATGGAAGAAAAACTATATTTTTTCTTAATCTCTGTCTATATGTTAGAATGAAAAGCACACACAAGTACCTTTTATAATGTATCAAATTACTCCTACAGGGTTATTCGCTAAAGTGAGAATGTAAAGTGAATTTCAAATATAAGACCTAAGTAGCCAAACTTAGAGAATGTTTCCCGTTCAGCTATTTTGACCTTAAAGTGATACTCCAGGCACCAAAACAATTTTATCTAAATGAAGTTGTTATGGTACCAGAAGGCCCCGAGAAGCACACTTACTTCAAGGGGTTAAACCAGTCTCGAACAGTTTAATCCCTAAGTTGCCTTCAGTGGCGTTGTCCACTCCCCACAGGCGGCATCCGGCTTCAGCAATTTCAGATTCAGGAAGCGTGAAGTGCCAACGGGCAGAGGCACAGCTGATTGGCTGAGAGCGGTTAGCTGACGCTTTCAGCGAATCAGTGACTCCGCATCACAAAACTGGCTTGGAAAGAAATGTTCCTTTGTTGAAATTAAAAACCAAAGTAAAAAGTTACTTGTGCACTATCATAGGGATTTGGGATATTTTGTTGTATGTATTGGGGCTGATGTGTACTGCAGTCATTGCTGCCGGCCAGTAGTAGTGGGAGTTTGAGCACAGGGCTTGATTTCGTATGTTAAAACATTTTTTTTCTTTATTTAGTCACGTTCACCTACATGTCATCAGTCAAGACTTCGACTCACAGTGTCTTAAAAACAAAAAGCACTGGAACTCTTTCACCACAGATTACTTTTTGCAGTCTGAAGGTAAGGAAAGGTTATTGTACAAAAGATGCATCACAACTCTCAGCCAGCAACTGGCGGCCGTTTCTTATCTAGAATATGCCGTTGCTGCCATACCGCTCTGTGATACATTCAGCTCATTTAACACTTAGCTGGGTTAATCACAAAAAGTGAGAGAATTGCTGGGAATTCAAAGTGAATCTTACATTTAAGGCCAAAAAAGCCCAATTGAAAACAGAATTGACTTTTTTCAGGTTTGCCTATTTTGGCCTAAACTTTAAAATTCTCCTTAAATTCACAGCAATTTTTACTTTAGTGATTAACCCTGTAGCTTTGTTACCATCAATCCTTGATACAGACTTCTAGAAAAACGCTTTTCCTATTGCTAATCTTTCACATTGAATAAATGACCATTACCATTGCATGTAGTATGTGCTCATCTTGGAGTAAACAGAAGCAATGACATGTTCTATTTTTGCCAGCAAGTTACCATGATATTCTCCTTGTTGGCAGATGTGATTGAGATGGTAAAGCTGAATGGCAGAGTGACCGTGAAGAACGGGGTGTCCGAGCTCCTGAAATCTCCTCTGCAATGCCACGTGTGCAAGCAGCCGCAATCGACCATTCCTCAACTGAAAGAGCATCTGAGGAAGCACTGGGCCCAATAGCTATGCAAACTCAAGGCTTGTAGGACACTCAGAGACTCGGTTATTTAGCAAAGGTTTGTTTCATCAGTTTTTAGGTTGTTGTCCAGTTATTGTCCCATTAAAAAAAGAAAAAATGTTTCTTGTCTTAATGTACTAGTGGGTATTAAATTCCTATGAAAATGTCATGTCACATATTTGTAGGAACAAAACACGTTACATTTGGGAACTAACTAATATATGTTTTTTTGTTATAAATAAAACAATGCAGCCCATTTACCAATTTGGTATGTGTATTAATGTGGACAACAATAAATGGCACAGCAGCCCAAATTGTGGGACATACATGTCCTGTCCTGCTAAAGATTAGTGGGAGTTATATTTCCAGGCCTTAGCTATAGCTGCCACCATTCATTAAGCCCTACTACCATTTCTGACTTGCAGTGAGAGGGGGCGATTAGGCAAATTAATTCTGTCTCTTCAGCTCCTCTTCTGGAATGTCTAATGGGAGAGGGGTATTTTGGGGTTCTGTAGACAATGTAACCTTCAGTCTTGCAGTTTGTGTCCTGGAAAACATGGTGACAATTTTTTGCCAACTCCCTCGTCCATGGAACTAACACAATCACTCTCCCACTACTCTTTCATCCTGTTGTTATTTACTTTTTCACACTATCACTGCCCCTTCTCCACAACACCTCTTAGTCACTTTTAGGTTTTCACTGTCATTGTCCATCTTCATTCCCCTTCTTGTCACATGCCACTAGAATTTATGTTATTTTAAAGTCCCTCATAGTGTTTCTTTCCTTATCCCCCATGTCCAGTGGCTGGAGCACAGCAGTAGGTAGCTATACAACTTCTAAACACAGGTGTGTTGTATAGAGCTGAAACATGTCTACATCTGGCAATGCAAGGCTTAGCTCATTGGCTGAGAGTGATCAGCTGACATTCTCAGCCAATGAGCTAACAAATTCCTGCTTCGGAACTTCCAGCTCTCTGTCATGAATAGTGGAGGCGATGAGTGGCGCATGGAGGATGACAGGTTAGACGTTTAAATAAAACCCATTCTAAAACAATGGTATAAGTATGTTTATTCAATATGCTAAGTTAATCCGTACAACCGGTAAAAATATACAAAGTTTATATTAATGCTGTGCATTGAATAAAGTACGCTTCAGTAAAATTTAATTTTTCTATTACAAGCAAGAGCATGAATATAAATTTTATATATATATATATATAAATATATATTCATTCATTCCCTTGACGTTAAAGGGACACTATAGTCACCAGAACAATGTTGGATAAAAGCTTATTGCATTTGTTCTGGTGAGTAGAATCATTACCTTCAGGTCTTTTGCTGTAAACACTGTATTTTCAGAGAAAATGCAGTGTTTACATTACAGCCTAGTGATAACTTCACTGGCCACTCCTCAGATGGCTGTTAGAGATCCTTCCTGGGTCATGGCTGCCTAAAATGCATCCAAACATTCAGTATCTCCTCCTTCTGCAGGCAGACACTTAGCAGATGCTGATTGGCCAGGGCTGTGTTTGAATCATGCTGGCTCTGCCCCTTTGTCAGTCTCAGCCAATCCTTTGGGGAAGCATTGTGATTGGATCAGGATCTGTGGTTTTGGAGCGGTTATAATCTTGCTTACCTGGTGTTCCTCACTCAAGAGCTGCCATTTTCCTAGGATTCATGGTGTTTCAGTCCCATAACACCCACACTGTGGGTCCTCTGCTGTGGTTGGCACTGCTTAGGGAAGTGTCCTCCTCAACCCTTAGCAACACTCACATTCCCTCTTCACTGCCACCATCAGAACGCCCCTTACTCCCATTACAAGGGGGTGTAGCACAGTAACAGGAAATTGTAAGGGTTCTCCTACTCTCCATGTCACCCAATTCTCAGGTTAAAAGTAGGATTAAATTGAATGATCTTTATTTTGCTTTAAAGTAGTTTTTTAATGAAATCTTATTTGTTCATAGCCATCCCTCGCAGGGGTTGATAATTTCCAGCGGTTTGCAATGTAAGTATAGAAAGAATGTGGGACAATCAGTCGCCCCACTCCCAGGCCTCCGTCATAAAGTGTTGTGCTAGGGAACCACAAGCTTTTCCTAGTTTTCCGTGGGGGACCCCTTATGTGTTATTCCTTTGAGCTTTTGTTGTATCGGGTGTTCGAATGTCCCTAGTGGTGGTCAGGCATCTAGGAGGGAGTTAGCGCCAGGAACACGGGTGCGGGGGATCTGCCTTTGCTGGGGGTGGAAGGGTAGAGAAGAATGGAAAGATATTTCGTAGTAGTGATAGTAGAGTGGGGCAAAGAAGAGGGGAAAAAAAGGATGGGGGGAATGGGGAAGAGTGAGAGGAGAAGGGACGTGTCCACCCTCAGCCACCTCCCCAAGGGTCAGTGCAGCTAACTGATCTGACGTCTCACCTGGTATCTGCCTAACCAGAAGCTAGGTCTCTCCCGAGGTTATCCGTAGACATGTGATCTTTAATTTGAACCTAAGTAGTGTGGGTACACAGATACACATTTAAAGTAAATTATTTTTGTGCCTCCTCATTTTTGCATTAAAAACAAAGTCAAAAGATGAATAAACTCACCCATAGTGTAACAAAAAAAGTATTTTAATATACACCTAAATAAGTAAAGCAATGAAATCTCTTCCAGTCAAAACATAAAAAGGGTTATTTAAATATATCCAGCATGCATGCCATCTTGCAGTGTGGGGAGTCCTCACTGGCTACGGTTATAATGTATGCAGCACTGCAGGGGATCAGTCTACCTCTCGTATTGTACTTAATGTCCCATAGAACGAGGGGCAAGGTAAGTTGTCATGTTACTGAAGAAGGCTCAGTTTCCACTGCACGTTTTTCATAAGTTTTGGAGCAACAAACAGCTCAGCATCTGCAACAAAAGATGGAAATAAGAATTAAACGGACAAGTAATTATTACCAGATCATTTTATTTCATTATAGGAAAATATATTTAGTGGATGGAAAACCACGATTTGTTACTTGTAGATTTATTTTACCACATGTCTGATCACAGAGCTGTACTTTAAAGGTTTCCTTAAAATGACATAAACCTGTTTTACGTTCTAGATAACGATATATAATCTATGTCTTGATGTGTAGAAACTGATACTATTGCTGTTCAGTTTAGAATTTAGCCAATGGTGTAGCTATCGAAATTCCAAATATGGTCACTAAAATGAATGCACTCCCATCTGTTTCTTCTCAGAATCTGAAGTGATTCTGTAGTAAAAATTAGTAGGAGGCATTAATTTGAAATGAGAACCAATTGTAGGTTGCCAGGGATCCCAGATACATTTCTATATATGTGATTATGTTGGATAAAAGCGATCTGCATATATGTATCTCATCCTACCACTATGCACTATAAAACCTTCACCCCCAATGTGTCAGAATCCTTTCTGCCAAGCTCTTACCTTGTGTTGGATTATTTATCTTCCCTTGTTGCTGGTAAGAATTCATAATGCTGTTTGCAGTTGAATGAGGTCCGAGCACCTAGAAAATGACAGCAAATGGATTTCACCTCATCAGCTCCTCGGTATCAGTTTGTAAAGGAACACGTTCATGAAATACGGATTATGCTATTTAAAGTGGCACTGCCTCTGAAATTGTATATACGTTAAAGTGAAAGGCACTTTACAATCCCTGTAATTTCTAGCTTTCTCAGGGGTTTTGCTGCACTACCAGTGTTCTAATTATTAATTTATTAGTCTTACGTGGACATTGCATTCAGCTGTTGGCAGTTATAGGGCAAATATTACTCTTATAAATCTTACAAAAATTGGGACGTGCGAACTCTAATAACACGTGCCATCACTATACAGAAAGCTTAGAAATCTGCGATATATTTGTAGAAAATACAGAAGTCGGCATTTGCCAGTGCAGTTCAGGATGTTGATGAACCCCGTAGGTTCATACGGATTTAAACAAATGCAGTCAGTATGGTTTATATACCTTTATAATAATTAAACCACATAAGTATGTAAGCTTAATGTAGCAGCTTTTGTGTATAGATCATGCTCCTGTAGTCTCACTACTAATTTAAGAGTTAAATATCTTTTCTCTGCCATTTAGGAGTGAAATCACTTTAGTTTCTGTTTATACTAGCCACACAACACTAGCTCTGACTCTCTCACCCTGCATGAAACTAATGGTTTTATTTTAGATTAGATGTAACGTGTATTAGAATTTATCTCCTGCTCTGTAAATTGAACTTATATCACACACAGGAGGCTCTATAAGGCTATTAACAGAGCAGTAGATTATAAATTCTAGATTAAACAGACTGGAACCTAAAATATCTAGGTGCTTTTTTTTCAGCAAGTGTTTTTTTTTTTTTTTAAGGAAGGCTGTGCAAGTCACATACAGGGGGGTATGACTAGGGCTGCATAAACAAAGTTATTTAACTCCTAAATGGTAAAGAATTGAGCAGCAAGACTGCAGGGGCATGATCTACACAGCCTCATTAAGCTAAAGTTGTTCTTATGCCAATAGTGTCCGTTTAATATTAGTAATGTACATCCCAGTGGAGATAAATTATAAACTTACCGGTGTTGCAGTGCTTGGCAGGATACTCGAAGTCCAGATTTCTGGAATGGATGACTCCATGAGCTGTAGTAACTCATCATATGTCTGCTGGAGCTCTCTCGACTGACCATCAAATTCAAAGAGAACAAGTACTTTCAACAGGCTGTGAATCTCACCTAATCAGATAGACAACATGATAGAATGGGAAAGGATACACGGAGTTTAATTTGCAAAGATAAGCGGATTAATTTTTTAAAACTATTTATTTGATATTTCGGTTGATAACATTATTGAGTCTTTCATAATGATGTCAGTATTTATTTTACAAATAAGCTGTATAGGGGGTCTAAGGTGTGTGTTTTCAAACAAGATGTAGAAAAGCATACCTAAGCCAGGAAATCGGAGATATAACACAACTATTTAATATCACTTAAGCAGAATGAAGCTTGAATTATAGGCCAGTGGAAAGTGGAGCATGAAACTGCACTACGGTAGGAGGGGGACGAAAACTTGCCAAAGGTTCTTGGGATTCTATGAAGGATCAAACTTGTTCAGGTCTCACTTCAGTGAATAACCCTGTATACGCACAGCCATGATTAAAGAAAACGGAAGAAATTGATAAACAATGAACTTACCCAGTTACCCTATAACTTAATGCATACAAGATTCCAACCCGTAAAATGCTAAACTATTCCTTCTCTAAATACATCAATATACCCATAAGCACTGTGGCCCATCCAAGCCATGGCCATTGGCAGCTGATCTCCTATGCTGGATAAAAGTAAATTACTATTCTAATGAAGTGATGAGCAGTATATATTTTAATTGTGTATTTAGTATAATGCTATCACTTACTTCTTAGTTTATCGGTCGCACGGATGTTCTCTCCCAAAGCTTCCAACAGAGCCACGTCTTCCAGAGGACTTCCTTCTTTTAGGCTGTGCTTCTTTCTCTCTGCTTTTCGGCGGTTCTTTGATGACCTCCTGCATAAGAAAAAATTAGGAGGTTGCTATTCCTCAAAAGCCCACACAGCACACATAGATAGGTTTAAGATAAAAACTTAAGAAGATTCTCTCAGCTAATCCTAGTCCTCCCTTAGGTTTCAAGGGGTTTGCAGTGGACGTATATACACAATAGTGCTGCTTACTTAAAGGGACACAACAGTCACCAAAACAACTTTAGCTTAATTAAGCAGTTTTGGTGTGTAGATCATGCCACTGCAGTATTCGCTTTGATTAGAGAACCTCAGGAAACAAACTTACGAAGAGATCCTTGAGTTGCTATGGGAGTACTTTCCACTCATATCACTTGCAGTCATGATGCTACTGGTTTCAGAGAACAAGTCCGAGTCTGGCCCCTCAGTGACTTCCTCATCTGGGACAATAGAGGACAGATTAATCAGACACAATGTACATCAAAGAACATATCTATGCTTTATTTTTTGAGGGAAGTGCCATCACCAAAGCGCAATAAAGTTGACAATAAAAAAGGAAGCTATTCACTATTAAAGGTAGAGAAATCGGGAAGAGCTTATACATATTGACCATGCACAACTTGTATTAACTGAACATGTTCGGGATTTTCCAGTTGTCGGATCATTAGACAAAAAGTGATTGTCAAAGTGTTCATCACGGCGAGGTTTGGGAAGCAAAGGTACACTATACATTTGTTCTATAACTTTACATTGTGACAGCTAAACATGCAACACAGGAGGACAAAATAGTATCAAGGACTGAGCCATATGTTTTAGGAAAAGAGAAATGGTTAAAGTGTATGACTTGTTAAAGGAGATAGCATAAAGATGGCTGTACTGGTAGGATGAAAGACATGTAACTGTGGGCATTACGATATTAACTGTAGCCAAAAGTTAATTGCTATATGATGATCGTAGCAAATAGGCCAAAAAGTATGAGCACCATGGAATGTTGTGCTTTAAGGAATTCTGAGGAGTGAGATCTCTGTTGTTGGGCAGTGGGGAGAATCGAAGCTACATTGGATATCGAATGAAAATCCCCTTTCTCTCTAAACTCAATTCCAGGTCTTAAAATATCGATATTTCTACTTGCCGTGGCTGAATTTTCAATGGCCGGTGGATGTTTTGAGTCCTTATCTATTCACTAGTGGACCAACATAAATTTTTCTAAAAATATCTGGTATCTACCTAAAAGACCTTGCTGAGCTTTCTCCTTCAACTCTCGCACCACAGACAAACGAGGCTTGTGACGCAGGAAGGTCGATTTCTGGCTGTCCAGGAACACCATGTGATTTCTATGAGCTAAATGAGACAAAGAAAAAAACAAAAAACCTTGAGCAGAAGAAAACAACTAGCAAAATATTTCTAAATAAAATATATACATTTATTTTCTACAGAAAATTAAAAAGGTATTGCATAATATATACGTAGCAGTCCTCAGTAAAAATAATAAGAGTTATCAATCCAAAAGATCACAAATGGAAAACATAGTAAAATAAACACATTTAATATCCCATTCAGATGAATGGCCGAAATAATTCTTATGGTCCTTAAGGATCACATATCAGATGGGAATGTGGTGCATGGAACATGACCTGATTTTGGACTCTCTCTTGATTCTGAAGTAGAACTCTCACCTTCGTTCTGTTTAATCTTGCTTTTTAGTTTACACAGTATGAGTGTGCTACCATCTTGCTGTTTTAGACTCAACAAACCCCAGTGGCTCAATGCATGTGGGATACCACCTGTGCAATGCAGATTTAGCCCACAACTAACTTCATAATAAGTAGTACATATACCCAATTAATATAACTTAGACTTCTGTTTTAAAGGAAACTCCAAACACCGTAACCACGAAAGAGGTTGTAATATTTATGGTGCCAAGAGTGCCCATGCGCCATCTCAAAGTAAGTAGTCATGTCCTATAAGAATGGTTTGACAACTAACTCAGCCTTTTTGGGTGGCTGCTGCCGCTGTGTGTATTGGCTGAGAGTGTCAGCTGACTGCTCACAGTCAATGAGCGCGGCCCTGCATTGCTGGGATTACTCAGAGGCAAGAGCTTCTGTGAGCATGGGAGGACGTGGCAGGCGCCTGGAAAGCTGTCAAACTGTTCTGAAAGAACCACCAGGGCACTCTTGGCACTATAACCACTGTGGTGTGCTGTAGTGGTTATGGTGCATGGACATGTTCCTTTAACCCCTTAAGGACCAAACTTCTGGAATAAAAGGGAATCATGACATGTCACACATGTCATGTGTCCTTAAGGGGTTAAAGGTGATACACACATCTTAAGTAAAATGGATTCATTTATATATTCAATAATCTCATACTAACACACATGTATCACACAAGTCAGGATACACATCGGCTAAATACATTTTCATGGTGGCATTTCCGTTGGCCTTACCTTCCAACAGAGCAGGTTTTAAGTTGGTCTCCAACATATCAAGTCGTCTGTATTTATGGATCTGAATTAAAGCAACAATACATTAAAACACAAAATAAGGCAACACTGGGGATGGGGCCTGAATTCCATACTATGCAGATGCATGAATCGAAAGTCTTTACAAGTTTTGGCACATAATCAACATGTATACTGGCATATCTGGCCATTGTTTCCCATTCCCACTGACCCAGTTGAGCTCACTCTGGAGACCTCTCTATAGATCGTTCCAGTCTTAGCTACACGCCTGCATTATGTCAGCTGGTTGTTAGTAGTTCTTTTGTGATAACTTCAAACACTATCCTGTCTAATGCTATATTGTATATTACATTTATATGGACTACTCTTGTAACTGCATCAAAACAATAAAATAAAGATCAAACTAAAAGAAACAATGTAATATTTTGGAAGTATTTACACAGTATATGTAGCCCAAGCAAGCACAAACTTTTACTTAACACGGAAATATTTCAATGAATCTTACAAGCCTCAAGGCTTCTTCCCAGAGCGCTCCTTCCAACAGCAACACAATGGCTTCTTCATAGTCCTAACAAATGGAATAAATAATAATTGTAATGTACCGCTCTACATGGAAGGTGGCAAACTGATATAGCCTCAAAACAGGACCATTATCTATACGTATAGATTAGTGGTTACAATGGTAAATGCAACATTGCGGTCTTTCTAATTTCAGTTTTTAATGTTCTATAAAAAGTTAATGACTTCTGCAACTGATTGAACCTGGCATGAGTAGATTTTAAAGGGATACTGTAGGCACCCAGACCACTTCTGCTCATTGAAGTGGACTGGGTGCCAACTCTCATCACCCTAAACCCTGCAAGTGTAATTATTGCAGCTTTTATAAACTGCAATAATTACCTCTCAAGGTTAAGTCCTCCCTAGTGGCTGTCTATCAGACAGCCACTAGAGGGACTTCCGGGTTCTTAGATGACTTTTGGACGACTTTTCATGCTCTGCATGTGGACCTCCAGCGTCGCCGGAATCCCCATAGAAAAGCATTGAATAATGCTTTCCTATGGGGAGGTCTAATGCGCGCAGCCATTGCCGCGCTTGCGCATTAGGTCTCCCCGACCGGCGGACATCGTCAGGGAAGGAGCGTGGGCGGAGCCTGACCCAGCACAGAGGGACATCAGCGCTGGATTCAGGTAAGTGTCTGAAGGGGACATGGGATGGGGAGAAGGAAGGAGGGGGGCACTGCAGGATTCTACAGTGCCAGGAAAACGGGTTTGTTTTCCTGGCACTGGAGAATCTCTTTAAGCACATTGTACATAATAAAGAATATGAGTGTTTTCTGGTCTCCAAATGATGATGATGTGTTTTTTTTTTGTTTTTTTTAACAAATCTTCAAAGTTTTAACAACAATATACATAATTCAGCATAAGCCTCACCTAAAAAATGTTTGCCATATTAGATCACATGCGCATTGATGGAACAAAATGCTAAGCATGTCTGCCTTTAAAGGGATTTAAACCATTTTGAAAAAAGATAATGCATGGAATAGCCTTCCAGCTGAAGTGGTAGAGGTTAACACAGTAAAAGGAGTTTAAGCATGCGTGGGATAGGCATAAGGCTATCCTAACTATAAGATAAGGCTAGGGACTAATGAAAGTATTTAGGAAATTGGGCAGACTAGATGGGCCGAATGGTTCTTATCTGCCGTCACATTCTATGTTTCTATGTAAATAAAGAAGTTACTGCACATGAAAATATATTTGCATCTCCAGAAAGGCCAGAGGAACCATACCTCAGCATACTGTTCTAGAAGCACCGCCGCATCAGCCTGCTTCCTCTGCTCAACTAGTTTATCTAAGCAGAACGAGAAAGAGATGCATTACATCAAACCAGCAATACATCGTCGAAAAACGCCAGGATATTAGCAGGCAATTCATTTCTATTTCTCTTCTACATTTTGCACTTTTTTTTGTTCCACGTAAACGGTAATTTACATGGAGTAGAGATTTTTGTAAGTTGTGTTGGTAGGTCCCCCTTTATAGATTTTACACACAAAAATTTACTAAAATGCAAGACCAGTTATGGGGGAACGTCACTTAGAACTGTCACTAACTCAGGGGAGTCAGGAGCAGGAGAGAAATATACCAGGACCAGCATGAGTAAAATAGCATATATTATTTTAATTTGCCTTTACAGATTTTATTTTTCTGACCAGTTCAATGGTTTACTTTCCATTTCAAATGAATATTACATGCGGTCAATATTGGCTGGTATTACCACACCACGAGTCATCTCTCACTCACCGGCCACACTTCTAGCCAAAGCAGCTATTTCGGTGTTGGAATACTTGAGTTGAGAAGCCGTGCACATGACCTGCTGCCAGTTATTACAAGTGACAAAAGCATCCAGAGCCGCCTTGTGATTGCCACAGCGAGCAAAGATCAGACCTGCTTCCTCATACTGATGCTTTGAACTCAAGTGCTCTCCATATGCATCATTGATTGCCTGTAAAAAATTTTTTTTTTAAATGCGAGGTTAGAGGTTATATACCCATCATGGGAGAGAATTGAGCAGTGAGACTATAGCGGACAGAATCTATACACTAGAACTGCTTTAGTAAGCTAAAGTTTATTGCCTATAGTAATCCTTTAACAATATATGCAAGCTAAATAAAAATAAGGCATCATTTAAAAAAAAGCTACCTACTAAACCAGTTCTAGAGTTCACCTTGTGATGGCAAAATGGGGGATTTGCCTATTTGGTAAAATAATTTTTTTTATGTAATCAAGAGAAATTTCATTTAATTAACTGAAAACATTTCTTGTGTCTGTAGTTCAAACATGCTAACTGCTACCCACCTTATATTCACAGGTAGAAGTTGAATAGAGTTTTAAAGCTTCTGTGTATAAATTCTGATCTTTGACTAGGTTCAAAAACTCTACAAAATGTTCTGGTCCTGAAAATGCAAAGGTTAAACCAATGTTAAATCGCAGAAACGTCAGAAAGTTTATATTCCACTCCCGTGCTTTCTAATTGTTTCAACAAATAAAAACCCATGCTTTAGTTTTGTCTCGTACAGGGAAATGCTAGTTAATATTAAGATTCTGCATGTTTATGATGTAGGGTATACACTAGACTTGTACAAAAGTTAATTTTGGAGACGCCTTTAAATCCACACCTGGACAAACCGATCATCCTGGGATTGAATAAGACTTCACAGATAAGTCTCGGATGAGGATTAAAAGTCACGCGATTTGGACGAAAGTTCCAAACAAATCTTTGCACACGTCTAGTATATACCCTTCCTGCAAAAAAATAAGGCACATGTGGTGCCAAAGTGTATGTTGAGTCAAACCCTCTCCAGTTCCTATATATTGAGTAATTGATCTAATTTAATATGAATGTATAAAAATATATAACATATGTCACATTCCAGACACCATTCTTCTTTGGTTGAGCATAAGCAATGGTAATTGCACCCCCTGTAATAGGTTTGCTCAAGGGAGTCTAAACACGCTTCCAATGCAGTGGAATGAAAAACTGCCCATTTTTCCATAATGTCTTCATAACGGTGTCACATGGTACTATAAAAATCATCCCAGTTCCAGTGCACATACGCACAATTCGTTGTTACAAACTGGATCACCTATGGTTTGAGGTTTATAATCCCAGGTGTTTTAGACGCCCGCTGGAGTCTGGGTCCAGCAATGTACCTTCCCATTCAGAAAGCACTGTGTACATTTATTTATCTTCTCTCACACACATATATTTGTGGCTTTAACATAACCGTTGGAAATTCACAAAAATTAATTCAATTGTTTTTTGTTTTGAAAGGTTTTAAAATAATAAACCTACCACATTTGCAGAGATGTCCAAGTGCTTTTTTGTATCGTTTAAGATGTTTGTCAATTGTGTATCTTTGGTAATTCATTTCCATTTTTTTAAGTTTATTTAAAAAGGGAAGATATTCTTTTGGATCCTAAAAAAAAGGTAAAAAACGAAATCAGTCAACAACTTTTTGTAAAGTATCATGTCCTGCAGCTTGTTTATTTACAGCAGGGGTGGGGAACCTTTCGGCCCTCCAGATGTTTTGAACTACATCTCCCATGATGCTTTGCCAACATTATGGCTGTAAGAGCATTATGGGAGATGTAGTCCAAAACATCTGGAGGACCGAAGGTTCCCCACCCCTGATTTACAGGGAAACTATAGGCACCAGTACTACCACAGTTTAATGTAGTTCTTCTAGGGCAAAGAGATTGTCCCTGCAGGATCAGCTGTGAAAACATTTCCCTTACTGAGAAACGATTGTGTTTACACTGCAGTCTAGTAATACCTCTATTAGGAGCAAGGTCACTTTTCAGAGAAAATGCAGTGTTTACATTACAGCCTAGTGATAACTTCACTGGCCACTCCTCAGATGGCTGTTAGAGATGCTTCCTGGGTCATGGCTGCCTAAAATGCATCCAAACATTCAGTGTCTCCTCCCTCTGCATGCAGACACTGAACTTTCCTCAGAGATTCAATTTATGAGGAGATGCTGATTAGCCAGGGCTGTGTTTGAATCATGTTGGCTCTGCTCCTGATCTGCCTCTTTGTCATTCTCCAATCCTATGGGGAAGCACTGTGACTGGATCAGGCCACCACTTCTGATGATGTCAGCAGGCAGAGGCAGTTCAAAAGCAGACAGGGGCAGGGCCAGGATCTTTAGACTTGAATACAAGTAAGATTTTACTATATTTAGGTAGGCAATGGGTACCAGGGGGCTAGATGGCGGTTTTACCACTATAGGGTCAGGAATACTTTAAGGTGGCAAATTCTATGGCCAATGCTCTGCATGGAGACGCCATACGCTTCCCATAAAGATCCATTCAGTTTATCCATTTTATGAGGAGATGCTGATTGACTCACTAGCCTCCCAATGCTTCCCTCTGCTGGGTGACCAAGACAAGACTGGTGCATCAGGGGAAATAAAGTAAGTAATATGCTGCAATTTGGGGGGCTCCATAATCGAAATAGTTATAACAATATTCTAGCGTTAGGAATAAATGTCTGTATGTTTGCTAGAGTGGTCCTGTAACACATATGCCAAACATCTAAAGCACACAGACCTTCTGGGATTTCTCAGCCACCATGATGACCAAGTCAAAGTCATATGTCCCCAGGGAATGGTCATACAGCTCATTGACATCCACCAGGAATAGCAGGTACTTTAATGCTTCTTCCGCGCTCACAGCTTCTGTAGATGGAGGATTCTCTTTGAAAGGAAGAGAAATGGTTCTATCAGGATATGTTTTACTAATATTGGACTAATTATTGTCACCATAGAAGGTGACAATAATGAATGGAGTTGTCAGAAGCACCTCGACTGAGAAATTTTCATGCACTGTGGCTGGCCAGTCATTTAACACATTGTGGAAGATTAAGCACCAAAAAACATTCGGCAAGAACATAGGAGGTATAAAAACAAAATACTAAATGATGAATATAGGACTGATTTTGAGATAATTGATACTCTACCTTCATGTGCAAATAAATTGTATGTGGTTCGGTTATCACAGCAACTAATTGTAGGGGTTAGAATTCCTACAGTGCACTGGCACCATAGTAATGGTCTTCCTGGCACCAAGGGTTGCGCTGATAATATGGAACTACCACGAATGCACAGTGATTTCCAATTTTATCCAGCTGACTGTCTGCATTATTGGCCACCTATCTAATATCAGAACCGCTTATAGAGATATATTCTCCAAGAGGATGGTGCATAAACACTTTCTTGAATTTGACCAGAGCGGCAGATCTCATTTGCAGCCCTTGCAAGCACTCCCCTTCTAACCCTGCCCAGGCTTTCTGTGGCTGTCCAATCATATACGTCCCAATGAGCGGTTTAATGAGAAGTCTTTGCAAGGCAGGTGCTCTGGGCAATTGCCAGCTTTTTGAGTTTAGCTCCACTGAGCTAAGCAAGTAACAGCACTGACTGTCTGATTGACCGCTAAGGGGGTGTTACAAGGCTAATATCTAAAAGTGCCAATTTCTATTTAAATCTGCAAGCTGAAGTACTTTAAGAGACTGGGGGTGCCCCTTTAACAAGAAACTTGCCTTTGGCTCATTTTAGCGCCACAATAATGCAGATCTAAAACCTAATGTTACTTCTGATACATTACAATTATATGTCCCTTTTGTTGTCATAAGAAGTTTGTTATATAACTTTTTCAGCTCACTCTACCTTTACGGATACTTTGCATTACATGTAATAGTTCTCTTTATAGTTATGGTTTATTTGCTAAACATCAGAATCTTAAGGCTACCGAAAACCATAAATTAGGCCAAAATTGTTAGTTTTTTTAAAATATACTTTTCTTATTTTCTGTTACTCAGATAAGACCCCTTAAGTGTGTGTTTTCATAGACACGACAGATAATCAGACAAAAGTAAGCCAGTATTACCTCTTAACTCATGTACTTTCTGTAGAGCCGTTTCCAATTCTGGTCTGGTTTTCCGGACATAGGAAGTGAGTATTGATAAACAGTACCTGGGAGTTGTAGAAGACGAAGAGAAAGCCCAACGATTGGATCGGCTAATAGATATCTTTTTAAATAAATATATTTTGAAATGACTATTACAATATGTTTTATGGGTAAGGATGATATATATTTTAGGAAGGTTTTTATTTCTTCTTAAAGTTACAGTAAATACCAAAATCTAAAACACATCAAAGATTTCAGAGATCAAGGGTGAATGGTGGAAGTAACAATGTGCGATTGGTTAAAAAGACATTTTGTTCATGCTGACCTTGTCCAGCTAGTCTCCATAATAATACTTTTACATACATCACTGAAATCTATGCGGACGAGACAATTCTACCAACGGCATCTGGTTAACAATTTAGAATCACGTAAAGAGCAAGGAGCAGACAATCTCCCAAATTACAGGAGCAAGTACAGAGTACATACTTCTGGGGATTGAGGTTCTCCATGGCTGCTCTCATCGCATCACAAATAACGTCCACCTTTTTAACGTCTAGGCTCTGAGATGGCGGTTTGACCGATACAGCTTCAGTGGGATACATTGTAGTAGTTACATCTTCTTCTCTGTGAACAGAGATACAGTATAAGCAAACACAGTATAATTCACAAAGCCACAATAAATAAATGTAAATTTCTTTTAGCAAATAAAGGACGAGATTTAATCATTTTGGATCAGCTTTTAAAATTATTTATTTACAGAAGTTACTTTTAAATTCTATGGGATTTGTTTGGTTGCAAAATAGTTTGAAAAGCTCAACCAAAATATTAAAGGGTTACTCCAACCACCATGACCACTTCTGCTTTTACAAGTGGCTATGGATGTAGAAGTCTGTATGTGCAGAGTAATCTGCAGTTCTGTGCCAGGAGTTAGTTGCACACACGAAACACATGCCTAATGTAAATTTTGTGCAAAACTTACATCTGTCGTCAGCGTACTGTGAACAGACAGAATTATATATTTTAATTCACTCCCTCTCCAGTCCATCCACATCTCCCCTACCCAGCTCAAAGAATGCGCATACACTGAGTCAATAGAATCGTCCGATCAAATGCTTCTCAATTAACACAAACACTGCACAATGACACACTCTGACTGACTCATATACAAACACACTGTCACAAAGATCCACCAACACACATTGACTAATACATACACAAACACACACATCCACTAACACACTCACTGACTGACTGACCCATACAAAAAACACACTGCACAATGACACACACTCTGACTGACTCAAATACAAACACACTGTCACAAAGATCCACCAACACACATTGACTAATACATACACAAACACACACATCCACTAACACACTCACTGACTGACTGACCCATACAAAAAACACTGCACAGTGGCACACACACTGACTGAGAGACACTCCCTGCCCGACACCAATTCCCTTAAGGCCTTGCTACTTGCCCATGGCAGGGCTAAAAGAATAAAAAAACTTTGTGCTTGGCGCCTGGAACTGCATGTCCCGGGCATCGGTGATATAAAGTCCCATGACCGGTTCACTTTAAAGCCACTCTCTTACCACAACATAATTTTGAGTATTTCATAGAGATAAAATCTTCCTAAATACTTATAATAATTCATTAAAATTCCAATTCATCCAAAGATTAAAAAAATAAAATATGTTCTACTCTCTCTTGTCTTAAAGTTGACATAACTTGACTAAAAATGGAATTTCAGCAACCACACAGTTTTTTCCCACGGTTGCGGCTAGTGATGGCTATAGAAAACAGGCATTTGGTCTCTGGAGGATCCTGTGGATCCTTCATTGAGTTTCATGCTGAACTCTTGCGCATGTGCAAGAAAACAGCAGTGATGCAACTCCTGGCAGATGAAGCAGCAGGAGCTAAAGAAAGATGGCTTCTTCACTCACCAGGTAAGTACAACTACCTTTTTCTTCACTCCCAGGCAGCTATACACCTTGGGGGAAATGTCACCTCTGGGAGTCTTTGCAAAATGTGCAAAACCTCTGATGGTGAGAGGGTAACTTTAATTTTTAAGAATGACCAAATAAAATCTGACAATTCCCCACCAGTGTAAAGCACAGAGGAAATCCAGATTTGGATCTGCCTGAGGCAATAAATATCACAAAGACAAGTTCTCCCACCTGCTTTATTGACTGAAATATACTCACTTTATTTCTGTCAAAAACAGATTGATATAATTCACTGAATCAATCTGATTGATGAACAGGCCCACGTTATCCAGAAATGCCTGTAACAAGATATAATAGTTATTAAGAAAGAGTTATTGAAGACTTAATTAAACGTGTATATATGTATACAAGATGCAAATGCATACCTTTGGATTGTGATCATAAATTAAATTGAGGTTAATCCGGAGTTTCCTCATACACTCAAAAGCTTCTTTAAACAACAAGCTGAAATATAACCGGTAAATTAGAATATTGCATTTTTGTGAAAAAAAAAACTATTTTCTTCACAAGGTAGACACATGCCAATACAAATTTGCACCGGATTTAAATACCGGATTTAATAGTCGGGATTCTGCCATCAAAAAAAGAGGCATCACCAAGTTTATCATTTTATTAGAGCCATGTAGCATGCATTTCTATAACTGGCCAGTTACAATATGACACTGACATTATACTGGCAGTAACGCGATACACATTGCCAGTACTGCAACCACTGCGAGTGTGCAGACATCTAATGCAGAGTGCAATGCTGAGCAGTGCATTGTGGGAGCTCACAATGTGCGCTGCCTTGATCTTAGAGTCAGTGCTAATGGTCAATCCAATCTGTAAGCTCTAACTGCTATTATGACCATACTTAATGGCTAAAGTTGTGGTTTCTCCTACTAAAAACACAAAGTGCATAAACAATTATAGTGCTCCTTTGATCTGACGTTACCGCAATGATTTTGAAATTGTGAATGAAAAGGAACAAAGCTTATTTTTGATAGGTGCTGCCACAGGCAGAAGTAAATGACATTTATAATGTATCTGTTTTTGGGGATTCTATTATTTCGAAGTGCTCTATAATAGGATTCAGGACTGAACCCACTGATCCTATGTCGATTAACGCTGATACCATTAGGGCAGATAATGTGTCAATTTTTAAAATGAATGATGTGCAATTTGTTTATCATACTTCTTCAATTTAAAGTCACTCACCTGTCTAGCCACTTCCGTAAATGAGCTAGAACCAGTGCTCGGTGGTGAATAGTTTCTAAGTTTCCCCTTGGCATCTGTGGAAAGATACGGTCACTATTTGAATTGTCTAGCGTTAGGTGATATACAAAAATCTACTGCAAGCAAGACGAAAGCAAAATGCAAGGGTTATGTATTAAGAACAAAAACTCTAAATTAGGAGCAAGCAGTTGGAACGTTCCATTGGTTTCAATGGTGACAGTTACACTTTTTAGAACTTCTAGGCCTCCTGGTCAGTGCAGTGAATAAACCTCAGAAAATCTGAATATGTCCTGTGGTATCTGGCACCAAGACATTAGCAGCAGATCCTTTAAAGGAACACTATAGTGACAGGAATACAAAAATGTATTTCTGTCAATATCTGTTAAAGCATAGTTTAGGTGGTTGGCCCCTGTCAGCAAAGTAAAAGGTGATTTTACTCACCTTTATTCCAGTGCCATGCGGGTCTCCTCGTGGCTGGCCCCGCCTCCTGGCCTGAGATCATCAAACTTGACAATCTCAGCCAATCCAATGCTTTCTCATAGGAAAGCATTAGGAGGATATTGCACATGCGTGACAAAACACTGCACTGCTCCAATCAGCATTTCCATATAGAGATCCATTGAATCAATGCAACGAT
This sequence comes from Pelobates cultripes, assembly GCA_933207985.1. Classification (NCBI taxonomy): domain Eukaryota; kingdom Metazoa; phylum Chordata; class Amphibia; order Anura; family Pelobatidae; genus Pelobates; species Pelobates cultripes. Next base: position 27,790,945 of record OW240916.1, read on the forward strand.
ATGAGTAAAGTTGCATTGTAGAAGTCTCCTTGCAGAGCGTGGAGATGCTGAATGTTGGTGCTGCATAACCCAGGAAGCACCGCTTGTGGTCGTCACTCAGGTGTTACCAGACAGTAATGTAGACATTGCCTTTTCTCTGAAAAGGTCATGTTTATATTAAAAAGCCTGGCGGGACATACTTACATCAGAACGACAATAAGTTGTTGTTCTGATGGCTATACTGTCCCTTTATGTCCTGCAAGTTGCAAGCTGGGGCCTCCAAGGATCGGATTTGTTGTTCCAGCACATCCCAGAGATACTCGTGTATTCAAATCTGGGAAATTTGGAGGCCAAAGCAACACCTTGAGCTCTGTGTCAAGTTCTTCAAACCATTCCTGAACAATTTTTACAACGTGACAATGTGCATTATCCTGCTGAACAGCCTTGCCACTGAAGGGGTGTAAGTGGTCTGCAACAATCTCTAGGTAGGTGGTACGTGCCAAAGTAAAATCTATATGAATGCCAGGACGGAAGGTTTCCCAGCAGAACATGCCTCTGCCAATTCTTCCAGTTTAGCTATTTTGTCCTTAAATTTGAAATTCCCTCTGAATTCACTTTGAATTCTCACTGTGAACAGCCATGATAGAGTTAGAATCTGAAGCCATACACTACCAGCCAGTAAAAGTTAAATCGCCACTGCAAGCCTGAAGGATCCATGGCTCACTCCCCTGGGGTGAATTTCGACTTACCAATAGAAAGTGACGAGTGGAAACTTTGAGCTCTCTAATGTTATAGTATATCACACACATACGTTCTTAGATTTTATGCACTCACATCCATTTATACAATGATATTACCTGCAAGATTACTTTAGTGTCCTGAGGAACCACCGTGACAATCCTTGACCCTCTCTCCACTTTGCGTACAGTCTCATCATTTGGGCTCAAGGTGCTGGTCAGCAGAGCTTCCAATGCTATTAGGAAAGTTTGTGTACATTTATACTCAAGCACTTGAATATTCGTTTTGCTTTTTTGTTTGTGTTTTAATGAACAAAACTAAAAATGGCCAATCTGTATGAATACATGTATTACGTTTTTTGTCTGTGTTACGACTGTTTAAGGTCTGCCTGAGATTGAATGGAGCAATACAACTGGACAGCAGCTGCTATTTGCATCTTTTGCCCTTAAATGAAGACTTAAACATTAGAAATATTGCTCTGTATTCCTAACACTTTAGTACCCCCATTCCTAGCAAGATATAGGTCCACCTCAATGTTTTCAGAAAAAAAATTAATAAATGAAGTTTTATGTGCCTTTTTCCAGTGCCGAGGCTCCCTTGACGCTGCTTAGCTCTCGGCTTCTGCGACATCACGGAGGAGGCATAGTCTCTTCTCCAAGATGGTTCAATCCAATGCTCCTCATAGAGGAGCAATCTGGACCTTTTGCGCATGCACGTTAAGTGCATTAATGCTTTCCTATGGGAGCTTCCGAGTCATTTTTACTCGTCAGTGCCACAGAAGAGCCTCTAGTGGCTGTGAGGATGATGTGCACTAGAGGTGGATTTAACAATTTAAACAATGCAGTTTCTATAAAACTAAAGGACCACTGCATTGAGATTAAGTGGCCTGGTTGACTTTAGTGGTCTTTTAATTCAGCCATATAATAATATGCTGGAAGAGGAAATGAGTGAAGCAAATTGTACCACTTTTGTCACTCCATCAGATCACCAAGCATATCATTTTTGGTAGGGGGACTGAATAAATCACAGAGCAGCAAACTAAAACTGACCATGAGTGATAAACCTGGGTAGGCCAGAGAATACGGAACCTTTACATTGTGCATTAGGGTTTTTAAAAACATGAAATAAAAGTACATATGTAGTACATGTATATTTTTTTGTGCGTAGATAGACAGACAACCAGACACAAAGATAGCAAAGATCTAATCAACCATAAAATAATATTCTACTGTTAACAATAAATTACGATGTTAACAACAATGAAGCATTCATTTTAATGCTATTTAGGTTAAGGTTAGATAGAGATTTTGGGCTCATATTAGATTCATCGCTAGCATTAACTGTATTCCTTTTCCATTGTTTTCGACATCTCCCACACCCATTTTCCCCTTATTCAGCATTCATTTATATAAACACAAACACATATCTACAGCTGCGTGTGCACACACAAACACATCCACGAGGACATTGAAAAGGGTTTATTTACTTTAGGTGAGAATTACCAAAACGCAGTTGAATTCAAGGTATTTTCCAATGTTGCTATTTCAGGCTCAAATACTATAATTCAATTATAAACAATTAAGTGAATAAAGCCTACCAATTAAAATTATTATTGCAGACTTACATTTGAGCCGCAGGAGGATGTCGGTAGCAGTGCAAAGCCGTGGATGGCTAGACAGGGTTTACACCATGATCACAGGATGACCCTGACTATACTTCATATTTACTCCCACTGTTCAAGGTATCCAGAGCGATACGCTGACCTCCCCTGACTTTCTGGAGGGACAAAGGCTCAGAACAAAGTTCCACTTCTCTCTTGTGGTCTATGACAGTGTTCGGCACTGCAGATGTTTTGGACTACATCTTCCATGATGCTTTGCCAGCATTATGATTGTAAGAGCATTGTTGGAGATGTAGTCCACAGCGTCTGGAGAGCCAAAGTTTGCCTGTCTACAGGGTCCATGATATTACTGATCGCAGTGAAGTTACATTTTTAATTCTTTCTATTGAGAAATGGGTCTCAATAAAGCGGAGGAAAGTATAAATCAGACAGGAAACATCCAATAGGGAATTAGCACAAGTCACACAGAAAGAGTTCAAACACAAAGTTGTGTCTTGCTTGAACAGCAGTATTAAGATGTTAAAACAAGTCATGCTTTGGGCTTCATGATGTACAATGCTAAATAAAGACAAAATGAAATGCATGCAACTTACCTGTCAGTGTGGTGTCTTCCAGTGAGACACATCGGCAGGTGTGGGAGTGGGTTGTTAGAAGAAGAAAATCATTGTGTATGGTAAAAGAAGTGATGTTTGTAGCTACCTGTTAAAAAGAATCGTTTTATTAAAATGTTGTATTTTAAAGGCAAACTTCAAAAGGCCGACCACAAGTGAGCTTACCGTTAAATTGTTAATAAACATACGAGAACGACTGGTGATACCCAAAACAACCTCCTGAGGGAAAAAAAAGAAGAAAGAAAGAAAATAAGAATAAAAAAATTAAAAAAGACAAGATAACAGTTTATAAGTTAATCAGTTGTAGAGATCCACAAAATATTAATCAATTATTATTGTAATACTCGACTGGCACTTTCATTACAAGGTATTTCTTGTTGAAGTAACACAGGATTGATGGATACCCCAAAAATAAAGAATCCCTAGAGTCCGATCATGGGTTATTTAATAAATGGTGAATTATGTTCAACAGTTCAAATCTTTTTCCAATTTGCCTATTTTAGTCTAGTTTTGAACTTCGGTTTTTAATTTACTACAATACACAGATTAATGTTAAAAGAAAAAATATATTTTTAAAGCGATGAGGACACCGCCAAAGGAATTGCCAGACTGCCAGGAGTTTATTGATTATACAGTGAGCTATAGTGAGAGGAGAACGCAAGGTTTAAGCTACAGAAATAAATAGAAAGAAAATCTCAAACTTTACCAAATTTGTGAATTCATCTAACTTGGCTACTTCAATTTAAATATGGTCGTTTGACTCAAGCGCTCTCAAAAAAGAAAAACAGACACACGTCAGTGAAGCCCAATGTTTGTTTACCTATTTTATCAATTTCGTTTAGAATAGGAATGAGCAACCTTCAGGACTTCAGACGTGGACTACATCTCTCCTGATGTTTTGCCAGCATTATTGCCATTAGAGCATTATGGGAGATGTAGTTCACAACACCAGAGTGCCGAAGGTTGCCTACCCAGCGGCGTACATACGGCAGTCGCAGGGGTTGCAGCTGCGGTCACTCTAGGGGCCCCAGCCGCCCTGCGGACCCCCGAGACTGGGTACCAGCTGCCAACACATTTTGCGGCCCGGCCCTTGGATATGGATTGTCAGGGGGCCCAGTCAGCGTATGTGTCTGTGTGTGTGTCTGTATGTATGTCTGTCGGTTGTGTGTGTGTATGTGTGTGTCTGTCTGTATGTGTCTGTCGGGGTGGTGTATGTGTGTCTGTATTTATGTATGTGTATGCCTATGTATGTATCTTTGTGTGTGTGGGAGGGATGGGGGAGGGGTCCACGGATCAGTTTCGCACCGGGCCCCATGTATTGTGTGTACGCCACTGTGCCTACCCCTGCTTCAGGATGAGCTATTATAAATACACTCCAGGTGCGGACAATGGTTTACAGGGTCGCCTAAATAGTAGTAGGAAATAAGTTAGTATGTCCATATAGGCCTTAATTACGTTCCAGCCATTTGCCAGCAGTTTATCAGCCCTGGGTAAGCCTTTTCTTGGTTCGAACAGATTACATTACCTCTATTAAAGTGTTATTGGTAGCTGATAAATATTGATTTCAATAATTTTACATAAAAAAAACAAAAAACGTAATATAGATAATATATTCAGGACATAATAATCCGTGATAAATGAAATGTAAAAAACAAAAAAAAAAAAACCCAAAACTGTTTATAACGCTTTAAAAAAAAAAAAGCCTGTGGAGATTCACATAACTCCCCCATGCCATCTTTTGGCATGCCGCAAGTAGGTGAATGTCTGCTAAAGTAATAGCGACTGAGCAGCTATTGCTGCGTAGTCGCTATTATCATAGAGGGGAGACATGGCACCCAAATTTGTAATATCGCTCATACATTGGCTTCAAGATTTGGTTTAACTTAAAAGAAAAAAACATATATGTGTATACTATTAAACAGCCAGTAAAGTGGAGCCCTCTACATACAGTATATCCACAGTACATTACCTCTCCTGCTATTGTTGCTAGAGCAATCTGTAAACATGGTTGGAGAAATTTTACACTGTGGCCTTTTCCATCCATCCAAGGCTTTAATTCAGGTGTGGGTGAATCTGTTAATATGGAGGGACATTTAACGGGACATCGTCACTTCTTTGGAAATTACACATTACATAAAAGATTGAAAGTCACCTCTTATTTTTTATTTATATTTATAGTAAAGATTTAGAAAATTAGAAAGATTTAGCAATTCATTCGCAGCCAGGGCTAGAGTTTTTTAAGGGGTGTCCTTAAAGGCACAGCAGTGTAGGGACGATCTGTACTTACCATTACTTCTACACTGTAGGAGCTCTCTTCGCTCTATCACACTACCTGCAATTTTGTTACAATTTACTTTCCCCCTCCAGCTAATTTGTTATTTATTAAGTTAAGGTTTATTGCAGCTTCTCGAACTTTATCAGCTTCATTAGCTAAATCTCTGAAATCTCTATGCCTCTGAAATCTTGTACCCGCATACCTGGTATAAAAGCACTCTTTCTTAATATAGGAGTTGATGGGCAGGGGAAGAAGGCCAGTGAGGATCTAACTGTGGCTGCATCCTACACGCAGGGGAAGTTCACAACAGATGTGTAATCCGTCCAAAGGTATGCTCTATATTCCCTTGGACTCATCTGTAGAACTGTGATAAGTCTGCCTCCAGTAAAAAAAATATTTTTCTCACCTTACAAATACATATTTTTTTCACAGTTTCATTTTATTTAACACAAACAGTGTGTTTGTGTAAATCACAGTCATTGCCTATAAAACATATGCCAAATAAAAAAAATTTAAAAAAATGTATATATATATATAGTAAGATGACCAATTAAAGTATAATGGCAAGAGAGTAATTGCACTTTTGTATACGTCTCATGTTGCATTAAGTTGTAATTAAAATCAAAGACGGCTCAAAGTATACTTTCTGGTGAAACACAACAGATAAAAAAGATAATACCCAACATGTCCTGTAGCATAGTATCATTTATGCAAATGTTAAAACGCAGCATTGCCAAAATAAGACATGTAGGTCCAATATGGTATGGAAGGAAGATTTCATTTTCCACGGCACTCATGGAACTTACCCCAAGCATACTTCCAGATCTGACCATCTTCAGTTTGGAGGGCACAAGACTTGGTTTTAGAGCTGCAGCAGAGACTGGTCACGTGTCCAGTAATCACAACTCCTTGCCTGGACATAAAGAATATAAAAACTTTGCATTCGTTGTCTATATTGAAATTGTAGCATTTTAAAAAAAAAATTATTTTCATATAACACAATTCTGTAACCTAGTGTTATAATATAACACAGAAAAAATATATATAAAAGAACACTGTCCATCACAGAGGAGTGGACGGAACATGGCCTAAAAGCCAGCAGTATATCGAAAGAAACACTGCCTAGCACGATTCGTAAAGCAAACGTGATCCTTTATTCAAGGTGAAAAACTGGCAGGTGACGTTTCGGCCTTACATGGCCTTTATCAATCAATGAAAGACAGCTTCTGACAGATCCCAAGTAAGTTCTAAATTAGACTACTTACGCTGTGACAGCACTAGAGTACTCCATACACCATAACCACTACAGTACACTGTAATGGATAATGGTCTTGGAGCGTTTCCTTAAGGTTCACGCTGCACAGTGTGAGTCTTTATAAAAAAAAACAAATACAGATGGATAAAAGGGAAGCTTAATAAAGGAAAATAATTTCTTTAGTGAGCAACCCTTCAGAGAAACAATATATAAATAGAAAAACTGACTGGCAATTCTGTGCCCATCATATCCTGAATACAGTATTTATTGTTATTTTGGAATGTTTATATATCGTGGAATTTGTTAAAACTAGAAATGTATTGAATATTATTTTACTTTCAGGTAAGTAAGTAAAATGTAGCATTTATTGAAAAAAGTAAAAACATCCCATTGTGTTGGCAAAATACAGCATATCCATCATGTAATGGTGCTAAGTTCACCAAGTATTCCCCCTTATGCATTTCGTATGTCACCACACTTTATCATAGCCATGCCACGAAACTGCATGGGTCGCCAACCACAGCGTCTATCCGATGCTTGGACTGCTAATTGCCGGTGAGCTGTTGGTTATGGGATGTTACGGGAGTAATTATTGCTGGTGAGCTGTTGGTTATTGAATGTTACGGGAGTAATTATTGCTGGTGAGCTGTTGGTTATGGAATGGTTACAGGAGTAATTATTGCTGGTGAGCTGTAGGTTATGGGATGTTACGGGAGTAATTATTGCTGGTGAGTTGTTGGCTATAGGATGGTTACGGGAGTAATTATTGCTGGTAAGCTGTTGATTATGGGATGTTACGGGAGTAATTATTGCTGGTGAGTTGTTGGTTATAGGATGGTTACGGGAGTAATTATTGCTGGTGAGCTGTTGGTTATGGAATGGTTACGGGAGTAATTATTGCTGGTGAGCTGTTGGTTATAGGATGTTACGGGAGTAATTATTGCTGGTGAGCTGTTGATTATGGGATGTTACGGGAGTAATTATTGCTGGTGAGTTGTTGGTTATAGGATGGTTACGGGAGTAATTATTTCTGGTGAGTTGTTGGTTATAGGATGGTTACGGGAGTAATTATTGCTGGTGAGCTGTTGATTATGGGATGTTACGGGAGTAATTATTGCTGGTGAGCTGTTGGTTATGGGATGTTACGGGAGTAATTATTGCTGGTGAGCTGTTGGTTATGGGATGTTACGGGAGTAATTATTGCTGGTGAGCTGTTGGTTATAGGATGTTACGGGAGTAATTATTGCTGGTGAGCTGTTGGTTATGGGATGTTACGGGAGTAATTATTGCTGGTGAGCTGTTGGTTATGGGATGTTACGGGAGTAATTATTGCTGGTGAGCTGTTGGTTATTGAATGTTACGGGAGTAATTATTGCTGGTGAGCTGTTGGTTATGGAATGGTTACAGGAGTAATTATTGCTGGTGAGCTGTTGGTTATGGGATGTTACGGGAGTAATTATTGCTGGTGAGTTGTTGGTTATAGGATGTTACGGGAGTAATTATTGCTGGTGAGCAGGAGTAATTATTGCTGGTGAGCTGTTGGTTATGGATGTTACGGGAGTAATTATTGCTGGTGAGCTGTTGGTTATGGAATGGTTACGGGAGTAATTATTGCTGGTGAGCTGTTGGTTATGGGATGTTACAGGAGTAATTATTGCTGGTGAGCTGTTGGTTATGGGATGTTACGGGAGTAATTATTGCTGGTGAGCTGGTTGAGTTATGGAGGATGGTTACGGGAGTAATTATTGCTGGTGAGCTGTTGGATTATGGGATGTTACGGGAGTAATTATTGCTGGTGAGCTGTTGGTTATGGGATGTTACAGGAGTAATTATTGCTGGTGAGCTGTTGGTTATGGGATGTTACTGTTGGTTATGGGATGTTACGGGAGTAATTATTGCTCAGGAGCTGTTGGTTATGGGGTGGTTACGGGTGTAATTATTGCTGGTGAGCTGTTGGTTATTGGATGTTACGGGAGTAATTATTGCTGGTGAGCTGTTGGTTATGGGATGGTTACAGGAGTAATTATTGCCGGTGAGCTGTTGGTTATGGAATGGTTACGGGAGTAATTATTGCTCAGGAGCTGTTGGTTATGGGGTGGTTACGGGTGTAATTATTGCTGGTGAGCTGTTGGTTATGGGATGTTACGGGAGTAATTATTGCTGGTGAGCTGTTGGTTATGGGATGTTACAGGAGTAATTATTGCTGGTGAGCTGTTGGTTATGGAATGGTTACGGGAGTAATTATTGCTGGTGAGCTGTTGATTATGGGATGTTACAGGAGTAATTATTGCTGGTGAGCTGTTGGTTATGGGATGTTACGGGAGTAATTATTGCTGGTGAGCTGTTGATTATGGGATGTTACAGGAGTAATTATTGCTGGTGAGCTGTTGGTTATGGGATGTTACGGGAGTAATTATTGCTGGTGAGCTGTTGGTTATGGGATGTTACAGGAGTAATTATTGCTGGTGAGCTGTTGGTTATGGGATGTTACGGGAGTAATTATTGCTGGTGAGCTGTTGATTATGGGATGTTACAGGAGTAATTATTGCTGGTGAGCTGTTGGTTATGGGATGGTTACGGGAGTAATTATTGCTGGTGAGCTGTTGGTTATTGAATGTTACGGGAGTAATTATTGCTGGTGAGCTGTTGGTTATGGGATGTTACGGGAGTAATTATTGCTGGTGAGCTGTTGGTTATGGGATGTTACAGGAGTAATTATTGCTGGTGAGCTGTTGGTTATGGGATGTTACGGGAGTAATTATTGCTGGTGAGCTGTTGATTATGGGATGATGGGATGTTACAGGAGTAATTATTGCTGGTGAGCTGTTGGTTATGGGATGGTTACTGAGTAATTATACTGGTGAGCTGTTGGTTATGGAAACGGTTTACGGGAGTAATCTATTGCTGGTGGAGCTGCTTACATGGGATGTTACGGAGTAATTATTGCTGGTGTGAGCTGCTGGTTATGGATGTTACTGGAGTAATTATTGCTGGTGAGCTGTTGGTTATGGGATGTTACGGGAGTAATTATTGCTGGTGAGCTGTTGGTTATGGGATGTTACGGGAGTAATTATTGCTGGTGAGCTGTTGGTTATGGGATGTTACGGGAGTAATTATTGCTGGTGAGCTGTTGGTTATGGATGTTACGGGAGTAATTATTGCTGGTGAGCTGTTGGTTATGGGATGTTACGGGAGTAATTATTGCTGGTGAGTTGTTGGCTATAGGATGGTGAGCTGTTGGATTATGGGATGTTACGGGAGTAATTATTGCTGGTGAGTTGTTGGTTATAGGATGGTTACGGGAGTAATTATTGCTGGTGAGCTGTTGGTTATGGAATGGTTACGGGAGTAATTATTGCTGGTGAGCTGTTGGTTATAGGATGTTACGGGAGTAATTATTGCTGGTGAGCTGTTGGTTATGGGATGTTACGGGAGTAATTATTGCTGGTGAGCTGTTGGTTATGGGATGGTTACAGGAGTAATTATTGCTGGTGAGCTGTTGGTTATGGGATGGTTACGGGAGTAATTATTGCTGGTGAGCTGTTGATTATGGGATGTTACGGGAGTAATTATTGCTGGTGAGCTGTTGGTTATGGGATGTTACGGGAGTAATTATTGCTGGTGAGCTGTTGGTTATGGGATGTTACGGGAGTAATTATTGCTGGTGAGCTGTTGGTTATGGGATGTTACGGGAGTAATTATTGCTGGTGAGCTGTTGGTTATGGGATGTTACGGGAGTAATTATTGCTGGTGAGCTGTTGGTTATGGGATGTTACGGGAGTAATTATTGCTGGTGAGCTGTTGGTTATTGAATGTTACGGGAGTAATTATTGCTGGTGAGCTGTTGGTTATGGGATGGTTACGGGAGTAATTATTGCTGGTGAGCTGTTGGTTATGGGATGTTACGGGAGTAATTATTGCTGGTGAGCTGTTGGTTATAGGATGGTTACGGGAGTAATTATTGCTGGTGAGCTGTTGATTATGGGATGTTACAGGAGTAATTATTGCTGGTGAGCTGTTGGTTATAGGATGTTACGGGAGTAATTATTGCTGGTGAGCTGTTGGTTATGGGATGGTTACAGGAGTAATTATTGCTGGTGAGCTGTAGGTTATGGGATGGTTACAGGAGTAATTATTGCTGGTGAGCTGTTGGTTATGGGATGGTTACAGGAGTAATTATTGCCGGTGAGCTGTTGGTTATGGGATGGTTACAGGAGTAATTATTGCCGGTGAGCTGTTGGTTATGGGATGGTTACAGGAGTAATTATTGCCGGTGAGCTGTTGGTTATGGAATGGTTACGGGAGTAATTATTGCTCAGGAGCTGTTGGTTATGGGGTGGTTACGGGTGTAATTATTGCTGGTGAGCTGTTGGTTATTGGATGTTACGGGAGTAATTATTGCTGGTGAGCTGTTGGTTATGGGATGGTTACAGGAGTAATTATTGCCGGTGAGCTGTTGGTTATGGAATGGTTACGGGAGTAATTATTGCTCAGGAGCTGTTGGTTATGGGGTGGTTACGGGTGTAATTATTGCTGGTGAGCTGTTGGTTATTGGATGTTACGGGAGTAATTATTGCTGGTGAGCTGTTGGTTATTGAATGTTACGGGAGTAATTATTGCTGGTGAGCTGTTGGTTATGGAATGGTTACAGGAGTAATTATTGCTGGTGAGCTGTTGGTTATGGGATGGTTATGGGAGTAATTATTGCTGGTGAGCTGTTGGTTATGGGATGTTACGGGAGTAATTATTGCTGGTGAGCTGTTGGTTATGGGATGGTTACGGGAGTAATTATTGCTGGTGAGCTGTTGGTTATGGGATGGTTACAGGAGTAATTATTGCTGGTGAGCTGTAGGTTATGGGATGGTTACAGGAGTAATTATTGCCGGTGAGCTGTTGGTTATGGGATGGTTACAGGAGTAATTATTGCCGGTGAGCTGTTGGTTATGGGATGGTTACAGGAGTAATTATTGCCGGTGAGCTGTTGGTTATGGGATGGTTACAGGAGTAATTATTGCCGGTGAGCTGTTGGTTATGGGATGGTTACGGGAGTAATTATTGCTCAGGAGCTGTTGGTTATGGGGTGGTTACGGGTGTAATTATTGCTGGTGAGCTGTTGGTTATTGGATGTTACGGGAGTAATTATTGCTGGTGAGCTGTTGGTTATGGGATGGTTACAGGAGTAATTATTGCCGGTGAGCTGTTGGTTATGGAATGGTTACGGGAGTAATTATTGCTCAGGAGCTGTTGGTTATGGGGTGGTTACGGGTGTAATTATTGCTGGTGAGCTGTTGGTTATTGGATGTTACGGGAGTAATTATTGCTGGTGAGCTGTTGGTTATGGGATGGTTACGGGAGTAATTATTGCTGGTGAGCTGTTGGTTATGGGATGGTTACGGGAGTAATTATTGCTGGTGAGCTGTTGGTTATGGAATGGTTACAGGAGTAATTATTGCTGGTGAGCTGTTGGTTATGGGATGTTACGGGAGTAATTATTGCTGGTGAGCTGTTGGTTATGGGATGTTACGGGAGTAATTATTGCTGGTGAGCTGTTGGTTATGGGATGGTTACAGGAGCAATTATTGCTGGTGAGCTGTTGATTATGGGATGGTTACAGGAGCAATTATTGCTGGTGAGCTGTTGGTTATGGGATGTTACAGGAATAATTATTGCTGGTGAGCTGTTGGTTATGGGATGGTTACAGGAGTAATTATTGCTGGTGAGTTGTTGGTTATGGGATGGTTACAGGAGTAATTATTGTTGGTTATGGGATGTTACAGGAGCAATTATTGCTGGTGAGCTGTTCCAATTACTTTTGTTTAAGTTGTTAACTTTTGATTAAGATTAGCCTGGTCCATACTGTTGGTTTAGTAATCTCTCAGCATGTGTTTTATTAGCATGAAATTTTAAATTTTATTTGTGGATTTGTTGTGAATTTGGTTCTGCCAAAGTGAATTCAGTATATTAAACAGGCACATTACAGACAGCCAATATTACGAAGAAGAAAATACCTGATTTCCATACGCATGTCCTCATTAATAGAAATATGATGAATCAAAGACTCGGATGAGTTCTGCCCCTGACTAACTACCAAGAATGCTTTGTCTTGTACCCAGGTGAGAAGGCGATAATGCAAAGGTTTTGTATCAAATGGCTCAACCTGCAAACTGCAAAAAAACATAAAAAGACAGTGAATAGGTAAAATGAAGAGTCGTGCATTAAAAAGTGCAATGAATGGAAAATTATAGGCAAAGGTTTCACAGACCAACAAGATGTCCAATTTGAGGCCTTTTGGCAGGATGTGTCACATAAGGATTTTGTATAGTCACAGTTTTTCTAACTTATTACCAGCCTCCAGCCTGCAATTCTAAACCCCTGTCCTCATCACAGAATATTGTCCATAACCAACTAAGAGCATGCTTCCATTAATGCTATCTCTGCTTCAAACACAATCTTGCACTGCCCCAACCTGGCATTCCAAATGCCATGCTACAGTTATTCTTACATATACATATGTACATTCTCCTGTGCTGGTTTGCCCAGTGCAAAGGGCGTACGAACTGTCAAGAAGATCAAGAGAAAATTACTCTCTATTCATTCAACTCAACTAACTAAAAAGGAGGACAGGGAGTTCAATATTCTTTACCTTAAACAAGGCCATTTATTGTAGCAGTATGATGATAAAATTCATAAATAATGTCTTCATGCCCATAGCTAACAAATTAGACAAAAGGATGTCAACACCTGCACAAGTTGTCTAGAGACGCACTGCCAAATAGATGATTGACCAAAAAAAATTCAGCTAAGCGGGCACTGCAATGATGAATGCACTGGTGACTCTACCATTAAAAAGGTATACACTAACGAACAGAACTACAAGAGCATGGTGAAGTGGTTTCGGTTGCCTAGCGTGTCAAGGCATCATACACCAGTTTCATGTCAAACTGAATATGAAGAGTTTGACATAAACAGAGCTCTACCTGACAATCAAAGACTGCCCCTTCTCAGCTGCATTGATATTGTGGAATTAAAAACTTAAATATTATCAATGTCAATAAGGGCAGCGGTAATTGACTGATTGTGTTAGGAGCCAATAAGCGGTGCCCAAATTGTAAACAATATGACACTGATAATACTGAAGTGTTAATTCTGCATTATCAAATAGGGGAAAGGGTCTCCAAGTGGAGAAGAACTCCAGTTTTTTTTAAACCATTCTAGGCAAGCTGTAGTGGTTATTTCCTCTAGAGTGCCGCTTTATGTGGCTGCCCAGGCTCTCACTTGCCCATGTGGTACCAACGCACCCAATGCACGCTTATCTTTGAGATCTCTTAGCCCTTAGGTCAGCACTATACCATCACCAATATAACAGTACATCAATTATATTGCATACATAACATGGATTATAACATGTAAATGCAATTGTTTACTTGGCATCTCTGTTAACTTGAAAGTTTAAGTATGCATTCCCCTACATCATTGCTTTAACATGCTACTCCAGATGGTCCCTTAACAGCATCACTCGATAAAATACCCCCTAATAAACTTAGCTACAATACACAAGTTAAAGTCTCCTACGAAAACTATTCCAAGTAAGCATATGGGAATTCACATCAAAATTACCTGAATTCTTTTTCTAAGACAGGAGTTTTTATTGTACGTCCCTCTTCCCTGACCATTCCAGCGCTCACTTTCAAATCTTCATCTGGACTATTTCCTGTAAAATATAGCGTAGATGATGGAAGAAATCACTTTTCTTAAGGTAATAACTGAAATTACTTGACATAAATAGACATACATAAGAGTTCGATGAGAGGTCACAACTGAGGCTGCTGGTTCTCTTGACCTTAAATGCCTTAGCTTATGGAACTAATCTGATGGAAACTGGTGAAGACACAAGTAGGTAGCTTCCCATAAATCAAACCATAAAAGCATATGATGTCTTGGTTGAATTTCACTTACATGTTAGGTTTTTTGATAAATGAATGCAGACGGATAAATTGATATAACTTACAACCCCATATACAGCGATAGAATAGAAAACTAGATGCATTAAATTAATATCATATATATTTTTACTTAAAATAATAATAGAAGACAATCACCATATCTACAGATGTATATTGTGTTTCTGGCATCAATAACCGCCAGATGACCGTCTTTCTCTGGCGCCAGTGGGAAAGCAACTTCATTCACAGCTCTTGGAAGCTGGATCTGGTAAGTGCTCATTGGAGGAGGGACCACCCCCCGATGAAACGAGGTCACTAAAACTTTCTCTGTAACAAAACAAGGAGTATTTCAATCCACATTCACAGAGAGCCACTTGTGTGTAATATGGAACAGTCAAGCATTTTATTGGCCTACGAGTGCATCCCTTCTCCGTCCAGTCACAGAGCTCTCGGCTGCAAAAGAAGCTGCAGCAAACATCCAGTAGGACCCAGGCAAGATGCCAAACCATTTTTGAAACAGTTTGACCATTTACTCTAGGAGGTCACAAGCAGGCTGTAGTGGTTATTGTGCTTGGAAGCACATATTTTTTAAAAACTTGCTGCAATGCAACATAATTACTATAATTTTGACAATTCATATATTTTTATTCTTTGTGAAGGAACTAAAATTCAACAACGAAGACCGAGAAATTAGAGTAATACCCAGCAACACAAGTAGCCATCCCTCTCCTTCTAAACCCAAAGTAGAACTCGATCATGATTGCTGAGCTGCGTCTCAAGAGAGCTAAATGGAGTAAAACACAATCAGAAAACAGATTTTCCTTCGCAAGATAACCATTTTAGAAAGCTGTATCCTCTGTTTACATATAATATAAATATACAATATGGTCTTGAAGTTAAGTATATGCTCTTGGCCTGAAAGTCCTCATTTGTAGTATATGGCGAATATTTTACCCCCATCAATAACAGCAACATCAGCTTGTCCTCGTAGATTTTCCCCACTGCTGCGGTCAGTGCTCCAAAACCAGTCGTAGCACAGATACTGCCATCTGGCGCACAGCACATGCAATCTGTAGGCGTTCTCTGGGTCCCAGAGCAAAGAAATAACATGGTTTTTCTCATCATTCCCAAAATGCAAGCTCTGTTTCAGGTACCAATGGTAATTTCCGACAGTCCACAGCTGAACTATGCAAAGGAAATATAAAACAAAGAATACGTAGGTTACACAAAGATTATAGATATTCAGAAGTACACTTAAGGCTAATATACAGTGCTAACTTGTATTCCCATTTTAAACAGGTTAATAAGCAGACTCAAGTAATTTTAAAATGTTATATTTTATATGTTAAAAAAAAACAGAAATTTTAGTTACCGTAAATTATTTTTTCCTCGGTATAGTGGCAGTACCTGTGGGATGTTCTTCATCATGGTAGACGAGCACTTCTAAGAATAATGTTAAATGAATGAAACATATTTCTCTCATATTTCTAAAAAGGTTGTTCCAGACTGAGCACCCCAGTAATAGCAAGAAATCACACGTAGACCAAACGCTGCAAAAATATCAAAGTTTCTTAACAAAAATAAAGGGAGGGAGATCCATAATGCCTCTATACGAAGGAAAAAAGTATTTATGGTAAGTAAAATTTCTGTTTTTCCCAACGTATATTGACAGTGCCTGTGGGATAAAGCAAGATCCCAAATGGGTGGGGAAAATCAGAAAATGACCACCTGGAGCATCTTGCGCCCGAAAGCAACTTCGGAGGAAGAAAAGAAGTCTAGCCTGTAGTACCTTATAAATGTATTAAATGATGACCACGTTGCAAATATCTTCTGGAGAAGCCGAAGCTTTAGCCACCCGAGATGTTGCTAAAGCTCTTGTGGTGTGCGTCTTCACCAGAAGAGGTAGTATTAGATCCATAACTTCGTATGCCAACTTGATTGTGTCTGTCAACCACATGGCAATGGTCAGTTTACATGTCTCTCTTTCTTTATATGGACTTTGGAAGTTGACAAATAGATGTTCTGATGTCCTGAAATGCTATTTTGATGTCCAGATGGTGAAGTTTCACCAGATGATAAATCAGACTGCTTCTCCTACACCTTTTAATCGATCTGTTCTAGACAGATACAGATTCTTTGGATTTTATCACTGATTCCTTAAAGGACTCAAATGTTTGGGATAGATTCTATCGAAACCAGCTCAAGAACGACTGCATATCTTTCTGCTTGGACTTTTCGAATACTTCTGCAGAACACGGATTACATGTTTTCTTTATATCTCCATCTGGGAGTGGAGTAGCGCATTCATTACAAACCAAGTACTTGGATCTTACATGGCGCTTTTAAATTAGGAGCAGGAGTGGGTTTTTCTGCTATTTCCAGTTCATTTGAAGAGGCAGGACTAGACATCTGGAAACCAAAAGCAGAACAATGCTAAAGTGAAAATAGGAAGAGCAAAATCTCATAAGAAGCCTTTAAGGAAAAGACACAAAATATCCCATCTTAAAGACCTCAAAATTGTGTGGGAGACTGGTGACACTGTTAATTCCTGGCTGTGGAACGCAAGCCCGCCCTGGCGTGTTTCACCGCTATGCGCAGATTCCAGGTGATTGGAGCTCCACATGGAACTGACTCATCAAGCATTGGGACTCAATGCTGGCTGATCCGGAGATCGATTTCATGCAGCTCACCACCCAGGGAACTATCAGGCTGCATAAACCCAAGCATCAGCCCTTGTGCTTCACCATCTTCTGTCCAAGCAGTACCTGTACGTCCCGCTTGCCGGACAAGTAAGAACTGGGGTATTCAGTCTGGGACAACCTTGTAAAGGTGAGGGGGGGGGGAAGCTTGTTTTATTATTTTAACTTTATTTCTAGGAGTACCCAACCAACCAAAGATATTGTGGGGAAAACACACACATTAAAAACTGCAAAAACAAGTAAATATAGAAACAAAGCAGGTGTCTTTGTGAATGTCTTTGGGGTTTAACTTCCGATGGACACCTGAATAAAACCATCTGTAAGCTATATGGCTTGTTCAAAGCTACCTTACAAGTAGAGCATTTCACAGGAGTAACAAAAACTATATCCCATCAAAACAACCAAAAATAAGAACCGCCAAACTCCTCAATACAAGACTCTTACCATAAGTGTTGGGTTTTGAACCATCTTTTTTAATTTCTTGAAGGCAAATTGCTAGGACAGTAGACTCAGAATTCCAAAGAAGCTCTTTTACCTGTTAAAGAATATTGATGGGATACCAAATTTAGAATCGATAAAATAATAAAACCACAATAAAATTACATATGTGTCCCTATTTAGAAACTGCAACACTGAAGCTGGTATCAGAAAGGTCGGAATGTAGGGAAAAGGGCCAATGGGAAGCATGAACAGAATCATTACATTTACCCGGTCACATGATCATGAATAAAATATATATATATATATATATATATATTTATTTGATAATGACAGAGCTAAGTTTCTATAGACTTCCAGATCCAGACAGACAATCATGTACTCATAACTAATCTGACATCATGTTGGTAGACAAACAACGTAACTGTATTGGTGGTGGATTTGGCAATACCCAGTGACCATAACATGAAGAAGTAACATAAGAGGAGGATAAAGACCAAGGGCTAAAGGGGAGCTAGGTAGACAATGTAATAGAGCAGCAGGAAATGCTAGCAGAATGCTTGGTTGTATAGGGAGAGGTATTAGCAGTAGAAAGAGGGAAGTGTTCATGCCATTGTACAGAACACTGGTGAGACCTCACTTGGAGTATTGTATGCAGTACTGGAGACCGTATCTCCAGAAGGATATTGATACTTTACAGAGAGTTCAGAGAAGGGCTACTAAACTAGTTCATGGATTGCAGGATAAAACTTACCAGTAAAGGTTAAAGGATTTTCACATGTATGACAATTCTAGATATAAGATAAGGCCAGGGACTAATGAAAGTATTTTTAAAAAAATGGGCAGACTAGATGGGCCAAACTCTTCTTATCTGCCATCACATTCCATGTTTCTAGAAAGGATGTGAAGAGTAAAAGCTGTAGCGGTCCAAGTTGTGCTAGCACTTGGGACTATAATCCCTAAGGTGGGAGATACTTCAACAGATTCCAAGTAAGACATCTGAGATCTCTGTCCAGAAGAGTGCATTCTTAGGGACAGCTACGATACGGACCCTCAGAATCTCAGGGCTATGATAGAGGACCGGAGGAAACATACATGCATGCATGTATACACACACACACACTAGATGCTTGGAATGCCCTAATCGTTATACAATTCATTATAAATACATACTATGTGCATTCAATTTGCTCAGATCTGAAGTACCTTAATGGTGCCTTTGGCAAATGGAAGCGTAAATTCTCCATGAAGAAGTCCATTTTTCTCCATAAAAACAACATCATGTTTATTGGGTTTACTTTGTGTGCAGGCAATCAGACTTCCCGAAGGCCTTAAAGAGTAAACAAACAGTTAATTGAACAACTTGAGCATAATGGTGCCTGGAGGTCCCTGGTGCTTCCTTACAATTAGGAATTAAACTGCACACAAACAGTAAAACCCCCAAGTCTGTGCTGCAGCAGCATTGCGCTCTGCCCCCTTGTGGTTCCACTTTCCGAACTTGGGGAACCAATGGTGCTGATTGGCTTAGAGCTTGTCAGATAACGCTCGAAGCCAATCAGTAAGCCATTCATAAAAACTGCTTGAAAAAAAGGACATATTTTAATGGTAAGGAGGCGCCATGGAATAATGCACAAAATTGACATAAGCTGGTTAATGTCACCCCAATGATGCTGCTGGAGGTGGAGTTACATCTTGGCATCAGAGGGGTTAAACTCAGTATGCATAGCGTTCCAAATCAAAATATTGCACATACACAGACTTCAGGCACCATGACCACTTCAAATCATTGGTTCTTAGAGCAGCCCTTTAAGGCCAGACAGTGAACACATTCAAGGTTATATATTAAGGTGAGAATTGTCAAGAAATCAAAGTATAGTTCAAATTTTAGGCCAAAATAGTCCAACTGGAAAAATTCCCCAAGTCAGCAACTTTGACCTTCAATTTAAACGTCACTTTGAATTTACACTGATTCCTCACTTAAATGAATGACCTTGTTAATAATATCAGAGTTCACAAACATAGATTTGTTATATATAAGACATAAGTGAACATGATATTAAAAGGAAATCACAGTATATGATGTTTCCCTTGAATACTTTGCTACAGAATACAGTCTACTGATGGTACACCTGAAGAGCCAATAGCTGAAGAAGAATCATGTCTGGACTTCAGAAGATCTTCACTGAATATATTTCATTCTGTTCAAACAGGTGATATGCTCATTATAATTTACTAAATGGCGGATTGGCGTCTCATTCACATGCACAGTTAACTATTTATTGCATATGAAAATATTCAAAGGCTAATTGTAAGACTCTTTGTACTAAGACAAAAATGCTGATCTAAAAATTAATATATTAAATCAACATCATTACAGTGAACACCAAAAACTATGTAACACAAAGTACAATCAACTCCAAAAAAATAAAAAATAAATCTAATGTTAAAACTCACTTCCAGGAGAGTGCTTGTTCCAACCCATCTACTGGTTCACTGGTAGACTGTAGTGCGAGTTCTCTGTTCCAGACTCTGACCTTACGTGCCCCTATGCATAAATGGATTAAAAAAAAAAAAAAAAAGTTGGGCTCCCGGTTAATTTATAGAAGTCAGCCTGGCAAACGTTCTGCTGGTCCTTTTGGCTTTTTCTAATTAAATACAGTCTCCCTGTGTCTATTGGGTGGCAGAGAAAATGTACCTATCAGTATACAACTATATATACATACATACACATTATATAACATTTACATTATGTATAAATTTTGCAGTGCGCTGATTGGCCAATTTTCATGCCCTTTTGGTTTGTCCGAATTGTTAGAAACATAGAATGTGACAGCAGATAAGAACCATTCGGCCCATGTAGTCTGCCCAATATTTCAAAATACTTTTACTTAGTCCCTGGCCTTATTTTAAGTCTAGGATAGCCTTATGCCTATCCCACGCATTGTTTTTCCAGAAACGACTGCACAGATGAAATTCGTCTAAACTGAAATGTCACACAGACAAATTTCAGAATACCCAAACGAACTAATCAAGTCGGCCATACCAATTTTTTTCGATTTGCTCAAGTCTAGTATGATATCTCAAAGTAGGGTGTGGTTTTTGGGGCGAGATAATTTTTTTTTTTTTTATGAATTAACAAAAATAAACAACACAAAAATAAAATTCCCCCAAAACACACAAGAAACAAAACAAAATGAGGAATCCAGAGCTTCACAGCAATTTAAATTATGTAGGGGTTATGGTGCATGGGGAAAAAAAGTAATTCAGGACACAATGCACATTTGTTTTGTTCTTGTTAAAACAAAAACAACAAAACTAGAATTATTTCACCCCCAGAGAAGCTTACCAGTCTCTGGACAGATTGCACTAACAGCAAAGAGTTGTCCATCTCCTCTCCAAGTTACCCGAGGTCTGCAATCATCCCAGGGCAAAGCAGGTGGGACCTCCTAAAACAAGTAAAAATAAATTTAAAAAAGTTCACAAACAAAAAAAAACAACAATTCATATAATCTCTGGATCTGAAAAGCCCAAGCATTTATTTTAAATATCATAAGTGCATCCTGATAAGAATTCATTAACAGTCTGCCCTAAATGTGAAAAATGTATTTTAACAAGTGAGTGCAAAAGTCTGGGTGTACTTGCTAACTCCTTTAAACAATGAAAATGTTTTGTCTTTGAACACTTGGCTTTTTAATAATACAAGGTCAAATGCTTAGACTTTTCTTCCCCCAGGTACAAAATATTTTTTTAAAAGGTACATTTGTGTAAAACAAAAAGCTTTTTTTGATGGGGATAACAACTGGTAGCTCTCCATATATTATGCTGTTAAAACTACAACATTTCACAATTCTCTTTCCAGCCTACAGCCATCGTGGTAGTTGTAGTTTTTGTGTTTTTTTGGTTGGTGACAATAAGCAGAGTAATAGTATTGACAGTGGAATAAGTCGGATGTGGTATCTGTAGTGACTGTGGAATAAGTCTGTTGTGGTGTGCCTATACCAACATTCGGGTAGGCTTGTAAATAAAAAAATATATAAATACATACAAGTTTGAAAGGTCGGTCAACGTTTCAGCTCCCGATCAGGTGTGTCCTGATGAAAGCTCCGAGAGCTGAACCGTTGACTGACCTGGATTGACTGAAAATAAATAGAAATTTTGGAAAGCCTGGAGTGTCGGTATTGTTTTCAAACTTATATTTACATTGTGTTTGGCACCTGGTAATATTTTTTTGTAAAGTTGGAGTGCAGGAGTTTAAGTTTTGCTATATATACAGACATACATGCTTCTGTTTATTCACACAAAAAAAAATAATAAAGGCTAAAATAAAGCTGAAGAAAATTTTCAGATCACCACATTTTTTGTAGAGATAGTGAAATTCAGTTTTCCATTATTTGTAAATTTATGTTTAGTGAATAAACATCATGTGATAGCAAGAAACGGCCAATGACGCACTCACACACAGCAAGACATTTCTGAAAGAGTATTTTAGTAGCTGCTTAAACCTACACGTCAAGTGGTATCTGGTAACAGCCCTTTGCTATTAGAAGTACTGGTAGAATAAAAGGATGATAACTAAGGTATTTGGAATAATGTTACTAGATGTACTTTGATAATGATAATAAATAAATAATGATCTCCTATGCTTCTCAGACAGCTTAATGAGTACATTTAGAAATAACATATGCCTTGTCACAATTCTCTCATAAAATGTGTATTCTGTGTATATGGATTATTTTGTACCAGAGTTTCACAAATTGTCTTCCAATTAGATACTTAATAAAGGAAATAGTCAACATAAGGATCTCACTGTACAGGGACTTACCACGTCCCCGAACAGAGGAAACTGAATTAAAACTGTTCCTTTCACTCTCTAAAGGAGCACACAGGAGCTAAAGGAGAACACAATGCAAAAGGCGAATGGCTAATCTAACTCACGATGGCGTGTTTTAGAGATTTATGACAGTTTGATGCCGCAGTATATTACCGTTATTTTTTTCTGTTGAGCTGCTTGCTTTCCCTCAGAGCCATGGAACTGTGTTTCCTTTTTACCCCACCCAAGGGCAATAAATTTACCTGTAGACAAACAGAAAAGATGGTTTATGGAATATAATTACAAATATGAATCAGATATAAACTTTGGACTGTACCACTTTGTCAATCATAGTTCATGAGCCAAGACTTCCCATGTTGTAGTATTAAAATGTAGATAATAGGAATATCACCACGTGAGAATTATCTGAAAAGCTGGATTCTTATAGCGGACATATGGAGAATAGTGATGTCCCGAACGGTTTGCCGAAAGGGTTCGCGAACGGTTCGCCATGGACTCATCATTGAGTAAACTTTGACCCTGTACCTCACAGTCAGCAGACACATTCCAGCCAATCAGCAGCAGACCCTCCCTCCCAGACCCTTCAACCTCCTGGACAGCATCCATTTTGAAGCTGCATTCTTAGTGAGCTGTCCAGGAGGTGGGAGGGTCTGGGTGAAAGGGGCTGCTGCTGATTGGCAGGAATGTGTCTGCTGACTGTGAGGTACAGGGTCAAAGTTTACTCAATGATGAGTCCGCAGCGAACCGTTCGTGGCGAACCGTTCGGGACATCACTAATGGAGAAGCAAAATTTCTATTGTTTGCTCCCAGATGACAACACAATCCTGGAGTCCAGAATTTCCTGAAGTTCTCCTTCACACTTTTAGATGGCAGACAAATCCAATATACCAAATATTGTAACAGAGGCTTAGAATTTCTTTATTACAGGTCAGTTTCACAACTTGTTTTGTATATTCTTATATGCAGGTACAGTGCCTAGAACAAGGGTAGGCAACATTCAGCACTCCAGATGTTGTGGACATCTCCACTGCTGCTTTACAGGATTATCACTGTAAGAGAATTATGGGAGGTGTAGTCCACAATATCTGGAGTGTCAAAGGTTACCTACCCTTGACTTAGACTTCAATGGACTGAAAAATGATGGATACTTTTATTGGAAGCTAGTCTGCAACCATACCACAGCTTCCAATGATGATTTAAACCGCCCAATTTATAGTGTGGGTGGTAGGTTGTAATAAACTCACAATACCCAGAGAGTATCTGAAATCCAATTTTTATATTCTTAAAGGAAGACTCCAGATACAAAGTATTTCAGCTAATAAATCAGCATTTTTATAAAGGCAGGGCCACTAGACTAGGCACCAATTACCAATGAGCTGTGCTAAAGCTCGTTGAGAAGTACAAGAATGCCGAGATTGCGTAGATGTGCAGTCGTGTAAACATGCTCGCGGCTCCAGCACAGAGGCTTCTTAACGAGAAGCCTCTGATTGGTGTATTCCTTGGGCATAGAATGACAGTCTGCTATAGGGAAATATGGGAGGGTTTGTAAAGCTATTTTTTCATATACCCACAAAGAAGACAGGCATAATAAAATACATGAATGCATGAAGTGTTCCTTTAATTTATCTTTTTGATGATAAAGTACTTGCTTTAATTTTTAAGGATGCTTTTGAAGTAACTTTAAAATATACCATTCCTAGCAAGTCTCTGGCCAGTATGCTGTAACAATACAAATGCATCATCTGTATTTTCATTTTTGCTAAATAACAAATGTCTTCCATGTCTTCAGAAGCCGTTTAGCTTTTAATTATAAAAGCATGCAACTTACCTTCCCCAAAATCATCTTGATGGATAGGTACTTCAGCAATGGGCTCAAAATCTTTTGTCATCAATATCAATGTTTGTTGACCTTAAACACAGAGAACCATATAATTAATGTGTTTTACATTTAGTTTGTTGTTGCAAGTTTGGAAACAAAATAATATCATATAACACAATGCCTTCATAATAAAATAAAAAAAAAGTATCTCTCACAGTCATAACCATACAAAAAATAAATAAATGTACAATGTGTATTTGGCTGGACCTATCACAGTTCCAACTGGTTTTTTTTTCCCCATCTTAATGAATTGGTCTGAGTACCGGAGCCCTGTGATTTAAATCCTGCAACTTAAGACATTGCAGGTTTGAAGAAACTGCAGTGTTTACATTGCAGGGGTAAATACATCTGTGAAACTCGTCCTGGAATCAAAGGATTCTAATAGCAGCACTTGATTGGAGAAATCCGGTGTTTTGCAGCACATGATTATTTCCAATTCGTCGCTTATCTATTAGAGGCAATGGATTGGAGGAGATCGCATGTGATGTCAGCTTGGAGCCTGACATCACTGAACGCAGAGCTAGAGACTGCTGCGGAAGAATCCTGGCACTGGAGAGGAGGTGAAGAATCATAGTTAGAATAGTTAAAGTGACACTAAAATCACCAGAACAACTACAGATTAATGTAGTTGTTCTGGTGAGTATAATCATTGCCTCCAGGCATTTTCATGTAAACACTACCTTTTTAGAGAAAAGGCAGCATTTACATTGCCCCTAGGGACACCTCCAAGTGGCCAATCCTCAGATGGCCACTGGAGGGGCTTCCTGGCTCAGTGCGCACAGTAAGCAGCCCTGCCGTTCAGCGTCCCCACGCTCTGCGTGGAGACGCTGGATTTTCCTCATAGAAATGCATTGATTCAATGCATCTCTATGAGGAGGTCCTGATTGGCCAAAATTGCATTTGGCCCCACCCCGTGCCCACTTGGATTTGCTAAAAATTTGCCATTTTGATGATGCGGAGCCAGGGCTGGCAGACCCGCATGGCGCTGGAACTAAGGTGAGTTTTAAACCTAAATGGTGGGTTAAGCACTACAGGGTCAGGAATACATGTTTGTGTTCCTGACCCTATAGTGTTATTTTAACTTCACATTTTTAAATGCCAAACAGTGGTACACTAAGGGAACCTTTAGTCTTGAAATAACGATTTCATAATTGTTATTTAATTAAGGAATATATACATGAGTTACAAAGAAATTTCACAATGTGTATTTGTTTACAATGTAAAAAAATGTGTCAAAGAGTAGATATCATAATGTTCTAAAAACATGTAGACTGAGAAGGTAGTTCAACAGCTTACGGGTGACCAACTTGAAAACATGACTGTAAAAACAGCAAGAGGCCACCTAGTGAGACTTGAGTAAAGAAGATACCACCTACGGCAGATAAGAGGGTACTTTAAAGTAAGAAACATATAGATGCAACATTTTAAGTTAAAAGGCCAGTGTGGACAACCAAACCACTTCATCTTAAAGGACCACTATAGTGCCAGGAAAACATACTCGTTTTCCTGGCACTATAGTGCCCTGAGGGTGCCCCCACCCTCAGGGACCCCCTCCCGCCCGGCTCTGGAAGGGGGAAAGGTGTTTAAACTTACCTTTTTCCAGCGCTGGGCGGAGAGCTCTCCTCCTCCTCTCCGCCTCCGTTACGCCCCGCCGGCTGAATGCGCACGCGCGGCAAGAGCTGCGCGCGCATTCAGCCCGTCGCATAGGAAAGCATTTACAATGCTTTCCTATGGACGCTTGCGTGCTCTCACCGTGAAAATCACAGTGAGAAGCACGCAAGCGCCTCTAGTGGCTGTCAATGAGACAGCCACTAGAGGATTTGGAGGAAGGCTTAACCCATTGATAAACATAGCAGTTTCTCTGAAACTGCTATGTTTATAAAAAAATGGGTTAACCCTAGCTGGACCTGGCACCCAGACCACTTCATTAAGCTGAAGTGGTCTGGGTGCCTAGAGTGGTCCTTTAAAGACCACTTCAGCTTAATGAAGTGGTCTGGGTGCCAGGTCCAGCTAGGGTTAACCCATTTTTCTATAAACATAGCAGTTTCAGAGAAACTGCTATGTTTATGAATGGGTTAAGCCTTCCCCTATATTATTATATATATTATATTAGGGTTAATCCAGCCTCCAGTGGCTGTCTCATTGCCAGCCGCTAGAGGGCTTCCGCGTTTCTCACTGTGATTTTCACAGTGAGAAGACGCCAGCGTCCATAGGAAAGCATTGAGAATGCTTTCCTATGGACTGGCTGAAGGCGCGCGCGGCTCCTGCCGTGCATGCGCATTCAGCCAGAGAAGAGAAGAAGAGGGGGGAGAGGAAGAGGAGAGCTCCCCGAACGGCGCTGAAGAAAGAGGTGCGTTTAACCCCTTCCTCCCCCCAAAGGCGGGCAGGACGGTGTCCCTGAGGGTGGGGGCACCCTCAGGGCACAATAGTGCCAGGAAAACAAGTATGTTTTCCTGGCACTTATAGTGGTCCTTTAATTAAGTGGTTCTGTTGCATAGATCTTCTATTTTTATTATCTGTTTTGATTTACATTTTTACAGCTTCCAAAAGCATTTGGTGTGTATTAACTAAACATTTTAAGTAAGGAGTTATATTATGCTCACTGTGTCCATTAGGCTTCCCAATGAGAAACATTTGGTTGATCGAAGAAGAAAATGATTGCCAGTTTCAATCAATTTTTAGCAGCACAATAAGAAATTTGTTGACGTTCATTTTTTTTTTTTCAGCAAACCATTAACTAATGAAAGTTTAAGATTTGAAACAAGAAAGGTTTGAAATATTGAACTTGAAGAACTTTGAGTCTTTTTCCATGTAACTATCAAAACTACGACTTAAGTAAGTAACTACTAGCACGACCACAACACTTCTGCAATCCTCACACATCTGGCAAAAACACAGATTTAAAAAAACTCATGTCATATCACAACAGTTCTGAACTTTTACAGGGCATATGGTCTAACTGGAGACTCAAAACTATTTTCCGTTGTAATAGAAGCATAAGACCTTCTTATTCTAATAAAGGACTTAATTATGCTTCTTCAATAATTGTCAGCCACTCATCAATACCTTTAAATCAGGGGTGCCCAAAAGATAGATCCCCAGATGTTGTAGAACTGCAACTCCATGATGCTTTACATGGCTTTAGAATGGCAAAGCATCACAGAAACTGTTTTAAAACATCTGGGGCCTAACATTTGGGCACCCCCTGCATTAAATGTTACCAAGGCATATAGATAATTAGTCCAAGCATATGTTTGGTAAATACCTGTGACAAGCAGAACCAACTCTTGATCTGGACTCCAGCTCATTGTAGTAATACCACTATCGACACTGCCCACGCATTCCAGCTGGAAGGAAAGCCGGTAAAAATGGACGAATCACTTTCCCAAACTGAATTTTGATCCCAAATAATGCACAAATCCATTCAGCACTATATTTTAGCACTAAATGCCAGTCAGAGAATGAAAGGTTTACTCAAAGAACCATGACCACTTCAGTGCCTGAGGTCTGTATGTGCAACACTGCAGTTTGAAACACTCCACATATGGAGTTTAATCTGTCTGTCTGAGGTGTAACTCCACTTACAGTAGAGTAATTGGGGTGCCATAAGCCAGCCCAGAACCAGAGTTCCAAGCTGGCTAAAGTCAATTTTGTGTAACTTTCATTGCATAGAATGTCAGTCATTAGCTGAGAGTTTTTCAGCTGATGCTCTCAGCCATGGCATATTCCTTCTGTGGCTCTGCAGAAGACGGAAGCGCGTCAGCAGACCACCAGGGTGCCACGGAGCCTGGAGGAGACCATGGTAAGTGGAATAACTGTTACTAAACGGTTTGCCCATTAACAGGGAACTTGGCCAGCGGGCACTAGTGCTTATGATGCTTGGAGTAACACTTTAACCTAACTACAACTTAATTTTGAACAACATATACTGTGTTATATTTATACTAAAAGCATACTGATTTCGTTTTCAATTAAAGGGAAATCTGCAGTTGTCAATGTCTTTGAAATTACAATGAAAGCAACAGTGGAAATTAGGGGGAAAACATATATATAACACTAAAACACACAATATATATATATATATATAAAATCAAAGTAGAGCGTTAAGAAAAATTTTAAAAAATTTAAAAAAGAGAAAAGGTAACAAAGACTTGACTGTACATTTTCCAGCCAATCATTGCTCTTTCATACATTCGTAATTAACACTGACACCATGAGCATGCATACAAAACACATACATCATCACTTATATGCAACAGAATAAACATTTTGAGTGTGGGCATGCATGAAACTTTCCAGTTCTTTCCTATAGAATGTATTCATTTATTGTGACTCCCCTTAAGCTTCAATATGCATGCAACTTGTCCCTTTTACAGAATGATTTCTTAATTGCATGTTTCTATGTCACAGAAGACGCCATGTGGTTTAACAAAACAGCAAATCGACACCTACCTGCCCGGTATTCAGGTTTGAGAGTATGACATCACCTGTCGCAGTGGCAAGACACACCGACTCTTGATCAGAAACATCCTGAATCCCAACAACACTGCCACTGCCATCGTCTGGGAGAAAGCCCTCTGCTGTCAAAGAGACATCTAAAGTAATCTGTATGAGAAAATGATATCAAAGTTAAATTTTCCAAAATCCATTATTCCACTTTCTAGTTACATCAAAAATACTTATCCCTTTCCCCTTCATTTTAAATATGCAGAATTATAATCCCATTAAAAATCTTGCAATAACGGCGGAGCTAAGCTGCCATGCTGAGCGGTCGCACTGGAGATGAGCTCCGTGCAAAAGCTCTCTCAAACGGCCAGAATCAGGGCACAAACTAACCAAATTGACAACTAGGCGACCTGGAGAAGGGAGCCCTAACACTGCAGAACCAAGCAACAAGCATCCCGACCAAAATCGGAGGCTCCTAACTGGGGATCGACCTGAGGCCTACCAGAGAAAGCCTACAGACAACCCCTTATCTGGAGGTCTCCCCGGCATATTTCCTCCCCCCCCCCCGCCGGAGAGGGATATCCCGGCAACTAAAGCCTGGAACACAGCGAACCGACTATAGAAGTGTCTGTCCTACACAGCCAGAACAGCACGAGCACGCATTGGGTCACTGGGAAACAGCTAAGATGGCCGTCCAGCGAGGGCCCCACAAACCAAGTACACACTCAACCAACCTCGAACCCCCTGGGGGAATTCGACCGATTCTGTGCGAGCCTCTGGACCTTGCTGAGCGACCGTGGAATGACTTACCGTCTGGCGGTGAAACTAGTGGCCACATGGATGCGTCCAGTGACCCGGCGGCGCCATTATAGGCATCCACCACAAGCAACCAGAACGGCAGCCAGACCCTGCAAATCCCGACGAGCCCAAAGGGGCAAAACACCACCAAGCAGCAGGAGAAAGCACACAGGTCCCCACATTCACGAGAACGAGACTACCAAAGCAGCCTCCCACATAAGCTATTCACCGGCGACGGGAACCGGCGTCCAGCAAAGCTCACCTCCATGCCTCCAAGTCACAGCTGCAAACCGGGGAGCTGCATGGCTGAACACCCCACTGAACACCACTGGAGCTGGACCCCGGCGTGCGGACGCCTTCAAGGAGACCAACGTTGACAGCAAGAGACACGTTCATGCATTGGGCATCGGATGAAGAGCCTGCCTCTGTGCCTCTCAAGTAATCATGGCACACTTGCATCTGGAGGGCACATTCACAGCCGGCAACAACCATCAACATATGGACTACCCACGACTAGTAAATATAACTAGCACTGCATGGACTAAGTGTTTAAGCGGACAATGCTGGCAAACTTATAGCCTAGGTACACAGAGATGTCGTGAAGTATGCCACAGACTACCTAGTTATTTATTTATTTATTTATTTTTTGTTTAGCTTAGGGACAGATAGTCACTTCTATGTCCACATGTAGTTAAGATGCAGTAGATTAGCATGTTATCACATACCCAGCAGCAAAATAGTCTAAACGAAATAGCTTGAGCTACGAATTACTATCTTAAAACAACATCTATTGCACTGTTCCAAGTGATGCCTCAATATTGTTTTAATGATGTTTTATAATAGCAAAAGCGAGAACTACACTGTTGAATTGATAATTCTAATAACCTAAAATTTGTGCCTGACTAGCATATGTCACAACCTGTATAGCAAATGTTTTCCAACCTATCCTGATGCCGCTGTTGTGGCGCACCAGGGCTACTTGTTACTATTGTGCACAACAAAAATAAAGAATTTAAAAAAAAAAAAAAAATCTTGCAATAACAATTGTTTACACTAATAATGTATTGAAAATAAAGTGATATCAACAGATACATTGCTGCTATTCAGCCAAGACTCAAACTATCCAGAATTAATGTAGAGGTGACATATATTTCAAAAACTGGGGGAGCCGGATGTACATGTTTAGAAACTAAAATAATATATTGAATAAGGGAGAAATGACAAGGTTAGTAGAATAGGTAGAGACACAGGTATTTTCACAGGGCTATTTAGTAAGCACAGAATCCAAAGTTAATTCTAAGTTAATGGCATGAATAACTGAACTAACAGGTAAGCTACCTTAGAGAGTTATTGCTGTTTTAGAATCAAGCAACATAAATAAAAAAAAATAAAAAATCAATTAAAAAAAACAAACAAACACAACACAGTCCTTGTCTTGTGCAGGTAACCTAACATTATAAAATTGAAACATTATTTAAATGAATACGTCACACACATAAACCATTTAAGCTTGCTGAAGAACCTTATGTGTCTGGAAGTTGTCATATATATGATAATTTGTAACAGTGACAATTTCAATACAAATCAGCACTTACATAAATCTTTGCTGAAACACCTCTCTATACTACAGCTCATTGAGAAGCATAGGAAAGCCATGGTCGCCTCTGATTGGTGTAAACCCCGGCACAGACTAAAAGTGCCTGGGATAAAGTGGAGGGGAAGAGAAATTATAGTTCTGCAGCTGTTACAAACCGTTGTCTCATATAGCCATTATGAAAATATACAGAAAAAAAAGACATGCATGTTTTATTTTTTTATGTGAGGGTATAACTTCTAAAAATGTTAAAAAATTTAAAATTAACTAGTTATAAATAGCGCAGATATACCTGCTCTGTTTTGGGATCCAGTTCCACAAAGCCATAGCCTGATCCGATCAGTACTGTACCGGTGTCGGTACGTACAGAACAGCACTGTGGCAAGCCAACACCTTCAGCCGCAGCGCAATGCAGAGATTTCAATAACTTTAGGTTTCGCATCCTTCCGACTTTACACAAGAACTAGAGGGGGGAAAAACATGAATAAATGTTATTAAACATAAATAATAACATAGATTAACTCATAGAGCTGGTATGGAATATGTATTAATTGTTACTGAAATTACTCATCTCATACACATTAACATGTATATATGGTACCATCAGTTATAGATGACTCAAAATAGTAATTTTCATTGATTTTTCATTCGGCAGGGAAATAAATGGAAAGTGATTAAGGTATAAGACAAGCCAATAGACAGGAAGAAAAAACATTAAAACAGTACAAGAAAACAGAAAAAGTAAACACTCCAGATACGGACAAGTGCAAGAGGAGGTTAGACGACGCAGAGAGAGCAAAAATTTAGAATATGAGCCTAATGCCATGTTTATCAGGTCAGTTCTTAAATTTTTTTTAAATGTCGAAATTCAAATTATGGAGCAATCACCATACAAACTAAAGACATGTTCCTGTCGACAGCACAACATTTAGTACTTGTCACCTGGCTTACATTTTATTAGCGGAGTGTATAATTATCTCATGGGGGGAAAAAAAAGACACAATAATTTCACTATGTACACATTTATGTAAACAAAGCACAAAAAAAAACAAAAAACAGGTCCAATGTATTTTTACAATATCAATTGATGTATGCTGAAATAAGAAGCCATTGAAAAGCTTTAAGGACAGCCTTTTACTATAGACAGACATTACAGTACATCCTCAATGTGAAACAGAAAAAAAACAAAAATGCAAAATACAACGAGGGGACCTTCTCTCCCCTCTACATTCTCTTCCTCTGACCATTTGTATGCCTTGTAATAATCTTGTTTTCCTTTAATACGTACAGCGCTACGGAATGTGATGGCGCTATATAAATAATAACATAATAATAATATCACATTCTCTGCTGGATATTAATCTCTGTGGCTTATAATCCTTCGATGCACGTCAAAAATAAAGAATTACCAAAACAATAAAAAAAAAAAAAAAATACATTTAAAAAAAGGAAGAAGTCATATGGGGGCACAATGCCAGCAACCATAACCACTTTAATTATGTGCATATCATATCCCTGATTTATGTTACACATATGTAGTGCTGTATTTATGATTCAGATACATGTCTGCCCACTAAAACTCCATATATTTCTATTCTATGAATATTCCTGGGGAATAATGACAAGGAGTTAGGACTCCTCATGCTCATATATCTCATTATTATTATTATTATTACAGCACAGGCAGCCTTTCCTACAGTGCATGGATGTGATTAACATTTAATATTTCCCTTTAATTCAGTGTGGCTGTGTTTCCTGTTTGATGACTCTGTATATACATTACCTGCTATAGTCAGTCTCTCTGTCCACGTTCCCAGAGCACACAGTGACAGCAAACCCTCACCCCTGACCCTTAACCTCAGACAAAACTTCAGGGGTTGAGAGGCAGTGGCGGCCATCTTTGATAAGGGCAGAAGCTCAGCAGTCCATGTTAATAATGTAAAAATGAACGCAAAAGCGAATAAAACATTCTTCACTTGTATAAAATAGCAAATGCACACCTGATTGCAGTCTGTTACTGTAGTTGTCTGACAAGTTTTCAATTGTGGCTTTTATACCAGTATACACCTATTTAAGACTATAAGACTTTACAAATAAAAAAAAATAAGTAACTCAATCAGGGTTTATTGAATTAAACATTTTGTAGTTGGGAACACAAGAAATGTTTTACCTATTTTAAAATGTGTTTCCCAAATCCAAAATGGCCGCCCCACATTCGTGCTCATTTTATGGCTGACTTTTTTTAAAGAGATAGACAGGGTCTGGTACCAGTGAGTTTCTCGACTCAGACATCAGCTCAGAGAAAGCTGACTCCCTCTAGTAGATGGAAGAATTAGAAATTTACTGTTCACTTCTTATGGCATATGTTAATTATAATTGCTATTGTAATTATTTATAATACAATATTACAATCTTTTTTTGTCACCTTTAATAGTGTTGTTTGCTAAATAGTGGTTGTGGTCAAGCAATGCAGGCTTTAGACTGCTGTATATTACTTTATTACGTTAACCCCTTAAGGACCAAACTTCTGGAATAAAAAGGAATCATGACTTGTCACACATGTCATGTGTCCTTAAGGGGTTAAATAATTGGTGTGTGGTGCTTTTTAAAATTAGAGTGTACTAAACAAACCTACCAAAAAGGACAGTTACTACGAGATCTCTTAGAAGTCTGGCGCAGTTCACTGAACTTAAATGAGATTTTCTTAGCACAAACTACTGTTTTTTGGTTTTTATACAGACACTTGTACCATTCATGTTTTTATTTGTACTTTTGTTTTTGTTTATTGTTAACTGTATTACTGCATATAGTGTAAAAAAAAAAAAATTCTAAGGATTCTATGGGCACGATCTCCAGTAAGTGCTGCCATGGATACGGCGGGGAAACAGGAAAATGTATCATATTTACCAATATTTTCCTTTTCCGCTGATATACTATGGCAGCACTACTTTTCCCAACCTGTATTTTGTTTTCACGGGGACTACCGTACTTTATAACAGACTATGGGATAAGAGAAAGGGGCAGCTTTTTATTTATTAACTATTACCTGTCCAATGGAAGTAAAGAACAGGCTACGCGGTGATACGTGAGAAGGAAATAACACATTTTATTTTTAGCCATGAATACCCACTGGCCGAAACGTCACATTGATGTTTTTATATGGCAGCTATACATTAATAAAGTTTTTTTTTTCTCACTCTGTACAATGTAGCCTGTTCTTTACTCATTTATATATGAGTATATACTTCCCCTTTTTTGGACAGGCCTTCCCAATTTGTGGGCAATCCCACTCTTTTCACCGTCAACAGTTATGTAATTATAATTGTAAAGCGCTGCGGAATATGTTGGCGCTATATATAATAATGTACACTGCTTCTTCAACATTACCCTATATAGACTTGCTGTCCCCTGTTCTATTTGCACCCCTTCCAACGTTGAGAAATATGCTCCGGTCTGGTGTTACCTCATCCTGTTCTGTGATTTACATTGACTGCGAGATACAAACTCAGTTTGAAAAACAGAAACAAAATGTGACTCAATATTACATTATTAGTCTTTGCTGTTATCTAAAAGAAACAATTCCTTTTCACGAGTTAAAAAGTCTAGTTACATATTGCGCAATCTACCTATTGGAATGCCCCTGTGGCTTCCAATATGTTGGGATGACTACAAGATGTTTAAAAATAAGATTAGGTGAGCATTGTAGGAATATAAAAAATGGCTATTTAAATCATTCTCTATCAAAGCACTTCTTAATTCATAATAAAGACCCTAAAATGCTAAAATATATGGGAATAAAAAAATGTTCCCTACCCTGGAGAGGCGGAGATATGAAAAACATCTTAGGAAAAACCGAGATGGAATGGGTTTACAAGTTACAGACCTTAACACCAAATGGTCTTAATGCAGAATTTGATTTGCATAATTTTCTATAATTTCTTATGATATGTCCAATTATCAACATTTCCTAGTTTTAACCTTTTATTTTAATTTTATGTCTTATTTTACCCTTATATTTGTAATATTATTATGTTCCACTTAGAAGACTATTCTCCTATATATTTTTTATACTAATATTTGCAACAACATTCTTAGCTTTTAAATTTATTTTTATGTATAAAATAGCTTTTTTATTTACCCTTATGTATAAATTTGTGGGGGCATTTCAAACCAATGTTTTTAT
Source organism: Pelobates cultripes (assembly GCA_933207985.1). NCBI lineage: Eukaryota > Metazoa > Chordata > Amphibia > Anura > Pelobatidae > Pelobates > Pelobates cultripes. The sequence continues at coordinate 27,826,235 of OW240916.1, forward strand.
ACTTTAAATGCTTTTAATTTCATCATTTTATTATATATTGCTTTTTTCTTTATCTCTTAATGTGATCCCACGCATGTATCCTATTATAGGAGCGCCCAGTGGCCGGCAGGACTCTATTTCCCATGGAGCTTTGTGTTTCCAGCCGGCCACTGAGCACTCCGTGCAATCCAGGAAGTGTTTTCGCCACCAATCGATTTGCGCATGTGCGCTATGCTCCGATCACGTGATCGGAACAAAATATAAATAAATCAATTTAAAAGCTTCGTTTTAAAATATTTTTGATCCCTTGAGCCCTATTAGACTCTAACAAAGGCATCCATATGGTTCTTTTACCATTTTGAAATGTGTCACGTGACCGGGATTAATAACAATGAAACTTTCTTTTAAATTCTTTTTAAAGTTTTGTTTTTACTAAATTTTAATTTTTCAAACCTACTAAGGCTCATAGAAATGTACCTATAAGGTTGTAATGCTATTTTGCAATGTATATAATGTTTGGTTTTAATACTTGTCTGTGATTGGTGCACAAAAAATTTTGGCGCCAAATTCAATTTCTGTAAACTTATATATTCAGTTCCTTGCCAGGTGTACTGTTCTTTGACCATTTTGAGAAAACCCCAAAGGTGAAACGCGTAAATGGTTTTAATAAGTGTATTTTTAATCAATAAAAGTTTTTTTGGTTACCTTTTATACTAGGACCAATTGCAAACTTATTTTTATTGTATTTTATACACTTTCATTTACTCCTGGCATTTTTATATATTTTTATATATATACACATTTTATATCATTCCAAACTATTTTATAGTTTTATCCATTCAATTTTTATTTTTAATTTTTATTTTTATTTTTATTCTTAAAAAATTGAAAGCATATTCCGTCCAAAGAAATCCTTAGGTGGGGATAATTCCACCAGAGCTGTGGCAATAGAGCAGTACCTGTCTGCTCTATTCTTGTAAGTATAACTTACTTAAAGTTAAATATTATTTTGTTGTTCATACTGAGAGCACTATTTGCCGTTTTATATATACTCCGTGGATACCTATTACCCGATATCGGAAAGGCGGACCTATCTTCTAAGGAATCAACACACACCTGAAGTAGATCCTAGCCGACACCACAGGAACTCCGAGCCGGATAAAAGGACCATCCAAGTACATCCGTTAGTGGGGATTAAACCACTTAGTGTCTCTTCTCCCAGAGCTGGCACAAGCTCCATAAAATGTGAGTGGAATATATTTCCTTTGAATATACACAACATCAGGATATACAATATTTCACCATTGGTAGCTTTTTTTTTTTTTTTTCTTTTATCTTCACATATATGGACTATCTATTATACGGACGGAGCCATACTTGAGGATTATTATCGTGGTACTGCATACCAGTGAGACTGTTTTTATTTATACTTTTTACAAATCCGGATGAACTTTATTTGACTTTATTATTACTGTTTATTTTATCACCATACGATTTTATTTACTTACCAACTTTTTTGTCTCCTCACTCAAGCGCAGCCCTTGACCCCCTTTTTTTCACATATTGCGCAATACTCATTCACAAATAATAATGGAATTCTGGCCTTCAACCAGGGCTCGAGTCCTGCAGGAACGCGTGGCGTTGACGTCATCAACCCGGCTCCCAGCTACAGCAGACATCCCGCGCGGCGAGAGGGAGCACACAGCTCGCTCTCCGCGTGTGACAGGGAGAGAGCCGTCCTCACTGCAGCCCCACTGGACCCCAGGGAAAGGTAGGGATGCTGGGTGGGTGGGATATGTTAATTAGTTAATAATATTATTAATTTGTATATATGGAAGTCTGTGTGTGGATGTCTGTGTGTGGATGTCTGTGTGTGGATGTGTGGATGTCTGTGTGTGGATGTCTGATGTGGATGTGTGGATGTCTGTGTGTGGATGTGTGGATGTGGATGTGTGGATGTCTGTGTGTGGATGTCTGTGTGTGGATGTGTGGATGTCTGTGTGTGGATGTCTGTTTGTGGATGTGTGGATGTCTGTGTGTGGATGTGTGGATGTGGATGTGTGGATGTCTGTGTGTGGATGTGTGGATGTCTGTGTGTGGATGTCTGTTTGTGGATGTGTGGATGTCTGTGTGTGGATGTCTGTGTGTGGATGTGTGGATGTCTGTGTGTGTATTTGTGGATGTCTGTTTGTGGATGTCTGTATGTCTGTTTGTGGATGTGTGGATGTGGATGTCTGTTTGTGGATGTGTGGATGTCTGTGGATGTGTGGATGTCTGTTTGTGGATGTGTGGATGTCTGTTTGTGGATTTGTGGATGTCTGTTTGTGGATGTGTGGATGTCTGTTTGTGGATGTGTGGATGTCTGTTTGTGGATGGATTTGTGGATGTCTGTTTGTGGATTTGTGGATGTCTGTTTGTGGATTGTGGATGTGGATGTGTGGATGTCTGTTTGTGGATTTGTGGATGTCTGTTTGTGGATGTGTGGATGTCTGTTTGTGGATGTGTGGATGTCTGTTTGTGGATGTCTGTTTGTGGCTTGTGGATGTCTGTTTGTGGATGTGTGGATATCTGTTTGTGGATGTCTGTGGATGTGTGGATGTCTGTTTGTGGATGTGTGGATGTCTGTGGATGTGTGGATGTCTGTTTGTGGATGTCTGTTTGTGGATGTGTGGATGTCTGTCTGTGGATGTCTGGATGTGTGGATGTCTGTCTGTGGATGTCTGTTTGTCTCAGTGTGTGTAGGAGTGTATTTATGTCTGTTAGCGTTTGTACGTGTGTATGTGAGTGTATGTGCTTCTGTTAGTGTATGCATGTGTATGTTTGCAATTGCATGTATGTGCATACGTTATTGTAAGTTTCTGTCAAATAAGTGAGTCTGTCATTTAGTGTGTGTGTGACTATTAGTGTGTGTCTCTCTGTCAATGAATGAGTGTGTGTCAGTGAATGTGTGTGTCAAATCAGTGACGTATGTGTGTGTTACTTACAGTGTGTATCTGCCAGTGTGGGTGTCTGTCAGAGAGTGTGCTTAAAGGGACACTATAGGCACCCAGACTACTTCAGCTCCTTGAAGTGGTCTGGGTGCAGTATCCCAGTCCCCTTAAACCTTCTCAGAAACTGCAATAATTACCTGAGGGGTAACTCCAAGTCTAGTGGCTGTCTATCAGACAGCCACTAGAGGGACTTTTGGGTGGTTAGGTGACCAAAAGTCACCTAACTAATGCTGGACGTCCTCACCCTGTGCATGAGGACATCCAGCATCTGCTAAATACCCATAGGATTTTAACCCCTTCAGTGTCGAGTGGGGGAGAGGAGGACATGAGAGGAGGGGGGCACTATACGGAACAACTTTGTTTTCCTGGCACTATAGTATTTCTTTAAAAGGAGCAGGAAAAGGTGGAGTCTAAAGAGGAAGGGGTGGGTTCTTAATCAGGAAGCGTGCACCCTTGACATGAAGGAGTGGTAAATTTAGATTAGGGGGGTGCTCTATAGTCATGTCTAGGGCAGCATAAAATTAAAATACACCACTGTGTGAGTGTATGTGTGTGTGCACGCGTGTGTATGTATGTGTGTGTATATATATATATATATATATATATATATATATATACACAGGGAGTGCAGAATTATTAGGCAAATTAGTATTTTGACCACATCATCCTCTTTATGCATGTTGTCTTACTCCAAGCTGTATAGGCTCGAAAGCCTACTACCAATTAAGCATATTAGGTGATGTGCATCTCTGTAATGAGAAGGGGTGTGGTCTAATGACATCAACACCCTATATCAGGTGTGCATAATTATTAGGCAACTTCCTTTCCTTTGGCAAAATGGGTCAAAAGAAGGACTTGACAGGCTCAGAAAAGTCAAAAATAGTGAGATATCTTGCAGAGGGATGCAGCACTCTTAAAATTGCAAAGCTTCTGAAGCGTGATCATCGAACAATCAAGCGTTTCATTCAAAATAGTCAACAGGGTCGCAAGAAGCGTGTGGAAAAACCAAGGCGCAAAATAACTGCCCATGAACTGAGAAAAGTCAAGCGTGCAGCTGCCGCGATGCCACTTGCCACCAGTTTGGCCATATTTCAGAGCTGCAACATCACTGGAGTGCCCAAAAGCACAAGGTGTGCAATACTCAGAGACATGGCCAAGGTAAGAAAGGCTGAAAGACGACCACCACTGAACAAGACACACAAGCTGAAACGTCAAGACTGGGCCAAGAAATATCTCAAGACTGATTTTTCTAAGGTTTTATGGACTGATGAAATGAGAGTGAGTCTTGATGGGCCAGATGGATGGGCCCGTGGCTGGATTGGTAAAGGGCAGAGAGCTCCAGTCCGACTCAGACGCCAGCAAGGTGGAGGTGGAGTACTGGTTTGGGCTGGTATCATCAAAGATGAGCTTGTGGGGCCTTTTCGGGTTGAGGATGGAGTCAAGCTCAACTCCCAGTCCTACTGCCAGTTCCTGGAAGACACCTTCTTCAAGCAGTGGTACAGGAAGAAGTCTGCATCCTTCAAGAAAAACATGATTTTCATGCAGGACAATGCTCCATCACACGCGTCCAAGTACTCCACAGCGTGGCTGGCAAGAAAGGGTATAAAAGAAGAAAATCTAATGACATGGCCTCCTTGTTCACCTGATCTGAACCCCATTGAGAACCTGTGGTCCATCATCAAATGTGAGATTTACAAGGAGGGAAAACAGTACACCTCTCTGAACAGTGTCTGGGAGGCTGTGGTTGCTGCTGCACGCAATGTTGATGGTGAACAGATCAAAACACTGACAGAATCCATGGATGGCAGGCTTTTGAGTGTCCTTGCAAAGAAAGGTGGCTATATTGGTCACTGATTTGTTTTTGTTTTGTTTTTGAATGTCAGAAATGTATATTTGTGAATGTTGAGATGTTATATTGGTTTCACTGGTAATAATAAATAATTGAAATGGGTATATATTTGTTTTTTGTTAAGTTGCCTAATAATTATGCACAGTAATAGTCACCTGCACACACAGATATCCCCCTAACATAGCTATAACTAAAAACAAACTAAAAACTACTTCCAAAAATATTCAGCTTTGATATTAATGAGTTTTTTGGGTTCATTGAGAACATGGTTGTTGTTCAATAATAAAATTAATCCTCAAAAATACAACTTGCCTAATAATTCTGCACTCCCTGTATATATACACACACACACACACACACATATATATATAAACATACATACAAGTGTTTTGGGGTTTTTTTTGGGAGAGTTCCCACACTTTTTTCCCCAGGACTTGACCCCTGCCTTCAACACTAACAGGAAAAAAAAACAAAGGTGTAGTCTGTTGACTCTAGCCATGGTATATGTTTGCTTTCTGTACCCCACTGTAAAGGTACTCTTATGGGGCGTATGCAATAACACAAGCTAACCGTTTCCTTTCAAGTAAATGAAAATCCCCACTTTAGACTTCTGGTAAGGAATGTTTGGTAAACAGAGCAGAAAATGGTTGGACCTAAATGTGCAGGAATGAATTTGTCAATTAGTCATACAAAATAATAATAATAAAAAAAAACTATAATAATTATATAAGCAATATTTGTTATGATATTATAATTAAAATGCAATATAAAAGTTTTCCACGGTTTTCTCCACCCCTGAATTCCTTTCAAAACTTGATGGAAGGATTTTTATTATAGTAAAAATTAGTTTTTAATTTGACAGTTTTCCTATAGATTTAAGGATTTGGATGTCAATTCACTACAATCAGGGCCGGCCTTAGGGGTGTGCGAGCTGTGCGGCCGCACAGGGCGCCATGGCAACAGGGGCGCTGGGCGGCCAACACAGCTCGCAGGCCGGCCGAGTTCTGTATTTAAAGTGCAAGTCAAGTGCATAATACTGCTTTGCACTTGACTTGCAAATTATGAGCCGAGAGCCGCCGCCGGGAATCCACTTCTGTATGGAGGGTGGAGGAGGAGCGTGGGGGCGTTATGCCGCGTACTTGCGTAACGTCGACGTGCTCTGTCATCAGAGGGAGCCGCGGAAGGATCCAATTCAGTGAGTAAAGGCGGCACCCGGTGCTCTTCAATCGGCGGAGACAGCTCAGTCCAGGGAGCAGCAGCCTTTACTGTGAGTGACTTTTTTTTTCTTTTTTATTAAATAGGTTTTGTTGAAGAGGTGCAGGAATTTAATTAAGGGGGGCAGGGGATTGATGAAGGGGTGGCATGGATTGCATTAATTGGCAGGGGATTTATTAAGGGGGCTGATAAAGGGTGGCAGGAAACTGAAAAGGGGGGCATGGGGCTGATTAAAGGGGGCAGGTGGTTGATAAAGGAGTGGGAGGGGATTGATGAGTAGATCAGGGGGCTGATGAAATGGGGGCAGATGGCTGATAAATAGGTGGGAGGGAATTGATGAGGGGGCAGGGGACTGATGAAGGGGTGGCCAGGGGTTGGATTATTTGGCATGGGATGTATTAAGGGGGCTGATGAAGGGGAGCAGGGGGTTGAAAAGGGGGGCATGGGACTGATTAAAGGGGGGCAGGTGGGTGATAGGGGTGGGAGGGTACTGATGAGGGGGTCAGGGGGCTGATAAAAGGGGGAGGGGATTGGTGAGGGGGTCAGGGGACTGATGAATGGGGCAGAGGGCTGTTAAAGGGGTGGGAGGGGATTGATTAGGGGGTCAGGCGGCTGATGAATAGGGGCAGAGGGCTGAGTAAAGGGTGGGAGGGAATTGATGAGAGGGGCAGGGGACTGATGAAGGGGTGGCAGGAATTGATAAAGGGGTGGGAGGGGATTGATGAAGGGTAAGGGGTGGCTAGGAGTTTGACGAAGGGATGGCCAGGGCATTGATGATGAAGGGGAAGGGGTGGCCAGGAGTTTGATGAAGTGGTGGCCAGGGGCTTGGTGAAGATCTGGCCAGGGATTTTGGTTAAGAGGTGCAGTGGTTTTGTAGAAGGGGGTGGAGGCAACAGATTGTGAATGCTCCTAAAATAGTTTGAAGGGGTCCAAACAGAGACAGGTGAGGGGGGGTGGGGGGGGACGCCACAAGATTGTTTCGCACAGGGCGCCTGAACACCTAAGGCCGGCCCTGACTACAATTCAGTGTTTAGTGAATAAACTCGCACAAGAGACATATTTCCAAGAAGAAGACCCCCCAGCAGCCCAGAGCAGCCTGGCATGTTCTCCCAGTCCTGGGCTGGCTAATAATTCCTATAGAACTCAAAACCAATAAGATATAGAAAAGATGTATCACTAGTAGCATTCAGCCAAGAGCAGGAGACTCCTGGGTGCAAGATTTCGTTATAGCACCCCTGTTAGCCTGATTTGATTAACCATTCCCCTTTATAAGCATTCCGTTTGTCTCTGCATTCCATAATGTGTTTCTCCTAACCCCTTACTCCTTGTGTTTATCTGAAGGGGGGGGGGGGGCAAGGGGGCAACTGTCACCAGCAGAGACTGGTTGATGGTGTGCTCATCCGACTCCGATGTCACCATAGTGGTCACTGAGCACAAGGATATTTTCAGGATATTTTTTATAGTTCCTTTATTTCCTCGGAGTATGGGGTTACATGACACCCCTGTTTATATAAAGCAAGTTCAACAACTCATATGCAGAGTAACTAATTATAACAACATAAAAGATAATAAAAGAGTCTAATTCTTTTTTTTTCTTTTAATTTGACAATTTTTATTAATGTTTTTCATTGGGGTACAGAACGGAAAGGGGAAGTGGGAAAAAGGGAAAGTTTTTCTTTTCTTTGCATGCATTGGCTTTTTGGCACTGTACCAGTTATGCATTTATACATTTTCATACAAGGCTAACACTTACAAGTCTAATGCTTATTTCTGTACAAACATTGCAACGTTTCTCCTGAAGTTGTGTGTAGTCTTGCGGATAATGGCATATGTAGCTTTTGCCCCTTGTTTTGTGCCATACCTCGTAGTTGCTTTATTTATAACTGTTATTGTTACCTTGTTTGCATGACCATGTTGTGCAATGAGCTTATGCCTTACGGGCCTCAGCATGTACCTTTTTTTTTTGGTGGTGTGTTGCCATTCGCCCTTTTCCTGTCAGTCTGCTTATGGGTTGTGGGGGTATGGGGTACAGAAAAGAAAAAGGGTAAGGGTTAAAGGTAGGATAACCTTGGTAAAACCATTAACTATGTTGCCCTTGTCGTCCGATGCTTAAATTAGTAGTGGTTTGTATCTCTGGCTCCCAAGCCATGTATTCATGGCAAAGTGGCTGGTGTGTGTGGAGCTTGGCGGTTTTGATCATGGCCCTATTTGCTCAACTATATACAGCATGGGTGTTCGCTCTTCCCTCTCCTCTCCAGGGGGAGCTTATTTACGTGTTTTGAAAGTTAGCGTGTGTGTGTGGGTACCTCCTCCCCTCTGAGTTCCGTGCGTCCACTGTTCTATGTAAAAGAGTCTCATTCTAAACATACTTCCTGGTTCCTGAGAGCTACCACTGTCCTTCATGAGATGCCCAAAATGAACCTCCTGTGAATGTGTAGGTGCGCCTCTTTTAAGCCTAAATCACGTATGCTGGGGGTTTAATTAGCCCCTGGGACAAAAGTGAATACATCTCTGTATTTGTAGAGTTTCAAGCAGAAACACAGCACATACAAATTCCTACCACCATTACCTTTATTTATTTTTATAAATAATATTTTTTTAAATAAATAATAACTTACTTTTACAAAACCCACGGGTTACCCCATAGTAAGAATTTTAAAAGATTATTCCATTCGTTAGATCTTTGTTAGATCATGTTAGATAAACAATTTTTTTCATTAGATCTACTCTGAAATATGCAATATTCATCATTTGGGGGGGGGGGGGAGGGGGGCTAACCCGTAGCCAGCACCCCTCAACAAAAATTTGTACAAAAGGTTATTTATTGATTATGATAGCTCTGCATTAAATCAGGTTTGATTAGGCACGTTAACCCCCCACCCCCCCTTATAACTGAAATTTGGGGAATAAATATTGATTTTGGTAGAGAACAGTTGATTAAACCTGATCTAACACATATCTACCAAAATCTGCACATTTTGTCCGAATTTCAGTTAAAGGATCACTATAGTGTCAGGAAAACAAACTCTTTTTTTGACACTATATAACCCTTAGGTCCCCCCCCACCTTTAGGGTCCCCCTCCCTTGGTGCTCAAGGGGTTAAAACCCCTTCAGCCACTTACCTTTATCCAGCGCCGGACTCCCTCGGCACTGGTGACCTCTCCTCCCCCGCCAACATCAGCTCCCGAGTGGAGCGGAATGTGCTCTCCCCCCCTCCCTTGAAAATGATTGTTAATATTGCATATTTTAGAGTAGATCAAACTAAAAAAAACATTTGATCTAACCTGATCTAACAAATGGAATAGTCTTTTGTTAAATTTCTTAATATGAAGGGGCTAACCCGGTTGTGGTTACTTTTACTGGTGCAAGCAGAAATTTAACTTTCTTATACACATGGGATTTTTTTTTTTCATAAAGCTGCAATTTGTATAATCTTGCAATCCCAAATTGCTAATTTTGTGGAAAATACAGCCAAGTTATTAGTATAAAAGTCCTGGAGAATTGGTTCTACTTGACTGTTTCTCCTTATACAGACACCACAATTCACTATTTGGTGAATGAGCCCCACTGTGTTGCATAATAATAACCTCCTTGTCTCAGTTGCACAACCCCAGAGAGCAGCTGTAAGAGTCTGTGCCCTCCCCTGAGACAGGGAGAATTGCAGGGAGAGATGTCATGTGTCTAAGTAAATGGCCTAATCGAGCTGTTGGGAAACTTGTGTGTCTCAGTGGCTTTGACTCTGCCACTGAGTGAGTGGTTTTTGTACAACACAGAATGGGTGTCACAGGTTCCATTGGGAGGGGTATTGTCCAGAAGGGATGATCTATGGAAGAAATGAAGAGGAAGGGAGTTTAATCATGTTTCTGCTTGTGAAGGTGAATCACAGGTCTGCCTTGGAATTCACTGTAACACACATTGACTGATCAGGAAGTGTAACAAGTTACTTGGACACAGCCAGCGAGAGTCAGCTTCACTGCCAAGACGGTAGGTACAGTCCTTGTATATACAGCCATATGTGATCTCTGGGTCCCCACCTGCATGATACATTGTCCCCTTATTTCCTCTCAGTATCCTTACTTCAAGGTCCTTCTACCTTGTCCTGAAAGAGAATGAATTAGTGATTTATATATTATTATTATTTTTTTTTTAAACATTGCTGGCATTTTTAGAGATAATTAAATATAAATGCAGGATACACATACAACTATTGGAATTTTTAAATGTTTTTAGAATTCTCTATGCTTTGTAGATATAATGGTGATGAAGTATCTGTGTTCTATAAAGTGATCTAAAATTATTAAATGTGGAGCAGTCGCCATGGAAACCAGTGCACTGAACAAGCTCATGTTTACTATTTTTATTTATTTTTTTGCACCACTTTTTAGAACAGAACTTTGATAAATCTGCTCCATGTGTAAAAAACAAAAACAACAAAACACCTTTTTCTGCTAATTCTTGGAAAGTAAAGGAGAGAAACATGTGCAGTGTGTGTTACTGATGTGGTATTCCCTTATGTATGTGTAAAACTAAATAAAAACAATTTACACTAGATGCTTAGAAAACAACAAAAAAAAAACAAACATAAAATGCAGATTATGTGCAGAGGAAATTATATACAAATTTTATCCCCATATTCAGTGTTTGTACTGCAGGTGCATTTTAAATGGCCGCTTAGCTCTGATCTGTAATTTATTTATTTATTTATTTTTTTATCACATGTTTAAATATACAAAATAACACAGACTGGTTTGTTGCTTGTTTTTTTTGTTTGTTTTTTTTCTGTCGTTGTGTGTTTCTTTTTTAAATATTTTTTTTTTTTGAGGCATTACAAACCTGACTGGAAATTCATATTCGCTTAAAACACAGACTTCTTTACTAAAGCAAAAATCAAAAGTGAATTCACCGCGTGTTTCGCATTTAAGACCAAAGTAATTGATTTGGAAGCATAGCTGACTTAGAGAATTTTTCCAGTTTGGCTAATATGGCCTTAAATTTGAAATTCACTGTGTATCACTTTCTAAATATGTGAACTTTTGCCTCGTCAATAAACATACTTTCTATTTCGAATTGAGCTAGCTCACTGATTTTTATTACATTAACTGTGCTTGTAAATGCCATTAATACGGACAAGTTTAGCCTAAAGGTTTCAATGTGGGTTTTGCTGGCGTCAAATAGGGTGTGTGAACAGTTTTCACTTTAACAGCCACTGTTGACTGCAGATTGAGCCTTTGAAATCCTTCATAGATAACATCCCTATCACAAATGTCTCATTGCCACAATGGCCACAGGCAGCTAAGCTTGATCTAGATCAGACTTCCCCAAACTCCGGCCCTCCAGATGTTGCCGAACTACAACTCCCATGATTCCATGAATTAAATCTGCTAAGAATCATGGGAGTTGTAGTTCGGCAACATCTGGAGGGCCGGAGTTTGGGGAAGCCTGATCTAGATGGATGGCTGGTTCAGGAACAAATTAATAGTCCTCTAAATTTAATATTTAATTAATATCTAACTGTGAAAAAAGGTTTACCTGGTTGCCCTGTCCTAGCCGTTGGGAAAAGAATGTGTTAACTATAATATCAGACAGAATAAAATAGATCAATGCACTAACTGTGACAGGAATGGAATGGTGGACGTGCCAGGTAGCCAACTAGCCCAGGTGTTCTGGCAACCTCCTACAGTAAATAGTCAAATAACTGTTTGATAACAGCGAGCAATTACAAGGAAAGGGGGAAAGTGCCTTCCAAGGTAGAAAAACAGAAGCAAGGTAGACAAAGCTTAAAGGGACACTATAGTCACCCAGACCACTTCAGCTCAATGAAGTGGTCTGGGTTCCAGGTCCCTCAGGTTTTAACCCTGCAGATGCAAACCTAGCAGTTTCAGAGAAACTGCTATGTTTACATTTGGGGTTAAGCCAGCTTCTAGTGGCTGTCTTCCGGACAGCCACTAGAGGTGCATCTGCGACACTGGAGGCATATTATGCCTCCATCGCGCAGAGCGTCCATAGGAAATCATTGAGAAATGCTTTTCTATTGACAGCTTGAATGTCGTTGGCGAGGGATGAGAGGTCACCAGCGCCGAGGGAGCCCGGCGCTGGATTAAGGTAAGTGGCTGAAGGGGTTTTAACCCCTTCAGCGCCACGGAAGGGGGCACCCTCAGAGTACTATAGTGTCAGGAAAACCACTTTGTTTTCCTGACACTATAGTGATTCTTTAAAACAGGCTTCCTCAAACTCCGGCCTTTCAGATGTTGCTGAACTACAACTCCCATGATTCTCAGCCTATCTATTTCATTCATAGAATCATGGGAGTTGTAGTTCAGCAATATCTGGAGGGCCAGAGTTTGAGGAAGCCTGAAAAGTGCCCCTGCACCCCCCCATACATATATTTAATATAATTGTATGCTTAACACAATGTTAAGTATGAATACAATGACAAAAATGGGAAAAAATAAAAGATACACATTTTTGCTTATAATAATTTTACACAAAAGAAAAAGAACACCCAATAGATTCACATAACATCCCTAATTTTTTTTTGTTTTAAATGTCTAGGATCTAATTTTGTTTTATGGTGGCTAACGTTAACCATATGCAACTCCCTCCCCCACCCCCCCTCCTAAACTCTAAAGGTATACCTACCCTAACCTTAACACTACACTATACCTAAGTCTAAAACATAATTAACCCTAACCCAGCATTAAACCCTTACACTAACCCTACACCTAGTCCTAATCTAATATTGCCCCTATCCCTAATGGATATCGTCCAGATAAAATATATGCTAAAGCTAAAACAGTTTAATTTTCTGCTGCCCGATATGTTGTCTCTGCCGATCAAACTGTGACCAGTGTCGGGTAGTTATTATTTATAAAATATTTTACCAGGAAAGATACATTGAGATTCCTCTCGTTTTCAAGTATGTCCTGTTGGCAAATAGGCAATGCAGGAAGGCTCTGAAAAGACCCTGACAATCTCCGTCTGAGTGCTGGCATGATCAGTCAGTGTGGCGGAGTGCAACGGTGCTCAGCCCGTGGTGCTTTAAGCGCTGCATACAGCTAATCTGTCAGTCTGGGGCCAATAAATATAGCCCCAGCTGATAGAGGGGGGCCATGGTATACCTTTATACCTGGATTTCCCTGGTGTGAGCAGTTGTTTAACCCTGCTCACACCAGAATGTTAGAACGTTCCTGTGTTCCTAATGGCGTTAATGCTCACTCTGTGGAGGATGGCATGGATTTAACCCTGCTCACACCAGACTTTTAAACAGGGGATTTGAAATCTCCATTTAATGAGCTCAATTTGAGCAATGCATACTGCTCTTTTGTAAGATTGGGGACACTAAATATGGCCCCAATTGACAGGATTGATTGATACCTGGGTCTCCCTGGTGTGATCAGAACTCGAACACCGCTCACACCAAAATGTTTCCTGCCTTCCTAATGGCGTTAATGCTCAATCTGTGGAGAATAGCATGGAACATTGGGTTATGGCTGCAAAGCCTTTCAACCTACCCTTACACCTCTCAAAACTGAAATTTCCTTACATCACAATTGCTATAACTTAGCAATACTCTGTCTATTATTTATCCTTTATTTCTCAGTAAGGAACTTTTTTATTTTATTTTAAATTGTACATGAGAGAGCACTGCAAGTCATTTGAAAGAGTCTGCACACATTTTTTTTTAAAGTATTGAGTCAATAGAGTAGTACTAAGCAGGCTAGTAGACCTATAATATGACAGACACGGATATTCCAAATATTAGAAGAGGCCCTTAGAGCATTGTAGCGTTTCAAGTTACACAGACAGAGTGTTATCAAACGGCATTGATCAGAGGAGTCAGAAATTTTAAGCCCAAAAGGAACAATAACCATAAACCTAAACAAACAGTACAATGGATATCGACCATGGCCACGCCAAGTCAGGCAACGTTAATCATAATAGGGAGAATAATGCCAGCTTGCAGGAGTCCAAGTCCTCCTCTCTGGAGCCTAGCAGAATGTCGGTTCGGCAGAGCAGTTATCAGCATGAGCCCGCTCGTAGGCCGTGGTAGCACCATAGTGGAGTGTAGCGATTGAACCCAGATGTCTCTCTAGGATGCCAGTCTTTTGGGATAGTGCAGGGTGGGTCCCCACCTAAGCTGACTTGTAGCTAGGTTGGAGAGTGTGTTTTATAGAGGCTGTAGTGTATGAGAGGGGCTATAGAGCGCAAGTGTGAGTGTTTACAGAGGATGTCTATAAGGGATCTAGAGTGTGCATAGGCAATACATAGTGTGCGTATGGGATGTGTTTGTGTAGGTGATGCAGTGTGTGGCTATGGGGGATCTAAGGAATCAAGTGAGTGCATGGGGCATCCATTGTGTGTGAGTGGCGCAGTGTGTGTGTGTGTGTGTGTGAATGTAATGTGCCTGTATTGTAGGGGGGGTGGATGAAAGTGGAGCAGTTTAATAAATATCTTGAAGTGCAAGTTAGAGCCTCCCTGGTCCTCGCTCTGCTCCCCTATCCTGCTGATCCCCACACCGGCCGTGAATACACAAAGCAGGGCCAGCGCTGGCTCTGCATGTGCTGGTATTGAAGATCAAAGAATGGGCCTGGTATCTATTCTGCAAAAGCAATATACAACGTGCACGTTCCCATCAGCTGTTAATTTGGTATAACGGAACATTCCAAGCACCATAACCACTACACAAAGCTGTGGTAGTTAGGGTGCCAGGATTACCCTGGCACCCGCCGATATAAGCAATCAAAATGTTTGGAAATAGTTTTACTTTTTACCTAGACCCATCAGACGCTGATCCCCAACTCCTCTGCGGCTAGATGTGAGAGCTATGGTGCTTGGAAGTTCCTGTAAAACCCATAACCCTTTCTTCATCTTTCATCATTTGTTTGTGTTGCAATTTCACTGAAAAATTGAAAAACGCAAAAGCTATAGTGTTGCTATTTTTTGTGCCAAGGAGAAAATAAGGAAGAATACAGCACAGTTCATGATTCACATTAAAGGAAATTACTCATAGAGGAAATTAGCCCATATTGAGAATTCACAAAAAAAATTCATGTAAATTTTGATTTCCTAGCGAACTGGAAATATGGTGTATATTGGCATCTCAGAGATTTTAATTATTCATTTTCAGATTATTGGATATTAAACGTGCTGTAAATAAGTACTGGGAGCCAGTAGCAATTTAAAGAATAAGAATTAGACTGTTGCCATTCTGGGAGTGGAATGTTAAACCTATCATTCAAAGTTCACTGAAAGCCGAGGTCAGCAAATTCAACTTAAGTTTCATATTGAATGTGCAATAATTTAGGAAAAACAGGAGATGCTTTACTTTAATGAAGGTTTTCTGAGGAGTTCAACTTAATCAGCTAAATTGCATACCACCCAAGTGTCACTATTTATAAGGGAACATTCCCTATTTAGGGCCCAGAACCCTTGGTCCCTCTTTCTTTTCTAGGAGCTTCATAATTTTGGAGTGTATAACAGAGCTCCACAGCAATAATACTCCCAGTAATGTGTCTTTATACAGCAATAAATGTGTTTAGAAATCAGTCTACGTGTAACTATGATACAGTGTTCTTGTTCTAAATTACATTTTAGTTGCAGGATATTAGAGTCGTCTAAAATATATCCAAACATCCGCCCTTGGCCATACCCCCACTCACACCCTTAAAATGAAAGTGCGCCTCTTTTGAAACGTTAGGAGGTATGAATATATAAAGAGCAGTAAAAACAAAAAAATAAAGGAGGAGTATAGATGGAATATGGAAAAAAATGTCAATTTCCGCTTAACTGTGGTTATTTTGCCACAGTATTTTAACGATTTCAATATATGCATTTTCTGATATCAAGTGATCTAGCGCATAGATGTAAATAATAAAAGCATATTACTGCACCTCTTAATTATGTATCAATTTTCTGTTTTAAATTGCTGAAAGTTAAAAAAGAATTAGCACATCACAAAATTAATTAGGTTACTGTGGTTTTTAAAATGTTCATTGAATTTTTTTTTTTTTTTTTTTACTTTATTTTAGGGTAAGAAAATAAATGAGCCGAAAAATGGAAGAAGATGATAGAGTGGGCAGCAATGTTGCTGACATACCATGTGACTCACCGCTGAAACCCCTAACAGAGGAAAGTGAAAGTATAAGCTGCGTTGGTGACCCAGATCAGGGGTCAAAGACGGAATGCGATGGTCGTAAAGTAGAGAGACCTTCTGAATGCAGCCCAGTAGGAGAAGTCGAGAAACCAAAGATTAAGAAGTTATGTGGATACCTGCATAAGCTTGGCATGAAAGGACCCCTCAAGGCGTGGAAGTATCGCTTCTTCTCATACGATGAGAAGAAATGTCACCTGACTTACTTCAGGATTGCTACTGATGTATGCCCTTTAGGAAGCATTGACGTGTCCTCTGCTACGTTCGACATGAAATTGGAAATGGAAGAAGGAATCTTTGAAATCAGAACTCCAAACAAAGTCTTTATTTTGAAGGTATGAGAGATTTTCGTTTTACCTACGGAGCACTTTAGAACGGGGCAAAGAGTTCAACCCATTGTGGGGTTTTAACGGTTATTTTAAGGAAAACTGTCAATTAATTTTTTTATTATTAATGGAAATAATTATATGAATTACAGACTCTCTGTTTATGTTTTTGTAATGCTTACCTATATTTTAATACCCTTTTATCAGTGTATCTCCTGGTTTACTCCTGCTCTTTAGAGGCGGCCATCTTTAAGTCCTCTTTGACAAGGAGGCGGGTCTTATCCAACTAAGCACTGTTCAAGTAATAAAGAGCTTGTTTGGGTTCACAAGTCCGGATGTTATTCAAGGAAAATTACCACTTCATCGATTTGAAGTGATCAGCCTGAAGTCTGTATGTTCAGGGTTTCATTTTGAAAGGCTGTCCATACAAAGATTAGCCCTTCTGCTAAAGGAGGTGTAACTTCTGCCCCGTTTCCACTGAGTGGTACGGATCGGGTCAATATGGCCTGGTACGCTATTTCAAGTGTTCCCATTATGAAAGTCGCCTATACAACCTAACCAAACCGCACCATTCCTGGGCCCCCTTGAGATGTAGGTCCATAGGAAATTGTATGGTACAGTTAGGGCGGAGCTAATGGCATCACACTATACAATCGATTGATTGTCGGACAGGAAAAAGTCTATGCTCACGACAAATGACACGCTACGCATTTGGTCTAAACCCCGCATGCCCCCTGGCAGTCAGACTTGCAGTGGAAATGCTCACCTGAATAGGCTGGACCATTCTAACCCTTCCGAACCGTATCGACACGAACCATACCGCTCAGTGGAAACGAGGCATTCATCTCCAACAGCATCATTGGGACGTCATTAGCTAGCCAGAAACTAGAGTTCAGGCTGGCTAATGTTAATTAGTTGCAAAGTTGGTTTCTGCTGCCAGCAGTCAATGGCAGTACATCCATACCCCTTTTCCTCTGTGCCACCCCTGTCATCTCCACAGTCCTTTCTCCCTGACCTCCCTCCTGCTCTGGGAGAGGGGGATCCACATTGGAGGAGGTAGATTGAGCTGAAGGAAAACATGACCTTGGTATTGGCAAGTAAAATTTTAGTTGTTTAACTTTTTTTTTAAAGTTGTATTAAAACACATTTTATTTCTTATTAGAGTATCGCTGGGCAGCCTTCAAACTGTGCATGGTCTTAGCAGTTAAGTAGTGCTTTTGACCAAAGAGGGCAAAATGGCCACCGCCAGAGAGCACAAGTAAGCCTGGGTATTCACTAAAAAAAAAAAAGTTTAACCTGTGTTTATATATACTTATTACAAAATAATGCTAGGCCATGTTACATGTAATTTTTCTTTTCTGTAATAATTAAAATAAAGGTTTTCCTTTTTATAACATGAAAACTGAAACACTCTCCCTCTCAGTGGTTTTAAAATAAGCTGATAAATACACTTAGGACAAAAATACTTTTATAAACTTTTAAAAATGTTCTCAGTTTTTGAAAGGAAAGAAAAACAAAAAAAAGGCTAATATTCAAATAGTGATAGAGTAAGCTTACCTGTAGCTCTTTCTTTATTCAAATGTCATCATCCCGTCGTATTTTGGAGTGGACAATGTCTTTGGTTCTCATCAGCGACATAATTGCATCAAGAGTGACACTGATCTTGGTCACGCTGGGGTTGGCACTGAGACGAGACTGTATTCCAGTCGTAGTCGCATCCAGATCTTGACTACCACACTACTATAGAGCATCATTTTATAAAGTCACGTTTCAGCATCAAACCTCAAGTGTTAACAGTATAATGTTATCTCGATGCCAATGCTTGCACACATGGGTGCACCATGGGTGACCCTAGCAGACTGTAGGTTCCATACCTATATAAGAGCCTGTCCTGCTGTCTCATTGACTTGCGGTGGTTTTCTTCTGGTCCCGATAGTGTGTTCCTTTCCCTGTGATTTTATGGTTATCTGATTTTGGCTTGTCTAACTACTCTGATCTCTGTACTCCTTGACCTGGCTTGGCATTTTGTTCCTCTGGAATATCTGACCTTAACTTGCTTCCTGACCTAGCTATTTTCGCCTACTATAGGCATTGCGCTAAGCCCGTCCACCCTATGCATCGATAAAATGCTGCTATGCCTTATTATATTCTTGGGCAGCTTAGATTTAAGCTCCTTGTGGTGGGTTATCATACTTACCTTGACAGATTTTACTGTAGTTTTGGTTTTTATTCAGTGATCTTTTACAAAACGTAAAATTCTATATTTTAATTAAGTTCCTATCTGACTCACCATTTTAACTTTAGTTCTCATTAGTGTGCTCACAATGACTGACCATTTTCCATTAAAGTGCTGGTTCACCGGGTTCAAATACCCATGCAGATCAGCGCTGATGTCACATGACATCTCAATGCAGTTCTAATTTATGGAACATCGTGACTAAAGAGTACTTTGACAGATACAGGTAAAGGGTTGCACCACTACCACTCCAGTAATTTGATTTGAGTGATCATGGTGCCTGGGGTCTGTATATGCCGTGCATCACAGAATGACGGTCATTGGCTGACAGGAGTCAGCGGACGCTCTCAGCCAATGAATGTCGACCCCCGCAGCTTTTGGCTTTTGCAGCTCTGCCGAAGTCAGAAGCACATCACTGGACCACCAGGGAGCATGGGAACTCAAATCAGGGGGCAAACCATTGCTAAACTGGGGAACCAGGCCAGGGTACTCGTGACATCATAACCTCTACAGCAGCTGTAGTGGTTATGATTCTTGGAGTAATACTGTAGAACACCTGTTGTAGTCAAGAACACTTGTTGTATTCAACAAATCAGGTTGTCAAGTTACAAGCATTCATTCATTATTTTAAACAGACACCTGACATTGCCAATCTGAGGAAATGTTTCCTCGGGCAACCTTTGGCACAAATTCATTGTATACAAATAAAACTCATAATACATCACATTCATTGAGTGTTATTCTAAAACATTTCCTTTGATTTCCCGCACAAAAGTACAGCCTATATACAAATCACAATGTGACATGATATATTTTGACATATTTATATTTGAATTATTATTTATGATTAACCAGATTGTGACTAATGCAACTATATTCATTTGAAAACATAGGGTTCAATTTGCCTGTTGAGTTAGAAGCCGGTCCCAAGATGTGTGTTTTGTTTTTTTTGTTGTTTTTTTTCTTCATTCCCAGAGGATGCCCGTTTATTGTATCTTGCCACTTGTAGAGTATATTTTGTCCTGGCATGAGTATCCGGTAGTGTGATACTGGGAAAAATCATTGTGGATGTAGCCTTGTTCAGATGCAAAAAGTAAAACCTTGTCACGGTCTGCCTAAAACCCGTTACCACTAATAAATTTTTTTTAATTTTTTTTTTACTTTTCAGTGGTCTGCCTTTAACTAAGAGAGACCCGAGTGTTATTCTGTCCACCAGCTAATGCAATATTCCAAATACAAGCAATGAACAGGATGGATAGGAATGTATTCTAGTGAGTTAGAGGTACCCAAGCTCCCAGTCCGAGTTAATAAAGTATAATTATGATGCCTAGTTAATTGGACCCAGTGATGCTGGACGCAGAAGTTTTGCAAGCATTCTGTACCTAATATTTCTAACCATAGTCCAAATGTCTGGTTCTACAGACATTTGCATACACACAATCTAGCGGGGGAGGGAGTAGAGGTGTGGGGGGGTTATTTTCATTCTGAAAATAAAAAAGCATATTCGATTAGCGGAGGGAGATGGGAGGGAGCTCACAGGGTGGGAGTGGAGAGCCATCTTTAACTTGCAGTCGCTCTGCCTGCTAGGGGAAAATGTATACAAAATGTATGCATGCTGACGATCGATGAAAATATGCACAGAATTGACGCTAGGTAGCCCAGAACAGTCATATTTGCTGGGGGTGCACACCACTAAAGATAAACTCTGCATGTGCGACATTCAAGTTGAAACACTACACATCCAGTTTACTACCACCATGACCACTTCAAAGAAATTAAGTTATCATGGTGGGTTGTGTAACCCTTTAAAGCCATCCAGTTTTATTAAGTACCGAATAGGCGGTCTGTAAATACTTTTAAACTTGCCTTATGCTGTGTTCAATTCCTCATATTTGGTTAAATAGGCCAGAAAATCTAAAACAAGATTGATATGTAGTCCACAACATTTGGACTGCCAACGGTGGCCTACCCTTGCATTAATGATACCAACACTACGTACCCAAAATAACGCCTGTTTTGCATTGATATCTCCTATATATTTTTATTTTTTGGGGGGGTGTGTCTCTATTTGTTTTGTTTTTATTTTATGTATTTTTTTTTTTATTTTTTTTTAAGTGTGCGTGTTTCACATTACATTTTGTTGCCCAGGCCGTGACCCAGCCTGGAGAGGTCCATCAGGTGGAGAGGGACCCTTCCCACAGTCCCTCTCAACTCTTCAGCAGTTCCGACACCCCCATTTATGACGCGGCGCATGCACACTGACTTCATGACGCTGATGACATCACGGCCTGTCATAAAGTTTTGGGGGTGTGACCATGGAATTAAAGCCACAGATTATAAAAAGGTTTGATAGGGCAAGGATCATTGCCCTGTTGTGGTTCTAATTTCGGTTCCCAAGAGTGCGTTATATTCTGTGTATTTCTGGTTATTGATCTTGGCTATTCTCTATTCTGTAATCCTGTAACTCGGCTATTGGTTTTTGTATACCTGATTTCTGGTTTCCCTGTTGGTCCTTGCTGTCCCGATATCTGCTTTCCCTGACCATTCTATATCTATCAAACATAATAAAGTCCGGCCATTTTAAGGACCGGTATACGTTGTTACATCTATTATTATTTACACACTTTTTATCAAACCACTTCAAAAGTATTGAGGAGGACATTAACAGACTTACAGCACAATTTCCACTTTAATTATCTGTAGTGGTTATGGTGATTAGAGCTGCCCCTTTAATACAACATCTAGTTAGGGGGCTATCGAGAATATATATATATCTTTTGCTTTGAAACGCACTCTTTTCTGTTTCCTTAGCAGCTTTAACTCTGTTGTTTCTGAACTTTACTCAGGCCGTTAACAGTCACGCCATGATGTACTGGCTGCAGCAGCTACAAATAAAACGCTGGGAATTTTGCAGAGCGGAGAGTGGAACGAACATTGGGACAGCACCATCTTCTGAAATGACTGTCCGTGAATCTGATCCACCCGATGCAAGTATGCACATACCGTAACAAATGTCTGAGACTGTCCACTGAAAGAACAGTACTTGATCACGTTGGCGTAAAAATTGCATAGATTTTTATGCTTTTGTTTAAAAGCCAAGGTAGCATTGTGTCATGCTCTGTGGGGTAAACGCTTCAATAAAGATGATACATGGGGGGGAAAAAAACTAGAAAAAAAGAGGTTAGTTTGTATCCAGTTTAAAAAAAAAAAAAAAATAGCAGCAAAGGAAAAGTAGTAACATTTAATAGAAATATTGTCTGCTTTCTCAATCCTGCAATCTCTAAAATGTAATTTTAAAGAGGAACTGTTGCTTTTTTGGAAATTAATAAAACATTGAAAATCATCTGTAACTTGTGTTAAAAGGTTACTCCAACCAACACATCTGCTTTTCGAAGTGGTTATGGTACTAGGAGTCTGTATGTGCAGCTTTTCTGCTTGAAACGTTACACATACTGATATATTTTGCACTTTTGTGTCTGGGGCTAGTTGCACCCTCGGCAAACGTGACATAGACACACTGCACCAGTCTGCCTAATGTACCAGTACATGATTTACGTCTGTCGTCAGAATGTATTTGTACCTGTGTCTATACTGGAGGCGCTGACTGTTCAAGGTCGCCCATGTGGCCATGTGTTCTAGACATTGGAAACTCATTGTCGTTTTTTTAAAAAAAATGTTTTATTAAATCTCTTGCCGCATGTTCCTCTGTACACAACAGCTCCAATGTGCCCCATGGGTGCAAGCATGCCAGATTATTTTTGTGCACAACTGAGTCTATTTAAAGGGACACTATAGGCACTGTAACTTCTTCTCATTGACGTGATTATAATGTCTGGAGCCCCCTGACACTCACTCTAACCATTTTAAATGTTTTAATTGTAAATGAGAGTCCCAAGCAGCCCCATCCTCTCTATTCACCTTGGGCTAATTATAAAACAATGGGTAATTGGGATAGGCTAAATGCAGTTAGTTTACACTCTCAGCCAAACAACACCCATCGCTGAATGAATTGGTATGGCACAAAGGAATTGTGTAATCTCTGCCTTAGGCATACCTCCAGTAGGGCACTGGGCAGTGAGAGGCCAGTTACTCTCCTTCAGTGTCAGTCAAACTGCTCCAAAAAAGGGTTAACATTGAATGGAGGGACAGTACCAGGGAATCTAGGCACTATAACCAATACAATGAGATATAGTGGGCACTGTGTTCTGAAGCCAGTGGACTCGGGGCTCTTTGCTCTTTTATAATTCCGTTGACACTTTGGTAGATTCCTGTGTATTCTGTTATTTTTTTATTTTTTTGTCTATTCTGACCACTGGAATGCTGAGTCTGTTGCGTTTGTGCTTTTCTGGTTCCCTGATCTGATGTTGTTTTAGACTATATAAGCCTGCTCTTGGGCACTTTGCGTTTTACTTTTTAGATGGTATTAAATGATGTCACTCTAAAGACTCATAGTGCATGTCGATGTTTCTGTTTACCTATGCAGGATAGGTTCTATATTTGTGTGTTTTCGGTAGCACGCAATCTTACACCTGAACAGAAAATATAAGGCTGCAAAGTGAAATGCAGGAACGCCTAAAGCACTTTCCAGTTTACCTTGTTAAACTCCTTATTGCACATAAAATGAAAATGTGTGTGTGTGTGTATATATGTATATATATAATGTTATTTCAAAGGCAAATATAGACTAACTGAGATATATATATATATAGTTTTGTGTGTGCAGAATTTCACACAAGTATAACTTAATTTTTTGTGTACTGGAATTTCATCCTCCACATACTCCTTACATAGGGACCCTGGCATAAGGAGTTTGATTGCCCTTCGTGAGCCTGGTCGTCCCTGTGTGAGCCTGGTCATCCTTGTGTGGGCTGGTCTAGGATATCCTTTGATCTGCCCAGTTGTGATTGGCTCATGCCCATCGCAGCATATGCCCAGTTTTTGAGATGGCATGCTAGCCATGATCTCATGCCTCCCAAGTGTCCCTATGTAGGAGGGACAGTCCCTATTTTAAACCCAAATCCTTATTTTCTATCCCAATGTCCCTCTTTTGTAGGAGCTCAGGATACTCAGTCCTTCTGAATTCACACCTATGCACCACAGCAATAATTTACACAGTAATCAGTCTTTAATTTACAATGAATGGGTTTAGAAATCAGTAAATGTAAATAAGATACAATGTATTTGTTCTAAATTACATTTTAGCTAAATAAATTATTATGAAGTCACCTAAAATTTTTCAGAACCGCCCCGCCCCTGGCCACAACCCCAACTCACATTCCTAAATTGGAAAAAAAAGTGTCCCTTTTTGTCCATTTAACCATATGTAAAAAGAGGGAACACTGCAGTTTTAGAAGTAGGGGCAAAATAGGTGAGCTTATAAAATACTGATTCTGTGCAGTCCCGCCTCCGTAATCATCATTGTGCATATTTAAACAGAAAGCAACTGTGGCATGGCTGCTTTAATTTTTTTATGTGATGAATGTAGCTGCTCTTTGAATCAACTTTATTGCCTAAACAGCAAAGACTTCCTATTGAATTGCAATGGGAAGCCTGTGATTGGACTGCTACAGAAAGTCTGGGTGGGGCTAAAAGGGGAGGGCTTGCAAAATCAGGAATAAATGCATGTTTTATTGGGGCAAATCTTAACAATTGTTTAAAAAGAAGAAAGCACATTGAACAGTATAAAACAATGATTGTAACTTTATCTGGCAGTAGTGGGCTCACTAATTTTAATTAACGTATTGTCCTATAAACTCCACAGGTGACGAATTTGACTGTTTACCACCCGTGAAAACTCCAACTGAAGTGGTGGGTTTATCAATTGCTGCATTACCTGCCCCCCAAGAATCTATATCCTTTCAAAATATCTCCTTAAAGCACCCATGGAAAGAAATACAGTAAGTGCATCCAAGTGGTTGAGCTTTGTACATATTTATAATTTCACTTTATCAGTTTCACAGTATGTGTCATACTAGACCACAAGTTAGAACTCATGTGTGGACTCTGCTGAAAGATGCAATAGCCAATGCAATACGTCCTATGTGATTTGTAGGCCTGCCTTTTGGGGATATCCTACTTATCCCATAAACTGCTACTGGAAAGGGGTTTATGGAGTAAGGAAAAAACCCATAACCTAGAATGAGGTGGGAGCAGCTATAGGCAGACCCACTAAACCGCATTATAAAAACACTGGAAGTCTGAATCTATGTATATTGTATGGTTTTATAATTTTTTTTAATTTTATAATTGGTTTAAAACGTTTTATTGTGACATTTCAAGGTGTCATACTTAAGTTGAAATGCCATTTAATTTAGCAACAGCCTTAAGCATTTTGCATAACAATACACACCGTAAAATTCCCCTCTCCCCTTAAACCTGCTCTAACAGGATCTAAAATTAATACATTGAGAAGACGCTCTACCCAATAATAAATTTGCACAGATATAAATGCTCTATGCATTTTATATTTCCTATCTTCATACTATAAGTTTATATATGCTTGCCAATTCTGGAAGAATCAATCTGCGTTACTCTGTTTGTTATAATTATTATAGCTAGTGTATCCTAAATGCATGAAACCGTTTTTAGCTTTTAATAGGGCCATAGTCCGCAGGAATACAATGATGTAGGACAGATTGGAGAATGGGAATTCATAAAGTGATCAAGCCCTGGAATCTAGTCCAATTAAATGTTTATACCTACTTACCCAGTTAATGTCCAAAAGATCTAGATTTTTTCACCCTAGATTAAATCTTTTAGCAATCTGTGTCTCTTGGAATTCTAAAATATTTCACATTAGAAAGTGCAGATGTTTAAAACTTCTTGTGTTACATGTCATTAGGTAATAATGTTTGATATTTTTACCTGGGGTTTTTTAATTGTTTAATCTTTTCCAAAGTGGTTTTAAAAAAAAAATTTAATCATTGGAAAATTAAAATTGGTATATTATGAAGTCTTACATCACTGTAACAGAATTGGATTCTGTAGAGTTTATAAAATTCTTCAGTTCTGAATTCATAGTGTGTCTTATAGCCTAGTACTAATTATCCATCTCTTTTCTTTTAACAGGAATACTGTGCGTAGTTTATGTACTTCAAAACCTAGTGCAGGAAATAGCATTTTTCACTTTAACAAGATAGACGAAGTGACCGAAGAAAAACCAGGTATCATGACAAGGCTTTTATTAAATAACTTCTTATATTACTAATGTTTTGTATTTAGATGATTATTTCTTAATTGCTGCTCCATTTTACAGTTGGCATAGGTTAATCGAAGCATCATGACCACTTCAGTAATTTGAAGTGGTTATGGTGCTTGCAGTCTGTATGTTTAAATATTTTATTATGGAATGCTGCACATAAAGAATTTAACCCCTTTGCTGCTGGATGTGTAACTCCACTTCGAGCAGCGTCATTGGAGCATCATTAGCCACCCAGAAACAGGACTGGCTAATTTCCTTTGTGTGCAATTTTCATTGATTGACTGAGAGTAGTCAGCCGACGTGCTATGGCTTTGCAGAAGCCATAAGCGATTCACCCAGCAGTAGCAGCGCCGTGGAGAATGGCAGGATCCCAGGTAAGAGGACAAACCATTACTAAGTGATTTGCCCCATTACAACAGCAGGTTGTAGTGGTTATTGTAAAACTTTAATAGCAGAAGGGATTGCAAATTAGTTTAAGCGTCTTTTTGTCTTCTATATAGTGATATACATTGCTGGGTCAGATACATGTTTTTTCTTTTTAGATCAAATTGCAAGGATTTTGCTACATTCTGGGAGATTGTGGGTTAGGCTTGGGGCTCAAAAGTCCCATCCAGTGTTAATATCGTGATTGTCACAGTCTGTGAATGAGAGATTTGTTCTACCTCATATCAGTCACTACTGTTACTGGAAATAGGGACATGTGGGACTTTCAAATGTTACTTCTGGGATTAGCACCACTGAATATAACCTGGAAGATCACCAATCAATTGTATTAACCATTTTTTTTTTTTTTTTTTTCAACCAAATTACATTCAGTTCAGACAAGGCAAAACCAGGGCACATATTTCAAATGAAGAGGAGATATATAAACCTTGTATTATTCCTCCTCTCTCCGTATGCATTTTCCATGCTGATTGTTAGATGCAAAGGACAGAGTTTATAGCAATGATTAACAGGGGGCCAAGATGGAGGCGCCAAGTTACAGGATAAACCGGTTTGAAATCCTACATCTAATTGCATTTTTCCCAACTCACAAATTAATTTGCCATATAAAGGGATAAGTAAACCTAATATTAAAGGGACACTATATTCACCATAACAACTACAGCTTATTGCATTTGTTCTGGTGAGTATACTCATTCCCTTCAGGCTTTTTGCTGTAGACTCTGTCTTTTCAGAGAAAATGCAGTGTTTACATTACAGCCTAGTGATAACTCCACTGACCACTCCTCAGGTGGCTGCTAGAGGTGCTTCCGGTGGCTGTGCTGCACACTGTGCAGTACTGCCATTCAGTGTCTCCACCCTCTGCATGCAGACACTGAACCTTCCACATAGAGATGCATTGATTCAATGGATCTCAATGAGTAGATGCTGATTGGCCTTGGCTGTGTTTGACTTGTGCTGGCTCTGCCTCTTTGACACTCTCAGCCAATCCTGTTGGAAAGCATTGTGATGGCTCACAGAATCACTTCTGATGATGTCAGGCATGCAGGCAGGTCAGAGACATAGGCAGCAGCTGCAGACTTGAATACAAGTAAGAGTTTACTATATTTAGGGAGGCACGGGGGGCTAGATGGTGGTTTTAACACTTTATGGTCAAGAATACGTGTGTGTTCCTAACCCTATCGTGTTCCTTTAAATCTCCTGGTAAGTCACAGTTCCCCCTTTAAGGCCAAGTCATAACTGTGCATTAGGGATATATCACTGAGAGTATATAGTCAGCCATTCTGCACGTGCAAGAATGCTTGCAGTGAAAACAATTACCCTGTTATTGTATCGGTTATGGCATATAATTGTCATATCATATATCCTTTGTTATGGCATGTAATGATCGTATTATATATTGTTCAGCATCGCATATAATTGTCTCAGCTGATTGTCAAAATAAGCATTATAGTTATATGATTTGTTAACTGTAAGCTATAAAGAGTTAGTCAAGTTAAATAACTATTGTTCTAGTAAGAACACAGTACTCATCCCTACAGAAACACAGAACAAAGGAGCTGGAGAATTACCAATGCCAGTCCTGGCTTGGCGAGAAACACATTGAGTGCTGGGAATCTGAAATATTTTTATATTTTGAAAATATATAAATGATTCAGTTCTCCACCCCAAGATGCATATCTCGGCCAGTTCCCCATACAAGGGAGAAAACCCGATGCAAGCAAACCCCAATAGACAGGTACACATGTAAACACATCTTTATATACACATATACAGAAAGTCCGTTAAAGGGAGACACTCCGTCAAAATAAAAAATACATAAATCACTGTTTAGTAGATATACACTTAGTGAAAACACGCATGCCGTTAATTATGCATTATTCTTTGGTGGCATGTCTAGAAACAGCTTCTGTCCCAGCCCAGTCTGTTTGTGGCTATCCAATCACCGACTTTTCATTGCAGCTCAATGAGAAGTCTTTGCAAGTCAGGTGCTCTGGGAATTGCTACGTCTTGTGCTTTAGCTCCACTGAGCTAACCAAACCAGGAAGTAACAGGACCTATTGAAAATAACTAATATATTTACCTTTTTAAAGTTAAACAAATGCACTGTTATGAGTCTGTCTGCAGCTACTGGCATACCTCTCTCTTATCAGGAAGTTGTGTAAACCCAAGAGCAGTTCCCCTTGTCCCACAGGATAAGTTTAAGCTCTGTAAACTGATAGCAACCATACCACAGCTGCTCCCAGTTTATACATAGCCTGCTTCACTTGTTACTGACTCTGACTATGTGCATTGATTGGCACATGCAATCACAATCCACAATTCAAGTCTCCTAGGAGGATGAAAAATATATCCTAAGTCCGCACTCAATCGATTGCTTTCAAACAACGGTCCTTTGTACGGAGTCAAAGAAAAAAAATAGTCCTGAACTCTGCAGCACCAAGTCTTTAACATGAAAAAAACAGCAGTCATGTTGTAGTTTTGGTACAAGCAACGTTTACTATTTTTCCTGTATCTACCGGGAGGGATGTCTGAGCAAATTAATTTTTTCTGCAATGAATGAAGATAATGATTAAATAACAGAGGTATAAAATAAACCGTATAGCCAAACATAAAACAAAGTATTTTTAAATAAATTAAATTTAAAAAGACGGACTTTCTATTTCATGCATTGACTTGTTGTTTTAGGTTGACACGTTAATTTGCCTATTTCTGCTAAGAATAATCGAATTATATAAGTAATACATTGTGCATTATCCAACCATTTACACAATTGAGATAAGTTAAACAAAAGGATACATTTTTGATGTTAAACTAAAGAACTTATGCAAAGCAGTTTTCAAATATATGTAAAACGGTGAGGCAGCTCATGGCAGATATTGATACTATACTTGTTTAACATACAAAGGTAAGGCTGTACTAGGGAACTGTGGGCACC
The DNA here is from genome assembly GCA_933207985.1 of Pelobates cultripes. Lineage (NCBI taxonomy): Eukaryota > Metazoa > Chordata > Amphibia > Anura > Pelobatidae > Pelobates > Pelobates cultripes. The sequence continues at coordinate 27,855,563 of OW240916.1, forward strand.
ATAACCACTTAATTTATATTAAGTAGGTTTAGTGCTTTTACTCAATTTGCTTTAATGGTACGCTGCTGGTGAAAATGAAAAATACCAGAATTTATTATGGGTGACTTTTAATTTCATTTCGGATGGATGTCTTGGTGGAGGCATAGACAATCTTCAACTTAGTATAACTTATAATCTACATATTTGCGGTCATCAGCACAAGGTATATCTTATGTGCATACCTGCCTGAAGCTAGCTCTCTTTCTTTGACATGTTTTATGGGTTAGTGCCCCTTTAAACATAGTACATATTCTTTCGTTTAGTATATTTTCATCTTCTAAATCAGCCATTTTTCCAAAGGACCTCAAAGTTAATAACACGTTTAAAGCCCTTTAACCTTTGTGTTTTATATTTGTTTTTTTGTAGTAAAGGAAAATCATGGATTAGAAGTCATCACAAAGCCAGTTCCAAAGTTGTCGCCTTCTTTAAACTTTGGCAGAAAAGCCAGAAGACAAAACGGTGTTGCGGCTCCGAGACATGATTTGGCAACTACAGAAATAAGCTCTGCTGAGAAGTTTAGCAGTCCCCAGCAACAAATCGAAGCCCTTACCAGAGATCTGGAATCCCAGAAGGTTGGTGATTAGACCGTAAATGTTAGGGGCAAGAATAAGGGGCCGATAAAGCCTAGTGCTTGTTTATTGGGTTAGCCGATCATCATTGTTGCCTTCTTTCAAAAAAGATGGCAGTAATTTCTCTTAAGTCACTGTACCAAGGAGTCTTCTTCCTGGATGAGCTGTAGGTACCCAAGGATGGTTCAGAATCTTATGTTTCCTGAATTTTTTTATTTAATTTTTTTTTTTTTTTTTTTATCTTGCATTTCTCTTCTAAAGGGACTCAGATCCATTTGAGAAATGATTCATGTTTTACGATTATCTACTGTAATAGTACTAATACTTTTATTTTATCAGCTTTTTTAAAATATTTTTCAAAACCTTCCCTTTGTGTGATGTCCACCTTAGACTACTCAGCAGAATTTAAGAGATATATAGTTCTGATGGCAAGAGTAGTTTCCTTCATGAAAACATGAATAAAACAACTCTGGAAAATAATAGTAGGCGCTTTATTGTCCTGAGTCGCATTTTGGTTTCACATTAAAAAAAACATATATTTTTTATGAATCCATCCCAAAATAATTTGTATTGTTTTCTACACTATGTTTGTGGCATTTTCATCCAAATGAAAATGGAAATCAGAAACCGTTTTAAATATTTCTTCTAGAAACTTGTTAAACTTCTGCATCGAGCGATTGAGTCTGCACAGCAGGAGAAGCGAGCGTGTGATAATTACTTGAATGCTACAGAGGAAAAGGACAGACTGGAACTCGTGAGGCACAAGGTTAGGCAAATAGAAGATTTTAGACAGCGCGTGGAGGTGCTGGAAAAAGAAAGTAAGGAGATGCAGCAATCGGCCAGACTTCAGGATATTCATATTGCAGAATTAAAGGAGCACATACAGATGCTGATGGAGAAAAACAGCGCAAAACAAGAAGTAATATTGAAACAGACAGAACAACTCCTTAATCAAAATGACACGGAAATTGTCAAAGGCAACACCTGTGTAACGCTACAGCAGCTATGGAAGAAAATTGACTGCTTATCGGTGAGTTGACAAAATGGATATAGTTAACCCCTTAAGGGCCAAACTTCTGGAATAAAAGGGAATCATGACATGTCACACATGTCATGTGTCCTTAAGGGGTTAAAGGCACTCTAAGCACCAAAACCACAACAGCTTTCTGAAGTGCTTATGGTGCAAGAAGTCTATTTGTGCTGTTTTTCTGTTTTAAAATGGTGTCAAGCGGTTTGACCGGAAATGGAGGTTTCCCTGGATTGGCCAAAGGTCCATCCCCTCAGCCTGCGATATCTTAATGGTGATGTTTTCTCCTCATTGTGTCCAAAATACTTGTTTAGGAAAGTGGTGTTTGGCCTGCTGATTTGACGTAAAGCATTTGGCAGCAACAGACTAATGGCATTTTAAATAAATGCCACAAGCAGAAAAACCACTATAAACACAAATACATTTTAAAGGAACACTCCACTACCTGAATACAAAAAAGAAATACATCTTTGTTTAGTATATATATACCCCGGAAGGAAAAAAAAATTTATGCATTTATTTATGATTTTATTTTTTCATTGGGAGTGTATCTAAAAACAACTTAGAAAGGTGCAAATCTTTTGTTTAAAGCCTTTGCAAGCCCTCCCCTTGTAACCCAGCCCAGACTTTCTGTGGCTGTCCAATCACAAACTTCCCAATGCAGCTCAATGAGACGTCTTTGCAAGGCAGGTGCTCTGGGCAATTGCTGCCTCTTGAGTTTGGCTCCACTAAGCTAATATAACCAGGAAGTAACAGGACCGGTTGTCTGATAGCCAGGGGGTGTGACAAGAGATATATACTAAAAAAGAAAAAGTGCCAATTTTATTGAAATCTGCACTTTTTGTAAAATGTGGGGAGTGGGGGGACACACACACACACTCTTTACACATAAAGTACTTCAGCAAGCTAAAGTGCTCTAGGGGTCTGGAGTCCCCCTTTAAAGAAAGGCAATGAGACAAAGTGGGAATGGTCGCTTTATATATTGAGAATGTCAGACATTTGGAGAGAGACAGAGACTAACAGAGAGGAACACAGACAGAAATAGACATGCTGATAGATGGTAATAGAGGGAGGGAGAGATAAAGAAAGACGACCCTTTGCATACGTTATCGATGTAATAAGGTAGTTAGATGTTACATAACAAAAGGTGTTGTTGATAATGAAACATCTATACTAACACAATTTTTATGCTAATTTTAATGCTAATTTTAACTAGAGCCTTTAACATTTGTAGCACTTATGTAAATATAATTATTCATGAATAAATATATGTATATATATATATATATATATATATATATAATGAATTTCTGTTCTACACTATTTTCTTTTTTTTTTTCTATCTTTCTTTTTTTTTATAAAGGATGATATAGAGGCTTATAAAACTCAGAACAGGTTTTTAAACTCTGAAATCCTTCAACTCACAAATCTCTGGAGAAATGCTGCTGAAAAGGACAAAGCGCTTTTTATGAAGGTAACATATACCTGGCTTAATATGAGCAAAAAAGCATTTTATTAATTGAACTGAGATTTGACACAAGACTGAAATAATGGAACTGGAAACATTCTCCATCTGGGCTCTTGTCCAGTTTGACTATTCTGGCCTAACACTTGCAATTTCCTAGTGCAGGGATAGGCAACCTTCGGCACTCCAGATGTTGTGGACTACATCCCCCATAATGCTCTTACACCCATAATGCTGGCAAAGCATCATGGGAGGTGTAGTCCAAAACATTTGGAGTGCCAAAGGTTGCCTATGCCTAGCCTAGTGAATCCTAGTTTTGGTGAGTGTGACGGTAGTAACTGGTATTACCATCTAGTATTCCTTTTCCCAATAGCAGAGTACCGCCTAGAATCCACAGGAATAAATATCGCTGGTATCGCCAAATAATCCACACATGAGCCAAAGCTTAATGCTGGAACAAGACTGATTTACTGGAAGCAACAGGCATTGAATTTATACAGTACAAGCTCCTCCTCTGGGCCAGGCTAGATAATTGAGTTTCAGCAACATACTAAACTCAATTATCTGCTGGCTAGAAACATAAATTTTCAACATTTTTGGAAATCTACTTTCTACATGACATAGCTGGGGATACTGGGAGTAACCTATCCAAATTACACGAAAATCCATTTGGTAGTTTCCGTGTCGCATCGTGTGGAAGTTTGACCGGCTCACCATGTGGTTGTATCCGATTTAGAGTTCCATGAAATTGGTAGTAGAGCCGGTCTCCGTTCGTGCAGAATTACACGAAAACCACCATAGTTATACTGCATCTGGTTACATGAGAATGCTCCCCTCGTTCGTTTGATTGGAACTCCCGAACGCCGGTCTGATACTACGAGTGGAAATAGGTCAGACGGAACTACCATAAAGACCGGGTGTTTGTGTAATTGCCATGCCGAAAACAGTTCCAGGCAATCCACGAGTAAGTCCCGCTGGCCGCGTTTGGGAGATTTAAGATGGCCGCCATCCTTTGTTCTCAACACATGTTCGTATGCCGAATGGCTGCCACCTAGGAGCACTCAATTACTTTGCGGTTTTTGTGTGGTTACTTGGTGTTTAAAGTTCTGATTGCTACCCAGGGTTGTCTCCGTTCGGTAGAACAAATTAATTTCCCGAACACATAAATAAAACAAATATTTCAAAGTCACTTAAATAGCAGGGAGAGGAAATAACCGAATGGATACAGGGAAATCCTTTACAGTGAGTAAGCCACATAGTCTCATGTTCTATGCTGAACCATAATTTTGTTGGAAAATTTAACCAGTTCACTGTATCATATCCTTGGGTATAACCTATCTCTGCAGTAAATTGAAGAATGCACGTTTCTTTAACGACTGAAATGGCGTAAGAGCAGGAATTAAATTACCATTTTAAAGTGTTACTCCAACCCCAAAAAATATTTTGATATAAATTTTAAAAATAAAATAAAAGATAAAACTTACCTCTGTTCCATCGCCAAGACCACATTCTACTGCAACCTGATCCTCCTTGGCTGGTGTCACTCCCCCTAACTGGAGGGAGAGAGAGGTCGGGATGGGGTGCATTTCGCTATTGGCTCTCTGTCACAGCATGCTGGCGCCCGACACAAATTTTGCTCAGATTTAATATTAACTGGCTTGAAAATTTGCTCTTGGCTGGTTAATGACATTACTGTAGGTGGAGTTGCATCTCTGTATGTGCAACATTTCAAAGAGAAATGCTACATTTTCAGACTCTGGGACCATCCATAGTCACTTCGAATCACTATAGTGGTCCTGCTGGTTGGTGTAACACTTTAAAATATCAAATATTATTAAATACATTAAACTAATTGCTGGTACAGAAGGTTTAGGGCTCTGCTCTAACAGGCGATGATGACAACAGAGGTCAACATCTGATTGTGCGATGATTCATTGGAAATTTGAGATAGATCGGGCAGGAGACATGGATAAGAACAGATTCTTTATGGGAATAACTAAATTGTATCATATGATTGTGACGGGACTGGAAAGTATTAATTAAAGGAACATAAATGCTAAAAAAGCAAATTAAAAAAAAAATTAAAAAATTCTTATTTTTAAAGTTGGTGCTGAGCCCCTTTCAGGAAAAAAGGTATTAACCTGTAATACAACCCTGAGACTGCCTCCTCTGCTACTCTTCTGGTGTAGTGATCAGTTCTGTTGGACTTGTGTCCAATCCAATGCTTGTCACAGAGAAGAGGGAATTAGGGTGCCTATGCAGTAGTCGCTGCTATTTGCCCGTTTCATGCTTCTCGTAAAGAAGCACTGAATCCAGTGTATTTTCATGAGAGGCTTTGGATGCATTTGCCATCATCATGCTGTGTGTGATGACAACGAACGTGAAAATCAAAGGCCTGAAGGAGGAAAAGAATCTAGTGTCTGCCTTTCTAACAACCTCTAGAAGTGTGTAAACCTTTTTAGAAGTGGCAATATTTTGCAGTTTCTGAGAAAAGAGCCAGCATATATGTACCAAAACCACTACATTCAGGTATAGTGGTTTTGGTACTTTGAGTGTTATTTTTATAGTTGGGTTTTTTTTTTTTTGCGGCGGTGGGGTGACTACCATTTGAAGAGCTTGGGGGAAAAGTCCAACATGGCAAGGGGAAGAATTTGAGACAATCTCTTTGGCCTGGAAAAAAAAAAAGTATGTGGTGTGAGAATAAGTGTCAAAAAAGGTGAGAAAACATGAAAAAAAAAAATATATATATATATATATATATATATTACTAGTGTGTGTGTGTGTGTGTGTGTGTGTGTGTGTGAAGATAATAGGAGAGGATGTAGGACTTGAGGAAGTGACAACTTGTTTTAGATACGATTACATTTAAGAATATTTTCCCTTCAATGAACTGCATGTTTTAACCTTGGTGGAACCATTTTAGATGCAAATATTGTATGAATATTGTTTTATTGTGCTCAACACAGTGTTCTTACCTGGAAGCTAGGAATTGTCAAATAGAAAGCAAGTACTTAATTGTGCTGAGAAAGTTGCAGGAAGCATTGCCGTACCTGGATGCAGAGTACCGTGGAACGATTAAAAGCCTCGTAGAAGATGCTCTGGAGGTCAATATGAAAGATGGTATAGACCAGACATCTGTGAACTTTAATCCGATTAGGTAAGCTCTCTCGATACTAATGAATGCAATTAATGTGATCCAAATACATTTGTACGGGGGTAAAGAAATAACAGGTATGAAAGCGTGATTACAACTAATAAGCTGCTGGGGTTATTGTGCATGGAGCCTCTTAAAGGGACACTCCACTTCTGAAATAGAAAATTTATAAAAATCACTGCTTAGTAGATATAACCCAAATGAAAACTTGCGTGCATTTAAATATTCATTTTTTTTTTTCCATTGGTGGTATAGACATTTTAGGTGACTTAACAACATTGGGTAATAATTTATAAAACTAAACTATAATTGGGGGCGGGGCCTAACCTTCATGGCCGCCAGACGTTCTTCAAGTGAGCTCCTCACATAAGAAGTGTGAAACACGACATTAGAGCGAGGTGATATCCACAAACATTGCCCAAAAGGACTAAGCACCTACAACTAGCAACTGGGGAACGCTTTGCAGCGACTTTGGAGCCACACTTGATCACACGTAGCCAGCTACAGCTTTTGAGGCCTACTCACCCAGCACACCCCACGGAGGGGAGACCGGCCGGTCTCCCAGTCTGGGACTGAATGTGGGATACAGGGCCGGTGCAAGGATTGTTGCGGCCCTAGGCAAATGAAAAACCAGCCTGCCTCCCCCCACTGTGACATCACAATGCCCCACCTATATGATCTGCCATACGAACTAATGCCAGTGCTGCACACCGTGTGTGTTTACATTAAAAAGCCTGCAGGGACTGGCTATAGACACCAGAACCACTTCATTAAGCTCCAGTCGTTCTGGGGACTATAGTGTCCCTTTAATGTAATGTACATTATAGATTAGTGTCACTAATAATATACTAGATTGCCTACTTACAACCAGATGAGGATGGTGATGGGCTCTGGCTGCAGTTTGGCTCCACTGGTCTGGTGTAGAACAGGATCTCTGGATGCTGTAACTGTGGTCACAAAATGTAATCTTCTGGGAGAATGGGAAGCAGCTCCATTTTTTTGGGGGGCCCCTTACACAGCTCAAGGTCTGGGCCCCAGGGCCTGACGGTGAGTATGCCCATAAGGCCCACCCATAAGTCCACCTACACGTTCCACCCATGAGTTTGCTCACAGGGAGTGGAGTGTGTAGGGTATGTGTTATTGTAGAGGATCTAATGTGTGTGCGTATGGTATGTAGTGTATAGGCGATGCAGTGTGTTTTTGTGTAGTGGAAGCAGTGTGTTTTTGTGTAAGGGATAGAAAGCTGTATGTGTTTGTGTATAAGGGATTTATTGTGTGTTTCTGGTTGTGTGAAAGGGATACATTGTGTGAATCTGTGTATGTATGCATAAGGGATGCAAGGTGTGTTTCTGTGTATGTAAGGGATGCAGTGTGTGTGTCTGTAAGGGGTGCATTGAGTGTGTGTAAGAGATGCATTGTGTTTCTGTGTGTATGTAAGAGAAGCAGTTTGTGTTACTGTGTGTAAGTAAGAGAAGCAGTTTGTGTTTGCGTGTGTGTAAGGGATGCATTGTGTGTTTCTGTGTATGTGTGCAAAGGATGCATTGTGTCTAAGGGAAGCCTGTTCTGTTTCTGTGTGTGTAGGGATGCATTGTGTGTTTCTGTGTATGTATATGGATCAGGCCCGGACTGGCCATCGGGCATACCGGGCAAATGCCCGGTGGGCCGCGATGGCCGTGGGGCCGAGGCCGGCAGGGGATCTCCCCGGCCGGCCCCTGCAGGGCCAGCGCTATCCGAGCGCCGGCCCTGCATAGTGCCTCCATGGGCCGGTGGGGAGATCAAAGATCTCCCTCACCGGCCCACAGGAATGGAGATGCGGCCGCCAGCTGGGTGAGGGAGGGAGGGAGGACCCGGCGGAGCTCTAACAAGCAGCTCCGCCGGGTCCTCTCGCGAGATTCTGAGCGTTGCCGCGGCAACGCTCAGATCTCGCAAGAGTGAACTCTAACCTGCAGGTTAGAGTTCACTCTCACCACTGGACCACCAGGGAATGCAGCATGGCTCCCCTCAAGGCTCCCCCTGCCAGGCAGAACGGATCTCCCCCTCCCAGGCTAAAGGTAAGAAGGGAGGGGGGGGGGGTACATAACTTATATATAAAAAATATATACTTAAAATTAATTCCCAAACAGCACCCCCAGACACACACACACAGCACCCCCAGACACACACACATACCCCAGACACACACAGCCAACTCACACACAGCACCCCAGACACACACTGCACCTCCAGAAACACACAGCACCCCAGACACACACACTGCACCCCCAGACACACACAGCCAACTCACACACAGCACCCCAGACACACACTGCACCCCCAGACACACACAGCACCCCCAGACACACACAGCACCCCCAGACACACACAGCCAACTCACACACAGCACCCCAGCACCCCCAGAACACACACAGCACCCCCAGACACACACACACAGCACCCAGCACCCCCAGACACACACAGCCAACTCACACACAGCACCCCAGACACACACTGCACCCCCAGAAACACACAGCACCCCAGACACACACACAGCACCCCCAGACACACACAGCCAACTCACACACAGCACCCCCAGACACACACAGCACCCCAGAAACACACAGCACCCCAGACACACACACAGCACCCCCAGACACACTCACACACAGCACCCCCAGACACACACACACACAGCACCCACACACACAGCACCCCAGACACACACACAGCACCCCAGACACACACAGCACCCCCAGACACACACACAGCACCCCAGACACACACAGCACAGAGACACACACAGCACCCCCAGACACACTCACACACAGCACCCCCAGACACACACACACACAGCACCCCCAGACACACACACACACAGCACCCCAGACACACACAGCACCTCCAGATACACACACAGCACCCCAGAGACACACACAGCACCCCCAGACACACTCAGCACACCGAGGGACACACATAGCACACATATATATATATATATATATATATATATACACACACACACACACACTACAGCACCCCTCACACTGCGCCACTACACACATTACGCTCCAGATACACGCTAGATCCCTTACCCTATATGCACTCTAAATCCTCTGCACACACAATCTTCTATACACACTCTGGGTCCTTTACACACTAGATCTCTTACACACACACAGTGCACCACCTACACACACACTACATTCCTTGTAAGGAAACACATACAACATTCTCTAAACACACCCTCTCTACAACCCCTACACACACTACATCACCTATACACACACACTACTGCCCGTATGCACACACTCGCTACATCCCCTATAACACTATGCCCCTATACACGCATTCTCTACAGCCCATAGCCACACATATTACACCACACATATTACACCTATTTACACAATACCACACCACACTCTACACACAGGCAATCCCACAAGCAGGCGCCAAACACATGCACCATACACTTTCCTGGCCCTTTTGTCCTCTGGTATCCCACTTGTGGAGACACCAGAGACAATTTAAAAGCAAACACAGTGCAAGCATGTTATTACATTTGCTTGCGCTGCGCAGAACAAATACAGGGCCTTTTTCTAAAGCCAGAGCTCTTCAGCGGGGCTCTGCACATTGAACCAACATGCTCACTTTGAGAGGGGGCGTGCTTGTCATTAGTGATGACAAAACACACCCTCTCTGGCCCCGCCCCCTTCTTGGGGGGCCGCTCTAATTGAAAAATGCCCGGGCCTAATTTTTTTCCCAGTCCGGCCCTGATATGGATGCATTGTGTGTGTGTATGCGCGTAGTGTGAAAGAGCTCCCTGTCCTGCCCCCTGTCCTATATAGCTCTCCCTTCCATCCCTTAGAGCTATCCACTGCCCCTTAGTGGTCTCTCCTCTCCCCCCACCCTCCCCGTGTTCTTCTCATCTTCCCTTCTCCTCACCCCCTCCCTGTGTTCTTCTCATCTTCCTTTCTCACTCCCCCCTCCCTGTGTTCTTCTTCCCCCTCCCCCTGTGTTTTCACCCCCCACCCTCCCTCTGTTCTTCTCCCCTGTGTTTTTCACCCCTCTGTTCTTCTCTCCCCCCGCCCTGTATTCTTCTCGCCTCCCCTTCCCTGTAGCATGGGTGGCCGAGCTCCTCTTCAGTCTGTGGTACAGGAGCTTCTGTTTCCTGTACCCGGCCGGACAGATAGGTAGTGCACACTAAGTGTGCACTTCCTGTCAGTCCGGCCAGGTACAGGAAACGGATGTTCCTGTACCGTGGACCGGAGCTCGGCCACCCACGCTACAGGGAAGGTGAGGAGAGAGGCAGTGCTGCAGCCGCCTGAGGCTCTCTATACAGCGCTCAGGCGGCTGCTGCATTAAAAGGGCAGGTGATGGGGGCACAGGGCGCCCCCTCTTATGAGACGCCCTAGACGGCTGCCTAGTTCGCCTTATAGGAAGCGTCGGCCCTGGATACAGCTACCCCATGTTTCTATCTTGATTAATAACACAAATGAGGCAGAAATGTCTAGGAGCTGTCTAAACATAGTGTGATACCTAGCTCGCACCTCCTCATACTATAGTGTCAGTATGTCTGACTTGATTTATTTTCTTACCTGCCTTTAGCATGACATTTAAGCTATTGTATCGCACTAAAACAGTTCTAGCCTGCATCACCTAGTTTTTATGCTTGGATCAGTTCATGTAGTAAGCTCACGATTATCTAGCCTGATTGTGTTTTTCGCACGTTTACACTACATCCTTAAAAACACAAAATGAAGCAGACACTAATGAGGGAATGTATCGATGTTATTGTTTACTGTATAGGTGTACATTTATGCTGACCTATATCTCTTTTTCTTCCTTTCTGTAACATAATCACATTGCTGTAATAAAACAAAAATTTACAAAAATAAAATTAAAATAAACTACAATTTAGAATAAGAACAATGTATCTAATTTGATTTAGTTCTTTCAATCTATCCAAAATTAACAGTTGTATTTAATCATGTCAAAGTAATTAACAATTAGGAGTTTGATTAATAGTACCATAATACTAAGTACAGTACCCCCACTAATTCTTGCTTTACTTTTCCCACTGTGCTGTGCAGTATGGGTTTAATCTATAAAATAGGTTGACTTTCCTAGGTTGGCTGAAGAGGGGATTGGTCGCTGAGTGCCGTAAAGTGACCAGTTTTGTCAACCCAATTAGCAAAAAATTATTTTAACTTGTCTAATCTAGTGTGGTCAAATGATATGCTCTTACACTCATCATGCGTTTGATATTGGCACTCTAGGGAAAGAAAAAAAAATAGATCCTGCGAGCCCAATATCATGTTTCCAAAAAAACCTTGCACTAGTAATTTCTTACGTCATAGTTGTGAGCCAAATGTGTTTGGCTAAAAAGATGTTAAAAGAGTAATTGCAAATGTCTGTTAAAATAGATATTGAAAAAAAGGGTTAATTATGAAGGTCTTCATTTAGTCAATTTACATTTGCCTATCCTCCTTTTTTGTTTGCACATGTCCTGTAAAATAACAGACTTTTTTTTTAGTTACATATTTGCAGAAAGGAAATGCAAATTACACCATGTTTGGCTTTCTTTTAAACTTTTTAAAAGGGACTTTTATCCAAGTATTTTATTGATATTACTTGAGTTTTCAAATATTTTCTTGTTTCATTTCTGACGCTTGTTACATTGGATTGTTTGTCCCATTACAGTGAGTATGATGATTATGGCTTCATGATCATCCCAAAATACGAAGTGGAACACTTGAGGCTTCTAGCCAAAATCCAAGCCTTGGAAATCCGGTCGAATAAGCTTCTGACACAAGATGTGGTGGACAAGTCTTTAAAAACAAAATGGGACAATATTGAAGACTTGGCTCATTCAGGGGAGCTGAAGAACCTGGTGAGATGTGGCATTCCAACAGAACATCGTAAACGTGTGTGGATGTGGCTTATCAACGGCCGGGTCAACATTAGGGCCAACCATTATGCCCAGCTTCTGAAGAAGTGTGAGAACTCTCCTAATCCAGCCACTCAGCAGATTGAACTAGATTTACATAGGACTTTGAACAACAACAAACATTTCACTTGTCCAACCTCAGAGTTCATCCACAAACTCAGAAGAGTTCTCCTTGCGTTTTCCTGGCACAACCCCACCATTGGTTATTGCCAAGGTCTGAACAGGTAAAACTGGCATAAATATACAGTTTATTTAGGTTAATATTAATATGTTGCTAATATATTTAAAAATAAGCTGAATGTAACCAAAACTAGTGTTTTGTTTTTGGCATTATTAATTAGTGTACAGTTCTGAAGACATTCTGCAGTCACCCATTCGTGTAATTCAGTGAAGGTAACAGATTATATTTAAAGCGACTATAGTCAGCTAATCAACTATAGCTTAATGAAGCAGTTTTGGTGTATAGATCTATCCCACATGCAGTCTCACAGCTCAATTCTTTGCCTTTTAAGAGTTAAATCACCTTGTTTATGCAGCCTTAGCCACACCTCTCTGCATGTGACTTACACAGCCTTCCTAAACACTTCCTGTAAAGTGAGATCTAATGTCTAAACTTTAGAATTTTCTGTCTCCTGCTCTACCTACACCCCTCAGGAGCCTCCTATATCTGATTAAAGTTCAATTTAGAGAGCAGGAGATAAACTTTTAAAGCAAGTTACTATCTGATTGAAAGTGAAACCAATTTTTTATGCAGGCTGTGTCCGTCACAGCCAGGGGAGGTGTGGCTAGGGCTGCATAAACAAAGTGATTTAACTCCTAAATGGCAGAGAATTGAGCAGTGACGCTTCAGAGGCATGATCTATACACAAAAACTGCTTAATTAAGCTGAAGTTGTTTTTGTGACTGTAGTGTCCCTTTAAGTAGCTTAGCCATATTTTTTCCAGTGCAATAAAATTCATATCAAAATCATGGTATGTGACTTTTTTTTTTTTTTTTTTCTATTCCCCCAAATGTGATCCTTTAAAGCAAGTGTTTTGGCTTTTTTTTTTTAGAGAGACTGTTTTGCCTTTACTGATATTCGCCTCAATTTAATAGTTTTGGGTAAACTTTGCAAATTATTATTAATTTTTGGATAAACCTGAGGATAAACTAAAATAGTATTAAAATATTTTATATACAATATCTTTAAAATATTTTTTAAAATATTAAATAACCTCAAAAAATTTATCCAATAATATTAAATCAAGGCCTTAGTATTCTGAAAGATGAGTAAAAAAAGATAGTTATCATTTTATACACTCACCGTAGCTTTTAAATGAGACGAGATTTTAAATAAAATATGTCAACCAGACTTTGATAAAGAATGTTATCATGCTAAAATATAGCATAGCAACTAGACTGAACCTGTCTTACATCTTAATTTTGAAATGTACACAAATGTGAATAAAATTCTTAGAAATCTTAGAACAAAAATGTAATATTTGTTATTTTTATTATTTATATCATCACATATTTTTACTTTGTTGAAAACTAGCAAATTGCCTTTCTTACTTAAAGGATCACTATAGTCACCTAAATTACTTTAGCTAAATAAAGCAGTTTTAGTGTATAGATCATTCCCCTGCAATTTCACTGCTCAATTCACTGTCATTTATGAGTTAAATTACTTTGTTTCTGTTTATGCAGCCCTAGCCACACCTCCCCTGGCTATGACAGAGCCTGCATGAAAAAAAAAACTGGTTTCACTTTTAAACAGATGTAATTTACCTTAAATAATTGTATCTCAATCTCTAAATTGAACTTTAATCACATACAGGAGGCTCTTGCAGGGTCTAGCAAGCTATTAACATAGCAGGGGATAAGAAAATCTTAATTAAACAGAACTTGCAATAAAGAAAGCCTAAATAGGGCTCTCTTTATAGGAAGTGTTTATGGAAGGCTGAGCAAGTCATATGCAGGGAGGTGTGACTAGGGTTCATAAACAAAGGGATTTAACTTCTAAATGGCAGAGGATTGAGCAGTGAGGCTGCAGGGGCATGTTCTATACACCAAAACTGCTTCATTAAGCTAAAGTTGTTCAGGTGACTATAGTGTACCTTTAATAGTGCTAATTTGGAAGATTTTATTCCACTGAAAACTACACTGAAATGCTATTCAATAAAACTTATTTTAAAGAAGACAATCGTAACTGGTCATGTATGCATTTTCACTAGAGAAACATCTCTCAGAATTTCAGTGCTTGGTAAGCCTTCCCAATGATTTTTAATTTTTTTTTTTTTTTTTTTATCACAGAACCTGTGTTCTTGAACACTTGACAAAAAATCTTTTAAATGTTCAGAGATCAACTGTAATCTTTTTTTATTTTATATATATATATTTTTTTTAGGTTAGCTGCTGTGGCACTTTTAGTCTTGGAAGAAGAAGAGAGCGCTTTTTGCTGCTTGGTTGATATTGTGGACAATATAATGCCGGCAGACTACTACAGTAATAATTTATCTGGATCCCAGGTGAGTGTGAACTTCACTTTGAAAAGTCATTATTTTTTATCTCTATGTTTTGATCATGCATATATTAACTAGGTGTTATTTTAGTGAACCGTTTGAGTTGGACTTTCACTGGAATTTACTTGTATTTCATATAAACCCGCTGTACAGCACTGTGCAAAATTCAGTATATATAATAAACCAACTTTAGAAAATGTATTTTATCCCCAATGTAAGTTCTCACTTATGTATAAATGTCCTCAGTACTTCTTTAAGATAGCATTATTCTGAAATCTGTATTTCACGATTAAACACATACAGCAAAAATGCTACTTTAAAAATGTTTTTAGTCATTTTAACATTACGCAGTCTAGTATATGGAATTAAATCATTTGTAATCCAACCATATTGCCCCCACTCCAGCACAACATAAGTATATTACTTAATTGGATAAAGTCCCCTGTCTTTCAGAGGAAAAAGCTTGTCAATCATTAAAGTGAGATTTTCATAATGTTTTACTTTGGCTACTCCTACTTCTTGTCCTATCTAGTGTCCCAATAAAAGTTGTTGGGTTTTTTTGTCACCCAACTTCTGTGTGTCTTAGTTGTGTTCCGCAATACTCACCTCCTACTCAATGGATCCAGCCCCGCCATCATCCCTCATTCATGGGCAGCAACCTCCAGTTCAGCTCTGCTCCTTCTTTCGGAAGCATCGGAAAATTAGTATCCTCGTAAGCAATGAGCCATCGCCACACAGCTCACCTTCAACAGACATCAGCATGATGGCATAGAATATTTCCCATAAATCGGTTGACCATTGAATTTATACATTGCCTAGTGATTTTACTAGCAAAATATATAGAATGAGGAGAGGTATTTAATAAAAGTGTCAGAACCGGTTGGAACCAGAACTTACAGCCTGAATAACAATCAATAGACTTTCTATATGCCGGTTCTTAGAATGGCTGGGTTAATGGACAAACCGAGTCAGAGAGAATAGCTGTGGTCAAAGAAATATAGAAATCATAATAAATGTTAAACAAGCCGAGGTCAAAGGATCACAGAAGACAGGAACAACGATAAACCAGAACCAGAATAAATACCAAAGGAGAATACAACTGTAACGCGCTATTAGGCTAACAAGAACCACAATAGGGCAACAAGGAATGGGAGAGGTGAGTGTGTATATATAGGCAGGTCTTACTTCTTATTGGTCCAGGTCAGCAAGGAATTACAGATGATTCGTGGACGGTAATTGACCTCTCTTGTGTGACCTCTTATGTCATATATGTGCACCAAATTCGATTTGCGGTATCGTCATTTGATTCAGTGAAAGCCGAATTCAGGACTGCATTCGGGCGCACATAAATGCACGCTATGCACTTGTGTGCAGCGTTGGACGGAACGCCAGAGGGAACAGGAAAGTGGGCGGAAAGCATGGCAAAAAGTACATAAGTATTATGATAGGTAGTGTGGCCGAAGCTTGACTGGGGTCTCTCAGGAGCTCTTCCGCCAGACCAGGCTGTAGCACTCCTTTCAGACAGATATTGCCACCTCTGCCAATTCCGCTGCAGCCCTTCTTCCAGGCTGGTATCAGGAACACTGTCTATAACAATAGGCAACCTTCGGCACTGCAGATGTTTTGGACTTCTCCTCCCATGATGCTTTGCCAGCATTATGTGTGTAAGAGCATTATGGGGGATGTAGTCCACAACATCTGGAGTACCGAAGGTTGCCTATCCCTGGCCTATAATGTGATTATAGCAATTGCAGCTCTCGGGCCTAGCTCTTTTGATCTAACCCAGGACTACAGGGATCCTGCAGCCAGCAAACCGGTCCAAAGACTTTGTAACTGGGATCCCTAAAACATACACAGAGGACACAAATTCCAAAAGGAATTAACATGGTTTACTTTATTTTAACTTGGGCCTAGCCCATATGATCGTTACACTTAGCTTGATGTGACAAACTTAATAAAATACAATTAACCAAAACATGTCAAAAAACATACAGGGGATTATAATAACATATTTATAAAGGGGTGGGGAAGACAATATTTAACACCAAATAGCTCTCCTGTTGCAAAATTAAGAGTATGCAAATCTACCTTAAAATACAAATTAACAATCCGTGCTATTCAGGTAGTGCATATTGCTACCAGTAGAGGGCACTATATAGGCTGCATAGCCAAATCCACTTAGTTGGTAACAAGCATTAACAGGACCAGAGAGCACACAAAATAATAGTACACACACATCATAAACACATTGCACCTATAATGGCCACAGGGTGACTTAGACATAGGAGCCATTTATGAACCATTGTAAAGTGTCCTTCTGCTCCCAGTGATGGTGACTGCTGTCACAGTACCCTTTTAAGTTAACATTGTAAAAAAAATAGATGATAAACAATATATTTATTGCAGAGTGCTCAGAATTAAACAATTGCAGATTCTGTCACTATGATGAATTGATTCCATTGTACATTAAGGTAAATAATATATAAAGAATAATGGATTTTATTAAAGACACGGAGGCTCATATTATGCATAACTCTTTCTTTATTTCCTCAGCAGCAAAGAAAGAGAAATATAAATATTATCAAAACTGAAGAAAAAACTGTATAGGCACAACAGGTAGCCAATCACAGGGTATAGGAAGTAGCTATATAAGTCTTGTGTCTCCCACAATCCTCCTCTTTCTTTGCTGCTTCCTCAGACAGATAAGTGTTTCTCTGATCTTTGGCTTGCATTGTGATTCCATTTTAATTTGTATTACAGTGTGTTTCATTTTATGATTTTTCATACTGTTTGTTTTACTCTTATTTGTTTTCTTATTGTTTATATTGGTTTTGATGTTTTGATTTTGATGTTTTGATTTTGTTTTTCCCCGGCTGGTGTCTCCCCTCTGGGCCCGCGGGTGTGTCTCTGCCCCGTCCGGGCGGCCCCCACCCCTCCCCTCCTCTCTCCCCTCTCCTACCCGTGTTTCTGCACGGGACCCGACCTGCTGTGCCGCGGCCGCGATTTCCTCGCGACCGCGGCGGTGTACACGCTTCTCTCCTCCTCCCTCACTCCAGTTAGCGTGTCGGTGCACGAGCCCCTTCCCCCGCCGAGTGTTTTCCTCGTGTGCCTTCCTCGTGCGGCGGCCATTTTGGGGGCGGTCTTTTGTATTCCTCCCAGTGCTGCCGTGCGACCGGCCACCTCGTAGCCCTGCTCCCTGGGGACACCAGCCAAAACGTTTGTTTTTTCAATTTCCTTGTGGGTTAATCAACCCTTCCCTCTCTCTCCCAGCTAACACCCTGGTGTTATTCAGCCTGCTTTGTTTGTAGTCAGTTTGGTAACTATATAATTGCCATTGCATTATTATTTTACTTTAAATTCTCACTGTCTATTCTGTCACTGTCACTACCATGCAGGATAGGGGTGATGGGCCTGTTGGTCCCCCAGGGGACTTCCAATTAGATAGTACTGATGGTGCCATGGCCTCCCAAGAGTTTCAAGCCATGTTAGAGGCCACTATGGCTTCCTCCATTCAGAAGGCTATTGCCTCAGCCATGGGAGCTGTCTCTTCTAATTTCTCCCAGTCCCTGCACTCTCTGATTTTACCTCCCATGGCCACCCCTGCCCTCTCCCCTGCTCAGACTGTGCCTGGAGCCCGTAAGGCAAAGGCTAAGTCCAAACATGTCGGCTCCCACTCCTCGATGCAGGTTTTACCTGCCATGACTGACACGCCTGAGGCGGTCTCAGATAGCGCGCACCCCACGCGCAAAAGAGCCCCTGGCCGGGCTAAAAAGGCTAGACTATGGAAAAGGGCTAGAGCCCATGATATTGGGTCGGATACCGACCGGAGTGTGGAGGATGAGTCCGACGCTATGGAGTACGACTCCTTTGATCATGATGATTCTGGCGAGGATTTGCCCCTTACGGGCGTGAACCCCTCCGGGTCCTCCGCCAATACCCGGGGCCCCTCACTTGCTCCCCCGGGGGGTGACACCTCGATCCTTGACCCGCAGGGCAACCCCCTGTTTGACCCAGACGACCTACGTCATCCTCGGTCCGCCGAGTGGGTTCCCCCAGATCACATCGCCCAATATGTGGCTAAGCGTATCCGCACGCCACTTTCTAGGGAAGGCCGCAATAAATTGCGCGCCGAGTGCCCACGCCCGTCCCTCCCGGGCGCGGCTTGCAAAACCCCGGACATTGACCCGCAAATTGCTCAATTCCTGAATAAGTCAGGATGGAAGCCCAAGAAGGGCCTTGACCACTCCCTTAAAAGCTGCCAGGACAAGATCCTGGATACCCTAGGTCCCCTTTCCAAGCTTTACGAGCTTTTGGATGCTGCCAGGACCGGGGACTCCGTCCTGGACGTGGATGTGGCCGTTGGTTGGGTCCAAAGAGCTATTTGCTTACTGGGGAACGCCAATACGGCCATGTCTACAGAAAGACGCAAGGCGATCCTCCTGAAGATCGACCCTAAATTGGCCGCTATGACTGTGGCGGAGCCTGATCCAACTGAGGAGGGTCTCCTGTTTGGCACGTCCTTCGTTAAGGATATGGGTGCTTATGTCAAGACCTTTACGGCTATTGACAAGGCACAGGCGAACATGAAGCGCGTGTTCGCGCCTAAGGTTTTCGGAGGGGCCGGGCGTAGCAGGAACCGTCCACCCGGCCGTGGTTTCCGAGGCGCATTCCGCGCAACCAGAGGTTCCTTCTTTCCCTCGAGAGGATTTCAGGAACAGAGGGCCCCTCCCTTCTTCCCGGCAAGAGGTCGGGCCTGGGGATCCAGATACCCCCGCGGTGGTACCCCCAGCAGACGTCCTTACGGTGAGTACCCTTTCTTCCCCTCACGCTCAAGTTCGGGTGGCGGGGAGACTGGCCCTATTTTGTCAAGAATGGGCAAAGATCACCTCAGATGCTTGGGTTTTACAATGTGTAAGGGGTTTCCGTCTGGAGTTTGTTTCCATGCCTGTCCAGTTTTATTTCCCCAGAGAATTGTCCCTCCCTCAGGAACAAGACGAGATGATTTCCACGGAAGTGGTGGAGATGCTGTCCAAGGGTGCTATAGAGGAGTTGCCGTTCGCCGCCCCAGGCTTTACGAGCAATTTATTCCTAGTGCCCAAGAAAGGAGGCGGAGTTCGCCCTGTCATAAATCTTCGCCCACTCAACGCTTTTCTACGCTACCAACACTTCCAGATGGAAGGTATACACTGCCTCAGAGACCTCCTACGTCAATCGGACTGGTTGGCCAAGCTAGACCTGAAGGACGCATACTTTACGGTCCCCATCGCTTTGGAGTTCCGGGATTATCTCCACTTCACCTGGCATGGGCGTCGTTGGCGCTTCACCTGCCTGCCTTTCGGTCTCTCCTCGGCCCCTTGGTGCTTCACCAAGCTCATGAAGCCCGTGGTGACATTCCTCCGAACCCGGGGGGTTCGCCTCATTATCTACCTGGACGATATCTTGATTTTATCCCAGTCACGAGAGGATCTCCTCACACACCTGGGATGGACGACCGACCTTCTGCAGAAGTTGGGATTTCTGATCAATTGGAGCAAGTCGGTCCTGGTCCCTGCCCAGTCCATAGAGTTTCTGGGTTTTCAAGTAGATTCCATCCAGCAGTTCCTGTTCCTCCCGGATGCCAAGGTGAAAGCCATCCAGAAGGAAATTCGGAGGGCCCTCCGTGTTCCAGATTTGTCGGTCAGACAACTGGCGAGAATTATCGGCCTTCTCGCGGCCTCTATTCAAGCAATTTTCCCAGGCCCCCTGCATTACCGAGCACTCCAACGGCTCAAGGGATCACGGCTTCGCTCCGGTCATTCATACGAATCTCGGATAACATTAGACGAGGAGTCCAGGGACGAACTAGCGTGGTGGTTGGCGCACATGGAGGCATGGAACGGAAGAGCCATCTTCGGTTCTGCCCCGGATGTAGTGATAGAGTCCGATGCCAGCTTACACGGCTGGGGCGCTCGTTGTGGCAACGTCTCCACAGGAGGCAGGTGGTCCGACACGGAGAAGTCGTTACACATCAACTGCCTGGAACTTCTGGCAGGTGCCTTCGCGATCCGCAGCCTTGCTCCGGGGAGAGCGAATTGTTGCGTTCTCCTCAAGATGGACAACGTATCAGCAGTTCGTTACATAAATCACCTGGGGGGCACGAAATCCAAAATGTTGGCGCTTCTGGCAAAGGATTTTTGGCAGTTCTGCCTCTACAACAACGTTTCGGTGACGGCGGAACACATCCCAGGTCTGGACAATTCGGGGGCGGATTGGAATTCCAGACACTTACGGGACTCCGGAGACTGGCATCTACATGCTTCAGTGTTCCAGTGCCTGAACAGGTTGTGGGGCCGGTTCCAGTTGGACCTATTCGCGTCACGCCTGAACACTCAGCTACCGAGGTTCTACAGTTGGAGGCCGGACCCGGCTGCAATAGCGACAGATGCCTTCCTCCAGGAATGGCCACCGGGTCTGCTGTACGCCTTTCCCCCATTCAACATGATCGCACGCACGATCTCGAAACTGGTCCGCCACGATTGTCGGATGGCTTTGATCACCCCCCTATGGAGGTCTCGACCATGGTTCCCTCGGCTGATGGAACTGTCCATAGACTACCCTCGTTTACTTCCGGTATTCCAAGACCTCCTTCTGGATCCGGATGGGAACTCTCACGACCTGGTGTTGCAGCATCAGCTACCCCTCATAGCATGGTTCCTTTCAGGGGACCTTGGGTTATCCCAGACGTTTCGCAGTCAACTCTCCGACTCCTCGATAACGCCTGGGCCCCGGGTACACGGACAGCTTACCGACATTCATGGAGATCATGGTCTGGTTGGTGCATGGAACGGGCAATGGATCCCGTATCTGCACCTCTGCCTTTGATTCTTGAGTTCCTCACGTTCCTATTTGATTCGGGCAAGGCATACCGCACGATTAACCTTTTCCGCTCAGCTATCTCAGCCGGTCACGAAGGTCTAGACGGTTCTCCGGTTGGCAAGCATCCTTTTGTCTGTCGACTTCTCAAGGGTATTCGCCTTGCTCGTCCTCCTCGACCTCGTTTTGCCGCCTTTTGGGACGTCAACGTGATGCTACAGTTCCTATCATCATGGTACCCCAATTTGGAGCTGACTCTCAAGCAATTGTCTGCCAAATTGGTTATGTTACTGTGCCTGATTTCTTGCAGAAGAATCTCTGACGTTCGGGCCCTGGACTGGGACGCCGTTGCATTCACCCCAGAAGGCGTCACCTTTGACATTTCCAGGAGGACCAAGTCTGCATCTAAGTCACTTACATACCCTAGGTTTTCAGACTGTCCAGCGCTCTGCCCGGTGGATTGCATCAAGGACTATCTGGATGTTACACGTCCCCTTCGCATGACAGACCTGCACGATCTGTTCATATCCTTTAAATCGCCTCACCGGCCGGTTTCGACTCCTACTCTAGCACGTTGGGTGCGCTGGCTGCTATCCTCCGCGGGTATAGACACCTCAGTATTTACGCCCCATTCTGTCAGGGGCGCGATGGCCTCGAAAGCCTCTTCAGTCGGATGTCGCCTAGAGGACATTATGCGAGCGGCGGATTGGTCTCGGGAATCGACCTTCCGAACCTTCTACTTCAGGCCAATTGAGCACATCGCATCTCGTGTGGTGGCACAGCTTTGAACTTGCATAATATGAGCCTCCGTGTCTTTAATAAAATTCCCAGATTTTACTAGTAACATGACGTAAAGTCATGATTTTATTAAAGACACGGAGGCGAGTATTATTCCCTCCCACCCTCCCGGTGTGGAGTTGGGGTACGAGATGCTTGGTGGCTCTACAGGTAGGTTTTTTCAGTTCGATCTGTATCCTATCAGTTGATTTGCATCTTTTGTACGGGTTGTTGTACCTTTATGCTGTGTACTAATTCTGTTGTTTTTATATTTCAGTACTCTGTTTTACCTGTGTCTCCCCAAGACTATGTTTGGTAAGTTTGCAGTTCTGAATTAAGAAATTACCATATTTCTCTATCTTTTTTAGCTTGAAATTGTCGCATCGTTTTCCCGTTACCCTGTTTCGGCCAAGTGGGACATCGTTCATCTTACCTGGTCTTCGGTTCGCAAGAAAGAGGGGGATTGTGGGAGACACAAGACTTATATAGCTACTTCCTATACCCTGTGATTGGCTACCTGTTGTGCCTATACAGTTTTTTCTTCAGTTTTGATAATATTTATATTTCTCTTTCTTTGCTGCTGAGGAAATAAAGAAAGAGTTATGCATAATACTCGCCTCCGTGTCTTTAATAAAATCATGACTTTACGTCATGTTACTAGTAAAATCTGGGAATTTTCATTAACAAAGTCCAGTAGAATTCAGATACTGAGCTTATAGTGATTGGTGTTTAATATGAGACTGTTGTTATTCTGTTAGGTCGATCAGAGGGTATTCAAGGACTTTTTGTCAGAGAAGCTCCCGAGATTGACTTCTCACTTCCAGCAATACAAGATTGACCTGTCTTTAATCACTTTTAACTGGTTTCTTGTGGTGTTTGTTGACACCTTAGTCAGTGATATTTTACTCCGAGTTTGGGACGCTTTCCTCTATGAAGGAACAAAGGTAAGACCTTTATCAGTTATCATGGTTAACAAGTGCTATGTCTAAAAAATACTTATTTATTATATTGTTGTTTCCGTAATTATATGCCAGTTGCATGTTATTTTAGGTCAATACATTTACCCAGAATTCCATATGGGAATAATCTTTTTTTTTTTTTTTTTTTTTTTGGGCAATTGTAGATCAGAATTGTCAAGGCGGTATTATTAATAAAATAATTCCTTATTCTTACAAGGATACTTAAAGGGAATTTTTTACTTCTCTGGAATTTACACAATTGAATAAAACATTAAAACCACCTATAGATTGTGCTACCGTATTTATGTGATGCTGTTTTCTTGGAAATCTTATATTAAATGGATACGATAGGCACCCAGACCACTTCAGTGTCCTAGGCCCCTTAACACTGCAAATGTAATTATTGCCGTTATTGATAACTTGCAGGGTTAGCTCCATTTCTAGTGGCTATCTAGTATTGTATAATGATTTCCTAAGGGGTCACCCAAAACCCCCTTTACTATGGGGCAAGTCCTAATGCCGGCACGGCAATCGTTGCACATGCGCATTAGGTCCCCCGCCAGGTGAGGTCAATGGAGTTTGAGCGGAGGCAGAGCCTGAACCTGCGCCAAGGGTTATCGGCGCTGCAATCAGTTAAGTGACAGAAGGGATTTTAACTAATTCTGCTTATAAAATGAGGTACCTGTGGGTAGTGTATGTCATGTAACGGAATGATTGTGTTTGACAATGTATCTTTATCTGAACACTCTCTAAGCACCATAACGACTACATTGTGCCGTTTGGCTTCTTACCTGGGGTCTGCCGAATGCCACTCTCTACCTCAATTAGTTCTCTGCCAGCAGTTACAGGGAATGAGCTGGCTCTATATTGCTATCAGCAGACAATCTCCGTCAATAAGCTGGCCCTCACGACTGGAAGAGGAGAGGCAGAGAGCAGTGCCCACTTAACCCCAGTTACGAATTCAAATTATTAGAAACAATTATTCTGGCCCGTCAACTGTTACAACATGCTGTAGTAGTTAAGGTACTTGAAGTGTTCCTTTAATACCACTTTTTTGTGTAAAAGCCCCTATATCGAACATATATTGCTTTATACCTTTTCTGACGTGAGAACGCTGAAATTCACTATGCTGTAAGTTAACTCGAGATGATTATTGGGGCGCAATTAGAGAATTATATACTTAAAGTCTTTCGTAAACCTGGGCCCTCTCTCAAGCTAAACTGCTCATTTTCAAATTTTCTAAATTTAAAGCCAATAAAACTTGGCGAGTGTAAATTGCTGGGAATTCAATGACTGAAATAAATTAAAATGTAACTGACTTGTAGTTATTATTTTTTTCATTTGAGATGTTTTGGTCTAATATTTGAAATTCTCTTTTTAAATTTCAGGTAATTCATACTTTGAGTAATTCAGTTAATGGATTGTGTTTAACAGGAAGTTATACTTCATTTCAATGTTTTATTATTATCCTTCAACTCTTGTGTATTTTTACATGCCTCACCCTATCTGGCTTTATTGCTTGATAACTACAATGTGAGTGATTTTTATAGACTAGGGTGTGCTACACATTAAAGCGGCACTGTCCCCTTTGAGTATTTCATAAAGAGATCACTTTTCTGAAACACTATATTGACTGTTACAATTGAAATGGTCTTATGAAATTGACATTCCCGAAGTTGGCAAACGTTGATGCTTCAAAGATGCTTCAAAGTCCTCTTCTTTTGTAAGAGGTTCTATAGAGGATCCCGCAATCTCGTGGATCTAGTCTCATGTACTGAATGCACGAGAATACAATAGTGATGTCTGCTACTAGCCTATAAAATGACAGAGTCCCGGTCAGCCATGATAGATCCACGACGCATACAGACAGTCGGCTTGCAGCGGGACCACGCTAAGCCCACATTGGGTATCGGCTAAGAGGACACATTGCATATATGTCCCAATGATCCAATCCTACTAAGTATGTGCCTTGCATAATAATCGTAATCCTAGCCTCTATGAAGTGCCAATCTCATACTCATAACCATGCTTCACTATAGGGTGAATATATCTCCCACAGTTATTGCAGCTACCCAGCTCAGTACCAGCAACAAGCATTGACCCACTTATCTATCTAAGCTGGAATGTTTAAGCTAACCTACCTTAGTCTGTTTTACTCGTTTTACAATATACTCCCAATACCTATTAAGCAATAGTCACTCGATTAATGCCTGAAGTTAGCCTGTTTAAACAAAATTGTGCACGAGGTCTCGAATACACCAATTGTAAAGCGTGATATTAGACCTGAGGATTGCCTTTGGGGTACCTCAGGCTTGTATGTATACTCTTATGCACTGCAAAAATACAAAATTTAAAAACAAAAATTAAACAATGACAGAGAATGAAAGAGAACCATTGTAAAAGATCAGATGGCACTGCCCACCGGAGATAATTTTAGAAAAGTGTATCTCCTATTAGCTTTGCCCACCCAGCGCAGTACAAGTATTCATGTCAACTTGGGATTAATTAGCACACGTGACAGTGCAATTTAAGATCATAAATATTGAAACCACAATCCCACAAATGTATTATTCAAGAGCCAATACTTTACATTTTACATAGTTATAATAAAAATCGTTTGCTCAAATGTTGTACCAAATAATCATCAATGTTGCCAAAGGGATACCAGTCAGATCATAGGAAAATTTGTTGGTAATCATTTTTAATTAAATTGTAACGAAGTAAAATGGTTGAAACATGCTAATTTTTGTTTGTTTTTTAAAGAAATAATCTTCTATTCCTTAAACTGTAACAGGTCATCTTTCGCTACGCGCTGGCAATCTTTAAATATAATGAAGAGGAGATCTTAAAGTTTAATAATGAATCGGACATCTACCACTATCTCTCATTCTTCACCAAGACAATCTGTGATGGCAGGTTAGTTAAAATGAGAATACACTACATGCATCCATCATTTATTTATCTTGTTTTACTGCTGTTAGAAAAGTGTTTAAAAAGTTTTATTGGGCAACAGGTCAAATTTGTGTCTCTGAAATGATTTGCTATTAAAGAAACACTCACTCCAGACCCCTAAAGCTCTTCGGTTTGGTGACATGCTTTAGGCACGGTATTACCGGCTAGGCCCATTTTTAAATTTTTTTTATTTTAGAACTGCAAACACTGCACAACCAGTTATTGAATTACTTGTAATTTTGTGCCGGTGGGGCTAGTTGCTCTGCTCAGGGCTGCCTATTATCAACTCTGTTAGTTTTTTTGATATCTGTCATCAGCGTTCACTGCACACGGGCGACAGACGTAATTTGATTAGGTCTTATTGCTCCCATCACCCTATTTCATCCGTTTAGTTTTTTTCAAGACTCCCTCCCTCTCCCCCTCTGCTTGCTGGCTTAGAGTGTGCCCATGCATTCTGAGATGGCTCAATCAAAGACTTGATGAAAAAGCCTTTGAATGGACCGTGCATTGACTGCAGTGATGTCAGGAGGGGGCGTGGAAAGCAGCACCATAAACTATGTTTTGATCAGGAGAATAATGGCCAATAGGGCATTATTCATTAATAAATAAAAATACAACATATACAAAAATATAACATTAATACAATGTTAAACAAACCTTTTGCACACCAGTCAAGCCATAAGACTTGCTTTTCCCACAGAAATCACAAATTTGCAGTGATTTTACTACCGCAAAGGATTCTGGGTGGGCATATGCAAATTTGTGTGTGTGTGTGTGTATGTGTGTATATATATATATAATGTATGTTGAATAGATTGATGTAAACCTTTAAGTTGCATGCACCCTCTTTGCTGTCAATCAGACAGCAAGGACTGTGCTCTTCCTCAAGTGTTGTCCAAAAGCAGAAGTAAAGATAAGGAAGCAAGGGAATAAATGTTACTTTATGAGCACATCGCAGAGATTGCGACATATGCACTAGAGGACCAAAATGCTTCTCTATGAAGGGTATTGGATTGGCCTGGTAGTAAGAATCTCTCAGCTGGAAAAAAATGGTGAGTAACCTCTATTTGAGACCTTTTTGTGGGGGGAGGTCTAACACTCAAATCTGGAATTAGCCTAATTATATTATGTTGTATATGCTATCATTAAATGCTGTAATATTTGTGTTCATTACTTGAGTTAAAGCAGGAGCTTCAAGCTTGGGCTATAATCCTGAAAGAGTTCAGCAGTTAAAGTATAGGGTCAGGCAGGCTCGGACTGGCCATCGGTCATACTTGGCAAATGCCCATGCAGGGCCGGTACTATCAGAATGCCGGCCCTGCTGTGTGCCTTTTTTTTTTTGATAATCTTTATTAAAGGTTTTTTGATATGAGAGAGAACCAAAGCTCAGCAACATGTAGACATCATACTTTTTAGCGTTAGATATTCGTCTATATCTTCATGAGGAATTACATGTAAAGCATTTCACATATTTATCCATGGACAATTAAGTTACCACATATCACCATGCAACATAATTACATTTTAAGGTGTTAGCATATCTTCCTAGATGGTGGATGTCGTAGGTTTAAAGGTGGAGAGGAAACCAGAGAGAAAGAGAAAGAGGGGTGAGGTGAGGGGGAGTGGGTGGGTTGGGTTACCTGGATTAGGGTGAGAGACGTTCACATAGAGTGAACAAAGATAGCATAGGATGGAGTAGAGTGTGGTGTTCCCCTGAGGTCATCAGAAGCCCTCTTGACGTACAGTGAGCCCATTATCATTTGGTTATGTATGCTATGTAGACGGCCCCTGGGGTTGCTTGGGTGCATGTGTGTTAGGTTCCCGCATTTTGTCTAGCCACCTGGCAGTACTTGTTTATGGGTGTGGATAAGGGTGCAGAAGAAGAATGGGGGGGTAACAGGCTTGCACCCATCATGTAGAGGGCGTGGTCGGGATATCATGGTATTTGGAAGCGTGCATTGGCCGTGCCCCGGAGAGCCGGGCGCCCCCGGGTGTGTCGCCGTTCTCAACGTCTCTATCCCCGTGTATTTTGTGATGTGAAGACAAACCATGGCTGCCATCGCTCTGCGTGTTTACCCCCTCTGTCTTGCAGTGTTGCCTGCAATGCTTCGGCCCCTTGAATATCCTCCACTCTGCGGATCCACTCCTCTTCGCGGGGTATTTCCGTCTGTTTCCAATATAGCGGAATAAGTGACTTGGCTGCGTTCAAGAGGTGTCGAAGGATGGATCTTTTGTAGGAGGATACTGACATCTGCGATATGTGTAAGAGGGCCAGTGCAGCTGACCAGTCCGTCACGTCGCCCAGTATTTCTATTATCCTCTGTCTGATCATGTTCCAGTACGATGTGATCTCGCTACACTCCCACCAAATATGCATCATCGTCCCCCTTTCCTTCTGGCATCTCCAGCACATTGGGGTAATGGTTGGGAATATCCTATGCAGAAGGACAGGAGTCCTGTACCAGGAGGCTATCAATTTGTAATTTGTTTCTTGAAATTGGGAGCTAACCGAGCTCTTGTGTTGCCAAATAAGCGCCTTGTCCCATTGTTGGGGCGTGAAAGTCGTGTCCAACCGTTCCTCCCATTGCCTGCGGAACATTGTGTTTGTCGTTAGATGTCCGGTCAGAAGGTGTTGGTACAGTGTGGAAATAGCATTCCCCAGTACGATCCTCTTCTCACAGCAGTCCTCCAGCCAAGTGCGTTCCCTGTGGAGTTGTTCCTTATTCCGTATACTATCGTAATAATGTTTCACTTGTAGGTAACGAAAAACTGCCAGGGGTGTCCGGGGCTTTCCCTCTAGTAAAGTGTCTAGGGTCTGCAGTGTTCCCTTCTGTAAGATCGTGTGGATTGGTATATATTCGCGACCTTCCGCAAAGGGCCACGTTGTTGGATGGAATCCACCCCCTATTGCTTTATTATTGGTAATTGAAAGCATCGGACTGGGCGTTGGCGAGATATGAGGTGCCTCCCTCATGGAGTTCCAGCTATATAGCGTTTGTTCCATCGGTCCCTCTTTAGCGACTTTGTGTTTTTCTGGTTATCCCTCCCCATATGGTTGGCTGTACAGGGGTTGCAGGGCCCTCTCGTGCCATCGCCACCCATTGTTTTTGTTGAGGCTCCGCGTGCCACTCAATAATTCGCTGCAGGACCGTGGCTTGGTGGTACTTCTTAAAATCAGGTAGCGCTAGGCCACCGCGAGATCTGGGTAGACAGAGTAGGTCGTATCTCAGTCGTGCCCTCTCTCCCCGCCATACGTATCGTATGACCGCGGATTTCAAAGCGGAGAAGAAAGTTGCCGGCAGGGCAAGAGGTATTGTTTGGAACAGATATAGCAGTCTCGGTAGGATGTTCATCTTGAGAACTGCTATCCGTCCGTGCCATGAGATGTGTGGGTATGCCCATCTTTCCAAGTCTGTCATTATCTTCTTCAGGAGAGGGGCGAAGTTATGCCGATATAGGTCTTTAGGGTTCGGGGTTATCCAAATCCCGAGGTATTTCATTTTTTGAAAGCACCACCGGAACGGGAACAGTGACTCCAGGGCCAGGAATTCATCATCGGGCATGGATACGTTTAACACTTCACACTTCGACAGGTTGAGTCTAAAGCCGGAGATCGAGCCGAATTTCTCGAACTCCGACAACAGGCAGGGCATCGCGATCCGAGGGCTGGTTATGTAAAAAAGGAGATCGTCCGCGTATGCGGCGACCTTATGGGTCGTGCCCTGCCACGTAAAGCCCCCGATGTCCGGGTGTTGGCGTATCTTCTGAAGCAAGGGTTCCAGCGATATGGCAAAGAGTAGCGGGGATAGGGGGCATCCTTGCCTTGTGCCATTGGAAATTTCAAAATCTCCGGTGAGTGCTCCATTGACGCGTACCGCGGCCCGCGGTTTGTCATATAGGGCCCGGATCATCGTAAGGAATCTACGTCCCGCCCCCATCTGGTTGAGGGTAGCGAACATGTAAGGCCATTTCACCCGGTCGAATGCCTTCTCGGCATCCGTGGAAATCAAGAGAAGGGGTTGTCGTGTATTCCTCGCTTAGTGTTGCAGCGCAAAGAGTCGTAGGGTACTGTCCCTTGCTTCTCGTCCGGGTATGAATCCCGTTTGATCCTTGTGTATAAGCGAGGGGAGAATGGATTGGAGTCTGGTAGCAAGCACCTTTGTAAAAAGTTTTGTATCCACGTTTAATAATGAAATCGGGCGGTAGCTGCCACAGAGCATGGGGTCCTTTCCGGGTTTGGGGAGGACAGTTATGGTAGCCGCCAGGGATTCGGCTCCGAAGTGGCTTCCGTCCGCGACAGCGTTGAGGGCCTTCGTGAGCCACGGCAGGGTTATCGATGGGAACGTTTTATAGTAACCCGTGGAAAATCCATCCGGGCCTGGTGCTTTCCCCCTCTTGGCCGCCTTCAAAGCCGCCGCTAGTTCCTCTTATGTGATCGGGTTTTCTAGTTCGGTCGCCACATCCGGCTGGATTGTTGGTCCTATCGCCTCGCGGAGGTATTCTTGTGTGCGTGCCTTGATCGCTGCTGACTGCGACTGTGTTTCCATCGCATCTAAGTTGTATAAGGATCTGTAGAATGACTTGAATTCCCCCGCAATGTCCGTCGGGAGGCCAGAGGTCCCGCCCGATGTGAGGTGTAATTTGCGAACCTGGGTGCGGGGTGTCTGGCCCTTTAGTAGGCGGGCAAGGAATCGTCCCCCCTTATTGGCATGGGTGTAAAAGAATGCCTTAGAGCGTTGCAGGGAGCGGTGGTGGCGTTTCACAAGGAGCTCCTTTAGTTGTCGTCTGGATTGCATAAGGTCCCGGTATATCTCCATGAGGTGTGACCTTTTATGCTGAGCTTCCAAATCTGTGATTCGCCTATAGAGGTTAGCCATCTCGCTTATCGCCGCCTTCTTCTTATGTGAGGCTATGCGTATGAGCGTGCCCCGCAGGACGCTTTTATGGGCCTCCCAGAGCGATATCGGAGAGATGTCTGGGGTCGCGTTATCCTGAAAGTATTGAGTCAATGCCTGGGAGATTTGTTCCCGTGTGCCAGGGTCCAGGAGGAGGGTCTCGTTAAGTCTCCACGTCCACACGGAAGGTCGAAAAAGTGGGGACTCGAGCTCCACTACAACTGGGCCGTGATCCGACCACGTGGCCGGTTCTATCTTGGCCGAGATCAGGCTCGATAGCCCAGCTTGTCTAATAAAGAGGTAGTCGATGCGGGAGTATCTATCGTGAAGCGCGGAGTAGTATGTAAAGTCTTTCACTGATGGGTTCAGTGTTCTCCAGCAATCCGCTAGATCCATATCGCCCAGGGCTCTTCGGATAGCTCGTATATGTAGTTGAGTGACGCTACTGTGTCCCGTAGAGGAGTCCAAAAGAGGGTCCAGCGGGACATTAAAGTCGCCTCCTAGGATTAGGATGCCCTCGGAGAAGTCCTTTAGTTTTGCCAGGGTGCTTTTCAAGAACATGGCTTGTCGTTTGTTGGGGACATAAATGTTGGCGAAGGTGTATATCTTACCCGCTATTGCCCCCTTTAAAAAGAGGTACCTGCCCTGAGTGTCCCTAATGCTGTCCAGTTCCTGGAGCTCCAGTCCGGCGTATGTCAGTATTGCAACCCCAGCCTTCCTTGCCGTAGGGTGGTTGCAGAAGTGGTTTGTTGGGTACGATTTATTCTGGAGCTTGGGTGCCGCACCGGGGCGAAAGTGCGTCTCCTGTAGCATCGCCACCAATATATGTATTTTCTTAAGTTCTCGCAAGAGGTGGGACCTCCGTTCCGGGATGTTCAATCCCCTGCAATTAAGGGTGAGGACAGATATGGGAGCCGGTCGATGGGCCATGGTTTCTCAGGTGCGTGTGTTAAGCGATGTATACCCAGATTTCTACTCACCCCTGTCCGACTCACGTCACCCCGCGTGGGCGCAGGCCCCCGTGGCAGGCCAATTGGAACGGGGAGGGATGGAGACCGTCTTGGGCGGTAGTCAGGCGGATAGAGGGTCCCTGCTGTGTGCCTTCATGGGCCGGTGGAGAGATAAAAGATCTCCCTCACCGGCCCCCAGGCTGTGAAACGCAGCCGCCTGTGGGGGAGGTAGAAGAGGACCCGGTGGAGCTCTTACCTGCAGCTCCGCCGGGTTCCTCTTGCGAGGCCTGAGTGTTGCCGCGGTTACCATGGCAATGCTCCGGTCTCGTGAGAGTGAACTCTAGCCACACAGGCTAAAGTTCACTCTCATCACTTGGACCACCAGGGATGGCAGTATGGTCCCTCCCAGGCATAAGGTAAGAAGGGAGTGGGGATATAAAGTTTTTTTTGTTTGTTTGTTTGTTTGTTTGTTTTAAATTAACTACATCTTTAATATATTTAAATTTACCCCTCCCCAAACACATCACCCTCACACAGCACCCTCGGACACACACAGAACCATTACACACACACATATATAATATATAAAATAACCCTCAGTGAGTTAACAGACAAAGAAAATTAAAAACAAAGAATGTGACGGCAGATAAGAATACCCTCACACACACAGCACATCCAACACACTGCGCCCCTCACACATACAATACGTCCAAATATATATATATACACAGACTACAGAACCCCTCACACTGAACCACTGCACACAACGCTCCAGATACACGCTAGATTCCTTACCCAACTCTGGATCATCTACTCTACATACACATACACACATTTAGATTCCTATATACACTCTGAATCCTCTATACACACTCTAGGTCCTTTACACACTAGATCCCCTACTCACAAACTACATTCCTGACATACAAACTCTGGATCCCCTATGCACACACTACATTCCTTGTAAGCAAACACATACTACATTTTCTAAACACACACACACGCTACAGCCCATATGCACACACTCACTACATCCCCCTATACACACTAGGCCCCCTATACACACACTCTCTACAGCCCCTAGCCACACCTATTACACCACAAACACAAATAAAATCAACCTAGTTACACAGTACCACACCACAATCAGCTCACGCTACACACACATAATCCCACAAGCAGGCTCCAAACACATGTACGATACGCTTTCCTGGCCTTTTGTCCTCTGGTATTACACTTATGGAGACACCAGAGACAAGTTAAAAGCAAACACAGCGCAAGCATGTTAATAAATTTGCTTGCGCTGCACAGAACAAATACAGGGCCTTTTTCTCATACTAGAGCTCTCCAGCGTGGCTCTGGGCATTGAACCAACATGCTCACTTTGTCATTAGTGATGACAAAACACACTCTCTGGCCCCGCCCCCTTCTCAGGCAGCCGCTGTGATTGAAAAATGCCTGGGCTGAATTTTTTTCCCAGTCCGGCCCTGGGGTCAGGAACACAAACATGTATTCCTTACCTTACAGTGTTAAAACTACCATGCCACACCTACATATAGTACAATCTTACCTTAAAGGACCACTATAGGCACCCAGACCACTTCAGCTCAATGAAGTGATCTAGGTGCCAGTTACCGCTAGTTTTAACTCTGCAGCTGAAAACATAGCAGTTTCAGAGAAAATTATTATGTAGTACAATACGACAAGGACAATGGTTCCTTAAACAGCAGAGCAGCAACATTTATAAGCCCTACACCTACAGAGAGGTGGGGCACCATGCCATATCCTCTCCTCTTTATTTTATCCCCTCTCCCATGTGCAGTGTGCTGGTTATGCCTTCCAGAATATATAGTGGTAGCATGTGCTACCAACCAGGCATTCACTGTGATCTCACGCTACCTAACCAATAGAGGGGTTTGCAGAAAATTTCTGTACCCCAGTACCGCATCCCGTTAGGTAGCCTGGATAACCTGTACTAGTGATATTTCTTTTTGTATAAGGCGGCTGCTTTGAGTAAAATAAAAATAAAAACACTATAATCCTCTTGCTACCTCACTCTACCAAGATCTGGGGCTTCGGCCTCCAAAGCCACACCCTTGCGCCGCCTATGCAATAAAAACAAACATCTATACGATCAAGATTACCATACCATAATTATTGTCATGTCTACATCCAGAAATGTCCCTCCTTCTATGTCCTGCATAACTTATGGTATTATGAAATGCAGAACTGCCAGGTGTGAACGTGCGTTTTACATACAAACCCTCCCAATATTGACATCAATTGTGCAATAAAATCTTTTTTTTTTTTTTTAAAAAGCACCTAGAATCTGGATTTTATACTACCAATGCAATATATACAAACTACAGAGTGGCAAATGTATTCACTAAGGTGTGAATTTAAAGGAAGTTTTACATTTTAGACCAAACTAGTTGAATTTTTTTAATATTCACATTTTATAAAAAAAAAAAAAAAAAACAACACCACATGTAAGGGTTATTCACGGAATTGGCTATTTTAATTTAAGGTTAAAATAGCCAAACTGGAAAAATTCTCCAGTTCGCTATGCTATCAGTTTTGGCTACTCTGGCTTTAAATCTGAAATTCACTTAGAATTTTCACTTTATTACGTAACCCTGTGTATGTCTCCTATAGTAGTTTTTATTCCATCTATAGTTATCTCTCATTCTTTTGCTCTGCAGGAGACTAATGAACATCGCCTTCAATGAAATGAACCCATTCCGGTTAAAGATCTTAAGGAATCGGCGTGCCGCCCATAAAGAAAAACTAAAAATGGAATTTGCTGAACTGGAAAAGATGAAAGAAGAATATACCAAGACAAAAGAAGAAATTAAAAGAACAGAACTGGACATGGTATTAAGTGAAGACGAAGAAGAGACGTGATAAAATGTTATATCAATAATGGAGTCTGATTTCCTTAATAATTCTGTTCTTAAAAATGGTTAAATATATTTTTTCTGAAAATCCTAAAGGTTGCAGCAAAGTTTCATTAAAAAGCATAGGATGTCAAACCGAGCTCCCCCTTTCATACATAAAATGTGTTTTAAAGGTTTGTTTTTGCACCATAACAACTATGCGACATTGCAAAGGTGCATAGAGTTTCCCTGTTATTTAGCACACACCACACACGATCTGGCAGACTGACTCTCTCTGGCTCTGGAGAAATCCCAATTTGTGATAGTGCAAATGTGCAACTGGTGGCTCCGGCAATTGCTGTACACCGCACTGTCCACAACACTGTGAACCTGACTGTATTTATAACAGCTGCTATCAACTTATAGAGTAGTTCCTCTCCTGTTATGAGATGAATAGAACTACAAATGGGAAAAAAATTACATATTCCATGAATCTATGCTGGACTTTGGTACATGGTAAATGAAACCCCTTCCTCTAAAAGAGAGGTTTGATGCAATTTTAGGAATTTTAAAATGGATCAAGAAAGCACTGGAATTCGTGTACTGAAAGAGGGGATTCAAAAAAGTTCCTTCCTGCACAATCTAAATTATACGTGTTTCCACAGAAGCATTTTTCAAGAATAAATAAATGATATACTGTCCAGGAAAACGTGGCAAATCTGACAACCTTAATTAATTGATTGGTGGAATGTCTCCTTGGCCTGGCCGGTGCCGTTTACTGCTGCGACTGGCCTGTGGATTAGCAACAGGAACTTTTAAGGGATCAGATTTTATTTATATTTTTTACATACTTTTTTTTTTTTTAATGCATTATCTTTGTATGCACGAAAAAAGGTGATCACTTCCAGTCTAGATGAACCCTTTAGGATTATAATAAATCTTTTTAAAAAGCCAACAATAATGGCTTATGGCAACAGAAATTGCTTTAAGGAAAATAAAGTTTATAATATTTTTTCAACATAGTATCCTATGTGAATGTAAAAGGAAAAAGAAAGGACTCTCAGAAATATAGCTTCACAGCTGTGAGTTTCTCATTTTGTCAGTTCAATAATGTGATAAATGTGTTGTAAACTAAATAATAAAATCACTAAATATTAAGAGTGAAATTTATGTATGTGTGTTAATGATATATATGTATGTATGCTATAGTCAGGATCGGATTAGGAAATACAAATTTACCTTTTTTTTTGGTACAGCTCTTACCCCTTCCCCATCCCGCTGCCTCTTGTGTCTGTGCTGTGGAGTACTAGATAGGCCTGTTTTAATTCCCGCATTGCCCTCTGATTTGTTTATTTCCAGCATAGTATGACCTAAAGCCCGTTCAGAAAACTACACGGGCCTCTATAGTCTGGCATGGCGACAGTGTGGAAGAGTAGGAAAATACAGGTGGCCCATTAACAAGTATTTTTGGCGAGATCTCCCAGATTATCACTTGGCCCAGTAGGCCAGGCCAGTCCGGATCTGGTGATATATAGTATATTTATAGTAAGGACCGAAATGTTGACTTAATTAGAGCAAGGTTTTAATTTTCACCTTACTGCTTGAATTTAAGTATCTTCTATTTACAAGCTATCCGTAGATTTAGCACCTGGCCAGCTGTATTGCATGGTGTTGTGAGTGCAGCTTGTATCTGTATACATAGATATTTTAAAAATAAACTTCTCCCAGAACATACTGTATGTAATATGATTCATCCTCTTCCCAAAACTGCAAGCTTGATGCTTCACTCATGCGACTGTAGATATTCAGGCTGTTCGGGTTTCTTTTCATGGGTAGTCTGTTTCCTTATAAGCTATTTTTTTTAAATTATGCAATATTGTATAAGGCCATTTATACCATTTCGCCTGATATAGCAGAGATCTTTATATTTAGTTAGGCTAGCAAGAGGCTTTTCTGAATAAAGTTTCTTCTATGCCAGAACAAAAAAAACCACATCAATCCAAACTGTGACAGATCAGCTTTAACCCATTTACTATAAATCTGAGCGTGGTCTTCCTAGCACTTCATTTCTCACATTAGTATCAGACTTAAGTGTAAAGTGAAAGCACAAACTGTTTTATGAGATTTAATGGAATCATGGTTTTATTTTTGTTTGGTTTGTTTTTTGTTTGTGTACTTTTATACATTATGCATTTTATTTTGTTGTAATAATCTTGATACACATGTAAAAATGTATATAATAATGAATTTTTAAAAAATTTGACCAAAGTTAGCCATAATAAATAAAATAGACTATTCTTCGGTACACCTTACAAACTGACTGATTATTTTATTCTACGATATGCCGGTTAAATTATGGCTAAACTAACAAACCTGTTAAATGCAAAAGTAGAAGATATTTTATTCATAAGAAAATGTTTGACTATATTATGAGTACATACCCCCCTCCTGTTTCTTAGAATAAATTGTGAGCCTTTAGATTGATGACTGGTTTCAAATTGTGTAGCAGAAAAGTCTTAAAAATGATGGGGCTATGTGCCTTCAACATGGATGCTGTCCAGGAAGTAGGAGGGTCTGGGAGGGAGGGTCTGCCGGAGATTGGCCGGGATGTGTCAGCTGACCGGAGTTCGCCGCGAACGGTTCGCAGACGGTTCGCGACATCTCTATATGTGATTAGTCAGGAATACAAAGTTGAGTTTTTGTTTTAAACCAAAACAGTCACTTTGGGATAAAAAAAATGTAAATTCGTTATTTTTCTGATTTGTTTTCCTTTATATTTGCAATTTACTTTAAATTCTTTACAATTCACACATTAGTAAATAACACTGTTTTCATTGTAGGTATACAATTACAGCTTTGTATAAATTATTGAAACACCCATAACTTGTGTAGCTCCATTTTCTTTTAAAGATACATTAAAGTTTTATCTAGTGATAATATTCTACAATTCATCCCAGGCACAACCAGGGCACACAATGCTAATAAGTAGAAAAATATTATTTCTGTTTCAGTTCTTGCGCGAACAATGTTTAATAGCAGAAAATGGCAGCATTTATAGAATTTTCAAACACATTTTTGTTAAATATCAGGGGCACGTATACAATATTAAAATGTTCTGTTAAGTGATTTTAAAGGATTTAGAAAATTTCAGAATCGTATTTTATGAAGCAATGGTAAGTACACATGGCACATTTAGCTCTCTCTATGTAAAATATATATTATATGTACCAAAAAGATTGTGGTGAGGCTAAACTTGATACAACTCCCCTTACTTCATATACAAAAAGTTACTGTTATGCATCAATGTCCTCAAGTTGAGGGGTCCTTCTTGGGAATAGAAATTCAAAATCAAATTTCAACATTTATCCCAGAGTTCCCAGCTTAATATGCAAATGAGCACAGACAGGCATTGTGTTCCAGACTTCATATTGGATTTCTGCAGATACCTGTAGAATTGGAAACTGCTTTAAACACAGATTTTTTTTATTTTTTTTTAAAAGGGGTCAGTGACCAGAAACCACCCACGGTTTATACTACAATTTTACATATACATTCATAAAGTATAGTTTGTATCAAGTGTCACGAAGTTATCAGAAACTGTGCAGCGTGTAAATAGTATGTATCTTATCAGGAATATGTGAGCGTAAAGATTAGCTGTATTGCTTCTTAATAGCATTCTTAAGCATGGGAGTCATAATTGTATCAATAGTTTATACATATTAAACTTTGACATTTAACATCAATTTCTAATTCCCCCAAAAACTAAAGTTTTCTATAACTCATGTTTTCCAATAAAAATGAAGAAATTAAAAAAAATTTTTTTTTTAATTTAAACCATTTTGTAATTTATGCTGAAAATCTCATGCTAATCTTTGCATTTTGGAACTAAAATGAAGCTACCACACTCCATGATGTTGTTACCTAGGCATACAATGTTATCAGTTGATTACAGCTTTTATTGTGATCTGAGAGTTACCTTTAAAATAAACTTTTCTTCCAAAGTGGTCACTTATTTTAATGCTTACACAGGGGTTGTAAAGTAAGGTTTAGGGCACTATAAGCAATCTAAAAGTTCACCCAAACTAGTGATTTCAATTCCTACAGCAGACACTTCATATAATACAGAATAATTGACTTTTTCGTATAAGGCTGTTATTTTAAAGGACCACTATAGGCACCCAGACCAGTTCAGCTTAGTGAAGTGGTCTGGGTGCCAGGTCCATCTAGGGTTAACCCTGCAGCTGTAAACATAGCAGTTTCATAGAAACTGCTATGTTTACTTTAGGGTTAATCCAGCCTCTAGTGGCTGTGTCATTGACAGCCACTAGAGGCGCTTCTGCACTTCTCACTGTGCTTTCCTATGGACTGACTGAATGCGCACGCGGCTCTTTTCGCGCATGCACATTCAGCCAATGATGTCGGAAGAGGGAGGAGAGTCCCTGGCGCTGGAGAAAGAGCCCGGCGGGAGGAGGAAAATATAACAAAATAGGGCCATTGCCAAAAGAATATGTAATATATTTAAAACAGACACCCCCCCCCCATACATAAATTACTCCTGGCAATTACCCTACAATTATAACAATATAAATACCAGATAAAACATAACATGCCCAGCTCACCGGCCCCATTTCCAACTGATTAAACCGCTGTGAAGAAATAGGAATGAACCCCCAAACAATTAAACAAATGGGAGGGACAATAGGCAAGTTAAAATTTATTAGAAGGGCCTCTACATAAAATAGCTGGAATTTATATCCCAAGTAAGCCCCGCCCCCAACTACCTAAATGCCAGTTAATTCAAACTAATTGCTATGCCTACCTCCTGGCCCGGTCAAGGCCCATTGCCCTGGCTGTGCTGTTCCATAGGCTTCATTTTTACAGTTGTCACCTATTGGTGACAGCAACATGAAACCTCTCACTTGGAAGAAGAGTCCTCTAGCTTCCAAAAGAGATTACGCCCCTCCGTGTTTCATAGATAGGTAATACACTGCTAATAGTGCAGCTCCAAGGCGGACCTGCTACAGTGATAGAAGGGCAACGAGAGGGCTTCCAGTAGAGCGCAAAAAGGTGGCAAGGTTTAAAAAGAAAAATGTTGACAGATGCAAGGATAATAAAACAACTGCAGGGTAGACACGTGCAATTAGTTTTGTTCCGAATGCAAATTCAGACGAATTTTGGAAATTCGGATGCTTCCAAATGTCCGAAGGCCCGAATTTCGGAATGCCGAACCGAAATGCCGAAGTGCTTCAGATTTCTGAAACGTGGCAAAACAGGAGAGGGTTGGGGTTAGGGGTTGGGATAGGGTAGGGTTAGTGTTTGAGGTAGGGTTAGGTTTAGGGGTAGAGTAACCTTAACCCTACCCCCACCATAACACTACCCCTAAATTCCCGAATTTCGGAATGCCAAACCAAATATTTTTCCCATGCACATCCCTACTGCAGCGGTTGAAAAGCTGGGAGGGGGGAAATCAGGGACATCTGGGCAAAGAAAGTATATAAAGAAAAGCCGGGCTACAAAAAGCAGAAATAGGGATTCACCATGCCATGATTTCTTGTGGGCACCCGAGGGAGCAAAAAATAAATAAATCACTACACCAATAAGTAAGCAAAAAATGGACAGCGCTATATAATATAATGTATAAATAAATCAGATATATACATATATACAAAAACCAAAATCTAGAAAAAATATATATAAAAACGTATTAGTAGGTCGAATAAGGACTTCAGAAATATACTGCTTCATATCATATCGATATACAAATTCAGTGCCATATACAATGTTATTACAAAACATCTAATAATAAATAAAATATAAAAAAAATATACACAATATATGTAAAAAAAAATAAAATAAAAAAACCCCACTAATAATTACCTCCAAACAAACACAATATCGAAATAGACCCGAACGAGAAAACGCATGGTACTTCGAAAGCAGTGCGTTTTGCATAGCCCTTTTCACCAAAACGCGTTGCTTCAGTGTGTCTGGAGGAAGGTAATACTAAAATCGGTTCTTTTAAATAAGTTTATGACTGTATGATACGTTAAATAAAATAGTTCTATAAGCAACACATTAAATATTATCCGTCTCCACAAAATAATCTGGCAGTGCCCCTCCAGAGACCAGACTCTGAATCCGCCCCTGGGTCTGTTTTGGTAAAAATGAGCCAATTCAAAGCAGTTCCAATATGACTAACATTTCATATAGAATTCTATGTGCCGGATTCGGAGGATAGTACATCAAGTGAATAAAAACAGATCAGTTTCTGCTTCAGTGAATCAAACAGAGACGTGTTGATTCAAATTATATGTTCACAAGATGCAATAAGTTACTTTTTTGTTTGTTTTTAAACTTGTTCTATTGTTACCAATAAGTGAATGTTTACTCAGGGATGGAATTGCAGAAGTATTTTGAACAGTAGGAGTTAATGGGGCAAATTCACCGCAACCACCATCACGAATGAAAAAACTATTTGTATAACGACAATAAAGTCATGGTGTGGTTTCCACTGGATATTATACAAGTTATGTTTATTTTATAAATAATCATAATTGCAGCTGCTCAATAGAAAACTATTGGAGAGAGCCCATAAGCCCAATTATGATTAAACAGCTACGCAAATTATTACATCACAGGAGGGACAGAGACGTGCAGAATACGGGACGTTATAAATAAAGTTTTTTTTTTTTTATTTACTTAAAAGAACAAATGCAAAATACCAAAACTATTTTTTGACAAAGCTGAAAAAGTTGTGTAGTAAATAAGGTAATTAAAAAAAAGCTATTCTTTATACAGGTAATATGTCCTGCAAGTGCTTGAAGTGGGCCTTAAAATGAATTGGATTAACATAGGACTTAAAAACAAAGAACCAATTAGGTACGACGACAGGGGGTGATCTCCTTTCACAATTGTTTTGTATACAAATTTCTTTATATAAAGTTTTCACAGCAGGAATTTTTGGCAATCCTGTCCCATAACAATGGCTCTAATAACATTTAAAAAATCCCTCCCTGCCTGTGCCCACATGAACAAAAGTAAAGACCAAGCACGTTGGGCTGTGTCATTTGTTATTCAGTCCCCCACCCCTAATCTCTATAGGAGGAGGGGGGGCAAATTAGGGAGAGGGGAGGGGGAGTTAGGACAGACTTGCACTCTTTTCATTGCCCTAGGTCAGGCATAGGCAACCTTCGGCCTTTGTATTTTGGACTACACCTCCCATGATGCTTTGCCAGCATTATCTGTGTAAGAGCATTATGGGGGATGTAGTCCACAACATCTGGAGTGCCGAAGGTTGCCTATCCCTGCCCTTGGTGTTTTGTCTCAAAGGAACAAAAACATTCACATATCAGATCTCTTCCTCATAGATTAAAAAGATTAACATGCTAACGAGAGATCATAATTAGACGACTTCTGCTGAAATCCCATTCAGCTGTACTGAATGAATCAAATGCCTGTCAAAGATACACTATATGCACCCAGACTATTTCATATCATAGAAGTGGTCTGGGTGCAGTGTCCCGGTCCCCTTAACTCTGCAATGTAGAGAAACTGCATGGCCAAGACAGTCTCTTAAATAGCCACTAGTGTTGCTTCCTGCAGCTTCACGGAGTTTAATCTGTGAAACGACACTGGATGTCCTCACGCTGTGATTGAGGACGTCCACTATCTTGCAAATCCCCACAGGAAAGTGTAAAGCTGATGTCGGAGGTGGCGGAGACAAACCTCTAGAGAAACAGGTAAGCGGTCAAAAGATTTTAACCCTTTTATTGCAGCAGGGGTAATGGGACACTATATGTTAAAAATACAGATTTGTATTCCTAACACTGAAGTGCCCCACTAATTCAGTAAAACGCTGGACGCCCTCACGCATTCAGCACACAAGTGGGGCCGCTCAGATTTATAGTTACCAAACGGCAGCATTACACAACATACAAACCGAGAGGCTGACTTACTTTATCTTCTGTGCATCTATCCCAATATGTTTAATCTGTTTAATACCATAAATGATAGTTCTGTGTGGAGTTTAGACATAGAATATTTTTGCCATTGGTGTCATCAGACCTATCTCTACGCTATGTCAGTTCCACAAACTATTATTACCTACGTGCATATCCCCTACCTAGTACAAAGTGCTGGGGAGAGCTTTTCGTGCACTTGACAATAGTAAGGGGAATGGGGCAATTCTAATCCTTACAAAAAGCAGTAATTAAATAATCGCAATCTAAGGAAATCACACAATAGACGTGCTGCATCACACACCCTGCTGAACCCAATACAATAACTATAAATATATGTAAACCTTATTAACGCTGAGTGATCCTGGATCCTACCCAGAATAATAATGAACAAATTATCACATTTGTTGGCCTATTCAATTAAACTCAAATCATTACCTTCAGTCATATTGCACTAATAGACAGAGTCATTGAAATAAGCAGCGGGACAAAGCTTCTTAAAACATTCCTGGTTAGTTTGTCTTGTTGAGGAAACAATACAAAGTATTTGCTTGTTTTTATTATGCAACCTACATGATGACTTTATCCGTTAATCTGTCTGGGAGAAACAGCAACTGATACACCTCGGTTTGAGGTGTGGTGTAGTGATTGTCCAAAACAATGCGTACCTCTCGTGTCACACATTCCGTGATGTCACAATGCTCTTTGCACCATTATATTGAGTTTAATGTGTAGTTGTCAACAGGTTGGGCCGTCCACGGGTGTTGGGACATACCTAGTGTAAAGCAGGAAACACAGATTAACACAAGACACCAGAAGTAGGATTCTATGTGTTGGCAATGATAAGTGAGGCTAATGGATTTAAATTTACCTTGGAGGGTACTGTAGTGGTTATGGTGCATGGAGTGTTCTAAAAGTTCCAAAATATTTATCCAGAACTGTTAACGCCTATGGATTCCTGATAACAAGCATATACAGTAATTTTTTTGAGTAGATGGGTTACTACACAGGAATCATTGAAATGTACCAAAATTGAGGCATTGCAAGCTACTAGTCATTATTAATTATTATATTATTTATATAGTGCCAGCAAATTCTGTAGCGCTGTACAATGGGATTAAACTCTGAATTGTCTCACTTTAAAATCTGAATGGTAAAATATCAGGGGATCTGGAAAAAAATATTTATTCGCTAGTGTCACAGTTTTGCAATTTTTGTCAAAATTTTGCCATTTAGAATTAAATTCACTACAATCCAGAGCTTAGCAAATAGCCCTGTTTGTGTTTTATTTAAAAATCAGGGGCAACGTTCTAAACATGGAACACACAGCAGGAACACTTAATTGGTTTCCACAGCAACTGCTCTAGATTTTATTTTTAATTAACAACCTTCTTTAAAAGCGTTTTAAAACATTATCCTTATTTCTTTTGAAGTTAAAAATCTCTGCGAATACAAATGCTAAGAAAAATACTTTTTACACAGGGGGTGGCCAGAATGCAGATTCCCAGCAGTTTAGAAACACAACTCCCATTATGATTGATTCACCAGCCTTATCATTCT
This sequence comes from Pelobates cultripes, assembly GCA_933207985.1. Taxonomy (NCBI): domain Eukaryota; kingdom Metazoa; phylum Chordata; class Amphibia; order Anura; family Pelobatidae; genus Pelobates; species Pelobates cultripes. Next base: position 27,900,020 of record OW240916.1, read on the forward strand.
TGGCCATCCTTGCCCAGCATGCATGGAACTCAAATAGCTGATAACTTTGTTAACCCTCCATGCACCCTCTTGCTCTCTCTATACAATACCATAACAACAAGACTAAAGAATACAACAATCAGTATGCAACTGAAAAATTCCAAAACAAACATCCATTTGAAAAATTCTAAACCAAACACACAGATTACAGGATTCTGACAGAATTAATCAGTGTCACTTTAAATAATTAAACTAGCATTTAACATGGTGCTATTGATTTTTAGTGCTGCTCTGCAGTATTAAGTTGCCATACTTTTCCTCGTAAATGAAGTGCCTGTGCTGCCTTATATAAACATGTGAATGGACTGTAAGGTGTCATCAAGCCCAATATCATTGTTTTTTACTCTGGCTATTTCCTTATCTCACAGGTAATCAAGTCACATGACAAAGGAGCACTCCCATCAGAAAACATTTGAAGAATTGTAGTGAGCTCCCCGCCCCTTCCTTCTGCTTGAAACACAGAACAGTTTCTGTCAAGCCAGTTCGAGTGGTTTCGTTTCATTTAAAGGGAGACTGTCACTTTGTGCAGTCGAGAACTTGGTAAAAAGCTGGTTTATAAAATTACAAGAGCCAGGCTTGATTCAAGGTGTCTATAAGGAGAGTGCACAAGAAAGTTCATGCAAAGAGGACTTGGACTTGCCTCCTCCAGGGGGTGTGTGTGTGTGATCTGTGCTCAGCAAATGAAAGGCTGTTTGCATGCATATGGAGATTTCACTTTTAAGGAACTTCTTCAGTTGTGTTAATTGTGAAGAGATCTGACCATTTACCTGAAGACACAGCACAACCCTGTTTCTAGGAACTTCCAGAGGTCATTGCAAGAGCTGGTGGAACTCAATTGCTTCTACATTGGTGCCAACTGCAGGGGGGGTTGATGGGTGCCTTCTGTTAACTGGAGATTCCATTCCATCCAAAGTGCTTCCAGGACCCATTGATAAGGGATTGAGATCCATCTATTCTTTACATTGGATGTTTTGACCTGATCTCTCTTGAGAAGCCAACTGTAGACTACTTTGGGCTTAGGGGAAGTCTCTCAGCCTTACCATGAGGACCCCTACAGTGATGATCATTGGGATGGTGTTTGCTCCCTGTGGACTGGTACTGAACCTCACTTCAACAGTAGCCCCTAACTGGAGGCAGATTAGTGGCCTTAATAATAACCCCTCCGATACATCATACCACCAGGGTCTCTGGGATATCTGCAAGCAGAGTTTGGGCACTGCAAGCTCCTCTTCCAACTTTATTTGTGGACAAAGCAACACAGCTTACTTCAGCCTACAAGAAGTACAGATTGCCCGGGGTTTAATGATTGCATCTCTGGTTGTTACTGTCTTAGGTATTGCTTTAGCATCTGTCGGTGTCCGCTGTTGGCGAGACACACCCATCTATCTGATGGCTGGGCTCGGTGGATTGGTGATCTTCATCTCCGGGATACTAAGTCTCATTGCTGTCTCTTGGTACAACAATGATATGTACACCATGGGAGGAATAGATAATCTGGCCAGCACTTCTACCATCCAAGTTGACTATGCCCTGGTGCTTGGGTATCTTGGAAGCTGTATGGAGATAATAGGTGGCTTTTCGCTTTCTTTGAGCCTTGTTCACTCCTGCAAGAAGTGCATGGAGAAACGAGGCAAGTCACCTGCTGCCATACATTACAGCAAGAAGAATAAGTACGCTCAGAATCCCATTAAAACAACTTACCCAGGGTCAACGGTCTACAGTGTGCGTGCTGATAGCCCAGCTAGGGACCACGGTGCCACCAACTTGGGCTACAGTATAGGCAATGATAACTATCGGTATGGGGATGGCGGCCGGCGTGCTAATTCTGTGGTCACTAACCCCAGGTCCTACACCAACTCCGTGGATGTCATGGAAGGGGAGCGTCCTAGAAGCTACGGGAGACCAGGGAGCCAATTGAGCTCCCTGCCATGCGACTCTGATTTGTTGTGATTGACCCCATAATGGCAGAGAAAGGTTCCGCCACCATGCTAACTTGCACATTTTGGACATTCAATAGTCAGATGAATAATACTACTGAAAAGTAACATATCATGAAGGAATCAAATGTAAAATTGCGCTTTTTAAAATTTTATTATTTGCAAATGTTTGTGTTTTTATATTTAACATAGAAACTTGTTCTATGAAGAAAGAGGATTGTAAAATTTGAATTTGCCTTAAAAAGTGCCATAACGCCAATTAACTCTGGAGACTCACGTATGCAGTTCAAATGAATGTGTGTCCTAGGTTCAGATGTTGTGACTCTTATGTTTTTCTACTTGTGACATGATGTGTACAATTGAAGTGTCATTTTTTTTTAATTCCCAGGAGCCTTAATATAGGTACTAATCCAGCTTTGGCTTTTGCAATAGTTCCATTCAGCCCAAGTATCCGGAATAAACTAAACAGCAGTGGGTAGCAGGTTTAGTCGGTTAATTAATTCAGAATGAATGGAGCAGTCAGGGTGTAGTTACAAACTCCCCAGGCACACTATGCTCTTTGCCAAGTTTTAGTTTTTTTGAAAAAGCAGATTTTTTTTTGTCATTACACTAATCATCCAATCACTGTATACATTCACCGTTTTGAATTTTTTTTTTATTAATATGCATATTTGTTTTTTTTATTGTAAAGTGTAAGCAATGTATTATAATGATCATTACACATAAAACCTCTAAGGCTACCTCTAAAATAATACTGTCTTATAATAACCAAAATCAGCACCTTGAGAAATAAATTTAAATACGTCAGTTTTATTGTTGAGTCAATTTATTATGGTTTTCATTGATATTCAATAAAGTGAGAATTTTTTATGAATCCAAATTAAATTGAAATTTTAAGGCCAAACTGAAAAAAATATCTCCAAGTGAAATATGAAAAAATGTTGTCTGTGACAAAAGAAGAAGTGTAACTAAAGAGTATAGTAGAATCCAAACTGATTTTCATGTTTTCCATATTGGCTAATTTAGTCTAAAATTCAAAGTTTTGTTTAGAACCCTGGGTGCTGAATGTACCTCAGGTATTTAAGATGTTAACACTAATGTTTTGAAGCTTTTTCCTGGTAACACAATTGTGCATACAGCTTTGCTAAATAACATAATTATGCTGGTGTATTAATTGTTTTTTGTCCATGCAGAAATAAGCCCTGTGCTCAAACTCCCACTACTCTTGTGCAGCAGCAGTGGTTATAGTATTCACCAGGCCAAATACATAGAACTATTTTTTTTTTTTTTAAATAACCTGCGTAAATACCATATCCCAATGCACATTTGGAAAACCAGACGTTTATAGCATTACGGCAATAGCCATTAAAGTGTAAGCTCATCTGCCAAAGTCAAGGCGAACCTCATGAATATGTCTTACTCCAACAATTCTTATTGCTGCCTTCAGCTAAAGGGCAAAATCTCTGAGACCAAAAATTATATTTTTCTAAACACCTACAAACTAATTAATTATATTTTTTTTCTCTACTTAACCCCAAATGAAATAATACTTCAGGGAGCAGCCATCTTGCTTTTATAGAACATCACATGGGCACTGGTATAGCTGGGGATAATAAAACCATTGCCAGACTTATTTACACGATGAACTGTGGCAACTATTTTTTTTTTTAAATCTCCATTTTGTTTCTAGTTTTTTTTTGTTTTGTTTTTTAAATAGTTTTTTCCCCCATATATTGTGTGCACAGAACAGTACAACAAGTAATCACTGTTTGTTTTTCTAATCACTTTTTTTTCTCCTGTCAATAATCCCATTATATTTTTATTTGGATTACAAAATAATTGTATTAAAGTATCTTGTAATTTATTTACTTTTATTAGAGTAACACCATTTTGAAATGACAAGGGAGATTTTTTGGAGATCCTCCCTTTATCAAATCAAAATCATTTCAGAAGTGTTTTACCTTTGATAAATGGAAGCTCACTTGAAAACGTCAAAAATATTACATTTTTTTTTTTTACAAATATTTTGATGAACTATTTTTACCATAATATACACATATAATATCATGTAGCAAAATAAATATACTGCACTATCATATCCTAGTCCAGGCATAGGCAACCTTTGGCACTCTAGATGTTTTGGACTACACCTCCCATGATTCTTTGCCAGCATTATGAGTTGATGTATTCCACAGCATCTGGAGTGCCGAAGGTTGCCTATCCCTGTCCTAGTCTATAGTAGACTCTTTCAGATAAATAGGATATGTGGGTTTTTTAATTTTCGCTCCATACAGTGTGCTAGTGGTTTATGTCAGTTGGGCTCCTTGGCCAACAAACTGCCACAACCCATCATGCCAGACCACTTCAGCTCATTAAATTGGTCTGGGTGCCCTGTCTCAGGTCCCGTAACGCTACAAATATAATTAGTGCAGTTTTTAAAAAAAAAAAAGGCAATAATTACTTTTCAGGGTAAATTGCACCTCTAGTGACTTTTTGTTTTCCTGGCACTGTAGTTTCCATTTTTAAGTAATCCGATACCTAAATAAATGTGGTTTTACCATTGCATTAAAAATACTAGTGTTGCCCAAGTAGCAAATGCCCTCTGAAAAAGCCTTTTCCAATTAACCAGCCAGAGGCCGAAGTAGTGGAAGTATAGGAACACGTCTTTATTGCAATAGAGAGAGAAGCTGTTCAAACGGATTCCAAGAGAGCTTGAAATTTTGCACAGATACAAGTTAGCAGTTACAAACAAAGGAATGTTTAGTTACCCTCCACGTTCTACAGTTTCTCACAATACAATACACATACCCTTTGTTAGCGCTTATCTTGCAGGGAGGGTTAACAGTAGCATCTGTTGACCTTGGGTGGCAACAAGCAACATGTAAATTTGGCAACAAGTAAAATGTATATTTGCTGACCACACTATTTTGCATATCAACCCTTCTATTACCAGAGAGCAAGCTTATCCAATACAAACGCTGGTTTGTAATTTAGCGTAATCTTTACTCAGTATTAGTAAATGTGGCTGAAAGACGAATTTAGGTCTTTCAGCCTTTTAGTAGATAACTCCCTGATACCGTGGGAATTAGGGAGTTATCTACTAAGCGGCTGCAAGATGCAGCCACAGCATGAATAGGATCGGAGTTTCATTCATTAGAATGAAATTCCGATCCGAATAAAATGCCGAATTGCGTTCTAAAAGAAACGAACATACTGTTGTCATTCAGTTAGAACGCAATTCGGCAGTTTTGTGTAAAGTGACAGGAAGCATTGTGGGAACACAGAGGGAAGGTAAGGATCATGGGAAAATTGCTCTGACCAGCGGAAATGAAGCACACTTTGCTCCTCCGCTGGTCAGAGCTGGTCAAGCGGAGGAATCCTCCATAAGGCAAAGAGTCCCTTCTTTGTCTTATGATTTTAAAGAAAACTAAAGAAGACAGGAAGAAAAGAAGAACAGATCCTGAGAGAGGGGGAGAAGAGGAAGAGATTGAGGAAAGGTAAGTTCGGCATGACAGTGCCGCTTTAACTATATGGATATTTGCAAATCTAGAATGTGTAATTTCATAACGTGCACTTTCCTTGTTGATACGTGTACTTGGAATTAATCCAAAAACACAGGTAAAGGTAAGCGTCCAATTTACGCAATACTAGCCTTGTGTTTTATTATTTTTATAGGACAGAATCTTTGAGCTTTGGTAAAATACATTGGTGCTTGTTTTACAGAAAAAAGGGGGTGGATCTTACAGCGTTCATTGGACATAAAGTGAAATAATTGTATCTGGCATTTGTAAGTCGTGAATAAATTATTCAACAAGGTTTTAACATTTAAATCTGAATCAAAAACAGGAGCTTTTGTGCACCCAGATAACCAGGAACGACCACAGTCAGATTAAGGATCATTGTAAAAAATTAAGTTTTCATTCTAAATATTACATTAAAGTGACAAAAACAAGTTTGCAATGTGAAGTGCAGAACAAGCAAGTTGCAACTGCTCTCATACAGGTATTAAACCCATCATACCATATTCATGTCTTTGAAATTAGTATATGTTTTAATGGGTATGTAATATGCTTTATTCCTGTACACATTCACATGGCAACACATACATATGAATATACACACTCAGTGATGTATTTAATGTTTTGTTGCACTGTGCCAAACCTCACTCTCAGAGCCACTCCCTGATTTTTGTGAGTTTGTGTGAATGCCACATACATTCACTCACACAGTCTCATGCCTGTTATACATTTATAGATCCACGCAAAAAGCCATTAATTAGCCTAATGAGGCTACAAGCATACATACACACAGCAACCTTCATTTATACAAGCACATGTCAACCTTAAAGGGACATTATAGAAACATAGAATGTGACGGTAGATAAGAACCAATCGGCCCATCTAGTCTGCCCAATTTTCTAAATACTTAGTCCATGACTTTGTCTTATAGCTAGCCTTATGCCTCTCACGCATGCTTAAACCCCACTGTGTTACCTTCTACCACTTCAGCTGGAAGGCTATTCCATGCGTCCACTACCCTCTCAGTAAAATAATACTTCCTGATAAACCTTTGCCCCTCTAATTTAAGACTATGTCCTCTTTTTGTGGTAGTTTTTCTCCTTTACTGTGTTGATTCCCTTTATATATTTAAATGTTTCTATCATATCCCCCGTCTCATGTTTCCTCCAAGCTATACATGTTAAGATCATTTAACCTTTCCTGGTAAGTTTTATCCCGCAATCCATGAACCAGTTTAGTAGCCCTTCTCTGAACTCTCTCTAAAGTATCAATATCCTTCTGAAGATACGGTCTCCAGTACTGCATACAATACTCCAAGTGAGGTCTCACCAGTGTTCTGTACAATGACATGAGCACTTCCCTCTTTCTACTGCTAATACCTCTCCCTATACAACCAACCATAGTCAACAGAACTACAGCTTGTTGTATTTGTTTTAATGAGTATAACCTGTCCCTGCAGGCTTTTTAATGTAAACACTCCCTTTAAGGCAGTGGTTACCTTACAGCCTAGGGATACCTCCAGTGGCCACTCCTCAGATGGCTACCAGAGGTGCTTCCTGGAGCAAATTATGCAATTTGTGAAGTTGATGTAGCAATCATGTCAAAAGGCTGATGAGTGTTCAGACACTTTAACTATGTTGAAGCCCAAACATTTTTGAGCTTCAACCTAACGAAAGTGCTGGCCTCGCCGCAGCTGGCCCTACCTCCATGACTGCAGAGCCTGAAAACGCTAAATGTAGGTGCTGCGTACTGTGCGGCACTGACCCAGGATGCACTCTAGAGGCCGTCTGAGTGACTTTCACAAGAAGCGTTACTATACAAAAATGTAAATACTGCCTTTTCTCTCTACATTCAAAAGTGTGAAGGGACAGGTTATCGACATGAGAACAACTACATTAAGCTGTAGTTGAAAAACCTGGCTCCTAACTTTTTTTGCTGTCTCCTAGATTCCAAGCAAGTTTGTAAAGCCCTGACCTAAGAGGAAATTGTATGACACAGTGCATAAGATTTTATGATCAAGAATGCATATCGTGGATGATGTGATGTTCTGTTATTCCACACCTGACGAGATGCTAACATGAAAGTGGGAAAGCTGGCAATGGTTTTTTGCTGTGAAGATACTGTCTGTCATCCAAGGGTCAGGGTACATTCCATCTTGTAGTCTTGATCTCAGTCTTTGTCCAAAGTAGTTGCCTTCCTTGCGTTTCATGAACTAAGGTTCACTTCCTCAGTAAAACATGCTTTAAATAGATGCTTCCATATTGGTATATCTTATTAATAAATGGCAAAAATCAGAACCACATACCACACATCCTAAGGTTCTTTAAATCTGAGAAAATGCGGTAACTTATAGTTGAACCCTATTCTTTATCGAAAATATTGGTTCTCCCATTTAATCTGCATACTAAATGATTTCTAGCATATTTAAAAAACACCCATAGTAATCATTGGCTTAAAAAAATAAAAAAAATAAAATGGTTCTATTGTTCTGCTTTCTCTCATGAAATCTCTTATGGCTGCTATTTAACAGATGAAATAAAAATTGATGCTTTAACCCTTTCAACGTCAGAAAACGTACATTGCTTGTACTGGTCATGTCCCCGGCACTCAAAGGGTTAAACTACCCATCACCTGATCTTTGAAATCTTGGATTTCTTTTTCCAGCGTTTGACCAGGCGTAATCTTTTTATATATTTTATATTTCAGAAAGTATTAAGAATAAGAAGTAATAAGTACTAGTTTGACAAGTGTTAATGTCAGTGATTCTCTAACCTTGACACAATAATTTGTTTCTGGACTACATTTCCCATGATGCAGCGCTAGCTCTTAGACTCTAAAACCTAGCTGAGCATCATGGGAAATGTAGTCCAGAAACGATTTATGGTGTCAAGGTTAGCCATCACTGATCTATGTCCTATGTGCGAAGTTTTATTCTTTTGGTAATTGCCATCTCTTTACATGAGGAGTGGGAGGGCGGATATCTTAAAATCAAAGCATTCAAGCAGTGCTGTTGGGCATAATCTTTATCTTTATTGTCTTTCAAACAGCATTATTCCAAATGACAATGACAAGTACAGACTGTGCATGTGGATGCATTGTTTAACCAGAATTTACAGTGATATATAGCACAACAAAAGACAATGTACAGTGACCAAAGTGTTTGTGTGCGTTAACATGTGACAGTGTGCATAGCAGCTTTTCATAAGTTTTTTTTATTATTAAAAGATTTGTTTATATATTTGTCAAACATTAAAGGGACTCTATAGTCACCAGAACAACTGCAGCTTTTTGTATTTGTTCTGGAAAGAATAGTCAGTCTCTTAAGGCTTTTTGCAAACAACACTGTCTTTTCAGATAAGATGCAGTGTTTACATTACAACCAAGGGATAAGTCCACTGGCCACTCCTCAAATGGCTACTAGAAGTGCTTCCTGGGGCAGTGCTGCACAGTAAGCAGCACTGCCATTCAGTCTCTCCATCCTCTGCATGGAGACACTGGACTTTCCTCATAGAGATGCATTTATTCATTTCTATGCTGATTGGCTAGGGCTGTGTTTGACTTGCGCTGGCTCTGCCCCTGATCTGCCTCCTTGACAGTCACAGCAAAGCCTATGGGAAAGCATTGTGATTGGCTCAAAGAATCACTTCTGAGAATGTCAGCCAAGCAGGCAGATCAAGGGCAGAGGCAGCAACTGTAGAATTGAATACCAGTAAGATTTCTACTATATTTAGGTGATTAAGGGGACCAGGGGGCTAGATGGTGTTTTTAACACTATAGGGTCAGGAATACATGTTTGTGTTCCCGACCCTATGGTGTGGTTTTATGTGTAACATGTGGCAGTTCAGGGCTGTGATGCGACTTAAAAGGAAGGAGAGCATGAGATGCTCTCTTAGAAATGTTGTTAAAAAGGCTAACAGGGTTATTTACTTAAGGGTGAATTCAAAGTCAGGGGTGTTTCACATTTAAGGAGAGAGTAGCCAAGCTGAAAGTGCCATTTTGACATTAAATTTGAAATTCACTTTGCATTCACCTTGGATTCTGACTTGAGTGAAAAACCCTGTAAAGTGGACTACTGGGAGTACTTAAAGACTCGAAGAGGGCCGGCAGGAAGATGTCGGCGGCCGCAAGAGATAGTCCCACAGGGTGAAAGGTTTTTGCAGTATAGAAATCATACGCTTTGTGCTTTTTGATGCTAAAATGGCAATCATTTCATGTATATTACTATATTGTAGTTTATAATAGATTTTAAAAACACAAAAATACAAGCTGCGCCAAATTAATTTTGGCAGCTGGATGGTTGGCTACAGATTTAAAACACTGAATATTTTTATAACCGCGAATATTTATGTAAAGTGTTTTTGTGTTCATATAACTTTATTAAACGAGAGAACAAAATCCACTCTGATGAGAATTCAAAATGATATACATTCATGCCACTAGATTGTTAAAAACACCAGTTTACAGAAATATAAAAAAATAAAAATAAAAAAAGTCTCAGGATAACCACAATATATTCATTTGCACTGTGGGCTGTTGCCTCTGTTTCTGCAGATTTGAAATTTGAAAATAGAACCAGTTTCCTGCAGAAAGACATTGTCATCATTACCAACCGGGGCTCAAGTCTTTGTTTTTAAATGCCTTTTGAACATTAAAGAAACACTTAAAGCAACATAGCTACTACAGTGCATGGTTATGGTGCCAGGAGTTCCCTGGCTTCCCGTACTGTAAGTAGTCAAATACTTTTAGAATGGTGAGGTCCACCAGATACAGCTTTTAGCCTTCACTACTTCATATGAAGTTTTTTTTTTGTTTTTGATTTTTTTTTTAGCTCTTCTGAGCTAAGTAGTGTAATGAAGAGTGGCACGCATTAGACCTCCCCATTGGAAATCCATGCTTACCTATGGGAGAAACTCTGACGCTGGATGTCCTTGTGCAGAGCGTGAGGACGTCCAGCGTCAGATACCGGACCAAAGGTACGTTAGAATCCAGGAAGCGCCCCAGTGGCTTTCTGGGAGACGGTCGCTGGGGGAAGACTTGGTGCTGCAATGTAAACATTTCAGTTCCAAGTGCAATAGGGACATTGCACCCAGACCACTTCAATGAGTCCTCTAGGCCAGTGATAGCGAACCTTTTTGAGCCAGAATGCCCAAACTGCAATACATGCCAACTTTTTTTTGCGGAAAGTGCCAACACTGCAATTAAACATGAATACTGAGGTTTACGTTTAGAAAAAACAACTCGTACAGTTGTCCGAACGAATTAACTGTTTTAAAAGAACAAAACAGACAGTTCAATGATACAAATTATAAAAAATGATATAAATAGATAAATTTAAGCTTATATTTATTAGTATCTCCAACAAATGCATTACATACACACACCGACTGCTGAATACATACACATAACGACTGCTTAAATCATTGCAGTTTTAGAGAAACTGCAATGATTACCTTGCAGGACTAAGGAGGACAATGAATTAAGTGGTCTGGGTGCCTGTGTGTAGGTAGTGGTTACTGTGTGGTGCGAACCAATGCAATCATAATTACATTTTCCCGATTTCCCCCCAATTAAAACCAAGAGACATAAGTGTGGTATAAAACAGGCCACAGCTTTATTTATAATAACAAGTATAAATAAATCAACCAATAATTTACTCGAGAACTTGTCCTTGCCAACCGACCCATAATAACTCTAGAGTACCCCCTTCCAGGGTACCTGCCCTCCCCCCTCGTCCAAGATAACAGGCCTTTTACCTTGGCCTTCCAATACCCCATGCCAACCCCTGGCCGCCTTTTACTGGCACGGGGGGCACGCCCAATTACCACAACTCTCCGAGGTTAGGGGAGGGACCAGACCCAGCATTCCTTCTTCCAGTGTACTCGTTTTCCAACTGGTTTGGCAAGGACCATACCCGCCAGCTGTGACAAGAAAGAAAGTTAGAGATATACAATATACAACAATCAACAATCAAGGGTGGGCGGGAGGGAAGATGTTACCAGCCGTTTATTCTAAGATGGCTGAGGTAAAGGGACAAAATGACTGCCCTTTATATGACCCCACCCCACCCCTATCCTAAGTGACACCCCCCACATGTGACACCTACACTCACCACACCCACACATGCCTCCTATCCGGCTAGCTTTTCAGCCCGCCTCCTCTGGGCCTTGTGTGTAGGTAGTGGTTACTGTGTGGTGCGAACCAATGCAATCATAATTACATTTTCCCGATTTCCCCCCAATTAAAACCAAGAGACATAAGTGTGGTATAAAACAGGCCACAGCTTTATTTATAATAACAAGTATAAATAAATCAACCAATAATTTACTCGAGAACTTGTCCTTGCCAACCGACCCATAATAACTCTAGAGTACCCCCTTCCAGGGTACCTGCCCTCCCCCCTCGTCCAAGATAACAGGCCTTTTACCTTGGCCTTCCAATACCCCATGCCAACCCCTGGCCGCCTTTTACTGGCACGGGGGGCACGCCCAATTACCACAACTCTCCGAGGTTAGGGGAGGGACCAGACCCAGCATTCCTTCTTCCAGTGTACTCGTTTTCCAACTGGTTTGGCAAGGACCATACCCGCCACTAGCGCCTACTGCATTTAAGCCTAAATCAGCTGGCGCGACTCCCCACCAACGCCATGGCCTGCTCTAACGCGTCCTGCAGCGCCAGATTAAATAAATCTAAACCCACATCCGTGAGATGAACCCCATCTGGGCGAAAATAGATCGCCGCTTCCTTTTCAAATATCCGGTGTCGCACTGTGACACCCCCAACCCCGAGTACAAATTTGGACACCCTCTTGTTGATTTTAACCCTGCAGCGCTCAATCGCCCCCTGATCCCTCGTGCGGCGCCAATAGTTCCTAGATACTATACCTGACCAGACTAAGCAGAGCTGTGGGAAAAGGACTAGCAAGCGCGCCAAATCCCTTCTAATGAGCTCACTAAGCCCCCAAGCAGGCAGCGCCCCAAGATCGTTTCCCCCCAGGTGGATCACCAATACATCAGGGGCCCCCAACAATGTGGCTAACTGTAACACCTCCGGCAAGAGCTGGCCCCAGCGCATGCCCCGAAAGCCGAACCATCGGACCTCAGCCAGCTCCCGGGGAATTCCAAGTCGCGTCCCACCCGGGCGTACCCCTGCCCGCAGGTGGGCCCAGTAGATATACGAATGCCCAATCAGCCAGATCCGTCGGCCGGGCCCTGCGGAGAAAACACAAGGGGGGCACCCATCAGACGCGTGGGCCGGATATAAGAACGAAACCTCCCAGATTCCCACCTCCCAATCCTCTGAATCTCTTGATCAGAGAAACCCAACCGAGAAGCTTCAGTAGCTGCCCCAATCCGGAAGGAATGACCCCCAAATTCACCACTCGGGATTCCCAGCATATCGAGTGCCAAGCGAAATACCCGGAGGAATTGAAAACGAGACAGGTAAGTACCATCCTCGTGCATTAACAACGGACCCGCAAGACTCGGGCGTATGGAGCAGTAGGACTGAAACGCAGAGGCTGGGCAAACAGACGAATTAGGGATGGTGCGAAGGGTAACCCAGCGACCCTTACCAACAACGTCAGTTTTAGACCGTCGTATCAAGAAACGCACCGCACCATCCAAGAGGGACACATCGTGAAATAACAAACCCCCCGGAATCCCCCTGCTAGGGCTGATTAGTTCCCCAATCCGGAGGGCCCCAAAAAAGGCAAAAATAAAGGCCAACCGAAATAAACTGGCTTCATAAGCAGAATAACATAACTGCGGAAGCACTGAGGCAATTCCTAGCAGCAATGCCCCTGAAACCGGCCTACGAGAATCCTGCCCACGAGGGCCCCTACGCCAACCACGCATCGCAAGTTTAACCAAGAAATCCTTAGTGACATCCGGCACCCGAGTTAAGTTAAACCAGAAACTAAGACCGGAAAGCTTCCCAGAAACAGTAGCCGGCGAACACCCGCAAGCCTCCCAGAACCAAAGCAAATGTAACAAACCTTGAACTCGTTCCGCCGGGGAAGCGTAGCCTCCATGATCCTGCTCAAGAGCAACCCATTCCCCCCAAGCCTTACCATACCGGACCCAAGTCGCCTCAGACACCGAGGACCGTATCCATTCCCTTATCCGCTCAGGCCAAGGGACCATAGTTCTCCGGGACAGGGGAGGCCTTCCAAGTCTGCTTCCGGAGCGGCTTTCCGAAACACCTGCCATTGAAAGCGAGAAAGAGAGTCAGCCGTGGTATTCATGACCCCAGGAATATGCACAGCACGGCACGTTATGTTCAGAGACAAGCATCGCAAAACCAATTGACGCAATAGCCTAACCACCGGAGGGGAAGAGGCCGTCAAGTTATTGATGGCCTGAACCACACCCAGGTTATCACAGTGGAAGACGACGCGCCTGTCTTTGAGCTCCATCCCCCATAAGTGAACAGCCACCAAGATGGGGAAGAGCTCCAAGAACGCCAAGTTCTTGGTAAGGCCTGAATCGACCCACGATACAGGCCACGGCTCTGCGCACCAATGAGGCCCCAGGATTGCCCCAAAGCCAGAGGAACCCGCAGCGTCTGTAAACAAGTGAAGCGCGGCATTTGAAACCTCAGGCTGCTGCCAATAAGACCTTCCATTGTAAGTTTCAAGGAAAACAGCCCAGACTACCAGATCGTCCCTGAGCGCCTTGGTTAAGCGGATGAAATGCAAGGGCTTCGAAATTCCAGCCGTGGCAGCCGCCAGGCGCCTGTTGAATACTCTGCCCATAGGCATGATCCGACAGGCAAAGTTCAGCTTGCCTAAGAGGGATTGAAGGCGTCGAAGAGTGATCTTTCGCAAGGAGCCCGCTTCCCGCACAGACCCCCGTAAGTCCACCAGTTTGTCCACTGGGAGCCGACATTCCCCGATAACTGAATCAATCTCAATTCCCAGGAAACACAGGCACGTGGAAGGGCCAACTGTCTTGTCGGGCGCCAGAGGCACACCAAACCCAGAGGCCACATCCGCCAATGACTGCAAAATATGTGCGCAGATTGAGGAGTGCGCGGGACCAACACACAAAAAATCGTCTAGGTAATGAAGGAGGGAGTTATGACCAGACTCCATTCTCACCACCCATTCAAGAAAGGAACTAAAACATTCAAAGTAAAAGCAGGATATCGCACAGCCCATCGGGAGGCACATGTCCACATAGTAATGCCCCTCAAAGTAGCAACCTAAGAGGTGATGACACCCCGGGTGAACCGGCAAAAGACGAAAAGCAGACTCGATGTCTGCTTTTGCCATGAGTGCCCCCGATCCGGCATCCCTGACCATACAAACCGCAGCATCAAATGAGGCGTAAGAAACACGGCATAATTCTGATGCAATGTCATCATTTACAGAACCCCCTTGGGGGTGCGATAAGTGATGAATAAGCCGAAATTTTCCCTGTTCCCTCTTGGGTACGACGCCTAATGGCGACACCCGGAGATCAGGGAGAGGAGATTCCCGAAAAGGGCCTGCCATACGCCCCAAAGCCACTTCTTTAGCCAACTTGTCCCTGACCACCCCAGGGTGGTCAAAGACCGAACGCAAATTCCGGCATACCTTTGACGCCGGACGATGTTGATGGGGAATCCAAAAACCAAACGAAAAACCTTCCAGGAGTAAGGCAGCCGCCTTTTTATTTCTATAACGTTTTAACCACGGTTGCATCGCGCCGACGTCCACTGGCGTCCTCGCCCTTAGAGCCCATGGCGTCACCCTTGTCGCCAGCCCTGCCCCGCTTAAAGCATTTGGAGGCGGGGTGCGATCCGCCGCACCCAGAGCACTCGTGCTTGAAACGACAACCCGTGCCGAATTTACATTGCCCGTCGTTATACTGCCAGCAGCAGCCCGTTCGACGCTGATTGGCCGACGCAGTGGTCGCAGACCCTGCGCCGGCCCCCCCGAGAAAGGACGAGAGGCCCCCTTGATGCGATGCCGGGCGGGTCATGATGGCCAACCACAAGCCGATGTCCATCTGGTCCCAACTCAACGATGGGCGGACCGCTATGCGCTGGCGAAACTGCTCATCATAGCGCCACCAGCCTAATCCGCCATAGGTCCGGCACGCGTTCCATATCGTATCCTGATAGCAAAAGAGGGATGAGCATTTATTGGGGGACTTCTCGCCTATCACACTCGCCAGGATAGAAAAAGCCCTGATCCAATTACCAAAAGTTTTTGGTATCTTCCGATACCTAAACTTCTCCTTCTCCTTTTCGGAGTCTTTTGCCGCAGGATCAACACGAGGCAGATCCTCCATAGGGAGTAAGGAAAATATTTCAACGAATTCCCCTTTCTCTATCTTGGTGCGCAATTCCGGAGTCAAATGGAGACCTAGAGGGCCTGACCAGCACATGTAAGCCGCCCCATGCGCAGCGGGGGCTACCCCTGACCCCGAAGATGCCGCGGCGTCATCCGAGGATCCTTTGGATGGTTCAAGTTCCGCCACTGGAGGAACTGGCACCACAGGGCCACTGGGCCCTGCGGGGGCAGCAGAGGGCAATGCTACAACCCCTGAAAGGTCAGAACCACCAGCAGCCGCCCACCCTGACCGCAGCTGATCGTCAAGGGCTAAAGGGGGCTGCAGTCCAGGACGATGACCCTGCTCCAGAGACTGTAAAACTTGTCTCATGGTTTGTATTAAAGCGTCCCATTGAGGTAAGACCCCTGCACCAATACCCCTTAAGGCATCCCCCGATAAACCAGCGTACTCACCAGAGGCAATGGAATGTGACGGCAGCTGCGGCGACCCCATAACCCGGTCCAAAGGTTGCGGCGGAACCACGGGAGCTGTAACCGCAGAAGGGACAGCACCAGCGCCAGCGTCAGAGAAACGCACCCGACCAGGGACACTCTGTGAAGAAAGTAAAGGTGAAAAGGAACCCAACCCTCCCACACCCACCGTGAAAGTACCCGGAGAGGCGGATGGTAAAGTGACAGACGTAGGGCCAGGAAGGGTGGAATGGGACCCATCAAGGAGGGTGCCCGGATCAGGCCCAGGATGATGGGGAGGGACAGGTAAACCATGATGGACCCCCACCCTGAGAGAGCCCGCAGATGGGGCAGACAGTGAGCCAAGGGCAGGACCAGGAGTACCAGGGAGGATCCCTGACACAAGGGGGGCAGGTGAGGGGGAGGGGTGGAGGGATGGGGCAGAGACAGTGGGAAGAGGGGAAGTGCCAACCCCAGAGGGACCCACTGTAGGTGGGGTGGCATTATAAGAAGTGCCAGGAGCAGACCCAGGGGAGGCAGGGAAGGAGGGCAGAGCAGGAGGGGAGCTGCTGTGGGGGTGAAGTGACTCAGCTGTCTTCCCATGGCCCCCAGACCCCCCCTCCCCCCGGAAACGACCCTGCCGACCTGCGGCCTACTCACCCGACCGGAGGAGTGGGTTGGCAACCCACGGGTCACTGGAGCCGCATGCCGGGAAGCTCTGGTAGCTGGAGCCCTCCCGAACGCCGGTCTCGCCGCCGTCCTCCTCAATGCCCGCGAGACCGGCGGGGGAGGTGTGTGAGAGGCAGCGTGGGCCGCATCAGACCGCCGCGCGGCCACCTGCCGGCCTCCCCGAGCCCCGCTCGGGGAGGAAGTGCCAGGAGTGGGGGAGGCCTCGCCGGCCGCGGCCACCTGGGAACTGGCGCGCGGCCCGGCCACAGGGCTCCTGCTCCTACCCCTCACCCGACCCTCCCGCGAGGGGCTATACCGGGTAGGGGGGCGTGCACGGCGGCGCTGAACGCTGGGGCTGGAGAAAGAGGGAACAGCCGACCCAGCAGCACCCTGCAGCCGCGCCAGCTGGGACTGCAGGTGAAGTCCCCCATCTTGAAGGGCCTCAGCCCTGAGGGCAGACAAGATGGCTTCAATGTCCATGCCCTGGCCGTGAGACAAGCAGTGGTAACAGGCAGCAAGGAGGGAAGATGTTACCAGCCGTTTATTCTAAGATGGCTGAGGTAAAGGGACAAAATGACTGCCCTTTATATGACCCCACCCCACCCCTATCCTAAGTGACACCCCCCACATGTGACACCTACACTCACCACACCCACACATGCCTCCTATCCGGCTAGCTTTTCAGCCCGCCTCCTCTGGGCCTTAGTGTCTCTTTAACATTGTATGACCAGAGCTGGCCCATAAGCAACCTCGCAGGGTCCATGGAACTCTGGCAACTCTTAAAAGGTACAGGGTAGACACCAAAATCACTTCTTACTACTGAAGTGATTCTTCCAGTAAAGATTGTGCTCTTAAAGCCTTGCATATAAAAAAAGTGTGCCGTTTCTGAGAAAATTCCCTGTTTACAGCTTGAAGAACAGCCAATAGTGGGTGTGAAAATTGCAGCCAGCCCCTAATGGATCCAGACTAAAGGTTTTAATTAATGAAAAAGCTAAATGAATGCTAAGCCATTCAGTGCTTCTCAGAGAACCCAGAGGAGTCTGCTCCAGCGTTGCAAGTTGAGTGGCGCCCTCAGTTTTATTTTTAAATAAGATATTTATATAAAAATGTGAGATCTCTGGTATATACCTCCCAGACATACTTACAGAGTTAAGCAAGAATTCAAAGTTAATTCAAGGGGAATTTCAGTTGCTGCTTAAGGCCTGACTAGCTGAACTGGATGTATAGCCAATTTATTTTTATTTTCAATTTTACTTTTTTTTTTAATGTGAAATTCACAATTACTTTGGATTCTCACTTTAGTGAATAACCCTATGCTCTTGCAGGATTTTGGAGATCACCCACTGGCTGCGTGCTGC
This sequence comes from Pelobates cultripes, assembly GCA_933207985.1. Lineage (NCBI taxonomy): Eukaryota > Metazoa > Chordata > Amphibia > Anura > Pelobatidae > Pelobates > Pelobates cultripes. The sequence continues at coordinate 27,918,267 of OW240916.1, forward strand.
CAGATCCTGAACCCTCTAAAACACAAGTGCCCACAGTCCTAAGTTTGCCAGGACAGTCCTACATTTTGGTGTACTGCCTCAGCAAAAACAGGCTGACAGTGTCCACATTTTTTTTTTTTTTAAATCTACAGGCAGATTTCAAATTGCAGGAGGGCCATGAACAGGGACATCTTACCCCTAAAGCAGATCACGCGCAGCCAGCCTGGCCCTCTTCAGAAGCGAGCCCTCCACTTGGACAGGTAGGCAGACTCCTTGCACGGCTGCTCGCTTCCCTCTGTCCCGGAAAGTGAGGAAGACCAGGGAATGCCGACAGGCCCACATATTAATCTGTTTTCCTAGCACTGTTGTTGTGTAACCTCCTCAAGTGGCAGTGGTGGAACCTCTTTAGATACACATTTGGGGAAACAATTATCTTTAATTCTGTGTTTAACAAAATAAAACTATCATTGGATCAGGGATTGAGTTTAGCTTGTTAGACGCTGCTCATCTATCCTCGGAGGACAGTCTTAAATTCTTAGAGTAGAATCAAGCACCTAGTCAATTTTAAACTTCACCAGATGTCACTAAGAACTATTTCATTGGCAAATCTTGGTTTAAAAGAACCTTAAAGGGACACTCCAGGCACCCAGACCACTTCTGCCCATTGGAGTGGTCTGGGTGCCAACTCACACTACTCTTAACCCTACAAGTGTAATTATTGCAGTTTTTTTTTTATTTTATAAACTGCAATAATTACCTTGCAGGGTTAACTCCACCTCTAGTGGCTGTCTACTAGACAGCCACTAGAGGGCACGCCCGTGTCCCTAGCACAGGTTTTCTGTGCTAGAGAGTTGCTGGACGTCCTCCCGTTGTGTGAGGACCTCCAGCGTCGCTTAATTCCCCATAGGAAAGCATTGAAAAGCATATTCAATGCTTTCCTATGGGGAGCTCTAATGCTCATCATTGCCGTGCATGTGCATTAGGTCTCCACAGCCGGTGGACGGGATCAGTCTCGCCCACCGGTCGACATAATACAGAGGAGGAGCGGCGGAAGAAGCAGCGACGTGGGACATCGTCGCTGCCTCTGGTAAGTTACTGAAGGGGTTTTCACCCCTTCAGCAACCAGGGATTGGCGGGTGGGAGGGAGAGGGGACCTGCAGTGCCAGGAAAACTGATTGTTTTCCTGGCACTGGAGTTTCCCTTTAAACACAATAAATAAAATAATGTAATATAGATATGAAGATAAAATAATGCAATAAAAGCTGAAGTCAATGAGATCCTTGAGTCAAACCCCCCTTTTTTGTATCTCACACACATTTTTATATATAAAGCTCTATCTTACTGCTTTTCAAATTTTCTCTTAAACAAAAAAAAAACAAACCTACGTAGAATATGTTGGTAATCTTGAAATAGTTACAAGAAACAGGTTTATTCTGGCCGAGGACATCCTGCTTGTTAGCAGAGTCATCCTAATTGTTTTGCAAGATTAAGAATGGGTCACTAAACTAGAGATAAGTTTCCTGTTCACAGCATTATAGTACATTTACTTTGTCCTGTTATACTCATTTACACAGCTGTGTAGTCTTATTAATATACATTGGGTTCTGCGCAAAAATTGAGGTGACAGCCCTACACAATAACCACAAAATTGTACCGATTAGTCTTCGTCAAACTATGACAGCCACCAACAACTCAGGCAAACAAAAACAAAACGACATCTGATTGAGCAAATGCTGGTTCATCAATTTCAAACACAGACTGACACCTTGGAGTCTTGTTTACAGTCCCACTTTATGCTCCAGGGTGGGAACATAACCCACCAGAAGCTCCAATTTAAGTTTTCTCCTTGGAATCACATTTATTAGTCTTTCAACACACATTTCATGAACATAATAGCCATATTCCAAAGAGTCCAAGGTTACATTGTCACCAACTGTTTTTCCTAATCCAAATAAAAAAAAATAATCCCACGGTTTATGCTTTAGTGGATACAGTTTGGCAACACTGGTATAGAACTTGTGATTGCTTCTCTTCGAACATAACATTCTCTTAGAGCTGTACACACATACAATCATTGTTTTACTAGTGGGAGTCGGGACTACACAATGAAATGCTCAACACCAGGAGTTTATTTCAACAACAACGTAAGGATTATCTGCCTTTTGACTGGCTAAATGATACTTGACTAGCTACTGCCCAGCCAGATGGTGATTCTGGGAGATCATTTGCTGACTGGATATTTAGATTTCCCCCCCAAAAAACTTTTTGGAGATACAAAATAATGAATTAAGGAGCTAGGTGACTGGTTCAATCACAGTGCATGGATATGTAGGTAGCCAGTGGGTAGACTGGATTTGTAACTCATTCAATAATTCTACAAACACAACTCCCCACCTCCTTAAAAAAAACAAACAAACAAAAAAAAAAAAGTAAAAATTGTACGTAAATATTACACGTCTCCAGATAACCACAAGTTAGTCATTTTCGCAGTGGCTGTTGCTTATATATTTCTGCTGATTTGAAAAATTAAAATAGAATCAGCTTCCTGCAGAAAGACAACATGGCATCACCAACAACGTTCAAAAAGCCTCTGAAAATAGAGACTTGAAACCCATTTCCCCTGTTCATTCTATTTAATCCTCCTTTACCGTTCTCAGATTTTTCCCTTCTGTAATTTTATTTACATAATTAAAATTTACAAAGCAATTGACTGTCCGTTTAATAAAAGCAGAACGAACTGATAGCTTCTACGTGTTTATTAGAATATGCATTTCCTTAATGAATTTTTTTTTTTTTTTTAATTCAACATTTTTCATTTGCGTTTAAATGAAGTTTGAGGATTTTCTTGCCCAATCCGACAATTTAAATCGTAAAATACTTCACGCTTCCCTCCACTTGGCCTGTGACCAGAGCTGGCCCATAAGTTTGGAGGGTCCTCTGGAATCAGGTAGCAGTTTGAAATGGGTAGTGGAAACCTCAAACACTTTTTTGAGAAACCGCATGGATAGCATTTTGACTCATTCAACCGCCACTAGGGGCTTTGGACATTGCATGCTGATACAGCATGTCAAATGGACTAACTGAATATCAGTAGGCCTGCACCAGATGGTGTATGCAATGCTCTCTAAGAAGCATTGCATTCAGTACTTCTCAGAGAAGCATTGGATTGGCAGATTGCTGCCCAAAGTTGGATAGGAGAATACAGTTCGCTGCTGCATTAGCCAAGTGGCAGGCAAAGGTCCAGGCTGCCTATGGTGGGGGAGCTTTGGTCACTAGCAGTTTATGGAATTTAATGTGAAAATTAGGCACTTAGATTATAATATAGGAGCTGCTACCACAATAGTGGTAGTTCTTTCCAACTTTGCCACTCTGTTGCTAATGTTTTTGTGCATGAATTGTGTGTAATGAACAGCCAACACCAGTAAAATAAGTGGGGCTCTAGACAAATACACTTATCCCTGTGTAATATAGGGAGACCTTAAAATAAAGTGCTCAAATAAAACAAATATATATAAAATGTAAAACTGTATGTACAGCGGAGAAGGTGAGAAACGTAAAGTGAATACACTCAGAGCCTGAGATGAATAGGCTCAAATCACTTTAGCAGACATGTCAAAGGTGACACTTCAACTTCCTATCAGGAGAAACAAAAAAAAAAAAAACAAAAAAAAAAGGTACGCTATCTAGCGTAGCACAAGTATGAGGCTGTAGAATGAAGGATAAGTAGCTCACTGTCTGAGCATTCCAAAACCTGGTTCTAGGTTCAAAGTGTACAAATAAATTTAAAAGTATAAAATTACAATAAAAAGTAAAATGAAATGGTCCTTAGGCTCTTCCCTCCAAAACGTGTTTCACCTGTTCGCTTCCTCAAATCGGATTAAAGCAGCTACTTGCCGGCAAAACACTGAGATAGATCAATTTTGAACCCATTAGATATTGAATCAGCCACCAGGCATGTGCAGAGGCCCTGTGCACTGAATATGTGAAGAATTCTGTATTTTTCCTTCCTAGTGAAACTTCGAGGATGTTTCAGCACATTCCGAGTAAAGCACCTTTGCAACAATGTTCCAAGTTTAGATTTGCATTTTTGTAGAATTGTGTCAGGCTATAGTAAGTGTTTGTAGCAATTTGGTACTGAAAAGAAGGAAAGTCTAACCCCTACTCCACCCTCCCAGACAACCCCAGATCATTGTCACAGTATAATGTTAAAGTGTACAATGTACTAGATGGTGGGGAGTAGACAAACGCTGATACAAAGTAGATATGGTACTTCAGGTTTACTGGGGAAGGGGAAAACAAAATGTTAAAGGGACACTGTAGGCATGGTCTTTGCTTTAGCTCATGAAGCTAGTTATAGTGTCTGGAGTCCCCTGGTTCTGTCATTTCATTCAGCATTAAACAGGTTAAGTGTGAGTCCCCAGTAGCCTGCTGCTTTGGCCAATGAGGAAGTATTTGCCTGAGCAGCAATTGGCAGCTGTGATTGGCTGAGAGTGTCATCTGACTGCTTTTAGCCTATCAGAGCTCCAACTGACCGTATGAATGGGTTTGACTACAAGAAAGTGTGTGATTTCCACTTTAGTCACACCTCCAGAAAGGGCAGGACTTTGGCTGGTGAGATACAATGTGTGTTAAACTACTCTAAAGGGATTTAACACAGAAAGGAGAGAGAGCTAGGGGACCCCAGGCACTATAACCAATTCAAAGATTAAATGGTTATAGTGACTACAGTGTTGGCCCAAGACATTACTACACAGATACACAAAAAAAAAAAAAAATTAAGCCACCCAGCTGGTTCCTACCTTCGGCTGGCAGGAGTTAGGTGTCTGCTCTCCCGATCCAGCCCCATCCTTGTGGCTCCCTCCTCCTCCTCCCACATGGCCGGCTCTGTGTGAGCTGGGAGGAAGTGATACGTTGTTACTACCTTCCAGCTCTCTGCACAATAAAAAAAAGAGCCCCAAGGTGGCCCCAAGGGTATGGGCTGCTGCACCGCCATGGGTTGGGAACTCCAGCGGTCTTTGGCCAGGCTGGCCCGGACTCCAAATACACAATCACATCAGCAATCTGTAGCAGCTATCTTACAAGGAGTGTCCTGGTCCCCTGCATATGTAGTCAAATGGTTTGCTAATTATTTGCCAACTTACTGGGATATACCAGGCACATATGTCCTCCAGTAAGGAGCTGAACATACTGAGGGAGCTCCTCTGTTCCAGGCTTTAGCCATGTCATCCATATTGGCCATCTGCTCAGTAATTTCTAAAAATGCCCCTAGAGAACTGATGATGACGACATCTGATTGTTGCAGACATCAAGACCCTGTTACAAGACAGCAGAGCCATGTTTCAGGAGGACATGGGTGTGGTGAAGGAGGAGGTCTCCACGTTAATAAGCCACATTGAGGCCATGGATGAAGATGTATTGTGTTCCTTTAAGGCGAATGAAGGAGAAAAGTTAATCTCAAAAATTATTTTGGGACTGGTTAGAAAATGCTAGTATTTTAAAGAGGCTTGCCTGATGTGGTTACCTTCCACATCTCCTCCCCCATTATCATAATCCCTACTCTATACCTAGCCCAACATTAGAGGAATACTCTGGACCCCTAAACACTTTAGCTTGCTGAATGCGCAATGTGTGACAAATGTGTCCTCATTTCACAAAGCGTGAAAATGTCACTAGGAATTGGCACTAAACCTTGTTACACCCACCGGATGTCAAACAGGTCCTATTCGTTCCAGGTTGTTTAGCTCAGTAGAGCCAAGCTCAAGAGGCAGCAATTGTCCAGAGCACCTGCCTTGCCAAGACATTGAGCAGCATTGGGAAGTCTGATTGAACAGCCACAGAAAGTCTGTGTGTGGTTAGAAGGGGAGGGTTTGCAAAAACTTAAAAACTGATTTAACTCCTAAATGGAAAGGACTACAGAGTCATGATCTATACACCAAAATCACTTCATTAATCTAAATCTGTTTAGGTCCTTAATATGCTTTAAAAATTTTTTTTTTTTTTTTTTTTTTTTTTAAAGGGGAGTGTAAATCCCAACCCCCAAAACTAAATTACACAACCTAATCCTACCAAATTGCATGTGTATCCCTTTTCTACCGATTGTTTGATATTAAGAATTTATTTTAATAGATGTCCATCCCAAACATGCAGAAGTCACAGAGCTGGGGGCACAGTGGGATTCCTTAACTCCACTTCATTGTGTGCACACCCAAAGTTATGCTATAGATACAAAATTAAATTTAAGCGATTGCAGTTTAGAACAACCAACAATTCACTTTCACACCACGTCAGAGACTCACTCATTTGAAAATTCTAAGCACAGAAAATGATTCACAATGGTTCTTTTGTAGCATATTTTGGAATTTTTATTCATTTATTATTATTTTTTTTTAAATAGCTAAATAAAGTATATTTTCTTCCCCAAATTTATCATGTTTTCTGCTTCAAAATGTTCATTTCTATGTGCAGCTGAAGTCACACTGAATCCTGCAAAGGCATTACCAGCTCCTGTTGGGATGGATAAACACATAAAATGGACTATTTACATATTGCTAAATTATAAAATAGTTCAATCTGCATTTATCCTGCCACAAACAAAAAACAAAAAGACAAAGGAAAAAACCCCCCACAAAAAACTAAAAATTCCCATACACCTTTTCTAGATTAAAGTTCTCAGCAGTTTCCACATAGCTACATTAAAAACTTTCAAAAAGTTGAATAGATGTAATTTGGAGTAAACGTGAATTTAATAAAAAAAAACCTTTGGCATACCTGGCATCTTTGTAAGATATCTCAAGCATGACCCTGTAACACACAATAATCACTCATTCAAGTCATTTGGTTTCGGTTTGAAAAGGAAAAATTAAAACAAATCAAAAAATCCTTATAATATGGATAACCATAAAGAAAGTTTAAAAAAAACCCCACAAAAACAAACGTTACGACAGCTTCTAGAATATTTAATGCAGCTATAACCTTGTCTAACTTTATCACTAGACTTCAAATTGTAGAATCTAGGTTTCTGACTGACTAGTATGATTGTGTTCTGCGGCTAGGGAGAGAGAATTGGGATGGAGGTATATACACACATTTGTTGGTGCTTCATGAAATAATAGCATTATTAATAATCATCTACTCTCCCAGGTAAAGCCACCCATTAGACTGATACCCGCCTATTTTATGGACTTTTGTCCAAGATCACTACATCAGCCCAGTGTGGCAATGTTAAAGTATGAAGATATTTTGATATTTGTGTAGATTGCCCTTTAGGAAAGAATATAAAATCAAATCTATATATTCTATAGTGCTCTACGTATACAATTGTCAGAATCCTGTGCCTCAGTGTAAATTCAAGTAAAGAATGTTGTCCAACTAGAAGCTTGCTAAGGAGTGGAACGTCAAAGAATTTGGTGAAGAAGGTGAATTGGTGCATTGTAAGAAGTTCCAAATGGACTGGTACTGAAACTTAAGGTGTAAAAAACGCCCAAACAACTCAGTTGGAGCAGTGAGAAAAACGACTCACCAACTCAAGTCAGCTCAAGTCAGCTTAGATACAATCCAGGCAGGAGCAGAATACACTCCCAGGATTCCAATGAATGCTTAACTTTTTTTGGAATACAAGAAATTTTATTTTCCAAGTTTAGTAGCTCTTTCAATAGGAAACTTCACTAGGAGATATCGAACTACAAGCTTGTATAACAGTCCAGTGACCATTTACTAGATCCCGCTTAGGTCCTTTATCAAAGGGTTGTAGTGGTTATGGTGTGAGGGCTGTAATGGTTATATGAAATGGGCCCTGACCCCATTTAGCAATAGTTGTCCTCCAACCTGGGTTCCTGACAGCTTTCTGTTGAGCTGTGTAAGCGGATTCTGTTGCTCATTCACTGGCTGAGAGCATCAGTTGACCACTCTCTGCAACGAATGACATTCTGGGCATAGAAATTAGCATATTGACGTTACCCAGTCTGGATGTTTAGTTACAAGCTGGCTGATGCCCCAGTGACTATACCGTGGGGGGGGAGTGGGAGAAGTACACCTCCAGCAGGAAAGTTTACATTTGGTATGTGCAGTGTACTTAAAAACAAGTCCCACTACTATATCTAAGCCTAAGGTTTAAGGTTTAAAACAATGCCCCTCCCCCCGTGTTTGGAACTTCAGAAACTGGGCAAACCATTTTTTTTTCCTACTATGAATGCTTATCTTTTCTGCTACCTATGGAAGTGTTTTATTGAACAGTTCAATATTTTCCGATTCGGATTCTTACCTGCTCCAAAGTAAAGCCTTCAGAATCAAAAGCCTCGTTGAGGAACGTTTCAGATGATGCTACATTCTCAAATTCCAATTGCTCCACAACCTTTGTGTTTTGAGTTAGGCTTCTTGTAGATGCACAACTCGTGGTCCTACAGACAGATCAATGCATTTATATTTATTAAGCCTGTGTAGCATTCACAGTTTGAGACTAAATTTGAACCATTTATTTTCCATATAACATTGTATCAGTTTTTCCTTTGTTAACTTTTGCATCTCTGTACTCATACAATTTTAATAAATCTGCTTTTATATGAACTATCTTCATTTCTAAGTGTTGCCACAAGTAGTTACGCGAGTACATATGTGTGAATTGTGGGGGGGAAATACAGACTATTTGGATGGAACCAGCTCAGGATTTCTTATAACACAGTATAATGCATAAATATTACTTATGCTTTCATTTAAAAAAAAAAAAAAAAAAATTTAGCAAGAGCCTATAAAGACCCCTATCAGAGTGAGCCCAGAAATGGTGATTTCAGTTTAAAAACACTGGAATTGGTGGACTTCTAGTTTCTCAAACATTAATTTAAGAGAGAGGAAGGGGAAAAACAAAACAAAAAAACACAAAGGAGAGGGGGGAAAGGTGCACAAGAAACACTAGGTATACCACATAATTTAATTTCAATTAAAAAAGTCAAGTGCGGTTATGGATTCTCCTGGAATGAACTCCGTTCCTTCACAATATTTGCAGAAGCAATAGAGATTCCATTGGTTTCCACCGCACTAGAGCCCTTACACACGTACGTTCTATTGTTAAATTAAGATGTTTTATCGTTAAAGTCCATTTTCAAGTTATAAGATTCACACTTTTCGTGTGAATTCTAGTTAAATTACTAAAAATGTCCATACGATGACAAAATAGTTTTTTGCTAATCTGTTAAGCATGCGGGTATGGGGTTAAAACCAAAGGGCTGCCATATTCTTTATCTAAAGCAGCCTCTATTTAAAACCAATTATTCCAGACTGCTCATTCAGCTGGAGCAAACATCACACACTCTAAATGAGAAAACCGCACCACTATGGAAGTGTGTAGTTGAAGCAGCCCTGCTGGGATAAGAGCTCCACAGATCAGGTGACCTGAGTGGACATATCATGATTTCAGAGTGCGGTACTGTACCATTGGTGAGTTGAGAACAGAGCAGTGATACATGTTGAAACTCATCCATTCCACCATGAATTCATAGGCTCAATGCTTGAACCCATCAGGCAATATGTTTGAGACTACTGGTCTATAGGTTCCCTTTCTTGGCAACTTACAGATGTACCAGGTAGTGAGGTATGATGGTTCGAAGATACCATTTTTGAAGAACATTGTGATAATGAACTGGTGTTACACATTCAATTGTGAGTAAATTAAAGGTCAGACACAAAAATCACAAAGTATGATAAGGCCTCTGCCTCAGAGTGAATGACTTTGTACTCAGTATAGTTAGGAAGCCTACACGCTACATTAACCAAATGTAAGAACATTGTGTGAGTACCATATTACCCCACCACCTATAAGAACGTGTGTTCCAACAATTAAAAAAAATAAACAATAAAAATAGTCAGGCAAAGCAGAAGACACTACAACATATAGAACAGAAAATATACCCTTAGTAATGCAAGAAGTTGACTTTACCACCCTACCCATAAGTACTATTAATTAGGCATAGGTACCCACCTTTGCAAAGCCTTCCGTCTTGTGACATATACAAGTATCACAACTGCAGAAACTATAGCGAGCAAAACCGCGATGGTGCCAAGAGTCGCTGGAAGTGCAAGCGGTTTCAGTCCAGTCTCACAAAACAGTCCACTATAGCCTGTCATACACTGGCATTTAACTTCATCATTTTCAACCCCACACGTTCCTCTCATATTACAGGTTTCACTGTTACACGGTCTGGATTCCATTTTCCTTCCAAAATCTGATGGCAGATCAAATTCTGAATTTGTCATGTCAATAGTTGAACCAAGTCCGCGGGCTGGTGTTTCAGTCTGAGAAATTCTCTCTCCATTGGAATCATGAACCTTGGTTGCCGCTGGCAGCTTGGCTGGTTTAGTTTTAAACTCATGATCGAGAAAGACACCTGAAAAACAATTCATGCTTATTAACATTTAAATCCATTAACTGGCATTGCAATAAGGGAAAAAATATGTTGTAGACAAATAAAACATCTATTCATAGTGTCATTGAAAAACAAAAAACAAAAACTTCCACTTTGTTATGCCCTGATTTGTAAAACCAAAAAAATGCAGTCATCTGTTCCTCAGCAGGTCTTTACATTAGGTATATACAAACCTCAGATGAACAATACATGACATTACACCGTGTCATGATTTAAACAAAAGTAAAGCCAAATTGGAGAAGCAATGTATAAAAAGGACACCTGATTCAATAGCTTGTAGTACCACCTTTAGCAACAATAACTTAAAGTAATCATTTTCTCCATAATGTTATCAATCTCTCTTGGCCCACTCTTCTTTACAACATTGCTTCAGTTCATGGAGGTTTGTTGGCATTGTTATACACAGCTCTCTTTAGGTCCCGGTGCAGCATTTCAATCAGGTTCAGGGCTGGACTTTGACTGGGCCATTGCAACACCTTGATTATAGTTTTTTTTTTTTTTAGCCATTTGCTGGTGGGCTTGGGATCATTACCCTGTTGCATAGCCCAATTCTGGCCAAGCTTGAGGACAGATGGCCTCCCATTTAACTCTAGGATACTCTGGTACACAGAGGTGTTCATGGTCCACTTAACTGCAAGGTTCCCAGGTCTTGTGGCTGCAAAACAAACCCAAATGCACCAGACCAGCAAACTGCCAAATCTTCAGCTTCTATAAAAAGGTGGTCACACTTGCTGATGATCAGTTAAACAAGGGCATATGTTTAGCAGCACCCGTCTGCTAATTAGCCTCTTAATTCCTATAGAAGCAGTAAGGGTGTACACACACACACACACACACACACACACACCATTTTGGATTTATTTATGTTAAATAAGTCATGACACAGGAGAGTCGCTTTGTCAGCCAGGTGAGTGGTTGCATCCGACCAAAACATTAGCAATACACTGGATCTCATTCTTCCCAGAAGAAAACCGGACTCCTGACACTTTCTTCTCAGTAGTCATGAGGAATAAAAAGCAGCTAAAAGCCCATTTAGGTGAAGGATCTCCCAGCATTAGTGAACTGCTGCTTAGTACTTACATGGCCGAATGCTCGCTCTTCATCCTCAGAGGATGATCTGTTAAGCACCCTGGAGGCTATACCCATTAGGGAAGGACTCTATACTCCCATTCAAAAGCAAGACCAAAAGGTTACACTCTTGCACTCAAAAAATATCAGGTCATTCCTAAATGCCGACCTGGTGGTGAGGGAGGAAATCACAGCAGTCACAACCCAACTTCAGGTTTACACATTACATATACAAATGGTGTCAACCCATGTGAATACAATATTAAGCCTTAAGGTATAAAACCATCATACTTACAACTTTTCTCATCAGAACCATCTAGACAGTCAGCATGGCGATCACATATTTGGTGAACAGTAACACACTTCAACTTGTCCTTGCATGTTTGGAATCCATCTGGGCATCTCAACTCTTCTACACAAGTAGTACCATCGATCAAACGCTGACCCGTTGAGCATTTGCATGTACGGCCTTCAGAATTCGGCAAACAAATTTGTCCACAACCGCCATTGTTTTCTGAACATCTATTGCTGCCTAGTACATTTCAGAAACAAATGTTACATAGTCAACCACCATACTTTGCGGAATCTACATACCTGTTAATTTACGGTCTATACACCTTTGAGATACTGGCTAGCGCTACCCTGAATCTGTCTGCTGCTCTATACAACCATACGGACCATGTCCATTCAACCATTCATGATCTACAGTGTTCAATATTTCTGCCAGTCAAGAAGAGGGTACAAAGGTTAATGAAGGGCAATGAGAGTTAAAATGTTTGAGATTTTAGAGCCTTACTTCTCACTTAGTCCATGCCACATCAGCCCATGTGCGTCCATTTCATGGCTTTGCCCCGTGTTTTGTTTTTTACCCCATTGATTTAAGCTCTACATGCTACATATGCTTAAAAAAATTCTTTGCATGTCTCCAGTTCTTTATTTTTTTTTAAAATTCTTTATTTCATCTTGACAGAGTCAGCGAACATAACAGTAGCCACATGACTTGTGCAAAATTCAGTTATAGTGCAATATAATATCCCATGTTAGTGAAAAAGGGGAAGGCAACATGCCTTTGAACAATACATATTCCAGTTCCCTTTAATCACCTAGTCCAACATCTTAAATAATGTAGTAAGATAGGGAATACGGTAACATAATAAAAATATGATAAGTGTATTTGTGAGCCACATTGGAGATGCCCAGTTAGGCTTTGTAAACAAAACAGAAAAAAAAAAACAAATATTTAAAATGTTATAATAGAGATCACCCTACAACTTGCATCAAAATATCTCTATAGAGATAATCAATGACTAGGAGAAAACACAAGTGGAGAAGATCAATGGGGAGATTTAGTTCACTGATTGGAAAAGTGGTTTTACAGGAACTGTGCAATATCTTCCCTGACTGAGTATGCATTGAACATTTTTTAAATTGTCAGATTAAATAGAATAAAATGTATTGATACTTCGTATTTACCTCAAGGGTAACAACGCCATGCAAAGTACATAGCTTCATATTTTGCGCCAATGTCAGACGCTTGCTTACTGATGTGGAATTAAACCGATTGCAATAAAAGATAACATTGCAAAAACGTAGCAAACAAAACCGTAAAAGGAGCAATAAAATAAAATAAGGACTAAAACAGGTACAGTGGCAATAATTTGAGTATAGCTTACTATATGCAACATTTATGTAATATTTTTGGTAGGAGTACAGTTCCTGTTACATAGGGTGTAGAGTGGCCTCACTGCTTCCATTACCAAACAAATCCCTGGTAATTACAAACATCTATATCAAGATGTTAAAGTTATGACTTCCTCTAAAGAGGTTTAAGCTTTGTACATTTCCGCCAAATATGGATCATTAGAGCGGAGCAGACTATTGCATCTCCAGCACGGGTAGAGCAGTTTGTAAGGGTTATGAAGTGTTAGATAATCTGATGGGGACTGTAGAGTGCCAAAAGAACAATTCTGTGTAATTCCATATGGACGTGCAGCGAGAAATTCCTTTCAGATTAAACATTTTCTCTCATCATTGGGGTTTGGAGATGGGAGAGCCACTGTCCCTAGACCACTCCTTTGCATATGAGCATTGTTCAGTGGAGCCATTAACATGCAAAACTAGATAACAATGAGTTGTTTTAATGGGGACAACGGCCAACTTAATTTTTCAAAGGGAGTCAATGCCATCTTTGTATTTGCTTTTTCCGGAATAGGAGTTGAGTAAGCGGGAAATCTGACCATGTACAAAATGTAGTGTTGATAAAGGTGTGTATTTTAAATTGCAGTTGTATAAATGTGAGCTTAGTCCCTTTGTCAACTACCCTGCTTTGCCATGAAGAAATTCTTGTGCGTAAGTAATTTTCTGTTCAATGGTGAAATGGACTATAGGAACTTTAATAAAATAGATAAATTGGCAAAACCAAAGCAAACCCACAATGTTCATAAAAGAGAGAGCACTGGGAAATTGCACAATAGATTTCCACATATACCACGTTGGAAGGGGAAAAATAAATGAATTAAAAGATCAAAATTGTGTTTTAAGGAATTCCAGCTCACCTTGCTGTTCTAGTCGGTTATATACTTTTAAATCTACTAAGGGTTGTTCAACATGTAGAAACCCGTGACCCCGTTCATCTGCTTTGCTAAACCAGATCGTTGTAGAACCTATAATAAAATACAGAGAGCCTCCTATTACACACTGGATCGACTTAAACAAAAATGTTCTTAAAAAGCTACATACACAAGTTTTATTTATTTATTTATCTTGCAGTCAAAAGCAAGTAGAATAGAAAGTAATTGTTCGGTGTGACATCGTAGGGTTAAGATATCCTAAAATTAAGTGTACCACCATTCCAAATAATTCTCTCGTTCTATACTTTGAGAAATGCTCTGTTGTAGCTATATAATAGCGTCTAACATGGAGATATGAGAGATGACTCCCAGCGGACACATTGCTGCACTACGACCAATAAATTAGCCATCAATATTGACATATTTACTTATTAGGATTTACACCTAAATAAAATTAAATAAGCCTCAATAGTTTAGCGATTACACTTAATGACCGCAAGTGATTTCTTTAATGGACTGAATTCGCACCACGCTTCTCCACATATCAACAAGCCAAAATACAGTTGCATACCATTATTGTATGTTGTCCAGAGCAAAATATCTTGACTTGTGGCAAATAAGACCAAACCTTGCAGCCGACTACGAATAACCTTGTGGTTGGAGCCATCCAGCATAATGCTTTCAATTGTATAAAGTACTGTAAAAAAAAAAAGCTTTATTTTATTTAAGTTTTAGAGGGAAGGAGGAAAAAAATTAAATCAAAGTCCATCAACATACTGTACTTTGTATTTTAACCAATTCTCCTAGGGACATGTACATCTCATTGGCAAAATTCAGATTTGACAAAGGATTTTGAGGATGCAGCTAAAGCGATCTGTACCTTTTTGGGTGAAGGGGAAGATTTAGAGAAGACTTATCACCAATATCTTGTGTTAACCTTGCTTTTTCCAATATGGTGCCCATTTTGGACAAAAACAAAAAAATTAGTTTGAAAATGGTTAATTTTTGAACTTCAAATGACCAGTATTCCCTCTAGGGAATTGTTGAAGGTGGCAGTCACAAAGTTAGCCAGTACCAATTTAGGGAGTTATTTGCTAAACTGCTGATTATACAAGATTAAGAAAAGCCCTCAAATTCTGATCCTTCAACCATTTTGTAGATAACTCCCCGATTTGCTATCCTTATGTGGGGGTGCCATATTTAAGGATGCCAAATAAGGGAGCTATCTGCTAAACTGCACTAATTTTGCAG
The DNA here is from genome assembly GCA_933207985.1 of Pelobates cultripes. Classification (NCBI taxonomy): domain Eukaryota; kingdom Metazoa; phylum Chordata; class Amphibia; order Anura; family Pelobatidae; genus Pelobates; species Pelobates cultripes. The sequence goes on from OW240916.1 coordinate 27,933,550, forward strand.
CCTTAAATGTGTCACTCAGTAAAGGGCATCAGTTTAGGGAATTATTTACTTAATAGCTGGAAGTTTGAGAGAAACTCTTTAGAATTTCTCAGTTCATAGATAACTCACTAACTTGCTTTCTTATCAAAACAATGGATCCAAAACGAATAAGTTTTCCCATCGATTTGGAAACACCTGAATCCAAATGAAGTTTGATTTAACCCCCAGCTACAATGTCATCTTCAATTAAATGAAATTAAAGTAGTCTGGATGCCTATAGTGTCCCTTTAAGTGATAGTTTTTGGTTTATGCAGCCCCTACAGCAACTTACAAAGTTCTAATTTTCTGCTTTGTTAATTGAACATTATTCACACACAGGAGATGTACAACATAAGGGGATAAGACATTCTAAAAAAAAAAAAAAAACTAAACTGCAAAATTAGCAAAGCCAAAAAAAGAAGATAAAATACCTTTCTGCTCAATTCTGCCATATTGGAGTTGAACTACTCTTTCAGGAAGTGTGCAGTGCTGCATAAATAGACTGCAGGGCCACGATCTATGCCTTCATACTATTTCTTAAAGGGATACTCTAAGTACCAAAACCACTGCAGCTTAATGAATTCAGATTGTTTTGCATAGTTTAATGCAATATCTGTACATGCATTATAATAGTGGGATACCAAAGCCTAAAAATACTAGAGATTTTTTTTACCCCTCAGTGAAAATCTACTTCTTGAAATCGGTCAACGCACATAAAAAGCACATTAAATTATGCAGTTAAGCCTTTACCTCTGTCAGCCCAAAAAACTTGAGACCCCGAGTTTGCAAATGTTAATCCAACTGCCATTTTGTTTTTCTTCCATAGGATTTTCCTTCTGGTACCATCCATAGATGAGCATTCAATTTTTGGAGAAGACTTTAGGTCTTCTGATCCTGCATCAGAGTAACACAGGACCCCAGTCGGGGGATGAATGGCAATACAGAGTGGATTATAAAGACCATCACCAATTAGTATGGTTTTATAGAGGCCATCAGAGGTGGCAACTTGAATCTGGGGCTTTGCAGTACTAATCCAGAAGATATTGCCGGTTATCCAATCCACCGCAACAGAAGTCACGCTGTCTTCTACTGGCACAACTTTTTTCCAGTCTTTCAAGCTATTTTCTTTAAATTTTGATTTTGCTATAAAGCCACCACTTTCAACAGCGAAGAATAGAGACATATTGTGAACGATGCAGTCAATAGATGAAATCGGTTTCACATTGGTCAGACTTATTAACTTTGTCTTTGTAATATCAGCAATAGCACTATAGGGCAACTTCGGCAAGTACATCTGAAAGTAAAAGCACCATTATATTTTTAGAATGCTGTAATTCACTTTAAATTCAGGTTACTCGTGCCCAAATAAAATTTAGGCAAGGTACAAAAATGTATGCAATTAAGTCACTGCTGTCAAAGTAGCACACCATGAGGTGGGCAGCTATGCGGTAACAGATTAGGCACCTACTTAAAAAGGACCACTATAGGCACCCAGACCACTTCAGCTTAATGAAGATAAAATAAAGGGTTAACTTTTTTAAATTTTATAAACAGAGTCTCATTGACAGCCGCTAGAGGCGTTTGCGTGCTTCTCACTGAAAATCACAGTGAGAAGATGCAAGCGTCCCTAGGAAAGCATTATGAATGCTTTCCTATGAGACTGCCTGAATGAACGTGCAGCTCCTGCCACGCATGCGCATTCAGCCGAAGAGGCGGCGAGGAGGAGGAGAACTCCCCGCCCGGCGCTGGAGAAAGGTGAGTGTTTAACCCCTTCCTCTCCCCAGAGCCCGGCAAGAGTGGGTCCCTGAGGATGGGGGCACCCTCAGGGCACCATAGTGATAGGAAAAAGTGTTTTCCTGGCACTATAGTGGTCCTTTAACCGATTGGAATATACGGTATCTGGGAGAGAATGGAAAATAGCAGCGAGAGAGTTCTGCTCATCGGACTCTTCCAGCACTCCCTGCGGTAATGCCATGATAGGCTATCATTCCAGCCTCAGTAAAGGGTGCATAAGGTTATAGGACTGGAAAAGCATGAAGATCAGATCCCCCTCACCAGTGCTTTCAAAGAGAAGGAGGCTGGGTGAGCTTAGAAAATCGAAAAAAAAACAAAGTAATTTGTGAGTATCAATTCAATGAGCAGGTGTGCGTTAAACTGTGTGTACCAATGCGTGGGTGTATGTGTCCATGTGAATTAAGTGAACATTTTTAGCACCCACACACTCTTGATTTGTAATAAATATATATATATATATATATATATATATATATTATATATTAAAAAATAGTACATGCACATGTGCATTTATTAACGTGTACATTAAAGAGCATTCAGTTCCATCTGAACATTGTATTAGACATGCTAGCATATGTATAGCTTTTAATTTAAAGCTGTTTAAAAAAATATAGTCCCCCCACCTGTTAATCTATTAGACACAGTGTCACTGACACACAGGTCTATTGTTGAGGATTATGGAGTGGCAGGAGGTCCTCTTGCTCCCTATCACTACCCTACAGGCACTTTCCGGGGAGTATGGGATACAATTAAGCCAGAATGTTCACATCAGCATAGGGAATTGCCATGCTTCGGGAAGTGACCCCAAGCAAGGCCAATCCACCACACATCCCACTCAGTTGCATTGCTTAGGGGGAGAGGTAAGAGGAGCATTTCTTTGATTCTTGCACAGGGGCTTCCTGTAATTCCTAGTTACGCTCCAGGTACCCTTAACATCTAGTATACTTTTACTGAGCACCCAAAAGTTACATGATATTCGTCTGGACAGAGGCACCAGACCGCAGTGAATTTGTTCACATAGAATTGATTCTGGACAAAGACCCCTTTGATGTGACAGGTCTGAAGAGCCTATTTGTTGCGTTACAACTGAACTGATTACCTAATTATGGAACAAAAGATGGTCTCTAAGCCTAGCCCATGTATTTCAGGTGGGTTGCTATCAGAGTTCAAGAACCACAGATAAAAAAAAACAAAAAAAAAAAAACCCATAACAGCATTATCGTATTGTAAGAGTGCAGAACCATTACAGCACTGTTATAACGACAAGTTAAATTTGAAATGCTACATTTTTATCAATTAACTGTTTGGTAATAAGGAACGCTCAAAACATCTAAATTTACGATGACATTTTCATGTCTTATTGCCTACATTCAAAAAAGAAAAAAGTGTACCTTGGTAACCATAGTTGGGAATGCAATCAGCAAAAATGAAGAATCTTTAAAACTGACGCAATTTAATTTGTCGGTTGCAAGCATAAGTTCATTTGGGCACCAACAGCTTCCTTTTAAATCAGGACCAATAAGACATATATGAGAACATCCACTTTTGAGACAGGGGTTCTCCACTCTTTGTTGCAACACTTCATGCATCACCTAAAAGAAAAAACAGAAAATGCAGTGCAACATTACAGGCATCCATGAAATACCATGGATATTTGAATAGCCAATGAATTTTTAATTTTTTTTATTTTTTTTTAAATTAAGAGCACTGTATGCCCACATTCAGGATAACAAAATCCAAACCCAGGCAGCAGGACATGACTGATTTTGATTTGGTTTAGAATTCCATCGGTTTCCACCACCACTAAGAGTGGTTTGATTTTAAGTGTAAGCTCGATATGCCATTTCTAATAGTTATTGTAACCAAATTGATGGATTGTGGACATGCTACTACTAATAATGGAAATTCCAGGAGGTTTTACATTTATTTCAGGTTCCTTAAGTACAAGGTTTTGTGGAAGTACACCTAGTTGTCGATTTTAACAAGAAACCACCAACCACAACACATACCACCTATTTGGTGGTCTATGTAAAAACTTTGTGACATGTATAGTTGTGGGAACCATCCAAGACATCATTCATGAAGCACTAAGAGTGACATGCCAAGCACCATATCCACTACAGCTCATCGTATGGGTATCTGTATACCAATGCCAGCTTCATCCTTCTAAAAAGGATAACGTTAATTATACCATTAGTGAAAAATTAATTTAAATTACAGTTTACAAAATTTACATACCTTAAGTCCAAATGGTTGGCCATGACGTTTCACAAGAACAGACCCTTTTTTCCCTGAATACTTGTCAGTTTTCTGGACAGTTCTGGAAGTGATTTCAGACCAGTAAATCTCATCTTCAAACACAGTCAAGGAGAAAGGGTTTTGAATTTTCTTCAACCGAATCAACTGCATGACATTTAACATTGTGTTTTAGGTTTTGTTTTTCCAAACTACAAAAATTAGAATATATATTCGAAATAAAAAAAATAAAAAAATTAAATATATCGCTGTACCTTAATGTCTGTACCGTGCAGAGTAGCTGACCCAATGCAGTGAAATTTATCATCAGACCAATAAATTCTCCAGGTCAGCAGATCGAGAGCTAGTCCAGTTGGCCAGCCAAGTTGCTCTGTAATTAGGACTTTTCGTTGAGTTCCATCCATTCCAGCTTGCTCAATTTGCGATTGTCGTCCAATCTCTGACCAGTACATCAATCTGTAGGTTACAGAGTGACATCCATTTTGTCAAGATGGAGCTTACAGTTATTCAATTACATATTATCTGTATATTAATCATGACCACTATGTCTTATAAAAGTTTAAAATGTAGCAAATAACTGGATTTATAGCAAGTCTATTTGGCATGGTTCTGCCATTTTTAGAGGAGTACATAGATTGAGATCACCAATTGGGTGATTATTAGAATTGCTAGCTTGCAGTAATGACAAAAAATGATCAAGTCAAAGTCCAGAGGATGACATGGGTTTGAGCTTAAGTGCTACCACAGCTATACCAGGTGTGGGCAAGAGTCAAGCTTCATTCCTCAAGGCATCATGGGAGTTCCGGTTCTAAACCAAACTTCGAAATACAGATAATTTCCAGTGTTAGGCAGCATAAAACATGTAGTATTAACTAGAAAAGCTACAATTTCTGGGGAAATTGTGTGAAGTGTTCTTGCCTCCACCAGTAGTCTACAACTGGAGTGGGCGGAGTAACTTATTTATATAGTACATTTAATTGCAACGTTGTTGCCTAAAGTGCTTCACAGTTACATTAAAACATACATTTATAAAACCATTAGCAGGTGTACAAAAGGCCCTGTCTATGACATCAATTGCTGCTCCAGCCTGGCACAGGTCAGAGTATTTTGGCGGGTGCCATCTTTAAACTGTTGTATTTTAAAAACTATAAATCCTACAGCGAAGAGCTTTATATTGTGAGAATCACCAGACCTACATTTTGATGCATAGTATGTCTCTGAAATATTAAAAATGAAGGCACAGTCACAGTTTAGAATTTGCCCTTCAAAGTTAAGCTGGCTAGAGTGGAGTTTCAATGAATGTCAATGGACGGCGTGAGTTGCAAAAAAATAGTCATATTGTGAAAACTATCAGGACTATGGCTTAGCCGTTGACATGTTTAGTGGCAGCAGGGATAGCTGAACGTTTTGATATAAGATTTGTGTAGGTGGGCCTGAAAATGAGGGAGTGGTGGCAGTTTAGAAATCATGTCCTGATTTTTCAGCTTTTGCCAGCTCCCACTTTAGCTTTGCCATTCATTCCTATGGGACCAATTTCGCCACAAGAACGACGATATTCCGGGAACCGTTTCACAAAGTAAAAGCAATCCAATCGGGAGCAATCCGCACGTTTCGGTATATTACGGTCTATGTAGTGTAAAAACTGTGGGAGGAATTAGGGTGGTAAATTTGGCTATAATAATAATATATGTGAGATAACATTAAGTGGTCTTGCTATGCAAGAACACTTAATCAGAGTAACATGGGCTATTATGTCAGTCATGTATTTGACCTCATTTAAGGGTTAGATTCAGTGTATGATAGTCTACATACAGTAAAATAAATCCTAATGTTTCAATTTACGTGATGAGTGTAGGATAACCAGCAAGTCTACACAATGAACACATCACATTACACTCACTGTTCACTGCTCCACACTCAGATGTAGAGGTGTAGCAAAACTTTATTGTACCACAGACAAAGAACTCTGAGAGCACCTCGGGATAATATCCTTAAAAGCTCCCTTATCCCATAAACTGATCAAATAAGGATTTACTCATTTGCGCTTGTTAGATGTTTAAAAACCATGTGTTAGTTGGCCTAGCCCCACACAGCTTTTCTAATTTAGGTTTCAAATGAATTGAAAACACAATATTAGAAGTAGCGTCTGGCTAATTTAGCCTAACGTTTTTCTGATTTGTTACTAACCCATTAAGTGCATGAAGAACTATGGAACGCGGCTGATCAAGATCTTCATCAATTACAACCGTGTACTCTGGGTATCCTTTCCACGTCACATTTAAAGGCATAGCCATGATCTCACCAGCCGAGCCATCAGTCCAATACATGTTCCGGCTAACCCAGTCAACGGCTATGCAATCTGATTTAATTCCTACAGAAAAAAAAAAAAATATATATATATAAAAATATATATTTAAGAAAAGCATCACAAACTAAACAATGGTAACGCAAAAATCCAGCTATATCTAAACCTTTTTGTAATGTACACCAAGGGCAAAAACATTACAGACAAAAGCTGACCCAAGTTCTGCCTTTTTTGTACTTTATCATTTACATAGAATTTCATTATAATAAAAAGGAATAAAAATAAAACAAAATGTTCATAGCAACACTGCAACGTTGATTAGGTACTAAATATGGCAGCACAATAGTCATGTGAAAAAACAAACAATGCTGCAGTGTGCCAGCAGTCTGTAAATGCAGCAGTTTGCTTTGAAATTCTGCACACGCAGCAATTAACCCTTTAGCTGCTGGAGGGTAACCACCTCCGACCGCACCATATGCCAACCCTGAACAAGAGTACTGGGTGGCTAATGTTAGTTCTGGGCAAACTTGAGGTCTGTCTTGCGTCAGCATGCGTTACGTGCTGGCGTCAGTCAACTCATTCTTTCCAACATCCCTCCGGTGAGAGGGAGTGAAGCCAGTCTAGGAGAATTGGGCTTCAGGATGAACTTTGGCATGGGAATGTAGATCATTTGATATTTTTTTTTATTTTATTTTTTTTATTTAAGGAGAGACTGCAATTTTGCAGCATCTATCTTGTGATCTGCATGCAGGGGGTTTAAATATATGTTCTTGCATTTGCCACCATGGGACCTTTCTTCTCTATTAAATTGGATAGGAGTTCAGTCTTCTGCCTCTAACTGCAATGTTATTGACATGGGATATGGAAAGGTTGAGGTGGTAGTTAACACAGGAAGAGGTGAAGGTGTACTTTCCAGTTAATGATTGTTTAGAAGTGTGAAATGATAAGTACATTGGAATGCAAAGGATAACAAAGGACTACAGCATTATCCATTTGCAAGATGAAATCCCACACTGATCCCCTTGGGACAAAGAAATCTAAATAAAACTGAAAAATATCAAGTTGTGTAAGTGCATACAAAAAAATTATATATAAAATACAATTTTAAGATAGTGTGAAAAAATAAAAATTATCTGTTCACCATTGTTATGAAAAACTGATTGTCATCTCAAAATAGATCAACTTTGGATTTCTATACATTTTAATATCTTGAGTCACAGATTTTTACAAAATACTGCTAATTTGCCAAAATTTGCCTCCAAGCTTGCACAGTAGTGCGCATTTAGTTTTTGGGCCAATTACAGATGCAGGTGAGTGATCAGATACCATTTTGCTTATGACCAGACAGTCTAGGTATAAAAACTACTTGCTTTAGCCATTCTGGATTTAAAAAGCACCACTAAAGGCACTCCAGCCATTTAATCTCAATGACGTGGTCTTCATGTAATCCAAAAGCCATGATGTTTAGTAGACACAGCAATATTAGGTTTGCTGGGTTAAACAAGCTTCTAGTGGCTGTCATAATGACCACCACTAGAGGGTGCTTTCCCTGAGACAACAGTGTTTTACTCTCATGTGACATTCATCATGAACGATGACGCAGATCATCAAATGCTGCCCATTGGGAAGAATTGGATTCAATTATTCTCTAGGAGAAACAATTGAATGGAAGATTGTGGGGGAGGTGGCTGAATCCAACAAAATTACTTAACACTGTAGTGGAAGCAGAGCTCACAATTTCAAGCACTATACTACTAGCCAGGCCTTAAAAGTGAATAGCCACTGCAAGCATGGAAGCCGACTCACCAGGGGAGTATTTCTACTCGTCTAGTGGTAAGTAGATGTTTTGAGCCCTACTTTTCAGAATGCAGACATTTATTCCTAATGCTATAGTGTTCTTCTAAGATCCCAATCTAATCATACTTACCCTTAACAAGCGTCCCTTTGTCCTTTGTTCCTAGTGTGACCCATTTGATGCTTTCAGCATTAAGATCCATCCAGAAGATCTTCTGCTCCAGAACATCATAATCCACAGAAATGATCATCAACTCCTTATCAGAGACGGTGAGCATCTCCTCTTCAAGTGTTCGCAGTTTGTACAGCATTAGCTCAAACTCAACAGCTATCAACAAAACAGGTTCCTTGCCTTCAACAAAAAAAAAAGAAAAATTAAGCTTCATTGTGGCCATGCAATATTGTACCAATGTTTACAGAATTGTCGGCATACAATGTCAACATTAACGTTACAGTGTACAGCAGTGTATTTAGGTTTAGGAGAACCTTTGTTATGGGCAGTGGTGTATCCTGGTTTCGTGCTGCCCTAGGCAGGACAAAACTCAGGTGCCCTCCTCCCCCCGCGCCACCTCCACCCCCACCCAACCCTCCTTCTAAATACATACACACACACACACAAACTCACATTAACACTTTTTTTTATTATTTAACCCCCCCCCCCAGCCTTCTTAACTTTGGGAATGCTTGGGGGGGGAGGGTTTCCTCTCTCCCTGGAGGTCCAGTGGCTGCCAGGCACCGGGCGGGGGAGCTCTTCCTCTGAGCACTATGCTCAGCTCCCTCGCGCGCCGCAGAGTGAGGCTGGGAGCCGGAATATGACGTCATCAACCCGGCTCCCACCCTCACTCTGCGGCGCACGAGGGAGCTAAGCAGAGTACTCAGAGGAAGAGCTCCCTCGCCAGCGCAGCTCGCCCGACATGTCATTTAGCCGCCAGGCTAACTAGGCATTTGCCCTGGGCATTTGGGGGCAGCGTTTTTTGCCGCCCCCTGAAAAATGCCGCCCAAGGCAAATGCCTTGTTTGCCTCGCGGCTAATACGTCCCTGGTTATGGGGTATGTATGGTTAATGGAAATTGCAGTTGCTGGTACCCTATAAGCTCCCCTAACACAAGCACAGCATTAAACCCTATAGTAGGAAGTATCCAACTCCTCTAGACGACCTTGCATTACGTTAAATGCAAGGTTACACTTTTTAACCTGTGAAAGGGCAACACTCAAAAAGGGGAAACATATAAAAATCTTAAGATGGCCAAGTTTACACAATTTGTACAGCTTGATCACCTGCACTACCTTGTCTCACTGAAATGGTCTGGGTGCAAAGGCTCTCTAGGTCTAACCCTGCAATGTAAAACATTGCATTTTTATATAAACCGTAAGATTCAATTGCAGGGTTAAAAAACATCTCTAGTGGCTATCATAACGAACAACCGAGTAAAACGGCCTTGTGATATTGTAGCGCATAGAGGAAAGCATTGAATTCAGTGCTTTCCTACGATAAGCATTTGGATGCATGTGTTGCACACCTTGTATTTGAGCAAAAACAAGAGCGCTGAATGTAGCAGGGAGTCTCCACTCTGAGAATTACCAAGAAAAACAAAAACTATATAATTTTTTCCCCCCTGAAAACAGTGGGTAGGGTGGTGGGATGTTCCTAAACCAATCAACAACTAGGATACCAATGTTAGGAACATTGTGTATGTTTAATCTAGCCTATCTCAGAAGACCTTCAATTTGTTTTGGAGAGAAGTACAAAAAGCAGCCGGAGAGATCTAGATTATATACAATGCTACTTACCGGTTACTTTACAGTGGTGACCATCAGGTTCCAACAAATAACCTGGATGGCAGGTGCATCTATAGGTACCATTTTCATTTATACAAGACTGGCTGCATGGATAGTATTCCTTGCACTCATTTATGTCAACACATTCATTGGGATTATTACCCAATCTAAAGCCTTTATCACAAGTGCACTCCTGAGAATTAAAACACAATTAGCAGTTATTTCTAGAGACAGAGACACAGAGACACAGAGACACAGAGACACAGAGACAGAGAGACAGAGAGACAGAGAGACAGAGAGACAGAGAGACACAGAGACAGAGAGACAGAGAGACAGAGAGACAGAGAGACAGAGAGACAGAGAGACAGAGAGACAGAGAGACAGAGAGACAGAGAGACAGAGAGACAGAGAGACAGAGAGACAGAGAGACAGAGAGACAGAGAGACAGAGAGACAGAGAGACAGAGAGACAGAGAGACGGCACAAATTTCTTTTCCAGGGCTGCTTTGTATCCCCAGTCCGGCCCTGGGTAGATCCCCAGATGTTGTAGAACTACAACTCCCTTGATGCTTTGCATACATTTGTAATGTTCTTAGAATGACAAAGCACCATGGAAGCTGTAGTTTTAAAATATCTGGGGATCTACCTTTTGGCCATCCCCGATCTAAAGCCTCAACACTGCAAAATAGGGAAGGATTTAGTAAAAATAAATAAATATAAGTCAGGTACCCATGCATTTTAGGTCATGGGTAGGATTATGAAGTATATGCACATGACATGGCTCTCTGTAGTACAAAGTTAATGAAACTACCATATACACTTGCTGTGACGAAAGCATTGCATCTCTTTTGTACATTTTATGGAGGGTGAAAGCCCCAACAGAGGGTGAGAACGCATAGACGCAAGTAGTGCGATAGTCACAACTTGCAAAAGATTGGGACTTGCTAGTTGCACCTCAATGGGAACAAAATAACAAATAATTGTGTGATGGGATTATAGCTTGCTAAAGACTACTTTAAGTTAAAAACGTGGCTTGTCCTCATTGAAAGCCACTATGGGGTTAGAAGTTATGACATTTCAGTCTGTCAGGTCATTGAGAGTATTCTAAACCCTTCCTCCACCCCCCCACTCAAAAAAAAAATTAAATAAAAAAACCCCCACATGTGCAGACCAAAATTTCTGTTCAACCCATGAATATGGGTTGAGAGTTATTAACTAGCACCTGGTCTTGTATTTTACATTCATCTGCATTTATTTTTTTTTTTTTTTAAAATAAAACCAGGGACTACTTTGTGCTATAGTTTTTCCTACTGTTGACAAGCTCCAATTAATTTTGTCAAGGTAACCTCTCCTTTCCAATATTCACCGCTCTTTCCAGTCCTTCCTTAATAGCCTCACAAAATATGGCCAAGGGGCAGCCAATAAGGAAGCCCATTGAGTGTATTTTAGTGGTGGTCATTGAGCATGCGTGGGGATTTGATCCAGTTGCAAGCTATGGGCAATAGAAGGCAATAAACCTTGAATAAAGAATATTATGCAAGTCTAGATATTTTGAGAGGTAATAATTTGCTGGGATTCAGATTAAATCTATGTAGTTTGGAAGAGAGGGGATGAAAAAAAAAAAAGCCGTTTCAAGCCATATTACATCTGTATTGTGCCATCTATCAACGCTGTTCCTTTGTTCCAGGTTGCCCAGTGCACCTCATATTAAATGGGCTATGACTGCCTTACATTCCTGTACCAAGGACAGTTATGTTAGGTAGTCAAGGATTGTTGAAATAAATGCAACAATAATGTTAAGGGATGCATTGTTGCAACTTGCCACACTGCTCTAGCTTCCTGGTCAGCACAGCTGCATGACTTTCTCCCAACCAACCAACCATTCTCCCCATCTCTACCCCACCCCCACCGTTATTGTCACAGCTATGACTTTGCGGAATGTGCCCTGGTTAGCGCCTGGGGACACTGTTGCTCAAGAACAGTGCATTGGGAGAGGTAGTGGGAACCCAAATTCTGTGTCTGTTCTACCTACCTGTGGGACTGGCTTCCTCCAGTTATGGTCCTGTACGGATACAGGTTGATGAATAAAGCTGTGGCCAAGCCCTTCCTTGGTTTATGTGCCCAGTGTCTTATTGGCAGTCATGTTTTTGTTGACCATGTAGGACCTTTGTCACTACACTTTCCATTTTGTAGCTGCACATGGGTTTGGGCAACTTTGCTTTGTATATAGTTTCAACTTTTATACAGTCTGTGCTCAAGAGGTGAGCAACAACGTTATGAAATGTTTTGACTGACAAACCATTATTTTCTATATAATTACAGGACAGGAGCATGGTTTATTAACTATTTTGGAAGTAGATACTGAAAAGAAACAGGGAACAATGTATGACAAAGTCTGAAGTTAGGAATCCATGCATTTACACGTTCACCTTTCACAAATGTACTCACCGGTCCATGGGGAGTGACATGGCAGGAGACCGAGCAACCCATCCCACATGGAATGTTACATTTCCCACCTTCATCAGATCCATCCAAACAGTCCTTTGTACCATCACAAAGCACGTTGATTGGTACACAGTCGTGTGTCTTGCATTGGAACATTCCGCTATTGCACTTCGTACGATCACCTACAAAATAAATTTGTTAGGGCAGTAACAGACTAACAAATACTTAAATACAAGAAGATCGAGGTGTCACGTGCATGAATTGTTTTTGTTCTAAGCAGACGGAGACCGCCTCCATTGAGACCATCTTAACTTTCAAGACCTGGCTAGAAAAAGCCGTTCTAAATTTTTAGACCGTTTTTTCTTTAATATTTAATTTTTATTTTTATTTTTTTTTTTTTTAATTGCTACGGCAACCCTGGAGAGTCCTTGGCATACTCTGGGATGAGTTTTTACTTGCCAGTGGAAAATTTGAGCCTCTCCTATTTTGGTTCCTGAGCATACAGGTTTCCCATATATAGATTTGTACTAAAAAAAATATAAATACATTTGTTGTTTGTAGAATTTTACATTTAAAATCATCAACTCACAGTCATATTCATCACTGTCATCTTTACAGTCTTTTTTTCCATCACATCGCATGAAAACAGATATACACTGGTCTTCGCTGAAACAACGCCACTGCATATTACTACATGTGACCTGCTCTGATTTACATTCCTAAACAGCAAGAGCACAGAACAAACAAAAAATATCTTTATTTACACACAAATTACATGCCAAGAGAGACAAATAGTCCAAATTGCCTAGATTAATAATTTTGTTCTTGAGGTCACTCCACACAACAATCTGCTTTCTATACAAACACAAGGTTATTAAGACTTCAGCTTTTTTTTGGTAATATTTTATAATCGAAACTAAAAGTCCCCATACAAAGCACCACAAACCTCTTCGTCCGTGCCGTCCTTGCAGTCTTTGGCACCATCGCATTGCCATTCCTTCAGTATGCATTCTCCACTCTGATGGCATTGAAATTCATTTTTTTGGCATAGCAGTGGCCTAGGAATGGAGCAGTTTTGCTCATCTGAATGATCGTTGCAGTCATTGTCTCCATCACAGTGCATGGTGTTCGGGATGCACTGCCCATTGTTGCAGCGGAACGAGCCAGTTTTGCATGGTTCAGTATCTAGGAATTTAAAGATTTATTTATTTTTTTAACTTTACAAAATTCCTATGATCGATTAGGTAGTTATTGCACACATGATCTTTACATTGTTGTCAAATATGTGCTTTGTTGGTCTTAGATCTAATGGATAACATTTCAAAGCTGCGCAGTCTTAAAAGGACCAATGGACCCATAAAGTAAGTCATCTTTATGTGTAGAGCGTGCATCCTCTTTTTCAAAATTAAAAGAAATTAGCACTTTTATAAGTTAATTTTGTTCCACACCCTGGCTGTCAGACAACTGGTCCTGTTACTTCCTAGTTTGTTTAGCTCAGCAGAGCAATTGCTCAGAACACCTGCCTTACAAATATATCATTGTGCTGCATTGGGAAGTCTGATTGGACAGCCACAGAATGTCTGGGTGGGGTTAGAAGGGGAGGACTTGCAAAGGCTGCAGACAAGAACTGCAAGGTTTGAAAGCAGTTTTAGATATAGCCTCAATGGAAGAAAGAAAGAAAAAAAAAAAAAACATTAAAAGGGATACTACAAGTGCCAGGAATCCATGGAGTCAATGCTTTCTTTTGAGGAAAAATCTGAAGCTAGATGTCCTTATGCAGAGACATTCAGCATCAGATACCGGACCACAGGTCTATTTGGATGCAGGAAGAACCCTCTGAGAGCCACTGTAAGCAGACTTGGTACTGCAATGTAAACATTGCAGTTTCTTTGGAACTGCAATCTTTAACCCCTTAAGGACACATGACGGAAATATTCCGTCATGATTCCCTTTTATTTCAGAAGTTGTGTCCTTAAGGGGTTAATATTGCAGCACTAAGTGCAAAAGGAAGGGACACTTCTGAAGAAGCCTTAAAGAGGCGAAACTCATTAGGTGGGACTCCATAAAGTTATTTTATACAGCTTTTATTATTTTTTGTATGTGTGATCCTTGTCTGCAGTTAGCACGGTCCTTCTGGGTACAAACATGCAGTCTTTTAAAAGTAACTTAATTCCAGGCACTTTATTGTTGAGCTTCACCAAAGAGACAATAGCAAAATGACAAAAAAAATAAAATAAAAAAAAAACACAATAGTGTAACACAAATCCCTATAAACAAAAGCCTAGCTCGTCTGAGCACTAACTAACATCAATTCCCTATCTCTCAGGGGTTAAACTATAACAAAATATTGGTTTCACCACCCTAGTGTCTTTCAGCTCTAAGCACTCCAGTGTTTAGTCAGCTTGCTGCTTCCAGCCCTTCAAGAGAGAAAAACCATTCTCCCCTACCTGCCTAGCAGGGAGGGGATTATTCCCACTGCTGCAGCTGATTACCTGCAGCTGAGCAGTGGGTTGGAGACAGTCCAAACCCTGGTCTGGACCTAGTCTCCTAAGAAAAACAAACAGCGGAGTGGAGCACTGGCCCACCCTTCTCTCCAAATGCTCCACCCCAGGGGCCCATAACTAAATATGCATTTAAGTTCTATACATACACACACTCCCCCTGGGCTTAAAGATCATATGCCTCTCTGAACAATGCAGTTGAAATATAAACTCCCTCACAGGCCACCCTATTCACCTTATCACATCTGGTTAATAACTAGTATAACACATATTCATCCATCGCTTCTTGGTACCATCACATTCCTAGGTGGGGATTATACCACCCATGTGGTTTATACTAGAGCAAGTTCTGCTCTGGTAAATGCAAGTACATTACTTTATTTCATCTATATATTTACCAGTACATTTTGGAGTACCATTGGAGCATTTCTTTTTTGTATTCACTTCCATACATGTCCTGCATACTGCACTTTATTTGAGGCACCTGTGACATCCATACCATCACACATCCTTAGACGGAGATGTTCAGTCTGTGGCAATACAGCAGAGCTCAGAGTTTGCTCCATAAAATGTGAGTGGGAACCACACAAGATTATCCACTACTTCGTGCAATACTATGTGCAGTGAATATTTTTGTCCTTTTATCTTTGAGGTCAATTGTGTATACAACCCTAAACACATGTTTACGTATACATTTTTTACATATAATGTTGGGTGAGGTTTCCCTGGTTGATAAGGCAATATATTCTGCAGTATGAAAAGGGTAGGGGAGAGAGGGGGGAAAACATTGCTCAAAGAGCTCCCACATAGGGTAACTATCCCATCTTTGATAATACATTCAGTTTAATGAGATGCTTGTTCTGTGTTAGCTGGTGACTGGTCCCTGGTGTCCACATATGTGAAATACCAGAGTGTAAAAAGGTTTGTGAAAATGTTTTGTATGGGGAGGCTGCCTTTGGTATTGTGTGTCAATAGGCTCACTGCACATCCACATCTTAGGAAGGGAGGGGAAGCTGATTCTAGGTGGTTTAGTGGTCTGAGTATCTGGTCTTCACTCAGGTGGGTGCCGACTGCTCCCTCCTGTGGGCGCCAGTAGTATTGCTCCAATAAGCATGGGGTGCAATGCACTCTTTGCAGTCTGCACCCCTTACCCGGTCAGACAAATTCCCTGGGTCCCTACATTGGGCTGGCTGGAGTGAAAGATCTTCCCCATTTGGCACAAATCTCCCTTTTGGAAGAAGTAGCATCAGACCTGCATGGACCAGCCATTGAGATCCTCTGATCTCCCCGGTCACACACCGCCCAGTGTCCACTGTGGACCTGGCGGAGTCCATCAGCTTATCTGGGAAAGGTTTCCAACTAGGCCATTTTGCCTCTGAATCACTGCCATTAAAACTCGAGGGGGGCAGGAGACACGGTCGTGTTTAGCAAACTACCTTGTGCCACAATCAAATTCTATTTTGACTTGTAGCATCAAAAATGCTAGAACATCAAGGGAGAAAGCAGTTTTTAGCAACAAAGCCATTTAAATTACTCACATTTAACCATACATTTTACAGGAGTAACATGCAAGTTACAAAAGTCAGGCTAAAAATAGTTATGTGGTGAGAAACTGCATATTGGAGAATTTGTCTAGATCACAAATTGCACCTCATTTTTGCCAGATTTAAAATTGAGTTTAGTGGATAAACCTGAAAGGGTAAGTTATTACTGGTTTTGCTACAATAGACTTACGGCATCCTTGCTCATCAATCCCATCAGCACAGTCAGGGTTACCATCGCAGATCCAGCTTTGTGGGATACAGTGGTCATCCGGCTGACAGCGCAGTGCACAGGTTTCTGTTGGCTTCCAGCAGCTGGTTTCATCAGAAATATCAGCGCAGTGAGGTACACCATCACAGTGAAATCGTTCCGGAATACATTTTTTACCATCAACGCAACGGAAGATGTCTGTAGGGTAATAGGTGACCGGAAAGGGACAATCAGCACTAGTCACAAACTAAGAATACGCACAGCAAGTTCAAATATCAGCAACAACCATGAGATGCTTTGCTTGTAAAGTGTCACAAATACATTACACACATTGGTTTTATTGCCTTTAAAGCGATTCTATAGTGCCCCCATTCCTCGGCGCTGAAGGGGTTAAAAACCCCTTTAGTCACTTATCAGAATCCAGCAATGATGTCCCTGGGTCATGCTCCGCCCACACAGCACAGGGGGAGGGGGGTGGGAAGAGAAACCAAATTGCCACCCCAACCACCTCTACTTGCACAGTTTTAATGCTTTCCTAGAAGGGAAAAATAAATTAAAATCTGACACTGGAGGTAGTCATCCAGAGCAAATCTGTTTCAATTCAGGAAGCCCTCTAGTGGCGGTCTGGTGAGTTAACCCTGAGAGGTAATTATTGCAGTTTCTCAGAAACTGCAATAATTACCACTGTAGGGTTAAGAGACATTTATAATTAATGCCTTATAATTGAAGACAAAACTCTTATCCAAGAACAATCAATTCAGTATATGCTGCTTCCCTCATTCTTATGTTTATCTTCATCATCGTCTGCCGGGTTACACAGAATGATTTTGAGATTCATTGACCGCAGATGTCCTAAGAACTTTGTCTTCCATAATTCAAGGGAGCTTTGCTTTGAATGAAATTAAAGAACTACGGTTTCAAGCACTCCTTCACCTAAATCCCAATAAGATGCACACAGCTTTGACTTTTAGTGTCTTTTGAATTAAGAGAGCAAGAAATCAAGAAATCAGTGTTTTTGGCAATGGAAACACAGCTAGAACTAGGAAAGAATTGGAGAAAAAAAAAAAAAGGGAAAACCACATGGTTGTCATCTGTCCCAAACTTTATTTTTGGTTCCTGTCTGCGTTCCAGTGTTGGAATTGGTGCAGCCAGTATAGCCAGCCAAGGGACCACAGAGCCCATGAATCAGCGCAGCTGGGGGAATGGGCCAGGAGTTCTGCATTATGCTATTGAATTAATTGGTCAGACAGAGGGAGAAGGGTGGGGTTATCTGCCATATATTTCAGCCAATTTAAGAAGATGTTAGTCGTCCCTCCCTCTGTTTGGTTGATATTACAGGGAGGCGGTCGGTATTTCCCCATTTCTTCACAGTGGCAGGGAATGGCCAGTGTAAATTGGGAGCTACATGGAGTACGAAGTGAGGCATGGATAGGTTTAGTGTGGATTAGGGAGGAGTTTACAGTTTGTTGGTTTGAGCTCTTCGGTGACTGCAAACCTGGGGATGACTGGTGTCTCAGTACACCTCTGCTGTTTAATCAGCTAGAAATGGGGTCATTTGGACAGCTGTGTTATTTATATTGTTATATATGGTTTCACATTTGGGTCATTGCCAGGGGTATCTTATGTACAGGAAGATTGTGTTTTTAAATGCTGTGATGGTTTTGTTGGCAATGACCTCATTTGTATTTGTGTATAATATAAAAAAAAAAATAAAAAAAAAAAAATTATAATTTTTTTTTAATAAAGCAGTGAACAAAAATTTTCCAACAGTAGAAGCCAGTTTATGGGGTGCAGGGTAAGTGGTTATTAAATATGCCGTAGATACGACTGAGCATGTGTGTTTCGGTTTGTAGCAACTACACAGATTTACACAGTGTCCCCGACTATTGATTTCAAATGTTGGCAGCTATGAAACCAAATCGCACACCCCAACCACCTCTACTTGCACCGTTTTAAAATTGTGAGCTGCATTTTATTGTATCTGTGATTCGAAACTACAAGTTTCGACTTTTAGAAAAAAAGTTTGATATACATTTGTCACCAATCCCATCAGTAGATTCTTGTAATGACGGGTTAATCAGCATAAACCAAGATGGGCCTTTCAAAAAGGTAATGCTACATTTAGGAGAAGCAAGTGGAAACCATGTCACCATAAAGAAATAACCTGTGGACCCAGTGTGATTTGAGATTTCGTGGCCAACAGTGGTGCCCTATTGAAGGTTTGAGTTTTAGTTCAATTTATATAGTGAGAACCCCAAAAAAATAAAATATATAAAAAAAAAAAAAAAAACACAAAGAGTCATTACTTCTACATATTGTGTACCTGGACTGTTGCAGAATGATTGGCAGTCATCCTCATCTGACCCATCCAGGCAGTCCTTTTCACCATCACAAATATATTCTGGCGATACACACTCCTTTTTATCTCGGCAAAGAATAAACGTTCGTGGACAGAATAGAGGAGTTGGTCTAGTATTTTTAACTTCCACCACTGTTTCCACATCTGTGAAAAACAGGTCGTAAAGTTAGAGATAAAACACATCACAGCCAAGATACATCTTGTCTTAAGACTTATTTAAAATCATACACCCTACTAAAAAACTAGCGCAAGATGTACATTTGGTTGCAAAAACATTTATTCAGTTCCTACCATTTCAGGTTTACAAATAGAGGCGTACACTCGCAGTTAAGCAATTCCCTATTTTTATTTCTTTGTTTAATCCAAAGTCATTTAGTTTATTGGAAGGGTAATTGTTTTTATTCTGTATTTTGAGACAAATGTGGTACATAGTACTGTGTGTACGCTTGTCTGAAATCTTGTATTGTACCAAAACACTTGCAGGATAATAAACGCCAAAATACGCAGGTTATGAAGGCATATCATTGTGACAAATCTCAGAATTTCTTTTTTGAGGGACAATGTCTATGTGACCGTACCGCATGAAAAGTTATAATGCATACAGCTAGTGAACACAAGTATGGCTTAAAGACATAAAATGTAAAGGTTGGGGGGCGGAGCCTGGCATCCATGCAGGATAGACGTGTGGTGCTCGAGCTCCCGGGCTTTCAGCACTCTTTGGGGTGATAACCCCGATTAATCGGACGTACCCTGACACTGGGGGACACTACCAGGAAGCCGAGCTCGTGTGATACGCACAGATACCTGAATCTAGCCTGTAACCCTTGGGAGACCTGAGCCACGCTGCTGCGGCCTACTGGGAGAGGGCTGGGGAGAGGCGGCCGATCTCCTCGCCTTGAAAACCCCCATTTGGCTCGACAGCGATCCAACCCCCCCCCCCGGACCGGTGGGGGATATCCCGGTCCATACCGAACACACTGGGGCAACAAGCACGGCGACAGTCTCCTGCCACAGTCTGGCTCCCGGAGGAACGTCTGATACACCAAGCCACAATATGGCGGCTACCTGCTTGCCGACCACGAAGCACTTACAACCCTCCATAGAGAATCAAGGCAGCCTGGAATCTACACTGCAGCGCCTGGATGACATTTTTCAGAGATTCTGGCGGAGGATCCTGGAGCGGGAGCAGACAGTCATGGCTGAGAGGGAAATCTTTCCTAAGAGCACAGAGCAGCCGAGAGGAAACAGGCCTGCCCCGGGCAAAGCACACAAGCCTGCGCCCACTCACTCGTCTGCTCGCCCGCCCGGGCTGAGAACCACTCAGGGCACAACCCCCACGCTTCAGGCGCCAAAGCGGAGGATCACCCGCCGGCACAGGCGCATAAAACCTAAACCCACTACTCACCCAGAGAGAAGGAAGAGCCTGGCTCCAGCGAACACCAGAGTCAGCATAAAAACAAAGCAGGCACTCATCCAAGCCTGGGGCGGAAACGAAGTCTTGCATCGTTATGCCAACACCGATCACCGGAATGCTCAAGCACAACCCCCACATATGCCACAAGCGGGGATCGGATGAACCAGACGCAGCACAAGCATCGCTCCCAGGGTGGGGACCACAGAGTTGTCTCCTCTTGGACTGGCACTCACAATACCACACTGCCTGCTATTATGTTCTGTAATCATATCATTACTGCTTCGTTTTGTTTTTTTCTCTCTCCCTCTTTCCCTTATACTTTCCTTCTCCTGCCAATAACACAAGGGCGATGCTAACTATTTACTGCTCCAATTTTGAGGCACCCCGGAGGCCAGTGGTCCCATACCATCTGACAACCTAGAGCCCACGCCAGAACCCATCATTAGCCTGGTATAACCTTGCTGTCTCACTGCTTTAACCCAGTACCTATAGCATGTCTCACAATCTATGTTACAAACTTTATATACCTACATGTCTTTGAACTTGCATGCATAGAATAGAAGATCTCGCCTAGAATCTCCTCTAGACATGTTTTGCCTAGCCTGTACCTATCACCATAAAAAATGTGTAGTATAATCAAATGCCTTATAACTGTTATGCATTGTTCAGCTCATTATCTTGCCTTTGCTGTTGGGGCACTGCAAGAATGTCTGTCACTCTCATGCACACAAAAATAAAGAATTTAAAAAAAAATAAAAAATAAAAAATGTAAAGGTTGTACATTTTGCACAAAAATAAAAACAAACTAAAACCAGGGGTCTAGATCCATTTTTTCTAATACCTTGGAGCATAGGTTTACCAACTTGGTCCAGAAACATTTGGAAGGGTATATTATGAAAACAAAAGTTTCCCAGGCCTCGCCTTCCATAACAGCAGGTTTTACTTCTACAACTAGAACCAAGCATTTTGCTGTCGGAGTCAAAGAATAGGAAGGCCCACCTGTGTTTAGTTTACCTTTCTGTAAACTGCTCTGGATTCTACAGTGTAAGATGTGAAATCTTATTGATCCAGCAAGTGTCTGCTATTGTCTACTGCAAGGGAATCTACATAGGGATATTTACTGCTATCTAGACGTCACAACGGTTTGTTGATCCAGAAACTTAATTTTGATGCAAAATTATTCATCAGACGTGTAAGAAAACAATGTAGATATAATTTGACAGAACCAAAAACGAAAAAAAAAAAAAACACACACAACCACCTTCACCACAAAATATTAAAATGGATGCTTTAGTAGAAGCGGATCTATTTAGGTTACTCACTGGCAGTGTAGTAATTGGGAGAAATTGACTTACCATTGGAACAGTTCTCTTGATCTGGACACAGGCAGTGTACGACGCCTTTATTGCTAGCAGCGCATATTTCTTTTGCCTTGCAGCCCCCGTTGTCAGTGCTACATACAGAAGTGCTCCCTTAAAAATGAAAGGAATTATGATGTAAAGTACCAAAAAAGCAATTATGGGGTGTTATACAAGTAACATATATGGTAAGTTTCTCCACTACATAACTGAAAATGCTACAACTCATCTGTATATATATTACCCAACTTTGTTTTATTACAAGGACACAAGCATCAAAGCAACTTTAACTTAATTAAGCATTTTTGATGTGTAGATCAATTGTCTGTCATTTAGGTGGTAAAATTATTTGCTTTTGTTTATACAGCCCAGTCACTACAAACTTTGCTTTGACTCTGAAAAAAAAAAAAAAAAGAAGTGGTTTAGATTTCAGATCTTACAGGACAGTGTGTTTAAATAAACACAGCAAGAGACAGGGATGTCTCAAGAAACTAGGCATGTGCACGGCAAAAAATAAAAAAATAAATAAAAAATAATCGGTTCGGCATTCCGAAATTCAGGACTCCGGAAAAAATAAGCATTTCCATTTGTGTGGGTTTTTTAAACCGCAATGTTTACACTGCTAGTAGCAGCACCCAGACCACTTAATCTTAACCCTTTCAGGACCAAACAGACAATGCAAAAAAAAAAACAAAAAAAAAACCCACCACACACACACCTCTCTCTCTCCCCCTTATATCTCTCTCTGGAACACACATGTAAAAGCAATGTGGCTCCGTAAGTCTGCAAGAAGTAAAGTAAATGGAATGTTGTTTACCTTTCTCAGTCTCTTTGTACTATCACAACTAGCCTGCTGTCTGGTCACATGAATGCAAGCCAACACCTGACAGCCTGATTTATTGCTATTCCACCTTAATGACTGTGTGCTTTAATTGGCCAAGTGTCAGTGACAAAAATCACCATTAATTGGCTGTCCTCTAACAAAAAAATTAATTGGACAGTGAATAGTGAAACCAGATTGGGCAAGCAAGAATTATATTGCACAAGAGGAATTAGCTTATTGGTTAAGATTCCTGTCATAATTCGCATAATTTTCCCTCCCTCTCTCGTTTTCTTTTGGCACTTCGGACATTCATAAGCATCAGAATGTCTGAATTGCCGAAATTCGTCCGAAACAAATTGCACATGTCTACAAGAAACTTTAAATCATGCAGGAGGTCTGTTGTAGGCTCCAGTGCCCTATATAACAGGAGGATTAAAATAAAAATAAAAATTTTTTACACACATTGTGAAATAAGGGAACCTTTTTTAAAAACAAACAAAAAACCCCCACAAAATTTAGACTTTAGAAAGACTAGATCCCAGCCAGGAAGAGAACTAAGACTGCAGCGGTATGATCTATATACCAAAACCACTTCATTAAAGAGTTACTCCAAGCATCAAAACCAGTACCACTACAACTCACTGCAATGGTTGTAAAACACAGGAGTACACTGACAGTCTGCCCTCTTACCTGGGTTCTCAATAGGTACAGAGGGTCCACCAGCCATCCATTGGCGGAGAGCTTTGGTTGACCACTCTCAGCCACTGAATGCAACTGTGCACAGAATGCACATACACAAACTCTTGTTCTGGACTGGCTAACTACATCCCAGTGATGCTGACAGAGGTGGACTTATGTACAGCGTTTCAGACTCCAGACACCATGACCACTACAAATCACGGTGCTTGGTGTAAACCTGTAGGCACAAAAAAAAAAAACACAAAAAAAAAAAAAACAACTACTCTAACAACTTTAGCCTAGAGTGTCCATTTAGTGTTATTGTATTGGATACCCTTCCAAAGAGTAGACTATAGTCTACAGCTGGTGCAATGACCATATGAGCACTCACTGAGAGACATGAGGGTCGTTGGAATAAACTTTATCAAGACTTATTTTTAGGGTGAAGGGAAATCCAAGTTAGACATACCTTTTAAATGAGCAGATTTGACAATTATAAGTTTGGTCAGTTTTGCTTGTGTAACAGTTGAAACAATCTGCATTTCTTTCCTATCCCATATTTCAATCAGAGGATCGTTGTAGTTTACTAGATAAGGTTCATAGGCATCCAATGATAAGCTTGTGAAGTTATCCATCAAATGATATAATTTACCTTTTAAAAAGCCAAATGAATAAAAACCTAAAAAAATGTAATAAAAAAATTTAATTAAAATTTGTCAAGTAGCTTTCGATAATTCACAAAAAATAAATAAAAAATATAAAAATACGAACAGAATGCAAAGATTGTTAAGACAAGAGACTGCAGTGTCCTGCTTTCTTAGCCTGTCATTGCCTTCACTACTAAGTATTCAAACAAAATTAGAGCCCAACTTTGTTGCTGATGTTTTGGTGGAATATTTAAAAAATAAATTTCATACACACACATATATATACACATATACACACACAGTGGCTGTATGTTATGTAAACTGCCCAATAAAGATCACAATGAAAATAAAAAAGGTCATACGGTTACCAGATTTTGCAGAGCTCCAAACCATGCTAGATGATTTAAGATCCAAACTGATTTGTTCGAATTCCAGACTTGTAAATATGTCCTGCACTTCACCACCAGTGAGATTCATCTGCTTTAAAACTTTAGCATCTTCAACCACATACAGAAACATCTTTTCCCAGTTGAGAAATAATCGGTTTATTATTTGTTTGGATGTGTAGATGGCCTTTGTGCCCGTCGTAGAATATTTTGTTACATATACTGTATTCTTTTCACAAGACAACCAATATATATTGCCAGTAGGAATTTCAATTTTGGCCTGGCAAACTAGAGTAAGATTAAAAAAATAAAATAAAATAAATTAGCGACACATTTAAAAAAGTCCACAAATCGTGACAAATGGGATCAAGTAGAACCCAAAATAGGCAAAGACCTGTAATAATTCAAGGAGTCTGCATGCACCTCTCTCCTTAGCCCCTCTAGAATCATTAGTTTTATATAAAGCCAAATCAGACGATAAAGAAAAGTAGGAAGAAACAAAGCAGTCAGGTCAGTTAACGCACCAGCACCACCCTATTAAGGGCAGCGTCTCTCTGCTCTCACCACACAGATTTTGACCAGTAAGACACCAATGGTATGCATGCCTCATTACCAGGGAACAGTTGATGTTTTAGTCATGATCCCGAGGGGGCGGAGATGGTTGTGAAATGGAAAATGTGGTTTAAAGGCTGGATGTGTTGGCTCCCTGATGTTGATTTAATTTTTTTAATTTAAATATTAACAAAATACACAAACTTTGTTTCCTTCCTTAGATTGTGAGCCCAAACCAGTTACATATGAGATCTTTGATCTAAGCAGAGGAAGACCCCCCCCAAAAAACCTCAAAACATGATGCGAGTAGTAATTGTAACACCAACCTGGAGAACCTTCCTGCCAAAAGCAGAGTCAAGCAAACATTAAAACTATAATAATATTTGGGAAGCATATGTATTGACAATTGAGTGGCTTGTGAGAAGGGTAGTGCTGACAGACCTATTTGCACACCTCCCAAGTGTCCCTATTTAGAAGGGACGGTCCCTATTTTGGGTCCATAGCCCTCTTTTCTAGGAGCTCTATGTTGTTGGTGTGTGAGTGTATAACAGCTCTAAAGCAATAACACTCCCAGTAATGTGACTGAACTACAATAAATGTATTGTATTTACACAGATTGGTTGCCAACCACAATTTCCTTGTTATAAATGACATGTTAATTGCACAAATTCCTATAAGTCACCTACAATTTCTCAGAAGATCCCACTGGCTACATCCCCATTCATAACACTAAAGCATCCCTCTTTATCCATTTGAAATGTTTGGAAGTATGCAGTTTGCAAGCCTAAGAAACCACAACCAAGACGCACGATTCTCAGTCTCGCTGACCACTAAACATATGAATACACTGCTCAGCCACAACATTAAGCCACCTGTTTAATATGGTGTAGGTCCCCCTGGTGGTGCCAAAACAGCTTTAGTACATCAAGACATGGACTCCACAAGATCTCTGAACACGCCCTGTGGTATCTGGCAACATGATATTAGCAGCAAATTCTTTAAGTCCTGCAAGTTGTGGCCTCCATGGATTGGATTTGTTCCAGCACATCCCACAGATGCTTATTCTGATTGATATCTGGGGAATTTGCAAGCCAAACATCTTGAACTTTGTAATGTTCCTCAAACATTTTTTGCAGTGCGGTAGGGTGCATTATCCTGCTGAAAGAGGCCACTGCCATCAGGGAACACCATTACCATGAAGGGGTGTATGTGGTCTAGAACAGTCTATAGCTAGGTGGTACAGGTCAAAGTAACATGAATGCCAGGACCCATGCTTTCCCAGTAGAACATTGTCCAGAGCCCAATACTGCCACCCCTTACCTGCCTTCTTCCCATAGTGCATCCTTCTACCATCTTTTCCCAGGGTAAACTATGAACACGCACATAATCATCCATCTGATCTAATCGAGAACACGATTCATCAGACCAGGCAACCTTTTATTGCTCTAGAATTCTGTTTGATGCTTACTACCCCATTGAAGGCTCTTTCACGGGTGGACAGGGGTCAACATTGGCACTCTGACCAGTCTAAGGTTACGCAGCAAACTGCAATGCACGGTATGTTCTGACACATTTCTATCATGGTCAGTATTACATTTTATAGCAAGTTGATTTACAGTGATTAGATCAGACCGGTTAGCCTTTGCTCCCCCTATTATCAATGATCTTCGGGCACCCATGACCTTAATGCCAGTTCACCAGTTGTCTTGCCTTGCACCACTTTTCATAGGTACTAATCACTACATACCTAGAGCACCCCATAAGATTTGCTCTAGGTATTTTTTTGGTGTAGATGTTCTGAACCAGTCATCTAGCCATCACTATTTGGCTCTTCTCAAAGTCATTTAGATCTTTTCGCTTGCCCATTTTTCCTGCTTCCAACATGAAATTAAGGAATTGACTGTTCACTTGCTGCATAATATCTCCCACCCCTTGACAGGTGTCATTGTAACGATATAAAGAATGTTATTCATTTCACTGGTTAGTGGTTTAACTGTTGCATTTGCTGTCAAAAAAAAAAAAAAAAAAAGCCAAAAAAACAAAACAACAAAAAAAAAAACCACGAAACTTCTATTGTAAACTATTCGTCGGAAGCGCTAAGCACTAATCTATTTCTGAACAACATCTAAATGTACATATTGCTCAAAGTATAATCCAATACACTCAACAAGCATACCTGCACCACCAGTTTGAATTACTTCAACAACTCCTGAAATCCCACTGGATCGTTTCAGCTGTCCATTGTGATCTATCCAATATACTAGATCTCTCTTCGAGTCCACATCCATTAGTTCGATAGCTGCTGTCACCTGCACAATACGGGTCTCCTTCAGATAAATGCCAAGAAATCCCAATTCTAAAAGGTTTATGTCATTAGCGCCACCACACATGATTTTTAAATCTAAAAAAAAAAAAAATTAAAATAAAAATTAAGATATGTTAAGTTTTCAAAAAACGGAGTTAGACATGCGGTGCTTCGATGCACTGTATCCCTATACAGATTATTTAAGTACACACAATTATATTAGGGATTTCAGTATTCCACTGCCAAGACTGTAGACAATCCTATCTCGCGTGGAGAAAATATCTAAGCAGTGCTGCACACAGCATGTAATCAATCCCTATGAATAAACTGTAGTACACAAAAATAATTAAAAAAAGTAAATTAAAAAATACAGAGCTTGTGTATACTTGGCCGTACAAAAAGAAGCCATGTATTTCCAGATCCCAACCTTGGAAATGGGTACTTTCTTCAAAACAAATGGATCATAGGACTTTAACCTAGACACTCTTAATGCATTATAGATAAATAAAATCTTATGTATATCAATTAAGCATGAGTGAATGGTCAATTCTATTTAACTTGACTTAAAATGTTAAGATTATTTCACACTAAAATGTGAAAATCATCTTTATTCACACAGTGTTTTTAATGAACGTTATGTACTTTTCGATAAAAACGCAACACTCCTAGCATTTATTCTGGGTAGTATACCACTGCCAATAGCCGATCTTATGCAGGAGAACCATTTGATAGCCGCCCCCCCCCTTCACTTTGTCTGTACCAACTTCAACATACCACCCTTGAAAAACAAGCCTTTAGTAGGAAGTTCTTGAGGTTAGGACATTGGATTTGGTAGAGAATCCCAGTGCATTTGTAGCATGGAACATGAATCTGTGGCTTCCTCATAAGCAGCTGGGTGTTTTAACTTTTAAAATAACCAACAAGTATGAATATTGCAAAATACATTTATATACCTCCCCATCCCACTCAAAAACATTAAGAGCACTGGCGAGAGAGGCCCACATATTTAAGAACTGCATCCAAAATAGCCAGTGCTTATTTGCTTTTAAGAGGCACTTAATGTGTTGCAGAAACCATCCAATAGGTGGCATTCGAACATATGAATGGAGGAGAGATTAAGGACTGTGAGCATAATCGAAGGTAGGCTCATGTAGGAGTGAATAGGGAAAAGGGTCCTTCATTATGGCAGGAAGGACAGGGAAGAAGCCAATACTACAGCAGATCTGGCAGAAATCTCCCTGAAGTTTTACCACCTCTATACTGTAAGCTCATTTGAGCAGGACCCTTATCAACCTACTGTTCCTGACACGTTTTAGAATTTGTATCATTGGTTTAAATTTTCCCCCTTTTAGAGTAGGTTGCAGAATAGGTTGGTGCTATTCAAGTGCAAAAAAAAAAAAATTTAAAGAATATACAAGGCAAAAAATTACCATTTCAAAACACAAAGTATGAACTTACTTTCACATTTGCCAGAAGGTAAGAGGAACAGACCAGCAGGGCAGGCACACCTGTAGGACTTTTCCAGAACCGGTGACAACAAACAGATATGACTACATGCACCAGGAGAGCATGGAGAATGATAACCTAAGAGACACATTAGGAGACATTATAACCAGATACCAGAAGTCAGTTTCTGTTAGTAGCCAGAAGGCACAACTAAAGCTCCACCCCCGCCCCCCTCCAAACTTCTGAAACCAGCAAACTAAAAACAGACAAGTTTAGTTGTTGGGATTGGCAGATTTAATTACACATACAAGCCAACATGGGTACCTGTCTGACCTGACATCTTTGACTAAATACTCACACGTGCTCCCCCTGAATCAGCACCAAGCAGAGGACTCACCTACACATCTCAGCTGTGCCAGAGACATTAGATACACTTGGTGTATTGCTCAAAGGGTTGGGGGTCCAGTGGTCTCTAGTTACATCCCTGATTTGGCAGACCACAAGTGAATGGTCACATCTCAAAAACCCCGCCACTTACGTGGTTGCCGTAGTTCATGTAGTACGGTAAACGCAGTTATCAAGGAGGTGTTGTACAATATTTCCTGCTCTGACTGATTATTTCGAGAGAGGGTAAACAGCACGTTTTCATCCGCCAAGATGAACCAACTTTCAAATACCGATAGGCCTAGCTGGGCTTGCTCTCTCTGCAGTACATCTGGAAAGGTGAATCTGCCGCTTCCATCAATGTTTACAGTTTCAATAGACTGAAGAGAAAAAAAAAAAAAAAAAAAATTAAAAATCTACACACCGTGGTTTAGTTCAACAATTAAATAGAACAAAACATCTAGTTGGTTTAGCAGACCGTGCACCTTCATATTTTACAGATATTCCAAATGTTGACTGGCATTCATTCTACAAGGGTATTTCGCATTAAAAGTTACAGGTCTTAAAGTGATACAAAGCACCAAAACCACTTCATCTTAATGAAGTGGCTCAAAACCAAAGACTTACTCTAGACGTTTTAGTGGTGTGGTTTCTTAAAAGTGGCAATGTTTTATATTGCCAAGAAAATGGGGATGTCAGATGTGAGAGACACACACACACCCCCCATGACTTCTCTGGAGCAATCCAATGCATCATCTGATAGAGACACAATGAATTGGCAGAATATGACAGATGCTGTACATGTGCTCTGTGTCTCCAATGCTTCTCCAAGACATATTGAAAGGAACAAAGTTATCAGAACTGGTGATTATAGAGGCACAATAACCATTACAGAACATAGTGGCTATAGTGCTTAGAGTAATCCTTAAATAGAGGTGGAGGCAAAAAAAAAAACAAAAAAAAAAAACAGACTAACATTTGAAAGTACTAGATAGTTATAAGCTGCTCCTAGGCAAATCCTGAACTATATAACTACTATAGGTCTGAAAAACAATTTGAATATGTTAAGAAGCAGTTGAGGTTTAGATAAAGTAAAATAATTATCCAATTATTATTTTGATATAATTTGAAACCAACCAATTACCTCTTTATATTCACTAATCCAGTAAAGACGTGACGCGGTATAATCAATGGTCAAACCCAGTGGCTGTTCCATGGGAACAAAGGTGATCACGTGACGATTAGACCCATCCATTCCAGCAGCCTCTATTGTAGTGTTACCTTTGTTACCATAATTCACCCAATACATATACCTACAAGGACAAAGCATTGTAATAAGCTGCACTTTAGACATGACCATTTCAGTCATTAATAAAACCCAATAATAAAGTCAATAAAACTACTATGGTAACGTTTCATAAGTTAGAGGGACCACCTCACTGACTAAGTTCAACAAAAGGCCAAAAGACAGTCGACTGGGAGATGTGGTTTTTCTTGTGTATAGGGAATGTGCCGGCATTTCAGATATGGACTGCCCTTATGGGTGACATCAGTCTGGTATGCAACTGGCAAAGTTCTCTCTAATGGCACAAGTGAGCAAAGAAAAGAAAAGGAAAAGAAAAAAGCTAAACAAGACTGACACCTAAGAAGAGAACCGATTATTTTCAGGATTCTCTGAGCTTTTACCCATTCTCAGAGTTCTCATTTTCTGCTTTTGCTGCAACAGCTGAAAATACATTGCAAGATGCAATGCTTTATATAAATGTACTTAACTTGGTATTACATGTAATGTAAACTTTCACAAAAAAATAAAAATAAATAAAAAACAAGGATGAAAAACCAAGTTTCAAGCAATACGGTCAGTCTGGGAACTTTGTATAATTTGCAAAAGTTTGTGTACAGGGAGAGGCACGATTAACTTACCTGAACCTGTCCCTCACAAACATGAACATCTTCTGCTCCTGGCACATCAGTACCAGGAACAGAGATCACTGCTGGACTCTTGCAGATGTGTAGACAGTCAATATCACTGCAGGTGTCACTGGTGAAAATGACACTTCTAGACGGTAGTAGCTACACTAAGTGTTTAGAAGTATCAGGCGTAGGAAATATACGGAGACCAAGCAGTCCCTACTTTGTCTACTTTTGACTGGGCTGGAATTTCAGTGACATTCCAACAGAGGCAGTGTGACTATTTCATAAGAATTTATTTTGAAGACATTTTTGCCATTTGAAGCCATCTACTTCTAGCCAGCCCTTAGAAGGCGTTTACTACAGCAAGGCATACCAACCAGGTGTGAGTGTTCACTCGCTTAAGACTAGTGGAAATTATGAGCCCTGCTATAAATAAACAAAAAAAAAAAAAAAAGTGTAAAATAGATTATATGTACAATTACTGGCAGTGTCACTAAAGCAAGAATTGCAGTAAATTCAAAGTGAATTTCAAGTTTAACGTAAAAAATACCCAAGAGAAACCAATTCTCCCTAGTCATCTATACTTTCAGTTTGGCCTCTTTGGCCTTGAAATTCACAAATTGTTCATATAAATAATATGGACAAGATTGCCATTATTGATGTACAGACTAGTAATAGCATGTGGTGTGCAACTACCATTACCGTTAACGTATAACGATGTACATAATGCAATCTGTCACCGATTACCATTCAGAAAAACAAGTTACAAAAATAAATAAAATTGAAAGTCATTTAGAATTTCCTGCAGTTCTGATTTTAGCTTATAACCCATATGTGTATTTGGTCATTCAAAATTTTCTTTATGAGGCGGCAATCTTTAATTCTCCTCTTGTCAGGAACAAAAGACATGCAGGTAATCAGCCAGTGTGGAATCACAAGTCCTGACAAAACGGGTCAACACTGGGCAATGTGTAAAATCTATAAGTTGTGTAATGTTATGAGCGGTGCTCGCGCACTAGGTTCCCCTTACGATTAAGTTTGGGGAAGCAGAGATAGAGTAAACGAAAACTGACCTTTAAAATAACGGTTCCCTGCCTGAAAGTTATAATGACTCCAACATTGGGGTGAGGGGGAGGCAGTATAGTTTTATAGTTGAAAGGTTTGATAAGTATATAGTTCACCTGTTAGCAGGATACACAGTAAGCTGATCAGGAGCAATGTCCTTCTCCAAAATATTCACATAGCCTCTTCCATCAGTTAATCCAACAGAGATGGATTTGTTAACTTTGCTAGACCAGTACAGCTGTCCCATAAGCCATTCTACAGATATACTGTTA
Organism: Pelobates cultripes; assembly: GCA_933207985.1. Lineage (NCBI taxonomy): Eukaryota > Metazoa > Chordata > Amphibia > Anura > Pelobatidae > Pelobates > Pelobates cultripes. Next base: position 27,965,795 of record OW240916.1, read on the forward strand.
ACATGGCCAACATCTAGTAGGAAAAACAAATTGAATGAAAAAAAGTTGATTATTGTACAAACAATACACAGTATTGGAAACCAGACCCGGTGTACGAAGATAAAACCCAATGGAAGTTGTCTCACACACACACACGCCATGGAGAGAAAAAATAAAAATACCCAAGCACACTGTTGGTACTATCATTTTATTGCACTGAATTGGTTATGGTGTCTAGAGTCCCCTGGCATGGTTTCTCTATTGGTATCTCAGTGTTAAACTATCGCCAATCAAGAAATGTGGCTCACTGGGTTCCCATAACCCAGCTCCTAGTGGACGCAAAGATTACAAACTTCTTTGTAGCCATATTGATTCATCCCAGCAATGGGCTGAAAGTGGTCACCTGACACTTAGCCAGACACCCAGCACAGGTTATCGCTCCTCATTGGCACATGCAGCAGAGAGGGGATGTAATAATTGGTATGCTTATTAACAGGGGCGGGCTGGGCCGGGGGGCAGGGAGGCAATTGCCCCCCAGGCCGCCCTAAATTCCTGTAAGGCCGGCCGCGACGGGCCGGCCCTTTAAATACTGCAGCCGCCCGAGCGCTCTGTTAAGAGCC